>CM053755.1:38511577-38544678 GCA_028658305.1 Pachyuromys duprasi
TCCCAGAGGAGGACATTGTAGCCAGCCCTGAGGAGACAAGATGAACTGGGGTCAGATGGAAGGAGAGGAGATCCTCCCCTGTAGGTGGACTTGGAGTGGGCGGGGAGGTGATGAGGGAGGGATGGGGAGAGTGGGAGGGAAAAATGGAGGGGGCTACACCGGGGATGCAAAGTACCTAACCTCTGATTGATATAAAAATAATAATAAAAAAGATATAGTCTCCTACACAGAAGGGTCAACAGGTACTACTTCAAATGCATTTTAAAGCTGATATCTGCAAGGTAACAAAGCAGGATGGTAATTACTTTTCTTAACTAAATAATTAGAGAAATCCAATGTTGCATACGAACTTAAATCACTGAGTTTCCAAGTACCTCCAAGCATGTGAGTATATCCATTTGCGAATGACATCTGCACCCAGATATCTGCACCCAGGTTTTACCTAGAAACTCCATGTTTGTTTGTTTTATTCCTCCAGATAGACACATTTCAGTGGGCAGCAGAATTGTATCTTAGGTACATCTCATTTCCTCCCACAGAATTACTGAGATAAAAGATTGAAAATTAATACAATTAATAACCTTACTTTCGGTTAAAGGTCTCCTTAGGGGGGAGATTTTTTTTTTTACCTGTTGTATTATTCATTCTGTACTGCAGGGCAAGATAGTGAAAAAAGAAAAAAAAAAAAGACTCTACTTAGAAGCATGGTGCCATGACCTTTATTTAGACTAAAATGCCAACAGTTTTACTTGGTGTTGAATTTTGTTTTATTTTGTTTTTGACCTACTGTTGTCAAATGGATACAGGGCAGGAAAAGACAAATACAAATTTAGTACTATTTTATAGATAGTTGTGACCATTTGAAATGGTCTTGGGAACTTTAGAAGTCTGCAGACCATGCTTTAAGAACTGCTCTTCTGAAGCATGGCTTTGTCCTGCTAGTAGCCATGTCAGGATGACATCAGGAGACCCAAGACTGAAAAACAGCAGTGAATAAGGTATACCTCTAAGGGCCATCCCCTGAACCAGAAAGATTCTTCCTGTTGTTGTTTGAAAGGAAAATGTCTTCCCAGATACTCATGCATTTGAACACTTGGTTCCTTGTTGGTTGACACTGTTTAGGAAGTTTGTGGAGAGGCGTGGCCTTGAAGGAGGAAGGATGTTACTGGGGCTCAGGTTTTGAGAGTTTAAAAGCTTGCTCACTTCCACTTCTTTCTGCTTCGTGTTTGCAGTTGAATATGTGACCTCTCAACTTCCTACTCTGGCAGCCTGCTGCCATGCCACACACACTTTACAGACCCTTCCTCAAAAAACCATAAGCTCAAAGAAATGCTTCTGTAAAATGCTTTGTTCCTGGTATTGTATCACAGCAACAGAAAAACAACTAATATTTATTAGCTAATAATACGTCTCTAATGCATTTTCACTAATATATGATCTGTAAGTAACAAATGTCCATATTAAAAAAACAAAAACAAAAACCATACTTGTCTATATGAGATCTTTTTCTAGGATATTAATGGTATTAAAAAAAACAAACACAGAAGCAGGTTATTTGGGATCTCTTTGTTTTTAAACAATCAGAGTAAACATATCAACAGGCGATGAGGCTATTGTACAGGTAATATTTTTAAATTTTATTTATTCATTTATTATAATTTATTCACTTTATATCCCGATTGTAGCTCCCTCCCTCATCTCCTTCTGGTACCACCCTCCCTTCCTCTTGCCCCTACTGCCCTTCTCTAGACCAGAGAAGGGGGGGAGGGAGCCCTCCTCCCCACTATCTGACCCAAGCCTATCAAGTCTTATCAGGACTACCTGGATCCTCTTCCTCTGTGGGCTGGCAAGGCAGCCCTACCAGGAAGAAGTGATCAAAGAGCGGACAACACAGCGCATGTCAGAGGTAACCCCTTTTCCCCTAATAGGGAACCCACACGGAGACTGAGCTCCCTATGGGCTACATCTGAGCAGGGGGTCTAGGTCATCTCCATGCATGGTCCTTGGTTGGTGCATCAGTCTCTGCAGGGCCCGATGGGCCCAGATTTGTTGGCTTTGTTGGTCTTCTTGTGGCGCTCCTGTTCCCTCTGGGTCCTTCTATCCCCCCAACTCTTCTATAAGACTCCTTGTGCTCTGCCCAAAGTTTGGCTGTGAGTCTCAACAGCTGCTTCAATCCCCTGCTGGGTATAGTCTTTCAGAGGACATCTATGGTAGGCTTCCATCCTGTTCCCTCTCTTCAACTACTTTCAGCATCTATTCTATTTGCCCTTTTGAATGAGAATTAAGCATTCCTCCCTAGCATCCTTATTTAACTTCTTTAGGACTGTGGATTTTAGTAAGGTTATCCTGTATAATATGGTTAATATCCGTTTATAAGTGAGTACAAACTATGTGTATCTTTCTGATTCTGGGTTACCTCACTCAAGATGATCTTTGCTAGTTCCATCCACATGCCGGCAAATTTCATGACTTCCTGTTTTTAATAGCTGAGTCATACTCCATTGTGTAAATGTACCACATTTTAAAAATCTATCCTTCAGTTGAGGGACAGCTAGGTTGCTTCCAGATTCTGGCTATTAAAAATAAATCTGCTATGAACACAGTTGAGCAAATTCAATCTGGTACCTTCTCAGAAAATTGGGAATAGTGCTACCCCAAGATTCAGCTATACCACTCCTGTGCATGTATCCGAAGGATGCACAAGGTAATCTTGTTTTTAATCCCTTCATTTATTTAAAAAAAATGAAATTCCCCTACTGGCTAAAATTTCTACTACATTAAGCCACTTGAAGTTTGACAGCAAAAACAAATAAACAAACAAAACAACAAAAAAACAACTTAAGAAACTTTGCCGTGTTTTTAAAAAAGAAACACAAAAATTTGAGAAAGAAATGACCCATGGATGTCTTGTTTAATTCTGACAAAACTGGTCTCCATCATAAATGAGCATCTTCAGGCTTCAAGTTCTGAAGAAAGCAGAATGATTTTTGGCATGTCTAAGACTGGCAGAGTCATGGGCAGCTTACACCTGTGTTGGTTCGTATATTTTACATTTGACCCCTGGTACACACGGCTCTCTAGGTTTTAAGTGACCTTCCCTAACCCTGTTTTCTCAACAGCTCTTGTAGTATTAGCACAGAACAACAACTTTACACAATTTAAGTGGCTTTCTTATTTTACTGTGAACATGTGGTGATAATGCGAAAACACTGTCGCATATTTACTTCATCCTGGACTGCCTTTCTGCTCCATAGCAGCTTGTGATATTCTGGTCTTCCGCCACATCTAATATGCAATGATTTAAATACAAAGTTTTCCACCCTGAGAGTAGTGAGGAAGCACAAGAAGAGGGGTGTGGCAAGCCCCCATACAAGATGTCTGAGAGGCCCTTCAACTCCAGGTCTGAGAGGAAACAGGTCTCTGCTCTGCACCATAAGGGAGGCTCCAAGAACTAGCTGTGGGCCCGTTAGCCTGACTCATCAGGGATTCACCTTTCTGCTCATCAAACTCTTCTTCCTCCTGGAAACAGCATTTCAGGTATGGCAACACTTACTGTGTTAACCTGAAACCTGCCTTTCTGAAGGAGAAAGACATTTGCACTCTCAGAGTTTCACCTTCCCTACCTGGCCCCTGCTTAGCTTAATGGAGTTTACTCAAACTAAGAGATTGCTTCTCTCCATAATGTAGCAGTACACTTACCAGAAATATGCTAGGGCAGACATTAAAAAGCAAGAAACAAACTCGCCGTGCACACACAGAGGCTCACTGTAATGGAATTCTGTTGGCAGGAGAGGCTTCTGGGAATATAGATCAAATTAATTCTTCAGCTGTTCACAATCCCCGTGGCTATGGTAAGATGCAAATAGCTAATACTGGTATCTCTTTCCACGCCAGCCTAGAAACTCCAGTGTCAGGTCCAAATGCTGCTCTGCGCAGCCCCAGCTCCCAGCTGGCTGTTATCAGGCATTCCGTTCTGCTCCAGGAGGAACCTACTACAGTGAGCTTTCATTCTCTCTGCTCCAGGCTAACAGCGTATGTTCCAGAAACGGGTGCTTCCCTCTCCCTCTCTTTCTTGAGCTGTAATCAGTGCAAAGCAGAAAGGTCATGTTTACCGTGATCAGCAGAAAGAACTTCTGCTAATAAAATTCTGCTTTACAGACACTTGTACAACATGAAACTATGTTAGGTGAATGCCTGTATACTACAGTGGACAAAACCAGAGTCCCTAAAAGAGTGGCAATACTGAAATACTCACAGGAATATTTGCTTAAGATGGACAGGGAAACAAAGCTCTAAATTCGTAACTAACAAGAACACTGATTCCTCTTGTGTCTCTGTGATGAATTCACTGAAAATGAGCGATACAGTTTAACTAAACTATTTATTGTATATTGATTAACAAGTGCATTTCTCATCACATGCTTTTGTAACGCTACTAACAGGAGGGCCAGCGATGAAGTGCAAACGTAAGCTGACTCTTTATTTGAATCACATAGTCTTCAGGCAAATAATGGTATATATTATGTGTGCCAAAATTAAGCCAGGTACTAATAAAGCCTTGTGATATAGGGAAAAGGGTTTATAGTACCCATCATTCAAACCAAAGTCATATAACAAGTATGTGGTTAAGAGAAGATAAATCTTGATTCTAGAAGCAAGGATTTAAACAAACACACAAACAAACAAATTAGCAAAGAGGCCAGGAAAGCCTAGTGCTAAGCAACAGACAACAAACCACTTCACAACTCTGTCTAAACCAGGAATTATCTTAAATTGTGTATGGACAATGAGAAGCTGAGACGGGTGACACAACAGAGAGGGTCCCGTCCCAGGTGACCACAACCTTGGCTCTGACACTGGTTCCCACAAAGACCCTTCAGCATGTAGCTCTCTAGGTTCCAAAAGTTTAATGACTAAAAAGGGGTGGAACGGATAATTCATGAGATCCCTTTAGACTCGACTTTCAAGTTTCTTTAAAGTTTCTGCCAACACTGTTGAAACTGTACAATACTAAAAATTTTTTGAGGATAGTGCCATAGAATTATATAGCTATGAAAGTCATAATTTAAATTTACAGTAGCTTCCTATTAAGAGACCAGCTGAATTGTGAAAACTAGTGAGTCTCAAAGGATGCATTAAGTAACTACTGAAGTACTGATGCAGCCATCACTGTGCTTCAATGTCCACTAAAACATGTAACTCCATGTTCACCTAGCCCCAAAGAATATCAATTATCAAATGCTCTGCTGCCTAAAAGTACTGTCTTGGTTAAGGGGAAACTATCTTAGGGAAGGATCTAAGATTTTGTTTCATCTCTTCATCAAGATTCCCTAAAAGCCTTCCTCAGCTGTCCCTCACATGCCCAGTGTTTGATCTTCCTAAAGAGGTTCTTTCGTGTGAATAACACCCATTCAGAGGCATTAAGAGAACAGCCAAAGCTTGTTAAGGACATACTAGTTACAAACAATAGTCTATAAAAAAAAGTCCAACATCTGGCCACTCAAGTGCTTGGCATGGAGCACAAAGCCCATTTAGACTGACCCCAACACTCATCTTCAGCTTCCTGTCTCCCACATGTCCCCTTCCTCCAACAACACTGAGCAAGGCCTACTCCTCAGTAACCCACACTGTTTCAGGACTCCATGGCTCTGCACAGCTCTGCCTGCTCTTCACAGAAAGCTTCAATGATCTCTCAGAGGCCATCCTCAGTGAGGCACCTCCTGTGCCAAGGCTGCCCTCCTAAGCCTTCCCAAACAGCATCCCACGAATCTTATGGGGGCCATGCTCATCTGACCACTACAGTGGTTTTTTGACACTGTTGTTTCATCCCTGAGCTATCTCAGGACCTAGCAAATAGCAACTCTGCAAAATCTACCTCTGCAGAAAGGGATGGGGACAGAAGACAAGAGGATTTGAATGCAAGCTAAGCGATGTGAATATTTTAGGGTCAAATTATTTCTAGAAAGTACATTTGGTGCAAGATGAAGAAGGCCACTTAAGACTAAGAAGCATCTTTGGATTTCAAGCTTTTTACTTTGAAAATACTAATAAGGACTCTAGTCTTTTAATCACAACACTGTATGAGTCAATGCTTCTAGGTATCAATATTTATGACATTTTGAATGAGTGACTATAATATGCCTCAACCATTTTAGAGAAATAACAACAAATAATAAACTCTTAGTTTCCCTTCTGCCACTTCTGCATATCATGACATTAGATAATGTGACACAAGTTAATGCTTTTTGCCAGAGAGGCCCTTGTGCACATGAATAATGCACAGAACCATTTTATAAATATTAATGTAAGCTGTGGCCTCACAGCTGTTAGTCAAACCATCAAGAGCAAACCAGAAGACAAGGTATGAGAACTGCACTCATCCAAAAGTGTGAACTACTACAGTGAAAAAATGTGACCAGATCCTTAAGCAAGAACAACAAAATGAACACGGAACCCTGAAAATAAGCCCTTCACAGAACTTAAAGTTTTCGTCATGGAAGCAGAGATCAGAGAAACACACTTCACTCCCTGGCAACAGCCAACACTCAGCGAACAACTGCTATGTATCACCGAATGGTCTAAGGGGCTCATCAGGATTAATTCACTTGGCCGAGGAGAGAACTGAGTCACCTAGCTCTAAATTCCACACAGACTACAGCACATGGGCAAGATGAAGACCAAAGAACACAGGGAAGTGAACTGGGCACTGGCTGAGCAAAATTCCAAGTTCACTGGATGCTGAGGGTCTGAGCTCTTGACAACGCAGGGCAGAAATACCGCTGGCTTTCACTCTGATGAAGCTTATCTACAGAGACCACTGCTGAGGGTCTCCTAACATTGGGAACAAGCAGACATACCTTGTAGCCAAGACAAACAGTTCATGGGCATACCTTTGCAACCATCAGAAAGACGGAAAATCTAAGCATATAAACATGATCTCAACTATTCTACCCTCTACAAAACAAGGATTTCTTTGTGAGAGCGAACAATGCTTTCATATACAGCAAAACTCCTGTAGGGCATATAATGACTTTTTAAGGGTGTAATGATCTACAAGTAGCATTAAGGAATCCTTTCAGGACAATAACTTTGTGAATTCAGCCAGCATCCATTGTGTAAGAAATATTTTCACAAATCAACTGTGAAGTTCACCTTACTAACATCTGCATTCTTCAAGACCCACCAAGGGTATGATCATCAAAACAATCATATCCTGACAATTATATTTCCAGTTGATTCTTACCTTCAACACCAATGTTGTTCTTCAAAGAAGTATCTTCCCTACATATTTTTACATGGAAACCTAAACCTTTGGGGTTGGAGGAGATAGCTCAGTGGTAGAACACTTGCCTACCATGCACAAGCCCTTGGACTCAACTCTTAACATTACTGTGTGTGTGTTAATGCACACACACATTAACGAAAAGTCAAGAACCCAAACCTGTGTGTGAAGCAGTGTGTATATAGTATGATATGTCTACCTTTGATCTCACATGTATCTACCTATTCTGACAGGAATCTTGCTGTTTGGTCCCAACAACAAAGCAATTCGCAAGTAACAGTCAACAAACACAATGTTTTTGTGTAGATCATGCACTTTCCTAATGTTAACTCATTTCACCATAAGGGAAAGCTTGATGTATATATATAGATAATTATTTTTTAAGAATTTCTGAGAACAGTATTTATGAGAACTGTTGTGTTGTATTAAAAACAAGAGCCATGGCATCTTAGGAAACCCTAAGATGAGAGCTCTGTCTGACACATTGACTTTAAAGCCAGCCATCCTTCAAATTTGCCCTGGATTCTGCAGCAAGAAGCAAATGTAGTTTACGGGACAATGAAAAGAATTCTTGCCTTCAAACGTGACAAGAAACAAATATTCACACGTTGTGGGGAACTGGTTTATGCAGCATTAATGTAGGCCCTAAAACACAAGTGAAGCAGATCATATGGGTGAATTAATACAATAGAAAAAGACTTAAAAAAAAACACCTTAAACCCACATTTGAAAGACATGTTTGCACATTTCTCAAAAGCCTGGGGTTTCTTCTGGGTTGTAGCTAACTGTAACAGACTCTGAACTCCAAGTCAAGGTGCTTAGTGGGGGTGTGGGTCTCAATGACTGTGCAAACCTGATTCCCCCTGCCTGTGGAGTCCCACTAGAGATGAAGCCTGTGCTCTGCTCCAGCTGGCCTTTCAACAGCTTGCACTTTGCAGCCTGTTCCTCCTACCCATAGAGGACTGCAGCCTCAGGGCCCAGGAACTTATTATCTGGGCCACTAGAAATATTCACCTTTAGGTGTGTGCACGGTTCACACCCATACTCCTCAGGTCTGAGATCCGAATCAACTTTGTGGCAGGGCTTTCCTTAACTGTTTTGTTTAAAACTACATGCCGGCTGGCACCGCCTCCGTCCCGATCCACCTCCCAGCTTTTTAAAGTCTGCCTTTTCTTTCTTTACTACAAAGCTTTAAGTTGGTAGGGACTTTTGCTTGTCTTCACGTCTGTTCTCTTCCGTGACATGTAATAGAATTCAGTGCAAGGAGGTCCTCCAGAAATATTTGCTGAATGAGTCAATGCCCTGGGTACAGGTATGCTTTCATTTCGGTGCTCTCCTACAGATGCCGTCTCCTCTCCTTGCAGACTTTCGCTTCCTCTTCACCTAGACAGCTGCAACTACCGAATCTAGCTCAGCCGGCTTCAGAGTTGCTATGATTTTTAACACACCCCCTCCAGTGTTATCCTCCCCTTACCCTAAAGCATATGACAGCTGTGGCTGGTGTGCAGCTGGACTCTCAGTTTTCTTGCGGCCGAAGCTGCGTTCTTCTTTTCTAGGCCTGTTCCACGTGGAGCTGATGAATAACAGCACACGCTAAGGCCACAAAACCCACCTGCTGAATGACGGAAGACAATGGTGTGTCTGGGTAGGTGACATTCTGGTAGGTGACATGGAGATGGGGCGCAGAGCTGCTGCGCTGGGAGAAAAGCCTCACCTTGCAAGAGTCACCGTCGTTGCACTCATCAAGAGCGCATTCATATTTAATACCACGAGGCGCAAAATAAATAAACAAACCTTACAGTAATTAGGCCTTCTGGGGACAAGATGGTAATTTCCAGGTATTTTAAACTACAGCGGTGTCAAAGAATGAAGTTCGTACATTTTTGTATCTCTAATTAGAACACACGCGTGCATAAGAGTGCACTCGCAGAGAATAACTAGTCTGCAGATGAAACGTAAACAGAAAGTGTGAATTACCCAAGTTTTCTCCCACATGCTACCACAGTAGGTATTATGCAGTTAGGTAGGTGGGTGTTTTCAAAGTCGTACTTCTGCGATGCTATTCTATTTAAATTTCGGTCTTCAGAGTGTGAAGAAAACCACGAGGAAATCATTCAGCAACTTGTGGAGCTATATATGCTCTGACTCCCACTTGAAGGCTGAAAAATCACTATGTATTTCAGCTAAGCAGTGTACAGAACTCAGGAATGAATACATTTTACATACAGAAAGAAATAACTAAACTGACAAAGGATACTCTAATCAAATCTACACCCTGGTTAACAGGCTGTAAGGATCACTAGTTCCCACCAGGTGACCAGGAGACCCAGCAAAAGGCAGCTGCACGCTGAGCAGGCGCTTTCATATGCTTTAAAGAATTCTTTAAAGAATTCTGTTGATTCTGAACTTCCAAATTTGTGGCAAACTGTGATGCTCTCAGGCAGACTAGCCACGAACACTTTGCATTCTGGCACTCTCATATCTGCCTCCTTTCTTGAACCACCCTAAGTGAGGAAGGCCTGCTACATACGCCTTGCTTACATAGCCAACGAACAAACTCTGAACCTAGTTAGTAACCAAGGCATTTCTAGTTAGCAACATTGTGGACCACTTGTACCAGGGCTTTACACATGTCATGTGAGAAAAAGGGAAGGGAGACAGTGCCCTGGCTTCACACAGATGCAGAATAACCTTGCGGCACTGGCTACCATTCAGGGCAACGTTGGGCATGGGAAGAGTTAATTGCCTAAGCGTGAGGGCTCCAGCCGCAGAGGAAACCCAATTCCCTCAAGTCCAGGGGCAAAAGGATGTCTGTTCTCCCAAACAGGTGTTTCACAAACAGGCGATGCTATAATTTCTACTCCTTTCACAAAAGCATGGGATTTAATTTTAAGTATCTCTAACGACAATGCTGGCTCGCCTTCCTAACAAATCTTATTGCACTCTGGGAACAGCGCAATTAGCTCCTGACTAGAGAAGGTTTTACATGAATTCTTCACCAAAAATTTCAACTGGGAGGAAATGGGAGGAGGGGTACAGATTGTATGCTCTGCAGAGGGCCAAGAAGCTGGGGCAAGCATCATCACCCTGAGGCTTGTCCTGAAAACCTTCTTCCAGAGAGGTGACTCACCCCAGTATGGTCCATCAGTAAGAGAAAAGAGAGAGTGGAAAGAACAACAATTAACTTCAGTGTTCCTCCGTTCCCATCACCAACCTAACATGCTACTTATCAAATAGGGTATACTCCCTCTAAAATTTAAAATGAGATACAGCGTCTTTAGGGGGGGAGTCTTTCCAACTTTCAATATACTTGGCTTCTTAAGTAAGAACGTTGCCGAATCTGGACAGTCAGTTACTGGACATTCCTGTTTTCCATCCATCCTTTACATCATCTACAACTTCCTGGCCCTTCTTCTATCTGCCTCCCTCCTCTATCTCGGATCCCTTCCTCATTACTCCATCTTCCCTGGCAGCTTACCTCTCTGGAGCCAGCTCTGTTTCAGGTTCAACCTCCACCTAGCTTGAAAAAGAAACACACCTGTTCCTGCCTGCCAAGCCTCTGGGTGCAAGCTTTCTGAGCTACATTGGGGGTGGAGGAGTTAACACCATCCAGTGTTTCCTTTCCCTCAATCCCACCCCAAGGCCATGGGGCAAGCCTTCACTCTCCCCATTCCTTCCTGTTTCCCAGGCCAGGTCCATCCAGGACACCCAACTGCCTGGGGTCAGAGTGCCACATTCCAGCGGCTTCACACCAGCACAGGGAGGGCTCCAGATTCCTTCGTGGGGGGTGAGGGCAGGGCTGGGAGGCTCCAGTTAAAAGTTCACCAGGGGCCAAGTCAACCCACTGTGCTCTGTGTTCTGGACAACACCATGGGGGGCAAGATGGGCATTAGGAACCACAACAACTCCTTCCACAATGGACAAGAACAAATTTTCCTGCCTCTGTAGACGAGATAGGAAGGCTAGGCCATCACTACAGACTTGGCAAAACTTTTTAATAGTAAGAGCATTGAATAGGCGTTTCTGGGTCTCAGATCTAAATTGTAAATGGGGGCTGGCCGAGGAAGGCTCTTCTAAGGAGCCATCTCCACAGTTCTAACTCCTAGTAAAGTAATAACTCTCTGGGGCCAGTCCTTTCCAGAGTCTGATGTACCTTTGACTAATGAAATGACACTTCCACTTCCAGATGACATCCAGACTTCCTAACCTACTAAGCAACAACATAGCTCCTCTTCCAATTCCAAATTTCTCTGCCACTCAGGCCCAGATCTCCCAGAATGCTCCAGTTTTTCTTTGTATCACTCTAAGGCCTGTGAACTCAAACCCACAGACCCCATGGCCTCATCAGGACTTCCCAGGTCAGCCTACTGGATGCGTGAAGGCTTAGGAAATTATGAAATTTGGGTCTAGGATATGCAGCCTATCATGGCTGCCCTAGGACAGAAGGCCATGGTATGATGGGGTCTGACAACCTAACCCGCCTCCACCCCAGGTAGCAACACCACGCGGTGCCCAAGACTGGCTCTCTCACACAGTTAGCCCCACACCATTAGACTCCAAGAGGGGAAAGCTAGGTCGACATGAAGAGTCTGAGGCTAAACTTTAGAGTTAAACAAGGGCATGTTAGAATGTGCTTGATGGAAACAGATTTGAGAAGGTGAGAAGAAAGAAGAAATGCTAGATGAGTAAGAAAAGGAAGTGAGTAAAGGAGCCTATTTAGGGCAGCCTTCATACATCCGGCAAAGGCACAGAAAACATGACTGCCAAATGTCTCAAGACAGAGAGGCAGAAATCTTTGAAAGGTCCAAATCTATCAGCTACACCACTAAAGGAACGGATTCTGCCCTCCGTCCTTAAAGCCAAGCATTGCTCTAAATAAATGCCCATGAGTGAAGCTAAAGAGCAAAGACTGAGAAGTGTTTAAGAGTTAATAAGACCCTATGAAAAGAAATGCTAAAGGCCATCTCATGCTTTGTTTTAAAAAAAGAGGGGAACATTTCTGACCAATTAACCAGTCACCACCTGCCACTTTTTTATCAAGCAATGGGTACATTAAGGCTCTCCTATTTCTTAAATTTCAAACACGAGCAAGAATCTGCTTTGCACGTGAGGAATCGTTGGGAACAAACTAGAATTTGGGCTCCCTCCCTTTCTCTACCCTCCTCCTGTACACACACTACCTTCCAGAAGAAGATGGCTCAGTGTTCTGTTCACAAAAAAACTGCGCATAACTGCCACGAGCCGCTCTCCCGGTACTGTTGGCAGGCTGCACTCCTGTCAGCGATGAAATAAAAGCGCCTGAGTTTTGCACGTAAGCAGTGTGGGACTACAGCAGAAGCAATTAGATGGCCCATAAAGTGTGCCTACGACAGCTCTTCCTTTTATGAAGATCCGACTCTAAACGGACCTCTTCAATGTGGGTGAGACAGATGCGGGGAAGAGAGAGCGAACACGTGCCCTCTCATTCTTCCTACAAAATGATGAATCCTTCAAACCAGGGCGAAATAATCTTGCCACACAAGAATCACCCTGCAGCCATTTACATTAAATGTATTATTTTTTATAAGTTGGGGTACCAGGGGGAGTCTTGATGGCTTGAAAAAAAATCTTGGAACGCATGGAGATCTAGAATGGGAAGAGAAGTTATTGAAATGACAATGAACAGTAGGAACGGTGTTTTTAAAAACAGAACAAGCTTTGTTTGCGTGAGTACAGGTACACGCTTGTTTAAAGCTCTAACAACAAACCAGGAGAAGGACTGTTTCTGTTAAATCTAAATACTTTTTGAATGTGAAGAAACACTTAGGAAAAACAAACAAATAAACAGAACAAGACACAGGACTTCTGTGCAAGGTCCTTACACCTTTTCTAGCTAGGATGGCCTTTTAAAAACCGCAACTACCAGATTCCAGAACCACATTTCTTGTCCACAGTCTTTAACTACATGAAACACTGTCAGCAAAATCTTTTAAGCTTGTTTTCTGGAGAAATTGCAGATGACTGGTGGCACTCCACCCCACCATCTCATCTGGACCATTTGGAGACCATTTGTTCCTTTGCTATGAGCAGGAACTCTGAGAGGCACACTCAGATTCAATACCCAACCTGGCACCTACCTATGAGGAAAGTCATCAATTGATGCCCTCTCCAAGAACCTGTGCTATCTATTGAAGAGAAATACCCATCAGCTATTGATTCATTTAAAAAATATCAATAGCTATTTACATGCCCCAACCCTAGGTACTGAGGGGCTACAAAAGGCCCAGTAAGCATTTTAATTACAAAGTATCTGTCCACCCCATCTGGATGCCTACCTGGAAGGCAAACATGAGTGAGGATACAGGGTGAGCCCATAAACAAGGAGCAGAGCTTTCTTATTATCCACTGCCCATTTTAGGAGTTTGGAATGTCCCAATAACAGTGTTTACTAGAAATAAGTCACTTGATTAAGCTCTTTCATCTTCCCCAAATTACCTCAGGAGCCAGTAAATATTAACAAAACTTCTGACAGACTGGGTATGTTAGGTTTGATCAAATCACAGGCACACTGTGATTAAAACAGACTTTGGAACTCCCAACAGGGGAATAAATATCCCCGTGCCTGTCCTGCCACATTCAACGTCTTCATTTATAGTTAGTAAGAGGAAAGAAAACCACTTTCCTACCCTCTGCATATACCACTTAGCACAACATTTAACAAGCACCTGGGATGCAAAAGCCACTCTTCTATGCCAAGGTACAAAGTTATAACGACAAGCCAACCTTTGCTGTGCTTGCACCATGCACAACATGCTATTCTAATTACTCTGCACGAGTGGATTAAAACAATCATTCCTCATAACCACTCAGATGAGAAGACACCACCACTATGCCCATTTCCAGATGGGAAGCGCAAACAGAGGTGGAGTGGCTTGGCTAGGATAATGCAATCTTGCAACATACAAGTCGCTGGGCTGGGCTGGGCTGGGCTGTGGACGTACTTCAGAGCCTGAACCCCGACCCTACCCCCCCCACAAACACAATTTTGCCTCTATTAATAAAACGTAGTTTCTCCCTAAGGAATTTGTCATCTAGATTTTTCCTGAGGAAGTACTTTTCTCCAGTTTCTCTTTCTTGAAACTATACCCCTAACATTCCTTGGAATGTCATTAGCCATGCTAATGACACACGCGGGTAAAATGTCGCAGGGGGACCCTGACCTGGGGAACCTGCAGCCAGTAGGGGTCTAGACTAGTGCTACAGGCTAGGCAAAGGAGTGCCCGCTAATGAAGAGAGCTGTGGTCACTGGCTAAGCACAGCACCAAGTTCACGTGTGCAGGGCTGGAAGGTGGGAGATCAAGCAAAGACAGCATTTCCATGTGGGCTTTCCCTGAGCCCTGTGGGTGGAGGCTGGGAAAAGGCTGAAGAGCCTGTGCAGGGCAAGTCGGTGAACAATGCCAGACACACCAAAGCCAGTCAGCTTTGCCTTGGTCATGTGCTGGACACAATGAAGGCCAGGGACAGGGTCATAAACTCCCACATACTGCTCTGTCCATCAAAGACAGTGTATACGGAAACTGTCTTTCCCACGAAAATTTGATGCTCATTTTAAAAAATTAACTCCCGTAACAGGTCAAGAAGTTGAGTATTGAAATTCGAATGCTGAAAGAAAGGGCCAATGATGGCTTTGGCTAGCATACCAGTGGAGACTTTGAAGACAACACCAAAGGAGAGCCAGAGCTTTGGAAGATCCAACTCTTAAAGAGGTAAAAGTGTGAAGAAGCTATAAACATCCATCCAGAAACAATTCCATCCAGCACCTACTGCTGGCCAGAACCTCAAACTATATTTATGCCTTCTCAGTCGCTCATCCCAACAGCCAGAAATAAACCGAGAGCTCTCAAAATCCAGCTCCTCCTCCCCGCTCATCTGTGTTGGCCAAACTCCAGGACTCTGTAAGCAAGGAAATGCAGTCCAGCGACATGGTATTATCATTCACCTACTGTTTAAACAAGCACCTCCTATGCGGCTGACAAGGCTTCAGAAGCTTCGCAGGCTGCCATACAACAAGGACCGGTACCAATGAGTTCGTTATAACTGTATTTACACAATGCTAAGCCTGTGTGATGGAGCACTGGCGGTCTGGGTAGATAGTGAAGAGCAGCCGATTAAAGGTTAACTACAGTACTGCAGCCAGTCTACTGAGTCTCCTCTTAAGATGGTTTTATACTCGGATTTCAGCAACACAGGCCCCTCCTTGCGCTACACCTCAGGAAAGTCCCAGGTCAGGCCAAACCTTTTCTGAGTTGTGAGCAGCCGTCTCACACCTCTTTCTTCGTCTGGGAGACAGAACTTCAGTGTGCACATTCTGATGGTGGTGTTGAGTGGGGAAGAAGAAAGGCAAACATTTGTTTATAACAACAGAAACTACCTATTAAGCTGCGTGCTTATCTGAGACTTTTAATACTAAACTCAATGGCATTATCATATAATTAAAAATCTTACAAGTACCCAAGGTCAAACTGCTAAATCTGATGTTATTTCACCTCCACATTGTTTTTTAGTACAAAGCTATGTATTTTGGTCAAAATAAGTATCTTTTAAGTACTAGTTTTGTACACACACACATCCAACTTAGTTGTATATTATGGTCTTCAAGAAATCTAGATAGGTACACAAACATACATATACACTCACACATACACACACTCAAACTCACACATTCACACCACACAAATATACACTCATATACAAAAACTACTTGTGTATTGTCTTAGAGAAGTATAGCTAGGTATATACAAATACACACACTCACACACGCACACATACACACACACACAACAAAACCTTAGTTGTATATTATGGTCTTAAAGAAGCCTAGATAGGTAGATAAGTAGTCTGGAAGTGTTTGTGTGTTATGGACTATGTTGATTGGCATATACCACACACACTTTACATTTATAATTCAGAAACATACACCATGGGGGCAATCAAAGTTTTTTGTATTCTTCAAATCTAAAGGTACTTAAAACAAATACAAAACATCTATGTGAAAACTGGTCATATGATTTTGTAGACTATTCATGCAAATGACTGAGTCAAGAGTTTTTAAATACTGAAAATAAAAAAAAACAATTTGAAATATTGAAATGCATGCCATAAACTGAATAGGAAACTAGCGTCAGAATTGTAGAAACGAGTAGAAAGTCAGTAATCATAGGAAAAGAAAGACTATGTTTCCCTGATAGGATTGCAACAGACGATCCTGACCATGGATCTATTCTGTGCCTGGATAACTTCTAGGCTTCAACTTTTTATTTTATAAAGTTGTAGAAGTAAGAGATAGCTTGGAATATTCACGTAAAATCCACAGTAATCACAGCATGTGGTGTTCGTAGAGTACTAACGTTGCAAGTTCACTGTGAAGTGAACATCTAGTCCCTATTTAGGACTGAGTTAGCTACATTTATTATTCATACAAAATAAGCATGTATAATTTACTACATGCTATCTCACCCCACCGCCCCACAAAAAACACAGTGAACTAAAATGTTTCCCTCAGTGGGCAGACGACTTGCACAGAGCCTACAATCATTACTTAGCTCTACGGAGCGCCCTCAGAGTCACTACTGCAATGCTCTGAACAGACAACAATCAAGAACTAAATTATGCCCCCAGCAGAGACACAAAGGGCGGATCATAAGCACTAAGTGGTTAATCCTTAGCAGGGGAGATGACTCAGTTGCCATCAAATGCTTGAAGAGCTTAGGCATGAAGGAAACTTTCACCCGGAATGATTTTTTTTCCTTGCTTGCTTTTTGTACAGCTTGGCTTAGAGTATCAGAGCAAGGGGGGCCAAGTAAAAACTCAGGAAGCTGTACCTGTTAACCCAAAGGAAGCAGGATACACAATGCACAGTTTGTATAGAAGGCTACATAGAAATAGATACAGAAACATGACGCTGGTTCTGTGTTTCAAGAGGAGTATTTTGGATAATGCTCCCACCTCTATTCCTCAGTTCTCTAGTAAAGTCATGCTACCTTCATAACAGCTGCCTTTAAAATGACATCAGCAGGCCCGATATTTGGCCCAAGTACACATAACTAGTGATGGGAAATGAGATGTTTGGAACTGGAACTAAAAAAAAGGACTTTAGATAAACTTTCTAAGGGACCATGAACGAGCCTTAAGTTTCCTTTTACATGAAGGTCCCTGCAATATGTAACTTAGCACCAAGAATCTTTGAGCACACATGGTTTTAGGGAATTTCGTTCTCAATCCTTTTGGATAGGCTCTCTTTGTGGACACCCTGGTCACAGCAACCATAACCCTCATGGGAACCCCAGTAACTTCAGGGGATGCAAGATACGCAGGGCTTCATGCACAGAAACAGTCTACATGCATTTATCTTTACACAGCAATGGTGGACAGAGGTCGTAGGACTTGTTCGAATCAGGGGAACCCAGGGGCTCCATGAACCCACTATAATCACAAAGAAGACAGAAAGAAGTTGTTGTCAGGACAAGCACAGAACCTTCCTACGCCTGTGCGTGTTACACACATGAATGCTTGTATATGCACACATGACGAAAGCTACAACATGTGCACGGTGTCCACTGCAGTGACACATTTTTCCGTGCAGAGAATGACAGAGAATGCTGGTTTCCACAGGTGCAGACTCACGGACAACTCCCACCACCACTCTGCCAGGCTCTGATTACTCGGGAAGACTCCCTCCTAGGTCACGGGTATCTTCTTGGCTTTCTCACTGTCCCCGTCAGCCCTCTGGTTTGCCTTCTGTATCCCAAACATCACTTTCCTTACATGCTGCCTCTGGGTTTCAAATGCGAGCATGATAAGCGAGTCAAAAGCCAGTTCGGACAACTGTCTGTTTCCAGCAGCTTTGTGGTATTCTTTTCAGGACGAGGGGCACCCAGCTATCCGTGTGGCTGGACTGATACTTTCTGGTTCTGTTTCACGTTCACTTCCCCAGAAGTCTCGCTCAGTTACAAGGACTGTTTGCTTTGGCTTGCAGGCTGATGGGCACGCCCTCTTCAAGTATGCTTCCCAGCCCTCAGCTTCCATTCATTAATTTTGCTCAAGTCCGAGAATAAGCATGCACTGCAACAGCAGCAGCAGCAAGCAAATATGGCTCAGGGTCCTTCACCTACCTCTTGTGGTAACTGTGGAATCACAAGTTGGAGAACACACACCTCGGAGAGGCGCTGTCTGCAATCAAGTCAAAAGCTCCGCCTGCTCATAGAGGTCTTTTAAAAGATAAACATGCAAAGAAAGAACTCTGTCCCTGAAGTCCAGAGGCTGATTCTTATTTAAACCTCCAATACTTCCTAGAGAGTTCCAAATCAGGGGGTCATCCAATTACATTTCTCTCCTTAGAAGTCTCCATTTTTCATTGCCAACTATGGGCAGCTGGAGTAACTCAGCATCTTTTCCAACGTCCTCTCTTTCCAGTTCCAAAAACCTTTAATATCAACAGCAGGTAATAGATAATAGGACCTGAAATGGGTGACTGGGAAAAAGCTACCAACTATAATACAAACATTATCAACAATTTCAACTGGGTATGACATGAGCATATACAATGTGAGAATGATGAAATGCTATAGCAGAGACATCAAAATCAACATGTCCTAGAAAAAAAAACACGGGGTTCCTAAGGCATGTTTACTTCAATGCTTAAACTACATGGGAGAGGGTGTAAATCTAGTTCAATGTTAGAGCGATTTGGGCAAAAGGCCCCACCTGCGTTTGGTCCCAGCGCTGGCTGGACCACACACTTGCAGTCAGGGTAAGTCTGTATGTGTCCGTGACTTGACTCCCTGGACTTTATCTTGTTCACATCTTTCCTCCTCAGCAGCTGAGAGGCTTAGGCTAATTTGCGCCTGTACCCTCTAAGTATCCAATGTCAGTCTGTCTTAATTTGTAAATCACTTTAAGACCTTTAGAAAAACAAACAAACAAAAAGTTCATGACTAGTGTTTAAGGAAAAACAACTAAATACAACAAGTTCAGGCTCCTGCCACTAATCATCAGGAATTCCTCAGTGGCTAAAATTACAGGGTTTGGAGTGGATCCAAATGGGATTGTGCTTCCCCAGATTCCTTATAGTGCATTCCTGTGAACTTCCTGCTGAAGCCTTGGTGAGGCATTTTCATTATCCAGGCAGACCCTCCTGTTGTCCCTTTAGGATTTTCCTCCTCAGGAGGAGCCCAAATTCCTCAGGAGGTTGGGAGATCACCTGAAAGGGTGAGTTACCAGTTCGTGCACTTCACACACACCCAACACCCAAGGCATCTTGGTTGAACTCAGTTCCCTCTGGATCACCCGGATTGCTCATGTAAGGTGCCATTTCGGATTTGCTGAGACTCCAGGATTCAGCGTTCAGATTCCTCTGACAGCGTTCCTGTGGCCGTCTAACTTGTGTTCAGAAAATTGCTTACAATCATTTCTCAGTAGTTTATCGGAGGCTGAGGCTGGCCACCTCACATGCTTAGTGCACCAGGTTCCTGGCCATGAGGAAAAGGCTAACTGCAAGCACTTATAAGTGTCCATATAAGGACAATTCTTACAAGTAGGTAAGGGGGATGCACACCAAAGGGGACACTTTGATGACAAACTGGAGAGAGAAGTCCTGATGAATAAAATTTTTAAAATGCTTCAAAATACTTGCTAGGATAAGTATGACAGAATTCACCTCATTATGGAAATGCTACTACAAACATTAAGACTGGCTGAGGTAGGTGGGTTAAAACCCACCTGTGCATCCATCCTTCTGGGAGGACAGGATTTCTCACGGGGTTTCTGGGAACAGGTACGAAAGTGTCTCTCATTTCAGTTTCCACAATGCAAACCAAATGGCTGAGACGGAAAAGTTTTTGTCTAATATCTTGGATGACCTTGAGTCTAGATTTAGTCAACAAATGCTCATT
Source organism: Pachyuromys duprasi (assembly GCA_028658305.1). Taxonomy (NCBI): domain Eukaryota; kingdom Metazoa; phylum Chordata; class Mammalia; order Rodentia; family Muridae; genus Pachyuromys; species Pachyuromys duprasi. Next base: position 38,531,789 of record CM053755.1, read on the forward strand.
GAGTTCTTCCTGTGTGCCAAGTGCCAGAATAACACACAATCCTGGCGCTCGAGTGGATCACAACCAGGCAGGGAGGAAGGCAGAAACGTGAACTCTAACACAGAATGAAAGGCCTGAAAGAAGGGAAGGGAAAAGTGCTATTTATGGGCACCGAGGAGTAGGGGATGGCATTACTTTTTCCTGGGCAGGGCAGGAAGGCTTCACAAAGAAAGTGGAGGGCCTGAGGGATGAGAACACATCTGAAAAGGCTGGGCAGGCAGCTTCAGGGAATCTGAAAAGTGACACCACACCCAGTTTCCAGTTCCTGGCCTTGCTGCTAGATCTGGTAGCGCAGGATAATGACAAATGAATTGAGCACATTTCCTAGGTTCTGATTTTTCCAAGGGTCTCTGCCCAAGATTGAAATCAGGCTGGAAAACCTAAAAGTTTAGGAGGAGGACAGTCAGGTCTTTTAATTTAGCACTCCAATTTTCCCTTACCTGTGGGCTTTCAGTAGTAACATGCAAATTACTATGGCCCTACTGGAAGTTGAACCCTTTTTACACTAAGATTAGAAACAATTAGAATGATTGTGAGTATAAAATATGCCCTTCTAAAGTAAAAATGTTGTCCATTCCTCCCTATGCCTTCTCTCTCTCTCTCTCTTTTTATTTCCTAATATTTTCTACTTTTCCATTCTCTCAAGAAACATTATCACCTAAGTATTTTTTACCCAAGGGTATAAGCTTGCATATTCACAGACAATTTAAAAAATATAACACATGGGCTATTTTCATTGCCAAATGCAGCTGCAATTATGTATTTCTCTTGGACGTGTTTTATGTTATTAAAACTTGTAAATACTTTATCTCCCTCAAGTTTTCCAGCCCTCTGTTGGCAGTCTGTGCTTTTTCCTCTCTCTTTCTAAGAGTCTAATATAATTTTCTGAATAGAGAGTCAGTAAACTTGGCTGCTGAGGGCTCACCTTCTCCCAGTTTAGTCTTTGAAGATAATATGATCTCTTTCCAACAAAAAAACACCTTTGGCTTCTTGTATTTTGTTTATTTCCCTGCAGATGTCTTCCACTTCTCATCCTAAATTTCCGTGTTTTCTTTTGGCTCTCACATCTAAAATTCCTTTACCAGATCAAAAAACTATATTTAATGACAGCCTGTTATAAAGCATCCTTCACTGCTCTAAAGATAATAAAACTTGTCTCGATCACTAAGGAATAAATGTCAGTGATATCCCTAACCTCCATTCGCCTACTCAATATTTCAATTAAACAGACAGCTGTCGGAACCATCCTATGTTCAAATATAATAAACAAAGCAGAGACAGGGAGATGGTTCAATCCAGAAAATGGTTGTCACACAAGCCGAAGAATCCGAGTTCAGATTGGCCCTCTTGTAAAAGCTAGGCATGGGTCACCACCTAAGACCCCAGCATAGGGGAGGGGGTTGAAGATGGACGAATCTTTGAGGCTCACTGGCCAGCTAGTCTGATCAAACGAGTGAGCTTCCAGCTCAGTGTAAGATTTGGTTTCAAAAAATAAGATGGACAGCAACTGAGTAAGATATCCACTATCAACCACTAGCCTACACATGCCCATGCTCACACACTAAAGCAATCTACAGTCCCCAGGAGGGGTCCCCTTTGGGTTTATGGTCCACAGAGAAGCCAAACACTTAGCATGCTACCCCAGAGTTGTTTTCAGCAAAACAGTAGGAACAGATTAGGGTATTCTTAGTGTTGTAAACCTAAGTTATAGACAGACAGCATGTGCAGGGGCACATACCCTGCTTCTGAGCCCCAACGTGAAAGAAAGGGTGATAACAGCTCCTCTCTGTCAAGGATGCTTCTGGAAATGTACCACTCACAGTCTGCTGATGGCACAAAAACATTTTTCTGTCCTGGGCAATTCTTTCTAGGCCAGAGGCTAACTACAGCCTCATAAAGATTCTTGTTTTACAAACTTTTATCACATTTTGACTCATGCTATTACATGCCACAGCACCACAGGAATCTGTAGTCTTGGCCCCCCCGTGAAGATTTCCACAGAACCCTTTAGCTATCACTGCAGACACGGTTTACTGGAAGAAGTCCTCACAGAGAAAGGGATGCTTGCACTGACTTCTGGGAACAGCCAGGTTACCAATAGCTGGAGAGCTAAAGGTAGCCACGCTGGGAAGAACATGGAGGCAAGAGGAAAGACTTCGGAGGCACCTGCAGTCCAGCTTGTACAATATTTTTGGCAAGGGACCGCTATAGAAGGAGGGTCAAACACAAGAGTGGGCAATGTAAGGAATGGGCAAGGCAGGTGTCCACTGAACCTCCCAGCATGCACTCAGTGCAGTGGACACGCACACACACACACATACACACACACACACACACACACACACACACACACACACACACAAACACTTCCTGGCTGCTTCCAAGATGGAGTTCTGGGAGCCAGGCCTTCAGATGCTCAAAGTTCTTCAGCCATATTTCCCAAATACAGCAGGAAGAAACCCAAATAAAGAGCCATTTATATACCACTGAATACAGGAAAACTTATCTTAGGCAAAAGCTTGAGTTGGTAAATTAATGCCACGCACATCTCAATGGCTATTATCATGGCTACTGGCTATTAATTATCTGGCACGTTAGACAAGAAGTGACAAGGGAAAGTCTGGAACAGGATTTAACTTTTGATACCATCATCTGAAGAAAAAAAAAGGAGCAAGTGTCAGTACAATATAAAATAACCCACGCAGTCCCTAGTAAACTTTTAACAGTTTTATAGATTAAAGGAAAGAATTACTTGGGGATGAAAATCAAAGTATTATAGAAAACTAAAAAGTAAGATTTTACAGGTAGGGATTGGTAGTTTAAGAAATTGAATTCAGAGTCAGGGTAAACATGTCATAATCAGGTACTGGGGTTTATTGTTGTCTTGTGTTTTGATGCGTGTGTCGTATGCTATCACTTGGGAGTATACAACATTCGGCAGATTTATCAATGAATAAATACTGACTGGAATGAACCAATCAGTGTCATTCTGGAAGGCTGCCCTTGTAAATGTGGAATAGCCAGAAGACAAAGCAAGGTGATGGACACACTGCTGGAGGCCTTCATGGTCTTTAGAATAATGTATTCACCATTTCAGGGCCACAGGCTCACACTACCAAGCCTTTGGTGGAATATGCAAAGGAACATGCAAGTTTCTAGAAACTCCAAGAGGCAACTTTCCAAGCTTCAGAGTTGGCCTGCGCTTTGAAAACAAGTTGAGAGAAGTTGTGTCATGTCACTGGGAGACCAAAAGGTTCAGGCAGTAGCTAAGGCAGCTGGGAGCCTGGGCCATGCGGTATCCCTTCATCCTTGGTACCTCTAACGTGAGGTACCAAGGAGTTAGCTACCTGCTTCCATGGCCCACCTTCCCCCTAACTTTTATGCACTATTAGTTATGTTTCTTTAAACTCAGTCTGTTCCTTAAGGAAACTCCCTGGCAAGTGAAAACAGCAGCAAAGGTAAAAGAATGCAGAGAATCTGGCTGCTGCCTGCAGTTATTAGGAAGAACAGCAATTACTCAGCTCTCCTCAGTGTCAGAGGCAGAAAGGAGCATGTGAATTGGAGCGAGTTTTGACCTGTCTTTGCCCAAGCTTCTCCCTCTGCAGTGTGTCACCTACCTCCCTCGGGCCCAGGATAACTGTAATAATTAACGAAGCAAATGAGAAATGGAGAAAGAATGAGAGCAACGGGCCAGTTTAGACTTGGGTGTAGATTAGAACACAGTCAACAGAGACAGATTGCAGGCCTTCAGTAGATGTCACTAATGTCCCTATAATGATGTTTTTGCTGACACCGACGTGTCCTGATAAACATCACCAGAGCACATTTCTTGTAGTTTTCCTGCTGAACCCTACAGTTTCCAGCACCTGCCTGAGCCTTAGGTAGATGGCCACTGTTCCTTCCCTAACTCTGTAAATGCAAGGTCAGATCTGATCCTTGGCCAATACTTCAGGGTCATAAAAGCTTAGATCTTATGACCAGAGAACAGGATACCATCTGAACCCTTGTATTCAGGCAGGTAACTGCATAATTCTCTTTCTGGCAAACGAAGCCATGGAGAGTTACAAGGTTTTAAGTCACTGGGCTCTTTAGATGATGAAGACAGACACTCCTTCAGCACACTGCTCCTATGCATAAGAATGTGGTGATATTTACCCCTGTAAAAAGCCTCAAATCCTTTGTGAAAGCCAGGACACAAACAAATGCATTCACATATTGATTAAAATATGGAGCTAAATGGCCTTTCTCTGTTAAATCATAGGCAGTGGTAATGATTTCCCTAAAATTTATCTGAAAAGATACGAACTTGGCTTCTTACACAGCATAAAGTATTCCCATTCTCTTTTTAAAGTCATTTAACGATCCCTTTTTAAAGTCAGTTAACGATCCCGCTACTTTGATTTCCAGAGACAAGACTGGCTGACACCCACACCTTTACCTCACTTGGTTAATACCTTAAAATAATAATAATAATACTAATAATAATAAACAAACAAGCTCCAAAAACAGCAGGCAAGGAAAGACCTCCTTTTGGATCTGCAGAATCATAACCACTCATTCTGGGGGACAGGGCCCACAGCCCTCACGTGTAAGATTCTTGGCATAAAAGGAGGCTGAAGGGGATCTAAATATTTCTTGCTGACGGTCTGGCTCAGATGGAAATCCTCCAGGCGGATTTACCCCTTTCTGGCAAGTCTTCTGGAATCTCAGCGAGAGGTGTCACAATTCTTCAGCATTCAGATGCTTCTGGTTTGATCACAGCTGTGAACCCTTCTTCTAAGGTCTTTGGATTTCAGGCTATAAGTTCCCTCCAGTAAGCCGGGCTCTGCCAGCTCAGGTTTCATCCTGCCCCGCCAGAAATTCCTTCCTGTTTTGAATCTGAGATGTTTGTTTATGATTTTTGTTGTGAAATGCTAAACAAGACAGCCACACTCTCTATTTACAGCTTACAACTTAATATATATATATCTCCTTGGATGGCTGGTTGTTAAAGATGTGGCTCAAACTTTTACCATAGTATATTAAATCCTCAAGAATTAGAAATAAAATCTGACAGTCTTAAAATACAGTCTTAAAATAAATAATTTATTTATTTATATTATTTTTTTAAAAGTGTTATGTGTATGAGTGCTTTGTCTCCATATATATATATATATGTGTGTGTGTGTGTGTGTGTGTGTGTGTGTACCACATGCATACCTGAAGCCAGAAGAGGGTGTCAGATCCCCTGGAACTGGTATGACAAGATAGTTGTGAGCTACCATGTGGGTGCCGGGAATTGAACCCAGATCCCCTGGAAGAGCAGCCAGGGCTCTTAACCACTGAGCCATCTCTCTGGCCCCTTAATTTCCTTTCTTACATCCTCTTAAACCAATCCTCTCTGAATGTTTCAGCTTAGGATTTTATATCTGGGTTTGATTAACACTGACATAAAACTAAGCCTGAAATTATGTTTGGTAGGTTTTTTTTTTTTTTTTTTTTGGCTTGCTGGATTGTTCATTTCGTTTTGATTACAGGTTACATGTTTGAATACTAACATGTCTGATAAAAGACAGAGGGTACCTCAGTGAGAGGTACTAACAGAGTGTCTAGAAAAGAAAATCCAGTTTCTATGTTGTAAGGTTAGGGCTGTCCAGAAGAATCAGCTGTAACTTACTGACGCAGGGATTTTGTCTCCATTAGGTTTTCTCTCTCCTTGTTCCACAGAACCAGTATGAGGCATCCATCTTTGGAACTCTGTGCTAATATTTATGCATTAAAATGACACTCATTTCTAGGCAAGAAGGAAGGACTCACGGTTAAGATTTACCACACTGTGGGACCACACATACACCGGGAACCAAAGAGAATGTCAGGCATTTTAACAGAGAAATGTTTGTCCCTTTCTCTGTAACACAGACTCTCCAAAGACCCCAGAAGGACAATCCGTGGACACCCTGAGGTACTCGTCACCTCAAAGGACACCACATGAAAGGCAGGACCAGAGACAAGATAAACTCTGTCTCAGGGCAACAGATAGCTTGTCACCTTTTAAAAGGTATGAATCTGAAACAGTGTTTTGAAAGTAAGAACTTGGAAGCACAGACCCAAGCAAACATTCACATCCCACCAAACTTCACAGGGCCTGGGAATTAGGGCCACCCTAGGTCAAACCAAGGAACACCATGATCTCGGTACTAAAGAGTCATTTTCTATGGGATAAACATCTGGGACCAGAATTAGCATCCTGAGCCCCCTAAACTCATACACAGAGAAAGCTAGCAAGAATGAGAATAAAAAAGGATGCAAATTAGAATATTAGTTATTTACAAAAATCTACCAAGGACAATATTAGCATTTAAGTATAAACATATGATCTTATAATACTCATATCTATATAATCACCTATACTGTTTATACATATTTGTTATCTGTAATCCTCTCTATAGTTAACTTGATGGAAAGCTCCTGATACTGCAGGCTTACATTAGAAAAATAAAGCCAAGGAAAAATAATCAACATCGGTCTCACAGTTAAACAAACAAACAAAAACTATCTGAGTCAAGATGTGAATATTGGTTTTATCTAGGATCAAAGACCATTTTGTTGTTAAACAAGGAGAATGAGATCAATGAGGAAAGAGAAGACACCCACCCCCAGGGTGAGGCTGAACCATCCACTCTTGGTGGTCAGAGGCACAGTTTGAGGGTCCCTTTACCTGCTTAGTCCACCTCTATCTCAGCTGTCACTGTCTGGGCCCACAGGGAAAGAATGGCCCCACCTTCCCTACCCATCACTAAACCATGACCTCTATGGAAACAGGGGCCCTTCTTATTCACTACAGCTGAAATACAATTGCCATGGCACATGACAGTTTTCAGACACCCTTCTACATCATGCTGCAAAAGCTGACTGGGAAGGATCCTGGGACTAACCCTACTGGCATCATCTGAGAATGACAAACTCCGGGATCCACCCCAGCCTCACTGAGTGGGAATCCGCTCTGTTTGTTTAGGTGTGGGGTTCAGGGCCTTCCACATGCTAGGCATGTGCTCTACCACTAAACTATAATCCCCAGCGGCCAAACCTGCACTTTTAATAGGCTCCCAGGTGACTGTGGGCCATTAAACTTTCAGAAGCCCAAGTTTTACAGAAGAGGGTACGAGACTTTTATAACACAGAAACCAGACCCATAGCAGATGCCCATTAAACAATTTGTGGGCAGATGTTTCTCTGGTTAGTTGGGGCCCCCTAACTTAATAGGGAAACAAGCTGACCTAGAAAGTGGTTAAACTAGAAAGGAATGGACTGCTTAAACCTGGGGCTTTGAGGTTTCTATCAAGCACAGCAGCTGGTGGGCCTGGAGTTCTGACAGTGGTGTGTGTGTGGTTGTGGTTGACCACTAGTGTGACACCACCTCCACTCCCAGCCCCATACACACCTGAGAAGCTCCCAGTAAAATCTTCCAGGATATAACATAAAAGAAAATCTACAAGATTTTCATGAGTTTAGGGACTCCAACCTCTCCAGATGAAAGACTAGCCCACGGGGGTGGGGGGCATCATTTAGATGTGGTATAAGCAACAGATCTGGAGTTTAACTGGCCGCGTTTGCGCTGTTGTGGAGTAGCTGAGGACAAAACATGAACTCACTAATGACTGTCTACCTTCCTAAGAGTCCTGCCTTCTAACTCCCGACAAGGATAATGGACAGGAAAGTTAAGCAGAGCAAGTCAATGAACCCAGGTCAGGTAGTGGCCTTGTTGGATGTCAGCTATAAGCCTCCCTGGTGTTTCCTGGGGACTAGGGAAGTTCATATCATAACCCTCTGGAAAACCTCACTAGTCAGGCAGGGAAGCACACACTCAGAAGATGATTTGACACCAGAAACCAAGTTCCTGACCTTCACAGTCATCCACTAAAGCATGGGCACTCCATGTCTTCAGAATAAAATGGGGTTGGAGGAGGGAGGGGGGGACTTCAATACGGACTCTGAAACTAACAAAGGAAAACAGAATCCTTTAAAAAAATTCACCCACACTTAAGAGTTCTGTGCCTACCCTGAGGGCAGCCTTAAGGGTGTACCCTAGCATGCCTCTGTCCATCAACGGAGGAGGGTCTATCTAGGTACAGAGGGTCCAGATCTTACCAGGCCAAGTGGCCAAGAGAAGCAACAGGGTGGGAGAAGGTGATGATGGGAGACCTGTTCATCAAGACACACCTCCCAGTTCACTGCCCACACTTTGGTACTACTTAGAGCAAGCCAGAACAAAGAGAAAACCACAGAAAGAAACCTGCCACTGTGAACCACAGCCAGCAAAGTGTTAAGAATGCAGGCTCCTTCTCAAATGCTCCTTCTCTGACACCTTTATTATAAGGTCTCTAACCAGAATAGGCAGGCTCCACCAAACATGAGCTCCTTCAAGCCTCAGAACCTGACTCTTAGAGTAACAGCTCGTATCCATGTGCTCAGCAAGTGAGAACACAGAATCACACATCGTCATTACTTACATGGAACTTACATGGGTCCAACCATCATTTTAGTTTAGTTTTTTTTTTGTGGGGGGGTGTTGTCTTGCCTATCTTGACTGAAAGAGTATACAACAGCAGTTCTCAACCTTCCTCATGCTGTGGTGACCCCCAACCACAAACTTATTTTCATTGCTTACTTCATAACTGTAATTTTGTTACTGTGATGGATCATAATGTAAATATCTGATACGCAGGGTATTTGATATGCAACCCCCAAAGGAGTTATGACCCACAGGTTGAGAACTGGTGTAAAGAATGGGTAATATCTCTGAGTGATTCCCAGACTCCCTGACACCCTTCTACCCCTGTAGATCGCCTTGTGTAATAAAGAGAGGAAAAGAAAAATAGATGACCGAGTGATTGATTTCTGGGCAAAAGGAAGCCTGTTCTTTGAAAATGCTGCTTTGGAGAATTAAACCTCTAAGATGACAGGAGTTCATGTCTGCTTGGCTACTCTAGAGTGCCTTCCCAAAATAATTAATTGGCCTATACTGAGATGTCTCCCAAATCCTTATATGATATGTACCATCAAGAGCACCGTGTAACAACTGTAACAATGGATTGGCTTTGCCAGAAATATCCACCTCCACCCTTTACCACCTCCCACCCTACCTCCTTTACAGTTGAAGGCTTCCCTGTCATCTCTGCTGGCACCATTCCCTGAGTTAAACACACCCACATTTTTCAGGAATTTCACAATTCATCTCTGGAATGTGTTTTGAATCACTCTTCAAAGAATGATATAGTTGTGCTAAGATGAACCCAAGGTTTGTTTTTTTTTTCCTTTTTCTCATTCCTTATCCTTTAGTCCACCCGCTTTCTGGGGTCACCATTTTATCTAAGTCTTCCAACTTCATAATGCCTGCACCCTGCACCCCCAGACTCCTCACCGAGACCACAGGATAGTAACCAAGCCATGGAGAACCGAAACCCGTACCAAATCTCCCAATAGCTCCTATAAATGGCCACAATGTCTAGAGTTAGGGTTATCTTTTCATCATAAGCTAACATGCCTGGGGCTGGAGGGCTGGTTCAGAGGAGAGGGTGCTTACTTCCAAACCTGCCAACCTGAGCTCAATCCCCAGCACCCACAGTGTAGTAGAAGAGAACCAACTTCCAAACGTCCTCTGACATACACAAACACTGCACACATACTCACTCTCACACACTTCACACACTCACACACACCAGCCCTCTCATACACACTCACTCACACACTGTCACAATCATTCACGTCCATACACACACAAACACCCTCTCATACCTTACATGCGTTCTTACACACACACTCATTCACCTTCACGCACACGCACACACATGTTATCAATGAACGTGTGCCCTCTGCTCACAACCATACTCCCAATGTAACTGCTTACCAGGTCCTTGGGCACCTACTGTTAACCACGTGCTACCAGCAGCAAGCATCTCCACACCTGGGCATTTGCCTTTCTACTCTACCCTATGCAACTCCTCCGTCCTTTGCCAGGAGTTTTATGTGATGGGACTCTTTAACAGCGGCGAGGATTCTATAAGCCTGACAGTCAAGCTGAAGGTCACTTTGCTCTGTCATTTGTGTATGTACAGTGAATAGCTGGTCCTGTGCGTTTTGTCAATATTTACTCTGAGGAGGAATTAATTACTTCCTTGTTTACTTGAATTAGTTTCTCTTCCCATACCCTGTTAACATGTTTTAGATGCCCTCTGCTTGCCTTTCTCCCTGGCATTACCTAAAGACTCATGGGGTAGAGAATGAAAGCCACTTACTGCTCAGGAACAGTGCCTGGAAGCCTGGGTTTGAAATGTTTCCCTAACTTCAGTACAGAGGTACTAGCTTTGCCCTACCTCTCCTTTATTTAATTTGCAAAAATCCATAGACTCTTAACTCCTGGTCCTCCCAGACAGTAAAAATATCTTTCATGTGGTTCATGCCCAGCCAACAGTTTTGGTACGTCTGCCTGGTACTGGGCCTCACCCACCTCACATCTCCCACTCTCTCCAAGCAGGCCTCACCACTACAGACTGTCCCAGAAGACAAGCAAATAAACCTTAACTTCACAGGGACACTCTACAACACAAAACCTTGCTCTCTGCTGTAAGTTCCCACCACACAATCTGAGGTTCTCCTTGCTGCCCTGTGAACCACTGAGAAAGTGAAGCTGAAGTAGTTGGAGAAACTGAGTTGTGACCGAGGTTTGATTTGGCAGTAGTTTTGAAGACTGACAATTTCAGTTCTGTCAAGGCCGAGGCCACAGTCAAAGCTTCAGAAAAGGTTGGTGCCCATCTGCAGTCATGGACACCTGACTCTAACTCAGCACAGTTCTCCGGCAGAGCTCAAGGGTCCCTCCATTCTTACACTGTCAAACTGAAGCTAGCAGCTTCTCTATATCACCCAGAGACAAAGGGTTGACCATGCCTCTTCACCTTGCCACACCCTACACGAAGCATGAAGTATAAGGCCTCATTCCCTCATTCCAAATGCAGTTCTTACTGTCCAATCAAAACATTCTTTCTACACAATCTCACTCCATCAGTTTTTAAGGCTCAGATCCCTTAAAGAGATCTCCCATCCAGGCTTCTTCCCCAGAGGTTTAGAAGCCAAATCTGTTTCTTTGGATTGTAGGTGATTTCCCTGGAGACAGACGCTTGTCCAAGAAGACAGCCCAGCTAGGAGTCTGCAAAAGGCCAACAGGAAGACACAGTACATGAATGGGAACAGGAAAGGGAATGGCTCCCTCCCAAGGTGTACTCTTTAAGACAGAGAGGGGAGAAAACTTCAGCTAACTTTCAAAGGTGCACAGTTACTAACTCAGGATTTATTTAATAACAGTCTCGATGAATCGAGACAAGAAATCCTACTGTACATGTAGCTTGACTCTCAGACTTGATTTCTAGTCTTCCAGAAATTAATTTTTTCAGGGTTCTTCTTATGGCTAAGATTCTTCACGTATGTCTAAGGGTCATTGTGCCACAAAAACCTGAAACAATGAGCAATGAGATGCAAAAGGGTCCATTCTGGTTGCTGACCCAACTCATTTTGTGAACTGTACATCACATCACTTCCCTGCCCCAGTGAAGTCTGTATGAAAATAACAAATATTTCTGCAAGTTGGCAAGCAGTGATATAAATTCATTTAGTTTAAGCCATGTCTTCGAAAGCAGGTGGATTAGTCATATTTTTTTAAACATGAAATACATTTTCTAAATAAGCTTTCAAAAGAATTTTCATTAACAGATACAACCAGTAGGGGTCATTTTAGTGCAAAGAAATGCAGCACAAGGGACTATCTACATGAATAAAACATAGCCACTCCTATTCATGTGGGGTATGATAATAATACACACAAATTTCTGAATAAAAATGGAAACTGAAGGAAGCACCGTCCATTGAGAAATACAGAAAAAAAAAGAAAACCAAAGTGGGGGCACCCTCTAGATAATCAGTGACGTGTAAAGAGTCCTCTAATCCCAAAAAGGGGTTCCTCAGCTAAGTTATATGATTTTATATTAATGTGAAAGTATCTGAAATTTTAGTCACAGTTGAAGGTAACCATTACATCATGCCCAAAAATGCTGTCCCTTTTACCTTGGTTTCATGGCTTTAAGATTCTATTTGACTGCTGCTTTTAGTGACGGAAGAAAGAGGGGAGGAAGGAGAGGAAAGAGGCAAGGAAGGAAAGAAGGAAGAGAGGGAGGGAGAAAGGGAGGGAGAGGAGCAGCATATGCTCATATCATTCAGCTGAAAACAGGCCTTCGACATGAAATGTTTCCAGAGAACACTAACTGAAATACAGTCATGTCAAGAAACACTTCCAAGCATTTTCAAGGCCAACACATCGTGGCCCTGGTGTTACCAGGAGAAAGGTAGGCATGAGGGATGTATCATTTCTGAGGAATGACAGGTTCCCTAACAAACTGCCAAAATCATTCCATACTGTGACATGGGGTGCTGCTGCCAAAACGCTTGATTACTGTAAATGTTCCCTCAAGCCCTCAAGCGTTGTTCCCTTCACCAGAAACACACGAAAAAAACCAAGCAAGGGTCACACTCTCCAGAGCCTCCCAAAGTCCTCCTCGCTGCCCTGCAGCTTCCACTGCATTTTAGCCGTGTTTCTTGATCTTTATAGATCTGTGGGAGGCTGGGTCGAGACAGGCATTCCTCGCGGCAGGTTTCAGAGAAGCATCTTCTAGTCTAAGTCATTCAGAACGCCTAAAGTCAAAACACGTGAAATTCTATCAGTCTGATGACCATTTTCCCTGAGTCTGAGAAACAAACCGCATTGTAAAAGGAGACCGGGGGGGGGGGCGGGGGGGACTTTTCTGTCCATCAGGAAAATGAGGTCT
>CM053755.1:38545178-38736176 GCA_028658305.1 Pachyuromys duprasi
AAGAAAGCGCCAAATTGATTTCCAGAGTGGTTGTACAAGTTTGCATTCCCACCAGCAATGGAGGAAGGTTCTTCTTTCTCCACAACTTCTCCAGCATGCATTGTCACTAGAGTTTTTGATCTTAGCCATTCTGGTGGGTGTGAGGTCAAATCTCAGGGTCGTTTTGATTTGCAAGGAGACTATATCTTATCACATGTAGAATACCAGGAAAACCTCAATACTTGCTATCAATAAAGACAGTAACCCTAATCTAGACTCTAGTTTTGTTCTGATCAGCCCAAAGAGAAGCCACGAACTATGTCCAAAACAAATAAACAAACAAAAACCGAACAGAACAAAACAATAAAACAACACAGATGCTTTGCTGTGTAGATGTCTTCAAAGAGAATTCACAAGCACCATGTAGCTGTGGTGGCAGGTCACCCCAATCCTGCTGTCTGAATGCTCTGAAATACAAGGTTTTCTGAGCACCGACGTAGCATGGAGTCTATTCAGATTTTTTATTTAAAATAAAATTTAAAAAAGACTCTGAAATTTGAAACCTTTTTGGTTTCAAGGATTAGGATAAGAAAACTCAGCCTGTGTTGGGTTCAGATTGTTTCAGATTTGATCAGCATTGTGAGCTAGTCGAATTTCATTAAATTTTGCTTTCAGTCCCTGTTGATTTTTCTGTTAAATTGTTTTAAAGTATTATGTTCTGTAATAGAAAACCGTAAAAGCATTTGTCTTAGAAGCATGTTGTAGTCCATCCTATAAAACAACCGTTGCTAAGGGAACTACTTGCCAAAAAAGAAAAATAAAGTATTGATCAGGAGGGGCCGGAGAATAGAAAGGTTTTCTTTCAGTAAAGTCGAGATACACATACAAGATATTGTTGGGTTTAGAGGGCCACTTCCAGGCTGATGGAGAGGGTGCTGGGGACATCCAGAGGGAACAGGAGCCAGGAGGATCACGAAGGGGCTGTTGCCTTTTAGTTCTGATTCCAAATTCAGGGCAGATGATCTTCCTGTGTGAAGACAGGGAGAAGCATCTGGTAGTCAAACAGCTTGGCTCTGAAAATGGGCTTCTTGGAAGGATGATAATGGCATCAGGTGTTGGTGGACGCTGTCTGAGCTGGACCGAGAAAGAGATTAATTAGGGATGTTTCCTAGTCAGAAATTACCAGTGTCCAAGCATCTTTTAAAAATGTGCCTCACCCAGTTGCCCTCATGACAAGCTTTGAAAATAAGATGTGCTTTAAAAGTTGTGTTTTTTTTAATATGTCATCTTGAAACTTACTTTTTCTTGTGACATTTGTGTGTCTGTTTTATAACAAGCTATTTTTATTGTCATTGTTGTATGTACATACCTGTATATACCTATACTATGCGTCGAGGTTAAGGAAATTGATGGTTGTGTTCACCTTTTCCTGCCACTTAGGTCTCTGGCCTATTGGAGAGGTTTAACTTAGATAAAACTGATAAGTTAGAGAATGTCTGCAGATTCTTGCAGGTGGATGGATGAGGGGACAACTCAGTTTGCAGAAGATATCTCAAAAGAGGTCACACTGATCTGAGTCTCAAAAAATGAGTAAGAATTAGCAGTGAAGCAGAAAGCAAGCCTGTGTTGTAGGTAGAAGCACAAAGCACTGGTAACAGTTAGCGGGTTGTAGTGAGAACCTCAATGCACACAGGATTTAGGTATAAGGATATAAGGTCACTAGAAGAGGGGTCTGTCTGTACTACGAGGAACCTTATGTTCAGCATCAAAGTTTGGGCTTTGTTGTCTGGCAAGAGAGAACCGCTTGGATAGTCTTAGCTTTTCAACAAACAACTGTAGTTAATGCTGTAGTTAATTCCCACAGAGGACAGAGGAATAGTGGTAGGGAGACAGAAGAGGTCTTGGTGGTAGACCCCCTAATCTAGGTGTAGGCTATTTATTGTGGACATAATTATTGTGAAAAGTAACTCAATTTGGAAATGCTGCACATATTTTTAAAATCAATAGTAGATATTTTCTTTCATTAAAAAAAAGTGGGGGGGGGCAGGCAGGGATGGCGCATGCCTTTAATCCCACTACTTGGGAGGCAAGCTCTCTGAGTTTGAGGCCAGCCTGCCTGGTCTACAGAGTGAGTTCCTGGATAGCTGGGGCTACACAGAAACCCTGTCTCAAAAAAAAGTGGGTTGGGGGAGAAACATGGGTAGTCTTTCCAGTGGTTCAAATATTTTATGAGTTACTTACAAGTTTGAAATTCTTAGAATTAAATAATCTCTGCATTGCAAATTTTAATATGTAATCACAAAAAGTCCCTTGCAAGTTTTAATGATTTGTACCAAGACTGTGCTAACAGCTACGCAGAGATGAGT
The DNA here is from genome assembly GCA_028658305.1 of Pachyuromys duprasi. Taxonomy (NCBI): domain Eukaryota; kingdom Metazoa; phylum Chordata; class Mammalia; order Rodentia; family Muridae; genus Pachyuromys; species Pachyuromys duprasi. The sequence continues at coordinate 38,547,524 of CM053755.1, forward strand.
TACACTGAGCTTCAATACCAGGCCATAACTGAGAACAGATAATGCTTTTTCTGTCGTGAGTTGCTCAGTGTATTTTCTGGTTTTCAGAGTACTTGAGTGGTTTCAGGTACTGTGAAGTGTGCCTTTTTTGTGTGAGCATTATTTATGTATTACTCGTGAGGACCAAATGCAGGCTAAGTAAGGGAATAGATTATAAAATAGATCACTTGGGTGTCTGCTTAAACTTTAACACTAGAAGATACTCAAAGCTGGGACATTGATTACATAAAGGGAGCCTGCTCTAAAAATCAAAACAGAGGCTTTCCTCCTCTGCCGGCTCAAAGAATCACACCAAAGCTCTTCAGGTTGTGATTTCTTTTCTCAAGATTCCTTGGCAAGAAACTTATTTCAGTGAGAGAGAATAATCTTGCTTAGCGTGTGCATTGAGTGATGAGACCAGTAGTAAGTGTTAGCTCTGTGAAAACTGTAACTGTCTGCACTGTCTTCTATGAAAACGTGCCTCCCTGCTTATGTTATGGGTTCACAACAGGTCTCACAATGGCTAGGCAACACTGCCTTAGAGCCACACAGCTCAGCCAGAAAACACTGCCTTAAGATAGCATTCACTCTTTTGTGTGAGCAACAGGTGTAACTGTTCTTAAACCCAAGCACTTTGAAAAATTCTTTGCAGATACTGTTATCAGAAACATGTTTGCCGTTCTGCAGTCAGTCCCAGCTCAGGTGTGATAGGGTCTTTCCAAGATAACGTGAAGAGAGGGAGACTCTTGTCATGTCGCAGGTGTCTTTGGAGAAGTACTGTGGTTTTCAGTAAGAGGTATTTGAACTAGGAGGAACATTGGTAAGAATGGAGCCTAACTAGTGTTTCTTATGTTTGTTGCATTTTTCTGAACTGGCTCCCAGAAAAAATAAAAAGAAGAAGAAGAAAGCTGGTTTAAAAGAGTTTAATTCTTATTATGTTTAACTATGTGTACTTTTATGGGTATGTACGTGTGGGTGTAGATACGGATGGAGGCCAGAAGATAATATCAGATCTCCTAGAGATGGAGCTACCGGAGATTGTGAGCCCACCATGGGTTCCGGGAAGGGAACTCAGGTCCTCTGCAAAATCAGTACTTGCTCTTAACCGTTGAGTCACCTCTCCAGCTCTCCTGCTGGCTTTTGAACCTACTTTATTACCATCTGTCCCATCCCATGACAAGGACCTGAATTGGTCTTACCTTTAGAATGTCATGGCCTCTGTCTCTCACCGGGCTTTAGCCCTTTGTGTTGTGGTCATCATCAGCTTTGGCGTACGCAGTGTTGTGTGCCAGTAGCAGGTCCCAGACTACGTTAGAGATGATACCCTCCATTGCATCTCATTCCTTTCTGTCAGTGGTATGTGGTGTTTGATGCTCATTAGCTTCCTTGGCGTATTGTGTTCTACAGTAAGAAAAAAGTTAACCCAATATTTCATTTGAGATTGACAAGTGTAACTCATATGTACTTCCAGTGAACATGGAAGGGTTGAAGAAGCTTTGTTTAAAAATTTAAAAATGTATGCATGCCTGTGGATATGGAAGTCAGGAAACAGCCCTGGGTGTCTTCCTCAGACACCATCCACTCCTTTTCCTGAGAAAGGGTCTGAATCTCTGATTTAACCAGTCTGATTGGCCAGCCGTTCCCAGGGATCCCTGAATCACTTCCTCCCCAGTCCTGGAATTATAAATACCCACCAGCCCAGCTGACTTTCATGGGCTCTCTCATGTGTGTGGCATGCACTTTACTGACTAAGCTATCTCTTGAGTCCTGCTCCCCTGATTAAATATTTTTTAGGAATTGTAGTTGCTGGTGCATGGCACACGGGAGTCATGGATTTTGACCAAAAATGCAACTACTTTCTTTCTGCATGCGTGGCTACATTTCAGGCTTCCCAGTGACTAAGAGGAGTTTTTGTTGCATTCGTATGTACAGTTTCTGCCCAAACTGCCTTTCACGAGTGAAGGACTCACTTGGATGCTCATCTTTGACATCCCGGCATGTGTTTGAGCGCAAGGCCTTTGAGTGAAGAGGTGAGCAAACCGTTCTCTGGGTAACTGTTTTGCAGATGAGGACTGGGACGATGACCAGCTGCTTGGTTTTGAACCATGCAACGAAAATCTTATCTCGGGCTGCAACATAATCAATGGGAAGTGTGAGTGTGACACCATCCGGACCTGCAACAATCCCTTTGAGTTTCCGAGAAAGGATATGTGCCTTTCAGCATTAAAAAGGATCGAAGGTAAGCATATGGCTTTTACTGACCGTTTATAAGGCTCAGCATTGCATAGCTGAGCGCTGGTAGCACTTGAGCCTACCTACAAAGGCAAGGACAAGCCTTTAAGAGCCCTGGCTGAGATGCATACAGTGCATGTATCGGGTGCTGATGCCATTTGATATGTGTCTGTTTCCCAGAAGTATGCCATGGTGTGTTGCCGTCTTGTGAGCAGGGTACCTTATGCCAGCTGGCCTAGGTCACCTCTGCATAATGGATGATTTCATGAGTGGTGTGCTTGGGATCAGCATCTGTTGTCACTGGGTCCATTCTGCTTGATTGACCCTGGCGAGGTGCTCTGCTAATTAGCAAGATGGCTCATCTAGCAGACTGAAGGAAAGAAGTGTGCCTTGATGTTGAAAGTTAAGGTTAATTTTGCCAGGAGCCACAATCAGGCAGGTATGAATTGATGGTGAGACACTTCCCGTCTGGAGGAGAAGTCAGAAATTACACCAAAGTAACAAGAAAATTTATAACTAGCATGGTCTAGGAATTTTGTCCATTTGTGCATATAACCTAGAAAAAGCTATTGGTAACTTGAAAATATATCTGTAAACATAGAGATTCCAACAGACATACCCAGAGGTTATTGCTGGGGCTCACAACAAAAATTAAGAGGAGGGAGGCCCGGATGTCAGCTCTGCCTAACCAGTCCTGGGTTTTCCCTCAGCCCCAGCTTTGTGTGTGTGTGTTGGGTGGGGGGGCGAATGAGGGAAAAACTGTTAACAGGAGACAGTTGTAAATTCACCTTTTTCATTTAGAGTGTTGTCATTCTAAGAATGACAAAGCAGTTTGGAATAGCAAGGATTTTCAGTGTCCAAAATTCAAGCCCCTGGGGTAGTAGAACAAGACTGCATCTTCTGGAATGTATTAGATTTATTAAACTGTTGTGAATAATAAGGCACTTATAATAACCTATAAAATAGTGCTGCTCTTTGCATTTATTAGAACTACTTAATCACTGAGAGAATATAGTGGAAATAATAGAAATAAAATACGAATTATTAGTAGTAGTAATATTTTGTGGTGTAGGTAACTGAACCCAGGCAGGCACTCATGCATGCTAGACAAGGAATTTACTGATGGCTTCATTTTTTTAAAAAAAATTATTTATTCTTCTCTCATATATTACATTCCCACTACAGTTTCTGTCCCTCTACTCCTCTTAGCACTCATGTGCACACCTCCCCTTTGCCCCAGATCCAGCTCTTCAGAAAAGAGCAGGACTCCCAACGGTATCAACCAAACACAGCATGACAAATTACAGTAAGACTGGGCACAAACTTTCATATCCAGGCTGGATGAGGCAACCCAGTAGGAGGCAAAGAGTCCCAAGAGCAGGCAGAAGAGTCAGAGACACCTCCACGCCGACTGTTGGGAATCCCAGGAGAACACCGAGGTACACAACCTATCTGCAGAGGGCCCAGCTCGGACCTCACAGTCCAGGGTTGTGGCCCCAGTCATTGTGAGCTCCTAGGAGCTGCGCTGAGTTGATTCTGTGAGCTGATGTCTCCACCAAGTCTGACAAAAAGTCTTCGGACTAGAAAGGATAGTAAATAACATTCATTCTAGTCCTTAAGATTGTGCAGTTACTGATTTGCGCCTCCACATATAGGTGAGTTACAAAGTTATCTGTCATGCAGGCACCTAGGATTATCGGTGATTGGGATACATGACTATTTGAATAGACTTACCCATATTTTAAAAACCAGACTATGTGAACTCCTATGGCAGATTAAGTCTGCCACTCTTTGCATCCAGTGTTCCCAGCTGCAGTGACCGTCACGCAGCCACTCTGCAGTCACTTAACTGATGCCCTGCTCCTGAGCGTGGCAGTTTCGGTGAGAAAGTTAGGTCACCAGACCTGCTTTCTGCTCATATACAACTAGGACAGTTTCATTTGTAATGAGTTAGGCATGTGTTTATGACCTAGTAGTGACTCTCGAAAGTGGCTCTGCAAAGGCTGTAAGACGATACATCTATTGTCTCTCGCATTGAGATCATGCCCACAGTAATTACCGTATCTAGATAAATTCTTTTACTTAAAAACAAACAAACAAACAAAAAACCTTGTTTTGTCAGAAGGCCTTCATGTAATCCAAAGGTAGAATTGATTGAGGTCATTGAACACTACATGCATTGTTATTCAAAATAAGGCATTTGGTAGTGTTTGACATCATATCAAGAACTTGGGATTGGGGGATTCCCCTTTTCTAAAGGGGAAGTAATTTTGAAAAAAAATCCCTCCCTCATTGTTAAACATGTAAAACTTAAAGATGATCTTGGCCTTATGTATAATAAAGCCTAAGAATGATGGAAGTTGGAATATATAGTTGGAATGCTATAGTCATCTTACGGTCAGGAAAGAGTCACCTAGATTTGTATCTTAAGATATGATAGAAGGGAAACTCTGTCTGAGTAATGGGCTTCATAAAAGAAAACATCCTGAACTGAAAAAGAAAGAAAGAAACTGAAAGAAGGAAGGAAGAAAAGAACAGCAGTTCTGAACTGAGATTTTGGGTGACTTTCGTGTGAGACGCTAGGAAAACTGGTAAAAAAGAACCAGGTTTGGTTTCCTGCAAGTAGCTGGAAGCACATTTGTGTTGTGCAGTGAACATTTTGAAAAGGAAGCAGAGACACACAGGACTTTAGAAATCCCTCCATAACTTTTGCTATAAGCACTTAGGAGTAATGTTAAATGATTTGTACTTTCTCGCTGATTGAAGAAAGACGGGCAGTTGTGTATTGACGTGTGGCATTTTATGTCACTGTCTTGTACTGAGTGGACAGATAAGCTGCACTGAAGGGAGAGTTCATGGAGCAAATGGGAATTGAGTTTATCTCTGAGAAATTTGCTGAGTGGTTCTGCAGAAGCGAGAGTGTAAAAGCAAGCGAGGACAGAAAAGATGGTATCCTCAAGCGTACTAGGAATTGGTTTAATCAGTGAGTTTTGCTGGCGAATGTGAACAGATAAATAAGAGGAAAACGTGCAGATTTGGGGGGGTGATTGCTGTAATAAATGCTTAGTGGATGATGATCAAGATAGGTTTTTAGGGGCCTGATACTTAGGACTTACACAGAGGTCATTTGCTAAGTGTGGGATGCAAGGAGAACAACTCCGTGGGAGATTGGTTAAGAAGTACTTTGGAAGTTTGTTTTGCTGTTGTTTGAGGTATCCTTAAAGATCAATGGAAGAAGGTGTGCATGCTGGGTCTAGGTGAGAGAGAGAGAGAGATAAAGTGGAGATAAGGGTGATGAGTCACAGTCCAAGGAGATGGTGGTGTCCTCCATGACTTTAGGGCACATCAGTGATGCAAGCACATGGAGTGTTTTTGAGGAAGACTAATGGAACAGGAATGAGCTTACGTAATAGAGGAAAAAGGATGGCTAGCATGCCAAAGTGATGTAAAGGACACATGCAGGTGGTGCCCGAAGGGACGAGTCCTCAGTCATAGCTGCTCTTAACTAACTGAAAAACTCATACACAGTCTTGGCACCACAATGGCAAAACGGAATATATAGTCCTAACTGATTGTTAAGTGACTGATTGATCAGCTCTGTTATTTTGTTTTGCTTGCCCTCCTGCTTCTTGGACTGTATTAGAGCTAGTCAGCCCATCCCCGGAAGGGGAGCTGGTTCAAAGCAGAAATCCTGAGATAAGGAAATGACTGGAAAGGAGGTGCCGTGATGACAGGATTATATAGCCGGTAGACTGTTAGGATCCAGAAGAGCCCTCTCTTTCGCCAGCACTCACTACAGACCCTCGGGGGCTGTTCCCTTTCCTTGCAACTACTGCTTAACCCTCATGCTTTCCTTCCTGGGCCTGCTCAGCCAGGAGCTGCAGAATGTGCACCTGCCACTGCACACCTTGTCTCCCAGGTACACTCTGCTCTACCATGAGCTGAGGACTTCTCTATGGCTTTATAGGCTCAGGAGCATAAACCACGTCGTGCTGCGGAAGTTTAAATTTCATTTTTAAACAAAAGGTGTGTTATCACTGCTAGAACAGACACGGTTTATACAGAGTTTCCTATCTGTATTTATTTTCCTGCCGCTGCTTGAAACAAGTGGAAGTTTGTTTTTTATGTCGTGTGGCTCTATTCTCTGAAGCCAAGCTGATTCTGGTAGAGACAGACACCATCTATTCTCGCCTTTATTTGATTCTTTGGTTGGTTGGTTGGTTTGGTTTGTGTCTTGTTTTGTTTTTCCTTTTGGATTTTAAGGACTTTTAAATAAATGGCATTATTTAAGTTCTGTGTGAGAAAATGATTTCATTTCTTTCTAACTCATTTTTAGTTTTTTACACTTTCTTTCACGTTCCTCTCCCCCCCCCCCCCCCCGCCGGAGTCAGGTGCCAAGGCTAGATTTTGTTTCTGATGGTTATCTTTCTTCTGGTCTCTTGACTCTGGTACACGCTGTGCTCTGTGGCCTGCTCAGGACTCTTGGTTCTTGGTGCCATTTGCAATGTTTGTCACCAAACAAAAATTAACTAGTATTTTGAAAGCAATATTGTACTGTGTGTTTTCATAGGTATTTCTCAAAACAGTTTTATTTTAATGTGTAGGCGAGGTAGAAGTCGGGGTGCTCACAGAAAACCCCCACAGAAAAATGCAGTAGCACAGTGCTCTGCATGATGTCAAATCTTATCCCTCTTGTGAGGCAGGGCTCAGAATTCCCTCCTGTCTCTCTTACCCTTGGGACTGCCCATGGAGAGGCTTCCAGCCATGGTAAGAAGGCTCTGTCTTATCAGGTTAGTCCTGGGAAGGCAGGAGCCCTCCTCTTCCCCCCCTGCAGGGTCCCTCCAGAGGGAGGGCCTGCTGTCTCCTGGTTTTCTCAGATCTTTGATTCACCAGGATTCATCTGCAGCAGGGTACCCAGCATGGCCAAGAAGCCCCAGCAGAAAGGGCTCCTGCTGGCTTGCTGCACTGAGTGGGAGAGCCATAGAGTGTTTATACACATCTACTGCCCTCCCAAGATGTGTTATGCTGTCCCAGGAGAACGTTGTGTTGTGAACCACTAAACCAAGTTTGAATGACTTCTTCCATTGTTTCGCAAAGTAAAGCATATGCTTCAAATTGCTTTCCTTTAAATATTAATGCACAGTGGTTTCACTATGCAGTTAAATATTTCTTCTAAGGAAATGTTAAGGGAAATCCAAATGCAGTGGGGGCATTTTATATATTTAAAACCATGTAAGTATACGTTAGTGTAATTCACATAAAAATCCAAGGACATGAGGTTTTAGATGTATCTCTAGTGCATTATGAGGATAGTAAGGTTATGCAAAGGGCTGTCTCTATTACAAACAAGTACCTGTTATTATTGTTGTTAACAGGCTACAAGATGCCTCAGTGGGCAAGGGTGCTTAGCCTGATGATCTGAGTTTGATCCTTGGAACCTCTGTGATGGAGGGAAAAAACTGACTCCTGCAAGTTGTCTTCACACATGCACATACTATTTTAAAAAAATGTAGAAAATGATTTTTACAACTACTACTATTGGTATTTGTATTAAAGGACCACATACTAAAGGATAAAATAAATCCTGGTTAAATTTTGGAGAAATCTGTTTGTAAGAGGTAGCCCTTTGCATAACTTTACCTATCCTCATAAAGCGCTAGAGATAACATCTGAAACCTCATGTCCTTGGATTTTAGTGTGAATTACACTAATATATACTACATGGTCTTAATATCAGTGCCCCCAAATATTGTCTAATGGACCATTGACTCTAATAGAAACAATAACATCATGATTATTAACTCACAAGCCATAGAAATAGTTGTACGTAACTGCTGTTTATTCAAGAACTTGATTTAGCAGAGCTACACTTACTACAGAACTCTTCTAACAACTCTTTCTATTCTATTTATGAGAAGTTAGACATGGGCTGTGTGTGGTATGTCTAATGAGGTCTATGACATCTAGGGGACACTCCTGACATTTTCAGACTGCTGTAAGTATATTCCCACTCTCTCTCACACACACACACAATTATTTCTTTTCCTGTCTTCCCATAAAGGATAAGCTCAACACGAGTTCATCCAGACCTGCCTTTTGGGGACCTTGCCTTCTCAACTTTAGGACTTTGGTATTTACAGACTTGTAATTGTTAAGTCAGGTTCTTCATTAAGATCACTCAACACAGATTCTAATTTTCTTAAATCAGTTAGACCTTAAAGCTGTCCTGGGTTATTAAAACTTATGAATGTATCGTTTTATCTCAGACAAATTGTCTTAAATCTTAATTTTAAAGTAATTCAATTAATATTGCTTATCAACTTTGGAACTGCTAGCCCTTCTTGTAGCCAAGTGCAAAAACACATTATCCTCACCTTCCAGATGGTGCAAGGACCTCATTACTATTGGGGTCCCTGATGGTTTTCCTTTGGCTCCTCAAATGCTATAAACAAATACTTATTCTACTTACAAAGGACAGTAAGGCTGTTATGCAATTTTAAATCTGTATCACTGTCTCATTCTTTTTTGTAAAGACAACCATGAACTGATAATGTAGTATGCCAGTCTTTAAAAAAAAAACTTTATTATAAAGAACTTGCAATAAAACATCACACAGTAAAATTTACCAGACTAGAAGTCTGTGTAGCTCAGTGAATTTCTAAACAGTTAGAGTATTTCTATATTTTCATTTGGGGAGAAGATGCTTTATATATGAAGAGATGTATGTATAGAAATTAATGTGTATATCTTTAAATGACTTGAATTCTCTTTTTCATTTTAAGTTCCAACAATGATAGGGGGAAGAAAATAGTCAAAGCAGATTTTTGAAACAGTAGACTTTTAACTTAGGATAATGCTTAAATCAACATTTTAAAATTGTTTATTATAGGTACAGAGATTTAAAAGAATTATTGTTAAAAACATGTTTGAGTTCATTGCCAATTTGATGGTCTGATAAGTCGTACAAGAAAAACAGAAAGGGCTACCAAAAGGCGGAAACCAGTGTCAAATATCTGGGAAATAAAAACAGGAAACTCAAGGAATTTGGCTTCAGACCAGCTGGAGGGAGCAGTTGGCTGAATGGTTGTACCTGCATTTTAGCTGTGGTGTGTTCTACAGTGACCTACCCTTCTGGGGGTTGTGAGTTCTGAGTTCTAGCGCCCCTCAAGGAGATATGAGTAAGTCCTAATTAATATTATGTCTCTTGCATGAGTGAGTAGATGAAGAGGAAAATTTTGTTTGCTCACTGGGAATACAAGAAGGAGTTAGTGTAAAATGAGATTTTACATTGACATTAGAGCGATGCTTTCTAGGCATGTCCTATAAGAAGTGCTCTCTTGAGGTCCTGTACCATCCATTGATTCTTCCCTCTCCTTTTCTGTTTTAACCTTTTTAAGAACATGCATAACTCTACCCTTTCAAGCCATCTCTTCTGTCCTAAGAGCTTTTCAGTTCAACCAAACATCTGCCTATTCTTTTTCCATATGCAGCCACAGGTTAATGCAGTACCAGACACAGCTGAGAGCTTTTTTTTTTTTGCTATGCATCTATATTATTTAAAATGTGTTATTTAAAAATGCACACATTTAAAAAATACATCAAGTATTATTTCCAAAAAGAATAAAGTGCATCCTGGCCTCTTTAGCTAGGGAAGTGGTATTCTTTTAGAAACTGGTTTAAACTTTCTCTTTCCACCTCCAGGGACTGTTTACCAGACGTTGATCTAATGCCTGGCTGCAGCAGGTTGAAGTTGTCTTCCTGGAGTACCTGAGCAGTTCCTCCTGTGCTTGTGGTTTCTGACTGAGCTGGGTGACCCCGCAGTTATGAGGTCTCAGCATGTGCTCCAATCACACAGAGTTGCTGAGTGGCTGCCCGGTCCAGCTGTGTCCAGCTGAGCCCTGGCCCGCACAAAAGGGCTTTTCCGATACGAGCAAAGGCTCTAGAACTGCAACCCTCTGAGTGAGCGGCCACAGGTACAGCTAAGTGAAGAGCTGAGGTCCCCAGAGGGGAGTGGGAACTGGCTCTGCAGTGCCTGTCCAGTTCTCCCATCCCTGCAGAGCAGGCCAGCTCGGTCATCTCCATCAACCAGAGGGTGTGAACCACCACAGGTTTCCCGAGCCATTTTTACATGTGTACCCCATTCTAACCTCATTAATTAGTGCCATTCGTGTTCCCAAGCCATTGTCTGGGGCTGTGTACACTTCACCTAAGGTAGGCAATTTATATTTGTTCTTTTTACTAGAGAGAGAGGGGAAAAAAAAGTTGATGAAAAGTTCAAGCATGAGTTTGTGAGCAAAGTGACTTTAGCAAGAGTCTGCTTTCAGTCAAAAACTGATTATTGCAGATCTCCTTATGCTCTGTCAGTGTAGGGAAGGATTCCTTGGTAGACTTGTTTTATGCTTTCCCAGGCTTGCCCGTATAACTAATCTTGGTTAAGCAGTCACTGAGGGGAAAAGGTTTCTTTGAATATAGAAAGTTTGTTGTTGTTCTTGTTGTTGTTGTTGTTGTTTTAAGAAGGGAAATGGAAAAATCTTTGCTAATGAAAAGGGCCAGGGTTGAATGCATACAACTCCACCCAGATATACACCCACCCAGAGCCAGTTTCTTCCAGTTGTGGCTGAAAGTCACTAGGACCAGCCTTATGTGAAAAGTGTGAGGGTCATTTCGTTTGTCCTTTGGTCAGATGATCCTCCCTTTTGTTCTGTTGGCAGGGTTTTTGTTAGCTTCAGAACCCAGCCTCCTGTTTCTCTCCATATACACTTTATTATAGTCCAGGAAAATGTTCACCCAGGCACAGAAAGGACAGCCAGATGCAAACAGAGCGGTGCTGAACTGACTTTTATCTAGTTTTCAAGCTCTTCTGTGATCTGTAGACAGGCTGCTTACCTCTAGAACCGGCGCCTCTGCTCACTTTGTGAAGTGTAGAACTTCCTCAGGAAAGGCACTTCAGAGTTTATTAAAATTCAACCTTTGGTTTGAAAAAGTTTGGAAATGTTCCGCTAATAAAATTTGACTCATTCCCCAGTGCGTACTGACAAGTGCTAGGCCTACGGTAGCTCAGGACCCTGGGATCCTGCCTTTTTGTGTACAGGGCTCTTCTTTCAACAGTGCCTTAACACTGAGACAAGTACAGAGGGCTCACATGGGTTGTTGATGCCACTCAAGTCTTGGACATTGTCTTTTATTGGGCACCTTCCTGCTTTTGATTTGTGACCTCTGTTGCTAAGTGTTTTTTTGCATCAGGAGGAAGTGACAGCAATAAGTGGTGACTGGGAAGCTGGGGAGGGGAAGGGATTAACACAAGATGAATGAATGTTTGTGTGGTTTTCAGCAGCTGGAATGTTCCTCTGAATCAAGGATGTATTCTTTGTTTCTGGCGGACAACTTCCTAGTTTTCCAACGGGTAGGGGAACTTTTTATTCTTTTCTCTGTCGCTGGAAGTCTCTCTCTCTCTTTTTTTTTTTTTTTTTAATTTCCCGAAAAGCAAGTACAGTGTTTTCTGCTTATCAGTGGCCTTTCTTTTCCTGTTCCAATAACAAGAGAACAATACAGGAATTTAATAATGTTTAAAGATTGATACCGCTTTCTCCTGATGTATCCATATATTTGCCTAAAGATAAAATTCAGGTTTTAGAAAAATAGGGAAAAGCTGTTTGCTGGCAATATGAACCAGTAGTGTCATCTGTATTATTTTTTTTTCCTTCGTTTCCCTTTCGTCCAGCTTAGAAAAAGAAATGAGTTTTATTTTTCTCTTTGAAAAAAAATGTGTTCTGGAGTTCGTTTTTAAAGGTGCAGAAAATGAGTAAGATTGGTAAGATGGCTGGTTGAGCCTGCCAGAAGGTTCCTGCTCACTTATATATTTCTATTATGTTAGAGATTGTAATTTACTGTTCACAGGCTTTAGCAAAAGGAAAACAAGTCCAGCCTTCCTTGAAGAGCTTTTGAAAATAGCAACGGTAGATGTGACAGCACACTACTCAGTATGTTGGTACGATTTGTAGGGTGTATGGACTTTCAGGTGATTCCTGCAGGTGTCCTGTCCCTTGAGGGTCATCCTAGGTGCTCTGACCTCATGGGACCTTATACCCTTCTCTGATGTGTAAAACAGGATCTTAGGTTCTCAGTTGTGTCTGATCCAGGTCTAGGTAACCAGTCAGGTTTTGAAACTGCCTAAGTACTTCCCACATGACATTTACAGTGATGTTTATCTCTGCTTCAGTGAAGAGAAAGTAAGATTTACACTCTCTCAGTCCCTGGTGGTGCTCTGCTTGCTAATCAAACTGGAATCTTCTAAATGCTTTCCTGTTGAGAGCCAGCTTCTCTCTGTCCATCAGGAATGTTGCAAATGAAATTATGCTGTGCCCTTCTTATATACCTTAGTGTGATGTAGGGCTCAAAAATGTTGTCTACAAATTCCTTTGTGTCCCTCTGCTTGGACCCAGGTCTGCTCAGTGTCCTTGGGAGTCTTTTGACTGCATCAAGGATGAAATATGTATGTAAGCACACACACACACACACATAATTGTCTACTATTTGGAAATCAGTGTGACTGTCTCATTAGCTCTACGGTGTGTGTGTATGTGTGTGTGTGTGTAAGCATGTGTGCGTGCCTCCACATATGTGCTGTTAAATATAACAAAGCCAACAATGGTGCTACAGTCCCTGGTTACAAGTTTCCTGAAGGCTTTGCTCCTCTTTGATGGTCATGGATTCCCTGCTAACTCTTGGCCATACACACATTCCAGCCATTCTTTTTAAGAGCCGGTGTGATTTTTATACACTTTGTAAACATCTGAGGGAGAAAGAACAAGCTATAACTCTTCAAATAAATATTATTCAAACTCCTTCCACTTTCATTTCCCTTATCACTGGGACAACCACACCCACGCTTGCTATTAAACTCTGTTGTCTGTCTGCTTCCCACATGCCAACGAAGCTGGCCCTATTGAGTAGCAAAGGAAACACAACAGATAAAGTTGAATACTGTCTTCCTTCTGTTGACATTTCTAGAGCAACAAGTCAGAAAGTTTGTCTCCTCTGCATAGACAAAAAGTGTCATGGGTCATGCTCAGATGGCATACCCATTGGTAACCATGATGACTCCCAGCAGAGTTATTCAGAACATTTCAGAATTCCAGTATACAGAAGAAGAGTGACTATTAACTTACAAACTGTTTCCTTCATTTTTCTACGGATGGAGAGAAAAAATGGGGGCAAAGGTAAAGCTAGTGTAGGATGTTGGGTTTCCAAGTCTGAGTGTCAAGACCATTCTAGCGCTCCCTAAGCCAGCAGTTTTCAACCTGTGGGTCACGACACCATGAGGGGGGGTCAAATGACCCTTTCACAGGGATCTCCTAAGATAGTCAGAAAACACAGATATTTATATTATAATTTATAATAGTAGCAATATTACAGTTATGAAGTAGCAACAAAAATAATTTTATGATTGGGCGTCACCACAACATGAGGAACTATGTTAAAGGGCCAAGGCATTACAAAGTTTGAGAACCATTGCTCTAAGTGGGAGTTTGTCTTGGAGAAGCCTTGTGTTTGGCCATTCTTGTGGTGGGAGCACTTGGCTGTATGTTATGTCATTGAAGGCTTCCACCACATCTTAGAGTTGTATCACTGCCCATCCCAGACGGATATTTAACGAAATCCTACACTAACTTTGATGCTTCATGCGTTTGTGCTCTAAGTTCCTTAGTAACTATACAGCAAGATTTTCTGCCATTCCTCTCCCACAGAGTTCCTTCTGTTTCAAATATGTTTCTAAGAACGGCCATGCAAGTCATATCAACAAATGGGGTGACCCACTTGCTGACCGTTTATTTATGATAATGGTTGATTTTGTTGTATTTCCTATGGCAGAGATACTGTTTTGTACTACCCAGAAACACATTTCACTCTTAACTCATCCTAGGTGAAACAGCTCCTGTGAAGAGAAATAAAGTCAATACAGCTCGTGTTATTTACTGTTATCTGAAGCATCAAAAATAAGAGAATGTCCCCAAAGTGTTATAAATTGCAACACATAGACACACCAGGGCATAAGAAGGTAGCAAATGTGAAACAGGCTTGAGAATGACTTCCTTCACTCACTGGTACTTTGAAGGGACTTGGGTTATCAGTGAAAAGCACTAGGAATTTCAATAAGCTGTGCTTGAAAGTAATACCAGGGTTTTCCTTAAATGCTGCTGAATAAATTCTGGTGTGTTAAATGTCAGTTAAACGTGTATTGCCAGCATGCCTAATAAAATGAGAGGATGACAAAAATATCCACTAAAGCTTTAAAATCCTGAAGCCCTTTAATGTGCTTTTGACCTTCAGCTAAAGGACATAGTCACAGAGTGAAGGAAATGCCTTAAATTCTAGCATCTGGGTTTGTTTCTTTATACTTTTGGCACAGTTACAACAGTAGGGCTTTTCTTTCCTTTTTTTTTTCACTGTACAGTCAACACAGGTTTTTTTCAAACAAGTGGGAAAGGACCATCTCGGGGCCAAAAGCAATGTTTCTGCTCTGTGCTGGGTGGCCTGATTGAATGGCTTTGCTGTTTCAAGGGAGCCTAGAACCAAAAGCAAACAAACAAGCTGACACAAATATAAATCTCATACAAAATTAGATACTTAGGTGTGTGTGTGCATGAATATGCTTACGTGTGCTCAATTCATGATAGAGTGAATGCTGACTTATGTTGGACCTGTTGAATCTTTGTCAGCTGGACTGAGGTTAGTCCAGCTCAGGGAACTCCAGTGTGTTTCTTGGATCCTACCTTGGATTTCCAGCTGTTTGAAGATTATTTCTTCAAGGGTTTTCTTTCTGTAGCTGAGAAAATAAGTTGGCTTAATTGAACTTCTTGTAAAAAGTGTGTATATTCAAACAGGAGTACTTCCTTTCAGCTTACTTAGTAATTCAGCCAGTCTGTCATTTGTCCTTAGTAAAAGGTCACTTAAACTTTTGAGCATGAAACAGTGAGATCTGATTCTGTTTCCATTAGTAAAATTTTCATATCA
Organism: Pachyuromys duprasi; assembly: GCA_028658305.1. Taxonomy (NCBI): domain Eukaryota; kingdom Metazoa; phylum Chordata; class Mammalia; order Rodentia; family Muridae; genus Pachyuromys; species Pachyuromys duprasi. The sequence goes on from CM053755.1 coordinate 38,562,788, forward strand.
AAACAGAAAATTGGAAGTATATTTATATTATCATGATTTCCCAGCTGTACATCTAATGGATTTGTGTTTGAGAGATTTTCTTCAGACTTTGAGTGATGTAATGCAACATCTCTGAAGTAGATGGGTTTCAGGGGACTGTCATTTGGTAGAGCATCTTCATGCTTTATGATGCAGTATGATGGAAGCATACATACTGTTCTATCAGTTTGTTTTGTTCTGACCTGGAGGACTTAGGGGAAGAAATGAATATATGAAGGCTTATGGACAAAATTATAAGCAGTTCTTAAAAGTTGTCTTGAAGTTGTTTTCCAAAGGCAACTGACTCATAAGTTTTTGTCTGAAATAATAGTCCCCAATGTGTCTGTCATTCACTGCCTCACTTCCTCACTCAACAGATAGTTGTTGCATACCTGCTGTGCTCCACGCAGTTCAAGATGAACAAGACAAACAAGGTAGTGCTTCTTCCAGACTTGTAGTTGCATGGAGCATAAGTAGAATCACATAGTTGAAGTCCATCTGCAGGGTTCTGAGACTGAGATGGTCCCAGTCTTTGCAAAGATGGTATTTAAGTTGCACTAAAAGGAGAAAGGCATTACCTATGCTGTGAGCTACAGAAGGGGATGGAAAGATGGCGATGCCATGAAGAACACGTCTGTCGTCTGTTCTCGGCAAAGGTTCGGACTGCAGTTCGATAGCCACATCAGGCTGCTCACAACTGCCTGTAACTCCAGCTCCCCCTGGAGGTGGGATCTCAGACACCTATGCTTAAGTACATATACCCACACATAGACACACACATATACGAGTAATCAAACGAAAATCTTAAAACAACAGCAAAAACAAAACTATGCCCTGTGTGGTGGTGCATCTGTTTAATCCCAGTGCTTGGGAGGCAGAGGCAAGTGCATCTCTGTGCGTTTGAGGCCAGCCTGGTTTACATAGCAAGATTCAGGTCAGCCAAGGCTACATAGTGAGACACTGTCTCAATAAAAGAAAACAAAGCCAAATTAAAAATGAACACACATAAACAAACAAACAAATAAGGAGCCTGGAAAGAAAATTTCTAGGCAGGGGGACATATGTTCAGTGATCCCTATGTGGGAGCCCTGTGAGTCAGAACTGTTTGCTGTGGCTGGGAAGATGGTGGGAGAGGTAAGGAAGGACTCCATTACACAGACTGTAAAGTAATAAGTTGATTTTAGCCACAATGCACCAGGAATATGTGACAGTGCCTTAAGCTTCAGGTGGTGATAGTAGGAAATGCTGTTTATAAGATCAATCCTGGACACTCTAGAAAAAATGGGTTTTACCTAGGGGCCTCAAGGTTATTAGGGGAATTCCTTTCAACACTGAAGAAATCTGTTGGCCAGACTAGGGTGTTGATGGAGGAGATAGAGAGAAGGGTATGTACTCCCCGTCCTCTGGAAATACTCTGTTGAAGTCCTGGGGGTCAGGTTAGGAAATGGATTTGAAAATGACCTCCAACTTTATGTCCTGAGCCCTTCGTACCCATTTCCTAGATGGTAAGACAAGGCAAAAGCTGAGTCAAAGGGACCCTTTTGGGATCTGCTGAAGTGTTTCAGGGTAGAGCTGTTTTTGCAACCCTTTCTTCCAATGCGGATGGTATTTGGAAGGTAAGCCATCAAAGAGCCTAGAGTATCTGAGGCACTGAAAGAAAACTGAAGATTGCAGCTTTGTGACTCCAAATTCCAGCTGTTTATTCTTCTCCTGGCCTAGCCTGTCCCTTACCTCTTCCTTGAGCCTAGGTTCCTCCCCTGGTCTTTGAAGAATGATTGTTACTCATCCCTAGGGACATCAGCAAAAGTCATATCCCAATTTTCTTGGCTTCTCTCTAAAACTATTCAAAAAAATCTTTAAGCTTTTGACAAGGAGCATCTACTGTTTCGGGCATGATTATTTGCATGCTTGAATCCCTGGAGAGCCAGAGCCAGCTGAGGCAAATGCAAGTTGATTTGTGTCTTAGCTCATGCATATTCCACAGCATGCAGAACCTCTCCATCCTGGTCCTCCGTTCCCTCAGTTGGGTGCACACATGAATGTGCTGGAACTCTGTTAGGCTTTCAGTGTCCTAGTCATTCCCATTATATTTTACTCTGCTTCCAGTCACTGTGGAAGCACAGACAGTGCCTGGCACATAGAATAATTAGTAAATAATGTATGGGGAAAAATGGATTGCAACTAAGTAATGAAGAGAGAAGTCATGATAAAACAAAAGCATGAATTGGACTGTATTTTATAGCCATCATAGAGGGTGAAGAAAAAATAACTTGCAGCATGGAGAATGAAACATTATCTCAAGAAAAATAAGGCCGTGATGCAGACACATTGTCAGAGAGCATTCTGAAGTTTAAAACCCTTCGAGTTTTAGAAAAATCCCAAGGTCGTGACCATGAACCCTAATCACCCTTGAGCCGATAAGCAGAAACATGGTTGCTGGAGATTCCCAGTTGGTAGGAAATGGGACGCTAACTCCTATTAATAACCTTGTATTTGTGTCCTAAAAAGAGAAGGTGGAGCAGGTCTCTTCTTTCTTTTTTTTTTTTTCTTCCTCTATATTTGAGCTTAGTTCCTCGTTTTATTTAAACTTGCCGCTTTGGCTCTGGTAACATTTTATTTTCCATACTACTCTGCCAGCTATTTTTCCTCTTTTTTTTTTGATACAAAAGGAAAATAATATTTGCTGTTTATAGTTGAAAGAAACCCTGGAATGTATTCCTCTAAAAACTTAAGAGTGAAATTATTAGCTGTGTCCAGACCAGTAGCTAACTGGCTCAGGTTCTCCCTCCCATGAGCATTCCTGATTAATGGGAGAATCTGTTCTGTAGTGAGACAGCCTCCCTCTCCAGCCCAGGCTGTCCTGGCTGCAGACATGACCAGCTGCGCGGCTGCAGCCACTGCCAGGGCTGTGCTTCTGATTCTATGACACTGCTTGTTGGAGGTGGTGGGCAGGAGCAGGGAGGCGGAAGGAGCATCCTGAGTGGTGTGGACATATTACATGGTAACAAAGACCCACTGGCTTCCGATTGGAGCCCCTCACTCAGCATGGGCACCTTGCTGCATATAAGAGCCTCTGTAGGCTGTGCGGTGGGGTTCTCTCCTTCCTGCCTTCTGACCAGCTCACTTTGGCTCCTGAGTCTTTTTTTATTGAGCCACCATGTGGTTGCTAGGAATTGACTTCAGGACCTCAGGAAGAGGAGACAGTGCACCTAACCTCTGAGCCATCTCTCCAGCCCCTGGCTCCTGAGTCTTTAGAGATTGGCTTACTCTAAACTTCTTCCCACTTCTCCAGCTCTCCCCCCCTCCCCCATACTGCTCATTTCTGTTTGTCTCCAACCTCCATCTCTGCAATTGCCCTTGACCCCTGTACACTGAAACAGCCTGTTGGCCTCTTTCCAGCAATAATAACCCACCTCAATCGTTATTATTTTTCAGCTAACTTAAAACATTTCCCAGTTTAACAGTGCTAATGGAGTTTGTGGCAGCATTGGTGGCCCGAAGATAAAAATGTTATCGTAAGAGATGATGTGTACCTTATTTCTGGTAACCTTCCCCTCAATATTGCAGAGGCCTCTGATCTTGGTGTCTTGGTGTCTGGAGTTTTGTAGGAGTCTCCATACTGAAGGGCTGTCTCTAATATATCTGTGAGACCCTAAAAACAGTACACAGAAGTCAGTAATAGGTAAAGTTGAACCAAAGAACTTTAATGTTGCAAAAGACTCAACAGTAAAAGACATGACCCCAATTTGAGGTGGCTCTAGTGTTCTTGAGAAGGCAAGCATTGGAGTCATTCACTAGAATAGGTTAGTGGATGAAATGACCGTCACGTTAAGTTGAAAAGTTCACAAGAGTTCTGAGAAAGGAGTCCTACTCTGATTGAGGAAATGGGGGAAGGAAGGTCTTTCCTCCCAGGGAAGGTAGCATTGTATTTGACCCTAAGGAGGACAGGATTTTAAAGATGGCATAGGACAGAGCACCCGCCGGGCCAAGGCGAGTGGTGGTAGTATGAAGAGGGAAGTCCTGCGGGCAGAGAGCAGGCCTCCAGAATTTGAGGGCACCCATGAGGGTAGTGAGCCTTAAGGGCCTTGAAGAAGGCTGTAGTGAAGACATGTGTGGAGGGAAATTGTCCCCCGAAGGCAGAGAGAGATCTCCAGGAAGAGGGCACTATAGCGTGTGAATGTTTGGGGTGAGCCTGTAGACAGAGCAGTAGTGCAGAGGGGAGCGGTGGCCCCACACTGCCTCACTCTGGCTTTCGCTGCCGCTGGTATTTGTGCTCTTGTTCTGTCATGTCCTGCATGCCTCTTTTTACTGTTGTGCAGTGTGAAGGTGGGGTACACCTGCAAGCCAGACATGAGGTAAAGCTGCCTTCTGTCAGCGGGAAATCACAGCTCCAGAGCTCTGTACCTTTTGACTCTGTAGGAGCCAGAGAACAGGGGCGTGCCAAGTTTTGTTTTCCTTGGGTCTCAGTCCTGAGATCTCCCTGGAGTGATGGCAGGCTAGTCGCTCAACTTCGAGGGGCCATCCCTTCCTTATCAATTAAAATGAGGAGGTAATTTTGGCTGTAGCATCCCCCCTCCCCCAGTGCTTCAAATCCGAGCCCCTCCCTCCATTTTCTAACTTTTTTCTTCCTCTGTGGCTACCCTCACTCCCCCTTCTCTTCCTGTGCTTTAACTATTGACCTAATTTAGCCAAGCTGTATCTGTGATAGGTATGAGTGCCCACTGCTTATTTAACGCATGCATGTTTAAAGCAAATTGCTGAATAAAGAAGCTGAAGAGTATACAGGCTTCATGTGTGAAAAGAAGTACTCTTGAAGCTCAAAGCCAAAGTTCCAGTTATACTAAATAGTCTTTAGTGTTAGAACGGTGGGGAGATTTTTGTTGGGCAAGGGGCCGTTTGAATCGGAAAGGCATCAAAATGAACATATACTTTAATCAGTTTCATTAACGACCTTGTCGTTGTGGTTTACATCTGCCACTGTTCCGGATAGTTGGGGTTTATGTCATGGTGAGATCATGTTCAGCATTGTCATGGTTAGTTTTTGTCAACTCGACACAAGCTAGAGTCATGTGGGAAGGAAGGAAATTTAATTGAGAAAAAAAAATGCTTCATCTGACTGGCCTAAAGACATGTCTGTGGGGGCATTTCTTGATTGGTGATTGATGTGAGAGGTCCCCAGCCCACCGCCGCCGGCAGGGGAGCAAGCCAGAGAGCACTGTTCCTATGTAGTCTCCGCTTCAGCCCCTTCTGTACCTTCCCCTCATGATGGAACTGTAAACTGTAAGGTGAAATAAACCCTTTCCCTCCCAAGTCCATTTTGGTCATGGTGTTTAACCCAGAGACAGAAACCAAACTAGGATAAAGCATAAGCTATAGTTCTCATTGACATCCCAGAATAGATAGTTTGGCGTGGGCAACTTGTTAAGAAAGACTAAGGCCAGGCCACTGTTTACATTTGCACGTTCTTGAGAATATGGCAATTTCTTGGTACACATACCATATTCACCACATTGAATACATGAATGTAGTTAATTTAGTAAGGGTCTCATGCTACAAGGACTAGCTCTTTGAATAATGATTTCTGTGTTCTGAAATACATGCTGAGCATAATGTTTTATGTTATTTTTTTCTGGGGCTGGTTATTTTAAAATGAGACATAAATTAATAAGGAAAGGGTTTTTTTTTGAGCCATCCATGCCTTTAATACCTGGGCTGTGGTTACTTACAGGAGGTAAATTCAGTGGTGACAGTAAGAAACAAGGGAAAGGCTAGGGAGAAAGCTTAGTTGGTCACATTCTTGCCAGGAAAGCATGGGACCTGAGTTCAGCCTCTGAGCCGCTGATGCACATATTTATCCTCTCCCTCTCCCCCTTTCTATCCCCCCTGACTTTTTCCTTATCTTCTCTCCTAGAGCTTTCTATGATTGAAAAGTCCTTGCCTGCTGGCAAACCATATAACTTTGTTCATTTGTTTAAAAATAAATCATCCACTGAAGGAATGGCTCCATGGTAGATGACGTGATTAGCATTCACGAGGCTCTGGGTTAGATGCCCAGCACTGTACACACATTTTGAAGATGAGTAAGTAAAAAAAAAAATCTCCGTCTGAAGTTGCAAATGTTATAATAATAACTAACATCTACAGCAAACTTAGCCACCTATAGGAAGTCAGAGGGCAAGCTATGTGGGTTATTTTATTTACTACAAGAACCCTGTGGAGTAATTTCAAGGGGTGGAGGAACTTCCAGTGAAAGGTTCACAGCCAGGACAAGGTAATTACCATCCCCTCAACCTTTCACCCCAGTGACCTTGCTGTAGATCCCATGCCTGTGACCAGTTCTGTTTCCTTCTTGTTCAGACCATCACAATATAATGATTGCAGGCAAAGCGCTCATAGTCAGGGACTGAAAGTATAGCCCAGACCCTTTCCTCTTGCAGTACTAGGTCTGAAATATCCTTGGAGAAATTTGATTTGCTAGGTTATTTCCAAGTACGTGTGTGTCCAGTGCCCAGCTGTTTGATCGGAGCCAGGGAAGTCTTCACCCTGACGCAAGATTGAGTCATTTTGGAAGCGGAACCTCAGTTCTGAAAAATGTTCCCATTAGACTGGTCTGTGGACAAGCCATGGAGCATCTTCTTGACTGATGGTTACTGTCTTAGGGCACAGTTCAATGGGCAGTGCCACCCCTGTGTGCTACGCAAGGATGGCGGGCTGAGCAAGCCACGAGGAACACGCCATCTAAGCAGCATTCCTCTGCTGCTTCCTCGGTTTCCGCCTGGAGTCCATGCCCTGGCTTCTCTGGGTAAATGGACTACAAATGGTAAGATGAAATAAATCCTTTCGTTCCTGAGCCGCTTTCTACTCCTGGTGCTCATCACAGCCATAGAAACCTTAACCAAGACAATCCCTGTGGAGCTCAGAAGTTGCAAGGGAGAATGTTGGAGCTGATGAAAGTATGTTTCCCAACTTATATCTCTCCTGCCTGTGTTTCCTTCCCCACCCCCGCCCCCCATGGAGGCCGCTCCAGATCTGGAAGCCTCTGAGACCCAGTGTCAGAAGCTGAGAAATACTGAGTAATCCACTAAGAGGAATTGTTATTGGCATGGCATTATAAAAGCTAGTGTTTCCATACAGTCTTCTGATTCTTGGAACCCGTATAGCATCTATTAAAGCCAAAATCATAATTACTTATTTAATGGCAGTGCTTATATTCTTAACCCTGTAAAACTAATACAGAGCTATTTTTCCAAAGAATTTTTTAAAATGTAAACTTAAATATCTGGCTGTCATGCCGTCATGGTTTGTTTTTGCTAATTAAATTCCGTTTGGAAAAATTATGCATATAAGTCGCACTGTGAAGAAGTATTTGGACATTGGTGAAAATATTAATAAGTAGTACTGTTTAAATGTTTATTTACTTTGGCTAATAACTATTTTGAAATAGTTTGCCCTTATGAAGCAAATATGCTTCTTGATGAATTTATTTTTTTTTTGAAAGCCATTTTTTGTTAATTGTTTGTGTGGTCTTAAGATGACTAGAAGTGCATCATAGTTTTAATTTTCATATTCTTTTCTTTTCTCCTGTGAGTCAAAAAGAAGGCACTAATATTTCGGTGGAATTGTAAGGATGACTCCCTAGTTTCTCAGGGAAAGGGAATTAAATGACTGGCATAATAAACATAAACTATGCATCGCGGTGAGAGCCTCAGGCAGTGTGTTAGCTTTCCACAACTACAACAGAGTAACTGTGAGCATCAGCTTATAAAGAAAAGGGTTGACACAAAGCTTTGTTCTTTCCAGTTTGTGATTGGTTGTCAATGTTAGCTTATCATGCCCGACTGCATGATAGAACACAGTGGCTCATCTCATGGCCAGGAAGCAGAGAAAGGAGGGGCCGGAGTCACCCAATCCCACTCAGAGACATTAGCCCAAATTACCAAATGACCTACCTGTCATACAACCCGGCCTTTCTGCTGACTCAGTGGCAGCACTCTGGGGAGGACATGCACAGTCTGGACTCTGGCTGATGGAGACTACAGCCAGGAGGCTGCTCTGCTTCCCGCCAAACTCCCTCCTCCCTTTCTCCATCCCCTCCTTTTTCCATTTTTAATCAGCTACAGTAGTCGACGGTATTTGTAGCACTTTTCTTCTGAATGCCTTTGGAAGCTAGATTTTTTATTTTGGGGAAATAGCCAGAAGGCGTATGGAGTCATAGCTGCCTAATAACGTAGGTGAGCACTTTAGGGAATAGTATTTTTGCTGAGACGTAAGTTCAAACTGTTAGGCACCCTGAGTGATTTCTATTGTATGTCTCATGAACGACTGTAAAAGAAAATGTCAGAGGGGGCGTTAGAGGAAAGTGTTGGCAGGTGGCAAGAGGGAATAACCGTAGGCTTCCCCCAAGGCAGCTGGGGAATGGCATGGTTTGAATGCAGAAATTCTATGATGCTTCTTAGGGGCTTTGTCCCTTTAGTTTGGTATTGCATGTTATATGTAATTAATATCATTTGATTCAAAAATAACTTTAGGGTACTTTAATCACTCAGCCTTTAATGTGGATGTTCGTGCAGCACTGGAGTGAGGCAGACCATAGGCTCATTCCATTTAGATGTTCCTATTAATAGAAGCTGGAAAGGTAAACGTTTTTACCCTGCATAACTGAAGTTTCAAGTGATGATCAGAATCCTCAGTGTCCAAGACAACTGGGCTGTGGTAGCTGTGTTGTGCCCACGTGGCGTGTGTAGTTACTTCAGTCACAACAGTCATTACAAGAAGGAGGAGCATCGTGGGAGTCCGGGCATTATTGTAGGAGGTGTTTATGATGCCAAGGTTTTGTCTTATGAGTGATGTGACTCTTGAGATGAATGTTTCTAGAGCTATGTGGTAGAAGTCAGCTTCACAGAGGGTGGTAGTGGCCTGTAATCCCAGCACCTGGGGAGGAAGAGGCAGTCGGGTCCCTGTGAGTTCAAAGTCAGCCTGGTGTACAAAGTGAGTCCGGGACAGCTAAGGCTACACAGAGAAACCTTGTCTCGAAAAACAAACAAACAAAAAAAAAGGAGGAAGAGAGAGAAAAAAAGATGACAGCTTGATGAATTAGAGGACCCAAGTTTAGTGGCGCCCACTGTGTTTCTGTGATACTCTCAGATGCCCCATACCATGCTTTGGGAGTGGTTGTTAAAGGGCCTGTCACTGCTGAGGTGGAATAGCTTCTGAAGCTAACGTTTGTGATCTGGCTACAGCCCGGTGTCATGCTTCCAGGGTCTCCCTAAACAGATCAGACCAAAAACTGGGAATGTATCCCCCCGAAGCTTGCCTGTCTTCTTTCTGCCCAGCCTATAAGCATATAGGAATAGATGTGGAAACAAGATAAAGGGTGTATGGGGTCTGGGGTCTTCTCACTCTGTGAGAACCTCTTGTTTAAGTCAGGATTGTAGATACATGAGGATTCACTTCAGCGCACTGGGTGGCGCTTCTGAAATGACAGCCGAATTCAGGCAGTTTGTTTGCAGAACTAGCTTTTTGAACATTCCATTCAATTGTATTTGAGGTAGATAGTGACAAGCTAGCAGCCATTCAAGCAGCGTCCCATTCTTCTTATGCCTCACAATCCCATCAGACTCGGGTAAAGCAAGCTCTTAACTATTTAAAATAACCACAATGGACCAGGAAACCCACATAGAGCCAATTATATTTGAGACACACCCTCTGCTTTACCGGTTAAGCCTTGTGTCAATTTTATAACATTCCTTTGTTGGCAAAGTCAATATGGTTGCAGTACAATATTGTTGTAGTGCTCAACTCATTGTGTGCAGACGTTTCTAGAGTAAGAGAGTACTAACACGTAAGTACCCACCTGTTTACGAGCCCAGACTTAGCAAGGCTGTTGTATAGCGAGGACAGGAGACCTTGTGAACTTAGCATGCGTTTTCAGTGCTTTAGGCTGATGCTGTCTGGTTATTGTAGTAAGTTAGGGCAATCTTTTCCCCCCCTTTGTATCATTTGATTCTTTAGAGTTTATATTGTTGTTGTGGTTCTATGATACAAAAAGATCCCTAGCTTTTTCTAAATATTTGGAAGTCAACAGTTAGTGATAATTACAACTATTCGTAGTTATTTCCATGACAGGTGTTACTATAAGAAACTTTTCATGGGCCAGGGGAGATGGGAGTGGTTTAAATGGACCTAAGTTCAGATTCCCCAGAGTCCACATAAACCTGGGCATGGCGGCATACGTGCATCTGTAATCCCAGAGCTCCTACAGTGAGGAAGAGAGGAGAGTGTCCAGAAGGTCCCAGGCCAGCCATTCTGGCCTACCCAGGAGTGAACAAGAGATCCTTCCTCACACAAGATGGAAGGCCAAGGGCCAACACCAGGTTGTCCTCTGACTTCCACTTCTGAAATACACATGTGTTCTCCCGAACAGTGTGCACATACACATGAGAGAGAGAGAGAGAGAGTACACAAGTGAGCGACAGTGACAGACACAGAGAATGAGAATTGAGACCTTTCTGGGAAGCTGAGGCAGGAAATATTATCCTGGCTCTCAGTGCTCAGTGCCATCAGGCCCTCAGTTACTTGTGGAAAGAGCTAGCCAGGCAGGAGAATAAACAATGGAACCTAGAGAAGGAGGTGAGAGGGAGAGTCATAAGGGCTACAGCAGCTGTCTAGTCCCCTGCTATGCTCTATAGGGTAGCTAGCATCTAGACAATAAGTATCAAACACAGATCTTACAAGACTCGGGTTCCAGCTTCATGGAAATACATCCATTTCGTCGTGGGTTTCCATGATGTAACTATAATGGTGTGATGTGTGCATTTTTAAAATAGGCATATTTCAAAGTCAATGAGAAGGGGCTGGAGGGAGAAGTTAGACTTTGATGCAGACAGAAATGAAGAGGTATTTTGCAGGGGAAATGGCACTTGCTTGATAATGTCCAACAAGCTCTTGAGGTTAGGGACCATGTGTGTTCCACTTTGTATCTTTAGATCCCTCATAGTACCTAGATAGAACGTCTTCAGTGCTCAATAAATGTTTGGTGGGCTGATTGTCTGGCCAGCAGGAAGAGTGTAGGTGAGTAATGCTGGCTGTGAGCACACCTAAGCCCATAATTGTGGTTCTGGCCTCAAAATATATCAACTAGGGGATGGATGAAACAGTGAGACTATACCTGCTAGAGAAACTCATTCAGAAAGTGTCAGGAAAGTAGCTCTGGGCAGTTTCCATAAACTATTGACTTACGAACGCTGAGAAAGGCAAATGTTTGATTTATCCATTACTCTGAACTTACGTGAACAACTTGATTAGCTTTACATGTAATTTCGGGAGGTTAATCTTGGATTTCTTATTTGTAATTAGTCCTGATTAGACATACGGTTAGTCTTGTAAGTTATTTTTCAATGTAAAAGGCCATTTTCTTTCTTAATAATTTTATTTCTTTACAATGGTATAATTAATAATTAAGTACCCAAGTGTCCTTGGCATTGCTAGTTGATAATCCATCTCTAACTCAAAATGCTTACGACTGTGAGATAGCTCTGCTGGTAAAGAAGTTTGCCATCAATCTCTGGAACAGACAGGGTGAAAGGAGAAAACCAACTCCCTCAGGTTGTCCTCTGACCTCGTCAAGCTTGCCCTGGCATGCACCCACACACCCAACATAAATAAATGTGATAATAACTTTTAAAGGAGGCTTACTAGTGATACAGTATTAGAGCCAACATTCTCCCCTGATGAGATGGAGCCTTCTGGTTGCATTCTTAATTGGCTGGTGGGTATTGTAGTTAGATGGTAGGTTATGACAAAAGATGAACAAGCGTGATTTATTCAAAATTTATTGCACAGAAAGCAGCACAGTGGACCCTTGCCGTTCATTGATTTAGCACTCACAAATTCAGTTATTCCTGACACAGTGACCCAGGAGATCCATAGCGTGTAGTGATTTGTAATTTGAATCAGATGTGCTCCAAAGCAGCTGTGCAGGAGTGGAGCGTTTACCCAGTGACAAGCCAACAGCGCAATTGTTTTTAGCTCATTATCACATATGCAGGAAGTCACGAACTGGTCAAAGGTTTTTCTTGATGAAATAGACAGCATGGAGAGCTGACGCTGTGGGTGAAGAGGAATAACAGGGTCCCAGAAAGGGATACATTTTCTTGTTTGTTTGCTTGTTTGTCTAATCTGAAAACTGAAGTCTGGGGCTGATTAAAATATTGTTATGCTTGTGTTTGCCAGTAGCTTGAGTCATTGAAATGTATGTATAACAAACCAAGAAAAGCAGTTTCTCAAAATGCCTGCAGAACACTCTAGCCAGAATCAAGTTGCACTCTCTGGGGCAGTTGTAGGCTGTGGTGTGGTGCACCAATCAGGCCGTTAATAAAATAACCACGAAATATCCCCTTTTTTGAAATCTGAAGTCTCCTATATTCTCATTGCTTATTCAGAGGCCCAGCAATCACATGAACTGTGTTGACTTCAACCATTAGTCCTCAGGGCCAGTTGACAGGTCTCAAATCTCTTGTAAGCCTTTGAGGTCAGATAAAGTCCCATCCCCAGTATATGCTGAGAGTTATGAGTATCAAACATTTTGCATGTTTTTCAAAAAAGAGTGTCTGGCCAATGGGATTCTGTTATCCACCAAGGAGAAGCATCTTGCATGAGGAAGACTGAAAACTGCCCTCTCCAGGCAGAACCAAGAATCAGAGAAATGGCAGTGTAAATCCTGGAGCTCTTGACAGTGGGCACTGAGTCAGGGAGGAAAGGCAGCTTCTAAGTTGGTTATTAAAAACCACTTAGAGTAGAAAATCACACGTCACTATGCCGCTAAGCTCCCAGCATCCCCAAAGAAAACCTCTGGGATTATCTCCTCCCTTGCCTGGATCCCTCTCCATGCCTCCTATTCCTCCTCTTCCTTCTTCCTCCCTGGTCCTCCTCTTCCTCTTCCTCCTTGCTTCTCCTCCTGTTTCCTCCCTCTCTCCTCTTCCACTTCTCTTTTCTCCAAAGCCTATCTCTATGGTTCTTTCCCCCTTGAAAGCAGAATTTTCTGTTAACAGTTAAGTCAGGGACAGAGGATAGACAGTAAACCTAAATTTTAAAATATGATATCCCTGAGAATGCGTGCACATGTATATAAAGAGAATAGGAATAGTAGGAAAAGAAAGAACAGACCAGGGGATAGCATATAGAAAGGAAGACTGCCTCTGTCTCCCTCATTTACTAGGCCAGAAATATGCACAGAGTATATGATAGTCTTGCTTATGATATGATACAATTTGCATCTGATAAGCATTTGCTTAGTGTCAAGATAGACTTCCAGCCCTCTCTAGGAGATGACCATGGGCTGATCACAAAATCCAAGAGCACAACAATATGAGGCCAGCAAGATGGGGCTCTGCACCTAGAAATGCTTTTAGAGATGGGACCCACACCAAGCCAAGACCCCAGAGCAGACCCCTGGCTCTTATGAGTCCTTCTACCATCTTGAATTCTGAAGAACCCCAACCAATCATATCAGCTCATATAGTCAAGTTTCCACTTGACTCTCCCCAGGCTTTCCGTTCTGAAGGGGTTAGGGAATGAACCGGATCTCTAAATGCTCTGGGAATTAGATAGTTGCAGAGAAAGTTCTGCGGTGTGAAAGCCACAGACCTTCTTCATTGGAAATGTCTCCCTTGGGCTTGAGTCTCAAGAAAAATCATCCCGGAATGCCATCTCATCATGCCTGCCTGCCCTCTATGTTCACTGGCCTCACAGGATGAGGCTCAGTGTATATCAGATGTTGTACGGGCCACTGTCAGCTTCTGTGCAACAGCTGGCCAAGCTTAGACCTTTCCTCAGTTATAAAGTACCATTTTTGTTGTGGCTTGGTTTGTATGTTTATCTGGCTTGATGATAAAGGAGCTTTACCGTCGTGTTTAAGCTAGATTCTAAGTGATCTTGAGTATTATATGAGAGATGTGAGTAACTGTTGGGGATGGTGCTAACTACAGACTGAAGCTTAGTGTGCTGATGAATGACTGTCTTGGTAGGAATCAGTACAGGATTCCCTGGGGGACTTGGCTCCAGGCCATTAGCTGAGTGACCTTTTCGTAGGTCACTGACTTTTCTAAGCCACTGTTTTCTTCATAAATATTATGAATTTCTGATGAAGAATAGTTTAATTTTAGCAATGAAGTCCTGAGGACAGAACCATCCCCCATCTTTATTCACAAATAAACATATTAATTCACCCACTGTCCTGTAATTAAATCTTTATATCTGCAGTGCACTTTTTTTCATACTTTAATCATAGGATTAACTTGGTTTGTTAAATGACTTATAGAGTATTTCAAAAGAAATATAGATCCACCAACAACAAGGCTTTCCTGTCCATCATCATTTTGTTAAACTTACTGTGGCATCTTCCATGGTAGTTGGTTATCAAGGATTTTAAAGTTGTGAGAGAAACTGGATCTTGAAGTGCCTTTACCAAATAAGTGGAGAGCTTATGTTCAGTTTGAGTGTTTCTCCAGTAATTCTCCAAAATGGTTTGTTTACTTCTGCTCTTAAAAGCACAAGATAAGCCTGATATAGTGGTGCAGGCTTTTCTTCCCGTCCTAGGCAGGGCAGACAGATTTCTGTGAATTCAAGACTGTTCTACATAGTGAGTTCCAGGACAGCCAAGGCTACATAGGGAGACCCAGTCTCAAAACAAAAAACAAACAAACAAAAAAAGGACAAGATACATCTGCTGTCCAAATGATAAATTTTTGTCTGGACTTGTTGCCAGGAGATCTGGTTGACCCTACTGGGATCCACATACACATCTCATTTTCTTAATAGAAATGAAAGATTGTAACTAGAGATTTGACCACCCAGAATAAAGACTACGTTCCCCAAGTAGGTGAGGACATGTGCCAAAGTGCTGGTCTATAAAGATAATTATGTAAGAACTTTTTAAATCTTGCAACCTAAAATGATGTCTTTCTCTTCCACCTTTGCTACTGTTTGGAATGCCATATGGACCAGGACTACACAGTATAGGTTGAGAAGCAAAAAGATAAAAGGAATTTAGATTTCTAGCACTTTGTGGAACTAGTTTCTCATAACATTAGTGAAGTGAATTTTCAGTGCCAAGGCTCTGACAAATTAATACAAATTGCCACCTATTGAAGTGTGAATTTGTAAACCTTAGTTGCTTTTACATCATCTTGTCTTTTAAGTTTATTCCGACTGGATGTGTTTGTGGGTGTCCTTTGACACATTCGAGAGTCACCTGCGCTGAAGCTGAGGACAGCGCTATAGCAGCAGCCATGAGGTAGAAAGCCAGTTTGTCATCTATAATGTTTTTCTCTAGGAGTGATAACGTCCTAGAAAAAATGTGAGATGTTGTTCGATTTAGAAGAGTAGCAGATGGGATGGGACCTCTGTTTAGTCCATCAAGCATGTCCATTACTACCTGGAGCTAGTTCCACTAGACAGCAGTTGGAGAGGGAGATAGGCAGGCAGGCAAGACCAAGCTAGTACTTTCCCCTAAGAGGGAGGAAGATAGCTTCTGAGAGGCTGATGTCTTCTGGCAGGTGCACTCAAGCACAGTACCTGGACAACCACAAGGGAGCCTGCAAATTCCTTAGCCACAGTCTTCCTCCAGTCCCAATGACTCTGATGGGTTTGGTCTGCAATGGGGCTGAGATTCAGCAGTCTCTGCTTCAGAAGGCCTTTCGGTATTAGTGTAGTCTGAGAACCTGTAAGTGCTAGAAACCAGCAAAGTGACAGTTATATACTGTGTACCCTGATTAGAGTCCTGAGTTCAAAAGGAGATTAGCCAGAACTGAAGGGCCAAGCAAGGACGAGTTAGAATAGACCAGGATACTTGGTCTTGGAGGACTCTGGGCACCGCACCTTCTCTGTTTGAAACCAGGAGTGCTTCAGGCTTCGCATTCCGTAGATGCGTTAATCAGGCAGGTGGACAAGATGTGCTTCTCAAGTCATTGGTATGTTTTAAATGGAAAAGGCTGTTAAAAAGCATATTAACTGCAATGAATTAGAGGGCTATCACCAGACTCAGCCCCTCCCCCCACTCTCAAAGACAGCTTTGAGCCAGGAGCCCAGCCCCTTTGGCTACAAAGAGGGGGAAAAATGTATAACTTCCATGTAAGGGCTACCATGAATTTAAGTGTCCCATTTAATAAATTATTTTTGACGTGCCTTTTTCCATTTTGGTAGTTGAAGTTTGGAGTACTATAATTATCATTTCTGGGAAAAAAACACACATCACTGTATTTTTGTTTTTGCTCCAGGTCAAGTTGTAGTTCATGGTGGAAAGTCAACACATCCCTTTGCTCAGCTGCAGCCCGCATGCTTGTAGTCCCCGGTGCCCCCTTGGCGGTCGCTGTGGGCCAGCGTTTACCTAGTGGGTACACAAAGGACACAAAGACGCCATAGAAACGTGAGGCCCTCTCAGGGGCTCGCCCCAAATGCCAGTCTGATTAGGAAGAGTGTGCTGGAGCTGAAGAAACAGTTCAGAAGGGTGGAAAAGTCTCATGAAGCATGAGTGAGGCTGTGCCAGGAGGCCTGGGTCACCCCCGTGTCCGTATGAAATGTGGCCAGCCTTTCCTCGTTATTAGAAATGCTTGGTGTCGTCATATGCCTGCTCGTCAATTTATCTGTGTAAGCAGGGCGCTTCAACATGTACAAGTATGTAGAAGTAGCTGGTGAAGAAACTTCAGTGGGGCTACCTGTATGAGGCTCTTCCTTCTCCATACATTTCACTCAGATTAATCAATTTTAAAGGAATGGATGAAACAGTAGAAGCATTTGGCTTGCTAAGATGGATCTTTTCTTCATAAACAACCTTAACCCCATCGATAGTTGTACCTTTAATGACCACGTCTGTCTTCTGAGTTATCCTACTAGGCATCAGGTTTAACACAGCTAAGGAAATGGCAAAAGGCTTCTCATAGCCTCCTTTATCTTGCTGATAACAACCGCAAGGAAACTCCCACCCAGAAACATTTGGTGAAGATGCACAGCTAGATATGGAGAACCAAGATCTGAACCCTGTTCTTGCTTCTCAAGCCATTGTGGCTGTACTGACTCCTGTATAAAAATGGATTAAAAGTAGCTAAAAATAATCTCTGGTCAGTGTCAAATAATGGTTCAAACAGACAGATTATCTCTCGTGAGGTGGAAGTTACAAAGGGAAAGAGAGGAGGAGGCAGAAAAAAAATGCTCAAATATTTTTCCAAACATCTATTTATAATTTTAGCCACATGGCTGTTTCCAGCATGTGTGAACCTTCGTGAGAACTACCAGTTGAACAGTTAAACAGCCTGCTGTTCCTTATTTCTGCTGCTGTCATCAGTGGGGACAGAATAGCAACAACATGTTCCCTGCCACTCCCTACCTGTCCCTTATTCCTGCTGTTTGGTTCCTCCTTAATTTTTCATTTAAATGACGTTGCTTGACACAACCCCAGAGGTGTCAGGTCACCATAAAATATCGTTTAAAGAACTCCCTAAGGCAAGTAAGTTCTTAGATCACCTCTGGGACCAAGGAACTTGATGATAGTATTACTGATAATACCTTCAGTTTGATGTTCTGTGCATCAGTTTGATGTGTGCATGTGTATACGTGAGTTTTCACATTTCTTTTGTACTACTAAAACCTCAGAGTGAATCCTGTCATTCTGAAAGAATGTGATTGCCTGCCCCTTTCATTCAGAAAGCATGTGTCGGCCTTGAATGAGCTAAGGCCATGCACTCTGGAACCTGATTGAGTAAGAAATGCTCCTAGGAGCTGCCTGGCTGGCTGGTGTGTGTTCATTGAGGACACCCACAAGTTCCGGCCCTACATTTTACGGTTGAGGAACACCAGACCCTTCCTTCTCACGTATTCAAGATCTGGCGTTTTTATGGTAGTCTCTTCAAAGCGGTGTCATCACTGTAAGAAGGAGCTGAGTTACAGCCTCCAGTCCTTGGGGACTCGAAGCATAGAAGGCAACCAGAGTCACAGAATGCTGCCTCAAAATCGAGGTTTTGTTTGTATTCCGTAATGGACGTAGCCTCCTGGTAGAAGCCATCCTAGAGAGCTCTTCAGTCTCTAATGTTTACACCTCCTTGACATTTTCAAGCTGCTAGGAAGAGTGTTTTTAAGATGCTGCCGAACTGACTATGAATTTAGCTCATTTAGGCTTTCCTCAGCAGTCATTCGTCCTCCTACCTAATAATTACGATTCCTTTGCCGCGGGGGGGGGGGGCGGCTAGCCTATGACAGACAAGGATGAGGTATCTACAGAAGGTGGCTTTACTAGGTAAAACTAATCATTTTTAAACCAACCTTTGGTTCTTTGTACCTTTACTCTAACCCATCTCTGGGCCCTATCTTACTGCCAGAGATTTTTATAAAAACAGATTGTAACATTTTGGAATTCATTATGGTTTATGAATATGTAACTATAATTGTTTGAATGGCAAATTCGTCTGGCAGTAAATTGAATATATTTTCTTGGTATGAATTAACAGATGATGCAATAAAGTTTCTCTGGACACAAAATTCTACTACCACATGCAAACTGTGTTTAAAGTTGAGTAAAATGCATACAGTTCACATTTGGGGTCTGGCTCTTCCCTGTTACCCTAAGCCCACTGCCCACAATCTAAAGCTGATCTCAGGTTTCACCTCCTTGCAGGTAACTTCCAAGGAGAGCTCTTCAAGGAGATTTCAGAAAAGACTGGTGGGTCATATTTTTTAAGAACTAGGACAGCTTTGAATGTCTTGAGATTGTAGAGCAAGGTTGGGCACAGGTGTGCTTTTAAACAACCATGGGCACTCATTTTCATTGCCTTGAGAGTCTTTTTAAAATTTTGAATTATTGGAGTAGGACACTTGCACTCTGAGCTTTCGGATTTTTGTTTCTCAGGCAGTTCTGATAGGAGGCAAAGAGGTGAGTGACTAATCTAGTGAATCCCTTGTACAGTTTTGCGCACCCAGGTTTCTTGCCCTCATTCCCAGTCTTTCACATCAGATGTGGGCCTCAGAGTTTTCATTTCCATCAAACGCCTAGGAAATGCTGGTTGTGTTGGCCCTGGGGTCAATGAGAAGTGCCACTCCAGATTAGCCCGTCTCAAACTTCACTACTGCTTGCTGCTGAAGTACAGGGGGAGGCTCATTGCCATGCCACACTCTCAGTTATAATGCGTTTCAAGCAAGCCCTGCGTCTTAGCAGTGGGCTGGTCAGCAGTATCCTGGGTTAGGAAGGCTGTGAGGTCTAGGGGCCCCTAGACAGGGATGCAAGGGTACTAGGCAGATGAGAGGGAGCTCTGACTTGGTCAGATTTTGGAGGGCTTGTTGGCCCTTTAGCACCCCTGGTTTGCCTTGAATGTTTGAAGATGCCCTTAATCAGACTCCGTAGCCATAGTGAATGTCCGTTTGAGCATTTTCAGTTTGCTGAAGGAGTAGGGGAGTGTTTCTTAACCTGAATGACACAATGGAATCACCTGGGAGCTGTTGAAATAAATACACATGCCCCGTCTCCTTCCCAGCATTCAGATCTAATTGGTGTGAGGTGATTTCCAGACAGTGATGTTTTTAAAAGCTTTGTAAGTGATTTTAACTTGCAGCCAGAGTTTAGAACCACTGAATTGAGGTATTACACACTGTGTTTGTGTAGATCCTTTACTGGCCTTTTCTTTGTATTCGGTCTGAGTTGCATTGCCCTGTGATGCAGGGGAATTCTTTTAGGCAACTGACAATACTTTAAATTGGCGTCTTTAATAAACCACCACGGAAGGCCCCTACATAGGTTCTACTGCCATTAAAACAGCTTCAGAGTAAAAGAAAGAGCTGGGAAAGTATAGTGGGTGTTTCTGAAGGAGCTGAAAATATGAAGTATTTCTGGGACTGTGTCAACAAAAGCCTAATTTTCCCCCCTTGGGGTTATGATTGTGTTGAACAAGTCTTCACAGCAAAGCCTGCCAAAAAAGGTTATGATAAAATCATGGAATGTGGATGAAAAGAATTCACCAGTGCAACTTTTAAAGGAGTCAGCTTCTAAACTGAAAATCATGGGGTTGACATGTGTAGTGCTTTGTTATAGGGGTTTTCAGGACAGAATATCACTGTATGCCGGGAAGGGTAATGTCCAGTGCTGTCTCTGTGGCTAAGAGCGATTGAAACGGGACAGCTAATGTCCGGTGATGAGGACTCACCAGACACCACACATTCCCTACAATCGCAAAGTCATGTCGGATTGCGTATTTGAGCAAAAGCATAGCCATGGACTAAACGTACAAATCCTGGACAGGCTGAACAGGGAACTTGAGCTTTTGGCTCCATGGAGCTTTTGGACTAGAGAGAAAACTGTGGATGTTGGCAGCTCAGCCACTCATTGTGTGTCCTCAGCCAAGTGTCTTAGCCTCCCTGGGTCTGTCTTGTCATCCGTCGGGTAGAAATGAAAACGTAATCTCTTCTTCACAAAGGAGCGCATGGGTGGGTTGGAATGTGCACCAGCAGGCCTCGCTTGCAGGAGGCCCTCAATTAGGAGAGATTTTCTTTCTCTCTTTTTTTTTTTTCATTTCTCCAGCATGACTATGGCAGCTGAATTCTTAATAAGAAGTATTACCCATCAAAGTGTTTGCCTTGTGAGTTTGTATTAGTATTCTCAACGTGGTGATTATATCTCAGTTTAGATTTCTTCTTCATAACGCTCAAGAGTATATTCCTACTTAGAGTCAGCTCTGCCTTGCTTTAGAGCTTTTAATTTGTTTGTTTCTTCCTGTTCTCTGGGGCTGGAATATTTTTGCCTACTATTTGCATTTGCATGCTCCTCTCAGTTCTTACATCCCCTAGCTGTCCTAGAACTCACTGTGTAGACCAGGATGGTCTCAGACTTGCTATCACCCTGACGGTGTGTCTCTTGAGTGCTGGGGTGATGGGTATGTGCCACCCACCACACTGTTTTCTCTTCCTTTGCTACCTTGAGGAACTCTCTGGCTAACTCAGTGCCCTGGTATCACTGATTACACTTCAGAGCCTTTATGGCCACCTGGCACTATGCTGAGAAGCCATTCGTTTGAATCCTCTCTGTGCTCCCAAGCTATAAATCCCAGAAGGTGAGGACTTTGCTCCTTCTCTGCCCTCAACATTCAGTTAATGTTTGTCAACTGAATGAGTGAAAGACAAAGACAGAGGACTTCATAGACTAGTCTGCTGTCACAGGATTTATCTTGGTGTTCTATCAAGTGACTGAGGGCCCCTAGGACACCCAAGGTCAATGTCACAGCTGTTTCCAGTCTTCAGAGTGTAAGGTACACCACAATGAGATCTGGGGCAAACAAGTATAGCAGGCTTTCACCTCTTGACATTATACTCTGTGTTCTCACTAAGGTAAGATTCTGAAGTACCAAATCTAATCCAAATCTGGGGTCCTCTGAGCTATCCTGGAAGGAATTGGAAATCCCAAAGATGACTCAGAGTGGTGTGCACCTATAAGATTGGTTTAATATCCACAGACAGCAGGAGTCAGGGGTCACACTGGAGATGGACCCAGCAACACTAAGGTGCACTTTAAGGTACGGTTGACTCTTTTAAGTTTTACTAGTCCACTTTATACTGCCTCTCCTCCAGTAACTAGTGTACAGCATTCTGCTGCTCTTTGAAGTGACCATGTCAAGAGATTTTGAAGTAGAAGAAAGGCTTTAATATCAGATGTGTGTAGCTCAACAAAATAATACAGAATGACAAGAATCTGGCCATACTTTTAAGATTTTTGTCTTCCCTTCCTTCCTCTTTCTTTTTCTTTCTTTGAGCCAAAATGTTTATTTATTCATTTCTTGCATTTGAAGTATTCCTCAATGGCATCCTTGCCCTGAGATTCTTTGCCATAGTTCTTCAGCACGACATACTGCAACCAACCACGTCATGTGCCTTCCCCTCTCAACGGATTTTACAGAGGCCTACCCATTCCCCTAGTTTCTCGTTGTCTTCATCCTTAATCAGGTTGATTTGGTGCTTAGCGCGGAGGATACCCACCAGTCTGACATACATACATGGGCTCATCACAGTTAGCTGCAAGCCCACAAAGATGGTCCTGGCACTTGTCTAAGGCTTTGGCAGCTTTGCGGATGCCACGTGCTAGGCCGTCGTGGATGAAGGCAGTCTTCAGCACCTCCTGTAGACCAGTATTAACATCCAGTACTCCAGCAGCAGTGCCTTCATAGGCCAGAGCGGTGGATTTCGGGAGAGGCCAAATCTTGAGCTCACCAGAGCCTCCGCCCTCGTGAGGCAGCAGGGAAAAAGTAAAATTTCTTTTCTTCCCTTTTCCCATCTAATAGCTATTCATTTGCCTTCTGCTTGAAACCTACGTCCAAGCAGAAAATGTTGAAATGCATTTGCTGACTTTGAGTTCCAATGTCACTTTCTCTGCTGGTTTACTGTCCTGGTGAAGGCCTAGAAACAACCTCTCACTTGTCGTGGAGGTTCAGGTGACTAGGTTTGAATGACCCTTTGCATAATTGTTACCACATCATTTTATACTAGACAAGCACATCTGTCCTCAAAGGAACAATACTAATATGGTGAAAGTAATTTATTTTTCCTTAATTACTTCTGTTTGTGACTCATATTGTCACTTTAGTCTTTCTATATCTGGGGCATTTTTTTAAAGATGCCAGTTGCCAGGGCAACCAGACATAAAAGCTTGCTAATTAGCTTAAGTATTATATATAAAATTGTTAGATGCTATTGGGAAAGAATATGGAAGGACTTCTTTTCAAATAGATAAAATTGAACTTCAAAAGTAATGCCTTTCATTCGTGGGAAATTTATGGTGCGGCTGTAGTTTTCTTCTTTATTTTCCCCTCGGAAAAGCGAGCATGAGAGATGAAGAAGAATAAATAAAGATTTCCAAGAGAACTTATGTATTTGAAGTAGGCTGAGAGAGAAGGAGCCAGAACAACAGTTGTTGATGTCATGGTAACACACTGAGATAAGGGCATGCTGGATGCTAAGTGTACACAGATACTTAGGTAATCGTTAAAAGGTGAAAATAAAATAGCTATTAACAGTTATAAGACAAGAAAATATCTGTATGTTTTACAAATCTCCATTCTTTGAATGTGTAATTTCACAGTTCAGCAACTCAGCATAAGACTTGATGCTTATGCCCACCAGTCCTCTTATTAACAGCGCAAGTGAGAAGAGCGATGGTAAACAGTGTGAAGTGTGAGATTTTTCTGGCTCATGGGAGAGTTTGCAGAAATCAAATCAAAAGTACAAGATACAGGTGATCTAAAGTTTCAGGATTTCAAATATGGGAGTTTGTATTTAGTAAATAGAGGGTATATGTTACTTTAAAATACTAGTGTTAAAATTGTCCATGAGACTATATACGTGCACACGGATGTGCAAAGACAAAATCATAAAATCTCAAAAAATTAACGAAAACAAAAAATTACACAGCTCACACTGCTAGTGACAAATCAGTAAATTAAAACAAAAGGAGGACTTCTTTCCCCCAATTAGCTCCACAGAAATTTTATAGCACTTGTTTGCAAAAAATTCAAAGATGTTGAATTATAGATGATTTTGAAACAGGTCATATTGAGAAGCATGCATAGAATTTTTAAAACATGACCAAAGTATTTGGCTGAAATGTTAAAGTCATATTTTATGTGACTTTAAAGAAAATGAGAAATAAAAGTGAATTTAGTATTTAATGTTAAGATTCTCTGAGACAGCTAACACGAGTCTGAAAGACAGCAAGATCTCAAAATGTAAGGGAGTTGATGAGCACACAAAGCGTGAGGAACGGAACCACTTAAAATGGTGTTTTCTAAGAACACAAGGGATGCTTTAGCATCTCCAATTGATTGTGTTAGTTAAGTGAAAACTAGTATGATTCTCTCCAGAGAAGATGGTAAGCTTAAACATAACTCTCACTATTCTTGGACACTTCCAGGTTTTGAAATCCGGATTCACTTATGTCTCCTTATACTAGCGCTGTCTAACCTGCCCCGTCCCACGTGTGTTGCAGAATCCTCATCCAGGGCTAAACTGTCAAGAAGTGATAGTGTTGAGAATGATGAAGAGCATCAAGGGTGGAGTAACTAACCAGCAAGAGCTAATAGGTTGGGTTTTAATGGAAGATGTTGAAGAATATGTTTGAAAAGGCCTTAACTATATATACCAAATCTTCAGAGACTACAGATATAATGCAGTGTGGGGCTGGAGCTGGGGCTCAGTTGGAGGAGTATTTTATATAGCTTACAGGAAGTCCTAGGCTCAATCATAATTTCAAGCTTGATGGTTCATAGCATAATCCCAGCACTTGGGAAGAAGAAATAGGAAGATCAGAAGTTTAAGGTCAGCCTCCAGCTACATAGCTAGTTTGAGGGCAGCCTGAACTACGCAAGACCCTGTCTCAAAGGAACAGATAAATCAGTTATAGCAAATAAGCAAGCGTAATAGTTCGGTATTATTTGCAGGTAGGATTAGAGCTTTTCTTTATTATAAGTCATTTTTTGTGTTTCCCAGCTGAGCAGGGTGTTCTTTACAAAGACCAAGTTGATCCCCATCATTGAACTTAACCTTTTTCTCAGCTCTTTCCTGATCGGGGGAGGTGTCTCAACATGGGACTCCTCAATATTGACTCATGTGCTCTTCCAGGTAGTCCCTAGGAATTACAGTAAAGTAGATGACTAGGTGTTTTGAGAAGAGAGCTAAGTCCTGTGTGGCCCAGGCATGTGACTTTGTAGGCTCTGTGGTTTTCAGGATGGAATCACGAAGAAAAACAAGGCTGGGTAAAAGAGAGTTCAGCTATGGGGGTTTAAGAGAAACCACAATTTGAGTCAAGAAAGAAGTTGAGCCCAGATAAATCAACTCAGGAGGGAAGAAGGGCAAGGCCAAAGTTGAGCACCTTCAACACCAGGGATTCCTAAGACAGGAGCCACATTATGACAGGGGCTCATGAATCGCATGACCAGGGTCAGCTCATCTCAGCCCATTCAACAGCCCTCTCTCTGATCTTGGGCAGTTATCTTGACCTGCCTGAACCTTGATTTCATTTCCTGTAAAATGGAACAAATACTAACTCAGCAACTTGTTATGAGTGATGTCCGAAGTGGGGGGGGGGGTGTCTCCTGTGGGTGTTATTGAAGTTTGCTCTTAGGCTAGACACTGTTTCACTTTCTACTCTGCTTTAAGCTTACTGGCTGTTGGTTTGATGGATTCAGCTGGAAAAGAGGGCGGGTCTTCCACTTAGGTATTGTCCCTGACTGAAGCACAGTTGCGGTGAAGTAGCATTCTGTCAAACAGGAAAAGGAAGGAGCAGTCATAAGTTAAATGACAGAAAGCAAGTCACATGACCTTAATAACAATGTCATCTCTGTGTCCAACATGTAGTCCCACTGTAGTAAATAGTGCATGGGTTTGACTTCTTCTTCCCTCCAGGTACCTTCTCCACCTCTTCCTGAATCTCCTCACTCCCCCGATTTTGTCTCCTGTTAACAATCCCAGATCTTTGCTATTGCAAGAGGGGACCCCTTCCACAGGCAAGACTCTGTTCTCTCTTTTGGAAGGCTCATCAGAGCATCCCTGCAGCTCACGGTCTCCTTCGACTCTGCTCCTTGTAGCTGCCTCTCCTTCTGGGCAGCCTCGGTCCCCTCTTATTCTCTTCTACCCCCTTAATTTGTTACTATCTATAATATCAACCATTTTTCTATCACCTTTTGCTACCTTGTAGAGCATAGGAGAGCAGGAATCAATCTCAGTTTCTCCCTCTTCCTCTCCCTCTCCCCTGCCTTATCTTCTCCTGGAATGTGCCAAAGTGCTAAATCAATTAGTGCTCAGTAAGTATTTCTGAGTGAATTTTCTAGAACTATAGGCATGGGTGATCTCTTCTTGGGTGTTTTATCTGGACAAGGAGTAGTTAGTAACAACAACGAAAATGTTCAGTAGCGTGAAAGATAAGACAGCCGGGATGGCAAAGGACAAGAGGAAGAACCAGGTATGATGGCACCAGCCTGCAATCCCCCACTCCGGGAAGTGGAGGCACAAGGAGCAGAAGTTGCTGGTTTGCCTCTGCTAAGAGAGACACAGGGAGTAAGACAGAAACAGGCTTGGTTTGGGAAAGAGTTACGTCTGTACTTTCCAGAGCCGAGTGAAATGTGAGGTGGTGTGTCTGCATTCTCCATTTATCAGTGATTAGGCGGGTTGTGTGAGTCTTCGGCCTCGGGTTTTTGTTTCAATCTACAATATTAAGATCCCTCTTGCCTTTAATCGTGCTCTGTGATTCTACCTCCGGGTTTTAGTTTAGCAAATATGCTCCAATACCATTGTTTCACTGACATCTTGCCAACACCCTGACCTTGTTCCAAGGTCACAGTCTGCAGCAGTGTACTTTTAGATTATTTCAGTCTTTTCCTCCAGGCCTTATATTGTATAGGTTTCTTAAAAGTTTAAACCAGAAAATGGCCTGAGGACTTTGGCTTGACAAGCTAGGGTTCCGCCCCCCCCCCCAATCCTAAACTTGATGGTTAACGCCCACGGTTGCTTTTGTCATCTCTAGAGTAGAGGTGCTTCTATAGGACAGCTGATCACACTGAAAGGAAAGCGAGATGCATCCAGTGAGACAAGCCATGTAGGAAAATTACAGGGGAATTCGCCTCATTATCGGTCTTGCTGAGGTGCACATCATAGACTTATCTTAAGCAGCTCAGATCATTGAAACTCTAGCTCTTCATGCTCATCATTGTTCATATTGTCCTCAGTCCCTGGAGGAGCCAGGTTTTATTTGTGTCTGTTTTGATTTTTAACATATATCACTATCAAAAAAGAAACCGTAAGACTCTTGGGTTCACAGTTAGTCCAGACCTGAGTCTAAGCCACATGAGGTCTTCCCTTAGATGTTAGCTCTCTACCATTCGTGAGAAAGGGAACTTAAGACCGGTATTGTGCTGTCATGGGCAGATCTTAGGAGAGATTCCCATGGTTGGCTACACCAAGCCTGGAGATTTTCACCAGACTTCTTTTGCTGCCCTGCTCTTTGCATAGCAAATAGACTTGGGACGAACTGTTCTTCCCACAGAAGTGCCCCACAGTGCCCTGGGCATGAGCTAAATTCTTTCTCTCCCATTTAGAAGAGAAGCCAGATTGCTCCAAGGCCCGCTGCGAAGTGCAGTTCTCTCCACGTTGTCCCGAAGATTCCGTTCTGATCGAGGGCTATGCTCCTCCCGGGGAGTGCTGTCCTTTACCCAGCCGCTGCGTGTGTGACCCTGCGGGCTGTCTGCGCAAAGTCTGCCAGCCGGGATACCTGAACATTCTAGTGTCAAAAGCCTCAGGGAAGCCGGGAGAGTGCTGTGACCTCTATGAGTGCAAACCAGGTATGGGAGAGCTGGCTGGGCAGCCCAGCCCCTGTGCATCAGAGGGCAGCGGTCCCTCCTCCACTATCCTGGGCCTCTCCACTCCCACCAAGATGAGCATTCTTGCCTGTGCAACGGAGGGCTTGCTGCTTTGGGTAATGTCTCACTTCAGGACTCTAATCAGAGAATCAAAGGGAGCATGAGCACCACCAGGGAGGCAGCCAGCCGTCTGCTCTTTCTTCTTTTGCTTTCTTCAAGTATGCTTGATGGCGCTGTTGGGGGAAGAGTAGGGTGCTGCTGCGGTTACCTGCTTCACTCCCCGAGAGAGGCGATCAGAGGCCTCCTTTGCAGATACGCCTGTCACTTGGAAGTTCCACATTCAGAAGCACTCATACATAAAACAGAGTTACTTTTGGATAAACATGTGCATCCGAAGAGCAGACGTTTTGTACAGAAAAGGCCCCCATTTTCTTCCTTGGCAGTCCTCCTCACCTGCCTTGGCCTCGAAGCATGTGCCGCGTCATCTGACTGTATGCTCACCTTTCTGCCAGTATTGGAATTCTTGTCATGTCTCAGCCATCTCTTGCTTTATAGTTTCTCTAACAGCTTTGCCCTTGTGTCAGAGTTTCTAATGTAGTCTGTGACTAGGTCTAGACGGTAGTGATTTCCTCTTTGCAAGTTTCTAATGATTGATCAGCTTTTTTTTTAACGTTATTTTTCTTAATACTTTCTTCCTTTTAATTTTAGTTTTGTCATTAGGTAAACGCTGCAGGCAAAGCAATCCCTCGTCCATCTCTTGAACTACTCTGTCAGAAGCACTTCTTGCTGTCCTATCACCATCCAGATAACTACATGGTCTCACTCTCTTCTCATCTGAACTCTCGTCCTCATTTTGAGGCATACCACGGTCGTATAGCATTGACTGAAAGGAGGACACTAGATGGGCCCTGGGTTTCAGGGAAGCGAGGAATCTTTGGACATTTGTCAAGAGTCGGTATTTCATTTGGGGATTCAAAATGCAAATAGATGTCGCAGTAAACGGTGCCTCTCTGTTTGCCCCTTTCAGTTTTCAGCGTGGACTGCAGCACCGTGGAGTGCCCCCCTGTCCAGCAGGCCGTGTGCCCCCTGGACAGCTACGAAACTCAAGTGCGGTTCACAGCGGACGGCTGCTGTACCCTGCCAGCAAGGTTGGTTTGTCACCGGTTCAAGTTTCCTTACTTTATTATTTGCTAGCACCATCCCAGGAACCCTTTCTCAAGCCGGCAGCTTGTTTTCCCTTGGGAAACACAATCCTTGCCTGTTTCTCTGGAAAAACCGCTGGACTGTTACTATTACTTGCTATGCCCATGTCTCTCTGCACATCAAAGCCAGGTGTCATCAGGGTAAGCCATTAATCTTAAGGGTTGAATATCTTCCTGAGAGCAGCTGGAGGGCTGGACGGTAGGTAGGCAAGCTTCCCCCTCTGTATGTAAATAAGGAAGCAGAGTGAGGGGTCCTGTGACAGTGAGGCGTGCCATTTGATCCCTTGTGGCAGATCTTGTGGGTGTTTAAGCCAAGTCCCAGTGTGCTGAAGCACCTCCCCGCTTCAAAGAGCTCCTCAGAAAGGGCCTCCAGACATCGCGCGTCTCCCGAGGCCCATTTCTTACTGAGGCAAAGAGGTGTCTAAATTCTTGACAGTAATTCTGAAGCATCAGGCACATTTCCCTTTGGCTTGTGGGAGATAAGCTGCTATTGTTTTAATCTTAGTAACAGGACATCCATTGAGCGCTCTAGAACGGGCTTTTCTCTAGAACATGAGGGCCCTTGGGCCTCCTGTTGAAGGTCTACAAAGTATCACATGATGCTAGCCAACAGTACTCAGTTTTCAGGGAAGCTGGTTTTATAGTCTGCTTCCCCTTACTCTTAATACCCATCCGTCTTCCTCATCATCACTGCCCCCTCCACCCTTTGTAGCCCTCGATGTCATCTCTGTAACACAGTCATTTCATTTCTTGCCACTTTTGTTCTGCGCATAGTGTCAAGAGATGAAACCCTTCTCTAACCTCCGTCTATAGCCTTGTCTCCAGCCCAGTCCCAATGGCAGGCACTTGGCAATAGGCATTTCGATTTAGTGCCTGAGTAGGTATGTTGTAGAAATGGGTTTAAAAACTAGGAACATAAAATAGCCCATAGTTAAAGTGAACATGTGTTAGTTGCGGTTCTTTGTTGGGACCAAATCCTTGAGGTTAATTCTGGCTCATGATCACAGACATTTCAGTCCATCCTGGGAGGCAGATATGGCAGGGCAGTTCACCACAGAACTGGTAGCAGTTCACCACGAAACTGCAGTCAGCCAGGAAGCAGGGAAGAGAGATTGCCTGCATTAGGGAACTCTACTTTTCTCCCATCTGTTCCTTTGGCCTCTAGCCTATGCACTAGCACCGGCTACATTCAAGGCAATGCTCCCCCCCACACACACACACACATACACATACACACACATACTTCCTTAAGCCTCTCAGAAATGACCTCCTGGACATACCCAGAGGTGTGCTTTACCTAGCACCAGGTTCTCAACCTGTGAGTCACAACCCCTTAGGAGATCACATATCAGATATCCTGCATACCAGATATTTACATTACAGTTCACAACAGTAGTAAAATTACATGTGTGAAGCAGCAATGAAATAATTTTATGGTTGGGGGTCACCACAGCATGAGGAATTGTGTTAAAGGGTCACAGTGTAAGGAGGGTTGAGGACCACTTCACTAGACACTTCACAGTCCCATCAGGGTGATGAGGTGAGTCACTGCAATTAAGTTTCCTCTTTCAGAGTAGATGCCTAGAGTTTGTTCCCATCATTGCTTTCTTCACCTAGCGTCCTAGCCTTTCTCTATGCAGAAACCTAGGATTCTCTCGGACATGCCCTTTACACTGTGTTGTTATTTTACAAAAACTAAAATATCCCAGTTCACTTGATTCTACCAACAAAGACTCAGGAGCCAGATGCTGGGGTCAAAAATTGCTAGCTCAGAGAGGTACAGAAAGCACCCAGCTAACCTTCCTACTCAGCTCATGTCCCAGAAAGAAAAAGCCAAAAGCTAAAAGCCAAAGAGTCGCTAGTTCAGCTGACAGCTTAGGAGGAAAAAAACAGAGCCTAAATACCCTTAAACACCCTTCTCCAAGCTGTCTTAAATATCCCTCTCTCAAAGCCCTTCCTTCCGATTACAGCCCTCTCAGCTGGTTTCTTGCTGCAACTCTTGACCTAAGCCTAGCTATTCAGTTCTGTGTAGAGAAAGCCCTTGGATTGAAGGTGTGTGTCAGGGCTGAGCCACAGCCAACAATAGACAGGTTTCTTTTACAGTTCACAATCTCGGGATTCATAGTATCCTGCAACACTGCATCATGAAGTAGACACCAGAGATTTTTGTGAAGATAGTGTGCAAAAGAGGTGCAGTGGCCTCCCTGCGGCATCAGGATGCCATATCGGTGTGAGGCTGTACGCAAAGGGATAAGCACACCTGTGCACCCACTGGTACAGGCAGTCACCAGCAAAAACAGTGGAGCAATGCTGGCAGTAACAGATGTCCCTGCAAGGTCTCCGTGGAAAGGAAGATGGCACAGTGCATCGGAGAACCTAAGCTGAGCCTGTCCTGGGGTGAAGGAAAGGGGCAGCTTTGAGCTCACTTTTGCACACCTCCTGTGTGGTAGAGGTACAGGGGACATTTTCCCAGTCACTCCTAGCGGGTGGAATGTACAGCAGCTCTAGGAAGACACGAAATCTCAGCTTAGGAAGAAAACCTCACAACCGACAATGCTCAGCAGTGAGTCATGCTGCTTTTTGAGGCGGACTTGAGTTCCTGGCGCTGGTTGGGTTCCTCCCCATCTGGATGGCCACATGCCAGCTGTGCTTAGAAGAAATGTCACATTGGAACAGAGGTTGCACTGGATGCCTTCTGTTTCATCCCCGAGCTTCCGTGAGTCTAGTAAACAGAAACCTCAGGGTGGGTGTTACTGTATTCATGTGATTTTGACTTGGACGCTCAGCTGAAGGATGGTCCAAGGTGAATGTGCCTCTAAATGATGGAACTGAAGAAGCGCGGAGAAGGAAGTCATTCAAAGTCGCTCTGTAAATTATTTGCAGAGAGGGCTACGCTCTCACAGCTCTTACTTTCCTGTGTGTTAGGTAGGCAGTGACCCATGCCTGTCCCCTTCGCTGCTACACACTCACCCTTTGTTCCTGCCCAATCACTGCTCTCCCCGGCATTCTCATGCTCACAAACCGAGTTTGCAGCTGCCTCTTCCCATATACTGTTTCTCTTCCGCTTTTACCTGGGCAGCATCTGCCCTCTCTGAGGATTCCATTTCCTTCTCTTTAAAGTGTTTCCCATCTTCAGCCCCTACAGATGTCTCAGTATGCCCTTCCACCTACTTGTAACTCCTCATGTGTCTGTTTATCATCGTGCTGTTTATAACACACTGAAATCAGCAGGATTTCCGTTTTATTGTTTTGTTTGTTTCTCCTGTTCTCTGTGATTCTCAAAATGTGGGTACTTGTGAGCTCTGGTACATAGATGTAACGTGGCGAACCTGTATTTATAAATGAATGAGCGAAGGAGAGAGAGAAGGAGTGAGTGAGTGAATGAACAAGCTCATGCTTCGTCAAGGTGATTCATATGATGGAGAAGAGAAGAGGGAACCCTGGCAGGTTCTTTGTCCCCTTTCATCAGCCCTTATGCTGCTGTTGTTTGTCTCACTTTAAAGGCCCTGTGCTTGCTCCGAGACTCCTTCTTTAGGCTCTACCACTCCTCAGTACTGTAGCAACATGGCCCCTCGTAGCCATGCACTCCCCCACCACAGCATGAGTCACCTTTCTCTCTCCGTTCCACCTTTCCCGATATCACTCATCCTGCAGGATTCTAATTAAACTCTACTTTATTCATCTTTCAACTAATACCTGTCCCACTCCCTGGAACCTCCGAATCTATCCTTTTCCATGCTATCCATTAATCATACATTTCTTTGCACTATTATTTGTTGCATGCATAAAAGCTTGTCTCACTAGCTGAGGATGTTTCTAGAGGTCAGCAATTGCGTCATCTTTTTCTGTGTGTATGCACTAATATTGGAAAATGGAGAATGTATATGATCAGGCTGTGGCTTAACCCTGTTCAGGTTAGCTTAGCATTTAAAGTGGGGTCTCCCTTTTAAGCAAGTTTATGGCTCATAGTGTGATTAGAGGATTAAAGCCCAAGCATACATATAAAAATAGAAATAAAAAGAAGATTGGCTAATGCATACTAATAGCATTTTAAGAGAAACGCATACCTTTGTTCTTATGAGAGAACCATGTTTTGGGCACAATGGAAACCAGGATAGAACAAGCAAAATCCTATCATGGTTACTGCACTTGCTTCCCTGCCTTGTGAAAACTATTGCTAAGAACTTAGAGCAAAGCTAATTGTTAGATATTCAGGAGGGAAGAGCACTTTAGGACAAAGAAGGAT
The DNA here is from genome assembly GCA_028658305.1 of Pachyuromys duprasi. NCBI lineage: Eukaryota > Metazoa > Chordata > Mammalia > Rodentia > Muridae > Pachyuromys > Pachyuromys duprasi. The sequence goes on from CM053755.1 coordinate 38,595,625, forward strand.
AAAATATCTGAAAGTCTAGCTGTAAACATTTAATATGCACTGACAGTAACCACTTTTTTCCTGACTCTACTATACTTTCATACTTTCAAAAAGCAGTTTGGGACCCCTCCCATGTTAAAGGATAGTTCCTTCTATTCCTAACAACACTGACCCACCCAGGCCCCTAACCTGCCTATTCCTGTGTGCGTGCTTGCTCAGCTTGTGAGTTTCCTCTTAAGCGCTTTTATTCCAGCCATTCATAGCTCTTCATTCATCAAACACTGAGTTCTTACAAGGGCAAGACTCTGCTCTCTAGATGTTCACACTGTGCCTGGATAGCGCTTTCTGCTTCTGCCACTGGCAAGTTCTGATTTTCCTTCCTAGCCCTGGCCACTGTAAAACTAGGTTATTCTTTCTTTTCTTGCAGCATCCCCACTTTTTCTTTATGGACCAAAGTCCATTTTGGGCTCTTCTGTTTCTGTTCTCCTGAAGGCGATAGACTTCTGCCACTCTTCCATGGGAAAGAATTAACTCCTGATCATTCTCAGTACCTCATAACCTGGTGCAGAGTTGCAGGCCTACAGGATGTTTATCAATCCTTTTCTTTTGGTACCAAAATGTGATGTCAGCTAAGACAGCTCACAGTATTTTCCAAGAGGAGGTAGAAAAAGATAAGAAGTAGCTACTCAGAGCTATAAATCAGGGCTCTGAACACCACTGCACAGTACCAGAAGAAATGTTATGCCCTATAGGGTTGCGACCCCTTTGTGTTTACCGTGCCTGTGAGTATATACACGGTGTGTGTGGTGTGTGTGCATGTACAGGTGCTGCCATACAAAGGGCATTTGCAACAGAACACCTGACGTGTCACATATATCGATACAAGCACTGTCCTTGTAGAGACAGAAACACTGTTCTTTAAACAGCATGTGGATAGCAGCAACATACATAGCTTTACTCTATCGCATGCCTTGCTAATTACAAATGCTTTTCTCATTTTACCGTCACTCCGATACCATGAGGAATTTACAGCTGTGAAAATGGAAGTCTGGAGAACAAGTGACTTCTGTAAAGTCACAGCTTTTCCTTGGCACGAGGGGTAGAACAGGTCTGTCTTCAGGACAGGATCTTCAAAATCCCTGTGCTCTTGCTACTGTAGTAGTTGCTGTGTTTTCTTGTTGTTTGTAAAAGAGAACGATAAATCAGCAACAAGAGTCTATGTCTCACTGATATATTTTTGTCAGCAAAGTAGAAATTAGCCATGTTTATGCGTTACAATTGTTTATGCGTTACAATTATTTATTGCTGTGTTAGAGGCCAGCCCCGAGAGCAGTACAAAAGCAAGGAGACTTTCTTCTGTGCTTTACCTTTCTGTGTGCTGGGTTCTCTGTGGTCATTTGGGCTGGACGCCATTTTGTGTCTCGGAACTCTTCTGGGATGGCTTGAAGGACACATTTGTGTAGTATCCATCGTGAACGGCTTCACATGTGCCTGGAGGAGGAAGTGTTACAGTACGTGTCTCTAGAAACCCAGATGTGGATGTCCCAGATCCTGCCATATCGTCTGTGGAAGCAAGTCACAGGATGAGCCCTGAGCCAAAGGGCGGTGGAGTAGGTCCTACCTTTTGATGGAAGAAGCTTCAAAGAATTTCCGATCATTTTTAACCCACCATGGTGTACATTTACAAAATAGGTGCCCTTTAGACCTGACATTCTGGTTGCGGAAAACTGCTGAAAGCCTGCAGATGAGTGCCCCTGTTCCAAAGACTTGGGAGTTCTTCTGACCTTGGGAATCTGGGTCTTCTGGAAGCCAGGCAGCTTTCTAGTTAAGCTCCATGGGCACTCAGCATTTTTCCCTGCCCGCTTGACAATTCGTCTCCGTGCAGACGTTAAGGGCCTCTGAGCACCACCTCAGCTTTAAGCATCAATTAGGTGACTATAACTCGTACCTTCTCTCCTTAAGAAAGACTTTTTTTTCCACTCATATAACTGATATGTCATTGGGGAAGGGGCTAGTTGAGAGGGGCTGCCAGAACATCTTATTCATGAGACTAGGTCAATGTTTAAAACAAAAAGCCATCTTTAATGGATGTGACATAGAAATTCTATCATTGTGTTAATCTTGTCTGGGCGGAATGGATCTGCCCTGCCCGTTGTATCTGGAAGGAGGAGATACCTGAGATGCACAGCTGTGAGTCCATGTTCTCCTGCCACCGAGTCTAAACTTAGCCCATCCGGGCTGTCTGTTATGGTAGCTACTAGGTCACTCTTTGTTGTTTGTTTGTTTGTTTGATTGTCTTCCCCGCTATAAAGGCACTTTGCTATCTTCGGTGTGTATGCATCATTTTATAGAACTTTCATTTTGCCTCTATCATTTTTCACCAGTTTTTAAGGCAGGCAGACATGACAGACACTACATTGTTAAACTCTCAGGAGTGATTCCACCACATCTTACTGGACGTCAGCTGAATTATTTAGAACATTCCATGCCTTTTGATATTTTTGTTTGTTTCTTGAGAAGATGAATGCGTTTAATATAGTATGAATAGTCACTCATTCTACATTTAATGAGTTGTCTTACACTCTTTGTCCTGAAACGTTATGTTATCAATTTCTGCCTATAAATATGTTTTTCTTGAAAAATATTGAGAAAAACGCAAGCCAGTTATTTTGAGTTCGAAATAAATTAAGTCATTGTTTGTGATACCCAGAAGCTTAAAATAGACTTTGTTCTGGGTTGTGTGTGCTGTGAAAGCCAGGTTCCCAAGCCCCCTTTTGGCTCCTCCCTCTCCCTTGACCAAAGGGCCTGACTCTCTTCCAGAACCAAGATCCAGAGCATTTATACATCATACTTTTTGGAGACTATATAAAAAATCTTGTTTTTATTTTTAACTCAAAATTTATAAGTTCAGCTTTTTTCCAGCTCTTAAGGTAATGAAAAAATTTTAGATATCTTGGTGAGAATACTAATATACAGCTCCTGTTTTCACACACGCACACACACAAAAATTCTTAGAATATATTTAATACAGGAGGGTCCAGGTACAGTTCAGGGGACGAGGCTGGATCCTGCAGCTCAACCCAGTTGGCGAGTTACCTACTGTGTTCCCTTTGCAGAGCCCAAGTGTGTGGAACTCGAAGCTCCCTGCAAGCTTTTTACCTTGTCTTATTCTTTCTTACCTGAGCCAAAGGAAAGCAGGAAAGGATTGCATGATCTTAAAAGTAGCTTCCACCTCTGAGTCCTTTGACTTCCCCAAATCTTCTCAATTGGACAAAACCCAAGAGGTTAGTATTAGGAACTTCTTGGGGGGAGGAGGCGAAGGGGAGAGAAGGAAAACCTGGAAGTTCCAGGATTCACAGTGTAATGAGTGATAAATGGAGTCACATGGTGGCAGGATAGGGAGAGAGTATGAGGGAACTCATAGAAGAAAGATGGCTACTCTTTTCTCATTTCATTTGTGAGAAAAAGCAAAGTAAAACACACAACCTACTAGACTGGCTAGTCAAGCCTTGGTAATCAGAACTGGCTTGATTATGAAGACTGTGTGGTAAGCAGGCAGAACAGATGATTGTGTATTTGGTAGGTGGCTGAATAATCATTTTCTTTTTGCACCTATGAATAGATAGTTCCTAAGGAGAAGGTGGTAGAAAGCATCTGGCCAAAGGCTGGATCTACAAATAAGGATTTACGCTATTAAATTGCTGTTAGTCAATGGAATGTGGAGTTCTCTGTCTGTCAGCTGCTGTGGTATGTGTGCTGTGGGAAGGATTCAGATGGGGGTGGCTGCCCAGTGCATTACACACTCCCCTCTGTGGACCAAATCAGCCTGTACATGGCTGTGCCCAGCTGTGTATGGATGCTTACTGATCTCCCTGGACCCAGGTGCACACTGTTTCTCTTCTGTGGAGATTCATTTTTCCTGAATTTTCAACTGTTTGTCTTCTCTGTCACCTTTCATTTAGCTCTGTATTCCTAAAGCCTGTGTGTTTCACATGTTGTTGCGCACACACACATATACACACAATCAGATTTTGAGAGTTTTATGTTCTTCGTTAGCAATTTTGTAATTAGACCATATCACTTAAAATGAAAAGTTCTAAATAAAGGGCATTTTTTTCCATCTTGTTTGAGCCTCAATTTGACTTTTCTCCTCTAAAACATTTACTCTGATATCCAAAACAGTCTTCCAATCATACCCTGTCCTGTCAGAACAGCTCTAAACTTCAGGAAGGGAAGTTAGATGAAAGCAAAGATGATAATCTACATACACAGCCATGGCCAGAGCAAAGGTCAAGAAAAGCCCGAAGACCCCATCTAGCTATTTGCCCTCAGCTGCTTCAGTCCAGAAATGTAGACTGCCACTCGAGAGTGCTAATCTGCAATCCCAAACTCTCTGCACTTTTGAGAAAAATCTCTTAATGCTAGAGCTCTGTTCTATGGCGATAATACACTTCTAGCAGATTGCTAGCACACTGTGCTCGGGAGTCGATGCAAATGTTTGGGAAAGGAGCATTCTGGAGTTCCAGAATTCACAGCCTGAAATGGACTCATCCCAGATGAGGCCAGCAGAATGGAATCTTTGGCATGGTACTTCTTCCCTTCAGAAGCATGTAAGTTAATAAAAATTAATCTGACCACATAACTGCAGTGAGTGAAAACAAGGTGTACCGATTCGGAAAATGCTCAAGTCTATTAAAACAGTCCAACAAAGATTCATTGAGGGGAGACAGAGAACGCTGGGCTCTGTGTGGGGTGTGGCACTCACTAACACGAAAGGCCTCAGCAGTTTCCAAGTATCACCAGTGCAAAAAAGCTCTGGACCCCTAGAGGCCCATCTGATGGAGGCACACCCCACCAGGAACTCTCCTTCAAGAGAAACATCCAATTAAGAGAGTTGTTTTTCACCAAGTAATGAAAACTGGATTACAGAAAAATAAAAATAAAACCTGTCCAGGCATGTGCTACTTTTACATTGAGACCAAGATAGTAGCGAACTCAAAGAGATACCCATATGGAAAATGATGGAGAATACTTACCATTAGTCCTCCCATCTGCCCTAGTTTCCAGTTTTAAATAATAGGCTTCACTTCCTACAGAAAATGAAGTAGATTTGCTTATTCCTCGGTTGCATCTGAGAAATGGGCTCTGAGAAAGTGTTGCACTTGCCATTCTGTCTGCTAAAGTATGGATCCCGAAGTGGGTGGTTGAGCATTTCAGAGTTGCTCCTCTCAGCTCTTATCTCCAGAGGCCCCCTGTTCAGTCCTTGAAGCGATTAGCAGAGCCTTAGGATAGGAGTAGTTCGCCAAGGACTATCAAGAGCGCATACCCTCTCTGCCCGGACAGATAACATTAAAGCTGACCTTCCTGGAGGTAGTTAGAAGCCCGCCCCCCCATCTTATGCTTGGAGCTTAGCAATCTCTTCTTCCACCTCTGTGAGACAGTCTCAGGTACCCCAGATCATTGGGTCATATTTGTTGGAGACCTTATGGCTGTTAACGTCATGCTGGGTAATTAAGCTGCTTTTCTCCTGCCCAACTCATGCTAAGCAGTAGAAATTGTCCCTGAATATAGTTCCAAAAAGCCTTGATCAAATTAAGTGTCTTTTAATGAATTATCATGTCCATCTGTTCTATGTTCCCATCTCAACAAAGATGGATCTATCTATCTATCTATCTATCTATCTATATATATATCTATTTTTTAAAGATCAGTTTGTTAGTAGCCTTTTAATCTTTTTTATTTTTATTTTTCGAGACAGGATTTCTCTGTGTAGCCTGGGCTCTCCTGGACTCACTTTGTAGACCAGGCTGGCCTCAAACTCACAGAGATCTGCTCGCCTCTGCCTCTCTGAGTGCTAGGATTACAGGCGTGAGCCACCATGTCCAGTTGACTGTTTTTTTTTTTAATTCAGTTCTTCTTTGAGGTATGGAGTGTTGTTTCCTTTAATTTAAGTAATGCCTCCAGCTGCTTTTTGAAGATAAATTATACAATGTGTAAAATGTGCATTAACATGTGCACTTAAAACATTCCTGACTCTTGACATGCTATGGCAGTAGCATTCTTTTTGTTTTTAAACACATGCAAAAAAAAAATGGTTGCAAGTATATTTGGAGCCCTCTTTCTCAACTTAGAAAAGAACATTTATTCTGTTGCCCTCTGTCATAGTAATTTTTGGCCCCAAAGAGCAAATCAACTCATGACTAAAAAGCCAGAGTCTATATTAAACTCTGATGTTTTCTGAAACAAAATAATTGTAAGAATTCCATGTTATTATTGGACCCATCCCCAGATTGAAGAAAATATGCTTTCCTAGAAGTTAAAGTCCTTACCCATTAGAAATGAGCTATCTCTCCAGAAGAGTGCTTGGTTTGTCCGTCATGCTCTTCAGATGGGTGAGCCCTCACCCTTTCTGTACCAGGGCTGTGTCCTTGTTTCTGCTCTCCTCCATGAACTGAACTCAGAGCCTTTGTTTTGTATTTGTGTTAGTCCTGCAAACAAGCAAGGCCACAGCACCTATTAACTTATATTTGTTCTGAATGGTGCGGACCTGAGAGCTGAGGGAAAGCAAGTGACTCCTTTTAAGCCTTTGGTGAAGCTCGATGCAGAATCCACAGCATTGGATGGTATTAAACTTGAGGGCTTTCTCCATCCATCCTCATTGCTGTCATCGGCATCATCAACATCCAGAAAATGGAGTAATGCTGTAGGAAAAAAAAGGCTTTGTGAGCTTATTTAAACAAATGTAAGATGTTACCTCTTTGGTAAAAACTAAAAGAAGCCTGTAATTTCATAGAACATATTTTACCCACTTTGCACAGAGGTGTCAGCTGCACACCAGTGCACTTGACAGTTTGTAGAGATTGAAGGCTGTGTTTGCCTGGAAGACATTGAACAGCTTAACTGGAACCCTGGAGCTGGAGACAGCTGGCTTCCCTTGGCCTTTCTAAGTTAGTCTGTTGTGAATGGACCATGCAGACAAAAGCCTTTGGAGTTATCCTTTTCTTGCCTTGTATGGATTTGGGAGGAGTATTATGATTAGCGTAAGTCACTAATTTGTCTCTTCTTGTTTTGAGCAAACCTGTTCCAGAGCCTTCATGGATGCCTGAAATTTCACATGAGACCAAACTATATGCATGATCCATTTTTTCCCTCTGCATATAGACCCACAATGAAGGCACAAGAAGATACTCATAACGAGTAAAATATAGCCAATAGAGCAACATTGCTGTAATAAAAATTACTCGTGCTGGTCATGGTGGCTTAGGCCTATAATCCCCACACTTGGAGAGTGAGGCAAAAGAATTACCATGAATTTGAGGCCAGTTTGGGTCTGTAAAGTATGAGCTTGTCTTAAACTCTCACACATGGATATACGCACAGTGTTATTTATGACTTACGATGGTTTATTTCTAGAGCTTCCCATTTGAAAGGGAACAACTGAAGCATAAATGGAGCAGGATAGAACAGTCTAATCTGTGCATCCTTTGAGAGACAGACCCACCGTGTGTATGTTTCTCTCTTATGCTTGCCTAACACAGATAAATAATACGTTTAACTACATTTTAGAGATAATCTGTGGCAAGTCCCAGCATCCGGACCATAGTTTTGACTTGTTTAGGAAATAAGTATCTAGAATGTTCTTCACGTACTAGGAAGGAATAAAGTGTCTACAATGTCATTTCCTTTACTTTAAAGGAAGGCAAATGGGAATGAATCATTGTAGTTTTAAGTGTTACATGTTTTAGAAGTTGAAATGTGCAAAGTAACAAAAAGCTTATGGAGCAAAGAGATACAAATTCCTCTTTGGAAAACTGTCATATTTGACTTTTGAGCTGAGTCTTTAGGAATGAGTCAGAGTTCATCAGATGGAGAAAGACAAAAGGCATTCTAGGCTATTAGAGTCATTGATTTTTTTTTTCAGTTCTTAAATGTGTCTTGCAGCTGAAAATATTTGTATTAATCTCATCTATCTTTATGACTCAAAAGAAATGGAATGGACCTCCACCTCCAGAAAACCACCCCATTGCAAGACTACATCACTTGTTTAAGATTTCTATCATTTTCTTCTCACTTATAAGGAAAGATGCTTCTTAGATCCCCTATTACCCAAACCTTAGCCTGCCTCTCTACCATATCAACTACCAGTCCCTTGATACCATCTCCCTGTTCTCATCTTGACATGTGCTACACCTCTGATGGCCCAAATAATTTGCTCCAAGCCTGACTCAGTGGATTGTTTATTGCCTTTGTAAGCTTAGTCCTGTGCCTTACTCTCACACTTGGTGAACGCTATTCGATCTGTGGCTTCTTACAACCCCCCTCCCACTGCCCCACATCACCAGCGATTTGCCTCCAGCACATCATCGAAGAGGTGGGTCCCTGAGCATAAATGGACGTCTGCTTCCCACAGGGTTCAACAGATAGAATGGCTTCTGCAAAGAATGTGCTCTTCTCAGCAGCCTTTGACACAGAGGGAGTCACTAGGTGGAGTCCCAGTTTGCAGCTGGCATCCTTGGGACTTACCTTTCCCCTGGGACATATTTCATCTCTTGAGATTACTTTCTTTGCCATACTCCTAATAATTGCCAGCATCTTTAAACCTTGCGTGTTTTGCATAAAAGGCAGGTTTCTTGTGAACACGCATTTGACTTTGCAGAGGATGAGGGTGGTGCCTCTTGGGATAAGCTGCCTGCTTGTCTGCTCTGATCATAGGACTTCACTGGCTTCAAGGCTTGCTATCCCTAGTTGCTATAACTGAGTGTGACAGTTGAGAGACCGGATACAGGAGGAGGGGAGTATAAGGCAATGTAAAGATATTGAAAGGATCTGTCCTGGGAGGGCTCCTCCGAAACACCACAGGCAGGAGCGGCTGGTGTGTTGAAGAGAGCCCATCAGGCGCAGTCTTGGGAGAAACTGGCAAGATTTTGGGGTAGGCAACGTCAAGGAGTGAGTGTGGAGAACTGGGAGGGTGGCCTGTTGTCGTCTGCAAATGAGGTCTGTAGCTTCAGAAACCTTGCTGATGGAGTGAAGTATTTAAGTGGCACAGTGATGGAAACAAGGACCATGTGAGGTCAGCATGTTGAAAATACTTTATCTGTTCATCCTGAAGCCTCCTCAATCACAAAAGGGAGGACACGTGTGAGTCCTTTCATGTTTCATCCACTCTGCTAGAGACGTAGGTAATACAAGTTGCCCAAGCTCCCAAGGTCACATTGCTCCTAAGTAACCGGAACTCAGATACAACACTGTCTTATGTCAGTGTCCATTCTCAAAGCCTCTGTGTCTTGGGGTAGGAATCAGAGCTACAGTAAGGAGATGGTTGTGTGAGCGGGAAGGTCATGGCTTGGGAGTAGCTGATGGTTTCTTCAGCGATTGTTGACTTTCCAAGTGAGTGTGGAGGTTCCCAGTCTCACTGCACACAGAAGGATGTCTTTAAGGGAGAGCCAGGTAGGTGTTACAAGAGTTGAGTGATGTGTTTTTTAGTTGATGCCCAGATTGGCTCCTGGGGTTCAGTTGGAAAGAAGGTTAGTATATGAGATGAGTCCCTGGGAGCAGATCAGTACTTTGGCAGCTGTATGTTCCCCAGAGATTGAGAAACTATACATTCTGCCACTTAACGCTTATGACAAGGATGAGAGGCCCAGAGCTGGCTGTCTGAGGGGATCCAATTGGATGTCTAAAGTCACCTGCTTCTGTGCCAGCCCAGCCCCGGATGACTCTGGATGCCTGAAGCAGTATGTGCAGCCCCAGCTGCAGAAGTTAGAGCTTAGGTTTTCCAAGCAATACACTCCTTCAGACATCAGCAGTTAGTGCTTGTTCTTATGTCCCAGGGCAGGTGTTCAACAGCCTTATCTGTCACATTCAGGGCCTCCCTAAACAGAAGCTTCCTGAGTGTCCTCAGCATCCAACCAACCTCATGCCTGCTACATGTGTATTCTCAGCAAATAGACACAGTCTGATTACGTATTTGTAAAATAGCAAATTCCATGCTCCAGAGCATCGATTTATAAGGCCTTTAGTGATTCCAGACTTTGAAATGAGAATACTTTACATTGCTGTATTAAACCTTATTCTCAGGGCCAGAGAGATGACTCAGTGGTTAAGAGCACTTACTGTTCTTGCAGAGGATCTAGGTTCAGTTCCCAGCGCCCAAGTGACAACTCACAACCATCTGTAACTCCACTTCCAGGGAATCCAAGGCCTCTGCTGACATTCTTGAGCTCCTGCTTGCACTTTGTGAGTGCACAAACATACACTCAGGCACACATATACACATAAAATAAAAGAATGTTTTTTAAAAATCTTATTCTCATGCCCCTCCCTCCTTTCAGGCTGTGGTATGCCAGCTTCTCTTCTCTCACTGTGCACTTCTTCATCCCATCCTGCTCATGAAAAGCTACACCAGTGGCTTCTCTCAGACCTGAGGAAGTGGAAGCAGAGGCCACCTCAGTGCCAGACAACTGATCTGGACAAGGTGGTCGGGAATACCTGTGAGGTCCCGGGCCTAACATTTTCAGCAAGGACCCAGGAACATTTTCAGCTATTGCCGGGCCTCTGGTCTGGCTGCTGCCGAGATTAAAGCTTCTTCAAGCCTCTCCGAGTAAGCCACTTGAGAACAGTAGTTTATAGAAAGCATCATTGCTTTATCCTCACCGTACTGACTTTCTGTGGGCCACAATTCTAGGAGAACCATGTCGACTTAAAGCTTGTATTTTCCTATAGCATAAACCACCTTTCCTTCAGCCTTACACCTTCTGCTTCCTGGGCTCCTGCCATCTTTGCGAAGGAAGCCATAATTACCTCTTGAGAAAGCCAGGAAAAGAGAGACCATTTTGACTGTCCTAGTTACTTAATTGTGGTGGGTTTGTATCATCCTTGCAGGAGAGCACTCTCATCATGTCTTTCTCTCAGACCCAGAAGAACAAGAAAAGCTTAATAACCACAGAGAACTAAGTGACACTCTTCTTGTCTCTGAGGTCCAAGTCCTAAGGAATGTGCAGTTACCTGTTAGGAGCAGCTCCCTGTGCTGGGGAAGGATCACTGATGGACAGCAGGGAGTGATCCTCTGGGGCTGGTGGTGGCTGGTGATGAAGATTCCAGGAGCTCATATGGGGATTAGCTGGAGGAGGGTGAAGCAGGGTCAGTAGTCCTCCAGGGAGTGCTAAATCTCCTAGGGAGAGACAGGAGGGAAATTCAAGCCCAAGAAACTCCCATAGGGAGCTATACTGTTTTCCAAAGTGGTAGTTGGACGTTCAACGTCAAACCTCCTTCTTAGGAATGTTTTATTTACAGTCTTGTTTTAAACGTACGTATTCCTGGAAAGGGGGTAAGGAAATGAAGCAGTATAACAGTAGAGCATCAGATTTCATTACTGATGCAGCTGGGTTTTATAGAATAGGATTGTTTCATGCAGCATCATTTCCATTCTTGAGAAGCTATTTCATTAATAGCCTCTACAGCCTTAGTGCTGCTTTCGAGTACAAGTACTTAAGCACTTCGTTTCTCCTTGGTCCCTGACCAAGGGAAACCTCCTTGCCTTTGGCTGCAGACAGGGATGTCTTCTCCTTTGAAGGCTTAAGCACATCTTTTCAGAGGTACAATAAAGCCAGTATTGGATGAACTCTTTTCTAAAATACTTCACAATTTGGACTTGTGTTTTCCTGTGAGATGAAGGCAGAGATAAGTATCTGTGTCGGGAAAGACGGGGTGCCAATGGAGCACAGCTTCCAATGTCTTCCTCTAGAGAGAGGTTATGGTGGAGGGATGTTAGAGTAACTGGAATAATATTTGTCCATGTGCCAGCGCCCAACACAAGGTGCATTCCTGAGGCACCCTTGTGCTTTGCAAAGATTGCTGTAGGGTTGGCAAAAGCTCCTTTCCCCTATCCCCTTCTTAAATGGTCATATCATCCTTGTTTAGTGTCCTTTAAACTTTCTCTTTTCATTCTGGTAAGCAGACAAACAAGCATTGATTTTTCGGTGTAGTTTTTCAAAACAGGTCTCAGACCTGCCCTTAGCATGACCCCAGCACTTAGCATGTGTTTTCTTCTTCTGAAATATAGCAAAAACACTTAAATATGCAATTGCTACACCCCAGGAAAAGCAGAAAAATAATGGGGAAAGTGAGGTTAGGGAATATATCGAACCAGGTCTGCAGGTTGGGATTGAAAGGGATCAAGAAAGAAGAGAAGCAAGTAGGTGCCAGGGTGGCATGTTCCAGGAACTGGGTACCAGCCAATGAGACAGAGTAGAAGAGAGCCTGGATCAGGTTGCAGCATTGATGGGACAGAAATAGTGGCAGGTAGAGTCATGAAATTTTAAAGTTAGAGGAATGCTTCTCCTGAGCAGGTACCTTACTTTATGGGTGAGCAAACCAACCTTCCTGGAATTGGAGTAGATTGCTACTGGTTTCACATTTTTCTGGATGTCAGTTAAGTAAATAATTTGGTCTCTTCTTCCCTCACTTCTGAGAAATGGCATTCAGAGCAGAAGGAGCCTTTTTCAACTATTAAGAGCACATACTAACAATTATCACCACCATGAAAAAGTTAAGAACAAGTGGTACTTGATCTTCTCAAGCGGGAAGTAAAATTTAAACCATAGCACATGTCGGCACGAGGGTCCTAGAAGATGTCCCAGGAGAGTGTGCGGTTAGCAGATTCTGTACTCCCTTCTCTGACCTGAAGTAAAGCACCCCAGAGTCTGCACTGTAAGCGGATTCCATTGTCTTTCTTCCACAGACTGATCTGGGACAGCCTGCACCTCTTGAGCGTGCCCCTTTTCCAGTGTATAAAAACAATGCAGGGCCAGCAAGATGGCACAGCGGTGCTTGCCACTGATCTAGTGCCCTGCATTTAATACCCAGAATCCACATGAAAGAAGGGGGGAACTAACTCCCACACACTCGCACACTCATGCATGTTCACAAATAAATAAATATTAAAATACTTTTAGAAAACAATGCATGCTCTTAGCTCTAACTTAATAGCCATGAATAAGGAAAGTGTTCATTCCAGATTTTTGTTGGATGCATTTGCTGATCATTTTCCTCTTCTATAAGAGGAAAAGTTCCTTTGCTAGAGGAACTGACAAGGGAAGCAATATGATTTTGATTTACTAGAATAAGCAGCTACTCTCCAAGAGTCAGGTATCCTGTCTGTATTGGTAAAAATCAGAGGAGGAAAGGACAACCCTGGAACAGTCCTTTTAGGTGTGTGGTCTTGAGGGCTCTGGGGTCTTGAGTAGAAGCAGGGATGGGTGGGCATCTGAACCGCGGGCCGGGGATGGCTGTTGCAGTCAATGAGTGCCGGATTGCCATTGGTGCTGCAGTGACAATGAGCAGAGTGGCCAGTGGAGTGTGGAAGCTACAAGAAACACGCAGGCCAAGCCCACAGGCACGCGCTAAGATGTGTCTGGACGCCCCTGCATTGCCTGGGACTGTGTATGTAGCCCCAGAAGCAAAGGATTTACAGGTAGAAAGTATACTCACTGACTGCTAGTCAGCTACCCAGCAATCTGAGCCTCCTAAGGAAGTGAGTGCCCTCTAGGGGTTTATGTGTATTCTAAGTGCTGTTCACCATTACATTAGGCCATTAAGATGCCCACTAAACTGAATCCATTACCTACTCTAGAAAAAGGAGGACAGGCCCTCTTAACCAAGTCCCGCCTGGCTGCAGCTGTGATTGCATTATGCAGAAATTCATTAACATGGTATTTTGATTGATCATTATCTTAATGTTGAGGATAGCATTACAGGCTCCTCCCACTGCAGCAAATTGCCCATGCAGATTACTACTTCTTTGAAATATAAAACAAACACAAAAAAAAACCCACTTACCTCTCTTATGATTTCACTTATAAGAACTGTGGAAAAAAGGGTACTACACAGAGGTATATCAAGTATTTGAAGTTGCCAGAGTAGGAGACAGGAGAAGCGGAAGAAAGGCTGCAGCAGGGTGCACTGTGTCTGCTTGGGGTGAAGAAATGGATGCCGGTGGTGACTGCATAACCTTGCAAAAGATAACCAGTGTACAGGATTTCATACTTTAGAAGGGTAGATGCGGTGTGCATGACTTTCCTCTCCCAGAGCAGAGGCTTATCCTCGCATTGCTCTGTCTGGAGGGGCTTGTTGAGGTGACCATCAAGGGTCTCTGCCTTTCCCCCTTGCTGTTGTAGCTGATTGTTACACTAGCTAATATCACCCATCCTATTTTCTTTTCTAAGTCTGTCGCATTTTGCCCACCAACATAATGGGTACAAAAAGACCATGTGACCCTAAGCAAAGGATGAGAAGAGTTCCAGACAAGTGTGCCTAGGTGTTCAAGGGAGCTGAGAAACAGCTGGACCCATGGGCTGGGCAGAAACTCAAGAGGCAGAATGGGCAAGCGGCAGAAACAGTAAAGCAAGAGTGCCTGGAGCAGAGAGTGAGCGTAGCATAGGGAAAACGAAGGGAAGTGCCGGGAGGGAGAATTGGAAGGAAGGTATGTGGACTTGAGGGTGATGAGTGCTCTGCTGAGACACTGATAAATGGAATGAGGAGAAGATTGCTGGCCCTGGAAGTGAGTACAGCAACAAAGCTGTAGGCCGGGTGTGGCATGGCCGGAGTGAGGGAAAACAGCGCAGGAAACTGGGGAGGGGTAAGTGATGACATCAACCTCTTTAAGCATCTGTCTCATGTTAGGTTCCTAATCCATCTGTTTTCTCTTTCGCCTTGCTTGCTCTTACCCAGGAGTCGGGTAGGAGGGAGGGGAAGATTCGCAGGGAAGGAATAAAAACAAATGAAGAGACAGGAGGTAGTGAAGAAGACAAAGTGCAGTGTGTGAGCTTCAGCTGTTCTGGAGCTCAGCATTTCCTCCAAGTGACTCAAGAAAGTCTGCTTTCTTCAGGTGGAAAGCGCAGAGAGTAGGGATGCCCACATCTGTGTGGTGTGTGGAAATGGCGGGTGTGTACAAGAGTCACTGCCTGACGGAATGAGTGAAGAAGACCTGAGAGTAGATAGTTTGTGTGGATTGAGATCGATTGTATGAAACTGCTATTGGAACATTTCCGATATGAAAAAAAAATTAAGGGCAGTTTTGCAAGAGCTAAGCCTAACAGGCATGTTAAGACGTATCAGACCTGAGCCCTGTTCACCTTCTCTGGGTCCTTCCTCAGTTCATTCATTACAGTGCTGATTCTAGGGTCAGGGGAACCTGTCGGAAGTCGAAGGATGGCACTAGGTGGGAAGCATGTGCTGGGGAGGGTCAGAGGACAGGAACCACGAACACACCAGCTTTCAGACACTAGGGTTCTTTGCCAGTCAGCCATGTAATCTCAGTAGTAAAATGCAAGAAAAAAGGACCTTCCTTTTCTCTGTGAGTTACTAAGCATTTTTTAAGAGTTCTAGTTCGTCTATATGGTGCTGCCGTGCTTTGGGAAATGTGACAGATACAGGGCAAAATCAGTAATGATTTTCAGAGTGACGTGATTCCCCACAGTCCACAGAGGAGGGTTTAGCGTAAACATATGTGCTCAGACAGAAAGAGTTTGGGAGGGTTGGACAACATATGAAGAGATGCTTCTTGGACATATCTGTGCTCTTTGGTGTTTAAGAATGATTCTGTGTGATGACATATCAGTAGGCAGAATGTGAAGCTAGAAGATGCCATAGAAACAGCTAGCTCTCTGTGTAGGTTGCTGTCAGTTGTAACCGCACCTAGATGCTATGGCCTGGGTGTGGCCCCTCCACATGAAGAATTTAAGTTGTACTGTGTCAAGTGCAGTAATGTAAACAATATACGAGAGTATACAATCATAATGACATAACTGTGTTTAAAACTGTAGTGTTCAGGCCCTTGAGCATGAAGGGCTATGGAATTAGCTTGCTTGCTGAAAGGCCAGTTTATAGTTCTCAGCCCTAGAAGGCAGTTGTCCTTCAGGACTACAAAACTCCGCATGCAAAACAAGCAGGTTTATCTTAAGCCATAGACAGAGAATATGATTGCAGTAAAACCTTAATGAGGTTTTCATTCCTGTTCTCCCTGGAATCTAACCACCGTCACATGTGGAAGGACCGAAAGAGGAGAGAGGTGGGACCAGTGTTTCATTACATCTTTCCATCTTTTAATGGTCTTTGGTGCAAACTTTCGCTTCATTTCCATTTTAGTGCCAGGGCCAGTTGTAAATGTCATTGAAACTCTAGTCCTGATTATTGAGATAGTTGAGGCCTGTGAGTGTATTTTAATTTGTTGAAGATACAAATAATAGGAGAAGGAACCAATCACTCAAGCAGGAAAGGGGGGGGGAGCAGAAATAAAGAATCTGTTAGTAACTCTTTCCTGGTGTTTATGCCCTCTACACATAAGAGGTCACACATTTCTTTCCAGCATCTCCCTCTCTGTCTCTTAAAGATGCCCTTACTCCTCCCAACCCTGCATCACACTCCATCACTCTTTCTGTCATTTGACCCATACTCTGTTTCCGTGGAGCCCCAGGACCAGAGGCCAGTAGCTACTTCCCGTTATTACATTTGCATGCTGGTTCCCAGCTGCCTGAGTGTCTCATTTACAATGTCTTATTTCATCGCATCTGAGAAGCCGGTTTGGTCTCTTTGTTTTCTTCACTTAGCTGTTTATCGGCGCCTATGTTTAGACAGATTGCACAGCAGTGAAAGTCAAGAGTGACCAGAGCTTTCAGCTCATGCAATATCTCCTCCCTGCATGTGGAGATTACACACACACGTGGTAGCCTACAATTCAAGAAATCAA
Organism: Pachyuromys duprasi; assembly: GCA_028658305.1. NCBI lineage: Eukaryota > Metazoa > Chordata > Mammalia > Rodentia > Muridae > Pachyuromys > Pachyuromys duprasi. The sequence continues at coordinate 38,612,348 of CM053755.1, forward strand.
AACCTTCTGCTTCCAAGACAGCTCTCACAGAGTCCATTTACTTAAATCTTATGTCATCCTGCGTATAAGGAGAATTTAGTCTTTGGTCTATTCTGCATGTGGCACACAAATGTAAATTAAATACCCGCTCAAATGACTGGAAAGCCAGTAGCTTAATTGTTGAGGGGAAAGAAACAAAAAAAACCTCTAGAGAATGCCTACTCATCACTGGAAACAAGGCTGGGGCTACTCATTCATCGTGAGCATCCCTGACCAACAGGCTGACCTGCGTGTACAGAGCTGCCCATGCATCGTCTGAAAGTGTTACATTGAATACCAGCCTGGTTAACTGAGCAATGATGGGCAGTATATCGTCCAGAGTGGGCAGAGTTAAAGTGGGAGATTATATATATATATATATATGACATGAGCTATGGTTATTTGGAAAGCTACATGCCAGGACAGCCCCTCCCTCCTTCCTGTATTGTCCCAGGTAAACAGATTATATCGTGTAGACCAGGTACTTGCCACTTTGTTTGGGGTTCTCCCGACTTCTGTGTTATTACTTATTCATGGGGTTTTCCTTCCCTTTTCTTTGGTTTCAGATGCGAGTGTCTCTCTGGCTTATGTGGTTTCCCCGTTTGTGAGGTGGGATCTACTCCCCGAATAGTCTCTCGTGGAGATGGGACACCTGGAAAGTGCTGTGATGTCTTTGAATGTGTTAATGGTACGTGGGGTTTCTCTTGTTCTCAGAGAGTGTACATTCGTGCAGCAGGAGGAGGGAGGGTCAACCTGGCTGTTTCAGCCAGTTAGACCAGGGAGCATACTTAGGGACATGCTGAAGGTCACTCAGAAAGGAGGAGTGCTTATTCACTGTGCAGCTAAGAAAGTTAGGGAGGGAATCACCGTACTGTCACCAAGAACCTCAGAGATTCAGTCGCAGATGATATGATAAGATCTGCCAAAAGATCATTTGGGGAATTTCAGGGAAGAAAGGGTATCATAGAGCCTATTACATGCGTTCTCTGTCATCCAGTGTCCTGCCCCCACTGCTGTCAGGAGATAATCCAACAGAAACCACATGGGAGCTAGCACAATTTGAAGTAGAAAAGACCTCGTTCTTCCAGGACAGTGCTTTCCTAGTCAGAGAACATCTTTGATCAGCGTTTGATCAGTATTGACCAGTTCGAGACCTGATCCTCCTAGCCTTAGAGAACAGCCTCCTGCCATAAAATTCCTTCAACAGGATCTGCCTCTCACCTTCACCCTTCACAAGACAGGTTGGTATTTGGCAGCTTGATGTTTATTAAATCTAGACGTTGAGAGAGTAGAAAACCTGAAACATGCCTCTCTATTGGAGTTTTCAGGAGAAAACAAGCCAACAAAATAATTGTATAGACCGCAACTGCTGTCTGTGCATGGATGAAAGTAGAGGCTGGGTTAAGCAACCCTCAACAAAATACACTGCACACATAGAAACTGCTGCCTATAAGAACCCAGGCTTTGGGAGGACTCCTTCCTGCTCTCAGGTCCCTCCTCCACAAAGAGGTCTTGCCAGAGTTGTATCCTATTTGAATTATGACCGTGTATTTTCCAGTCCCATGGTCATGGGTTGTGTCGCTGTGGTTTGCACTGAAGAAACACTGGTAGTGTAGCTTGGTAGTTAGGAAAAACCTCAGACCAAATGATGTCAGGTAAAGATTGTTGTTTTGTTTTGTTTTGTTTTTCCCCTCTCTTGCTGTGTAGCTGGGGAAGGCTCGTGGTCTCCATGGGCCGTCTACAACTCTGGAATGAAATGAGTAATAGTAATTATGCGTCGAGCGTAAATAGTCCTTATTACTCTTGTGTGCTCACATTCTACCCACGCTCACAGAACGCTGCTCTGGGTGTTGGTGGGGGAGGACAGAGACAGTAAGCCAACAGTAAGCATCCTGAGACTCGGGTTTTATAAATAGAAGCCTACAAGGGAAGGCGCAGGGCAAGTTCCGTGTGCTTAAATTTCTTTGAAGTGCTTCCCATCAGCCCCGCTACCACCCAGCCAGTGGTTTCGTCTGTTAAATACCAGCCAGTGGACAAGCAGGCTCTTTCCTTCTGGCTGTGCTGGGGTGTGATTTACTGCAGGTGATGCCTGGCGACTGCTTTGCTTTCATCGTTTTCTGTGAATACTTAACTTGTGCCGTAATTCTTGCACCTCTCGAGGCAGAAATCATTGCTCCTCATCTCAGGCCTTGCAGCATCAGAGACGCACCTCCTTGCGCCGCTGTCTCTTGCTCATTCTGTAAGGAAAGCTGCCAGAAGAGGCTGATCTGTTTGCTTCATCACATGTTGGCTTAGTGTGTACCTTTGGGGGTCCCCAGGTTTTCTTGATTTAGCAAGTGAATGATCTAATTTAGAACCATTGTTGTGTCCTTCAGAAGAGACTGTTAACAGGCCAGCTCGCACAGGGGTCACTTCACGGGAGCCCCCCAAGTTTCACTGCCCTATACTTTCATCTCAATTCATCTTCTGGAATGGACATCTGCAGTGAGAATATTTGCTTCCTTTCTCTGGATAAGGAAGTTCTCCCATCCTCTCTCCTAGCTCCTTGATTCTAGAAAGCCAAGCACCAAGACTTTCTATCAGTCAGAACATTGACTGCATCTTCTTCACTGCGACCTTGACATCAATCTTTCTGGCTTGCCCTTACTTATAGACACGTTTTATAGAACCCTGACCTTAAGAATAAGATTGACCGTCTGACAACAAAAGAGGAATTTCCTATAGTTGCTTCTTTCTTGTCGCCACAAATTTGTTGTCATTGTTACTGGCTTCTTGTTCTGCTGTAAATTGTCTTGTACTATATTGGCCATTCAGTTGTAGAACACTAGATAGTAACTATAATTCTAGGAGAACTGTAACTCAGTTTTATAGGATATTTTTCTGAGACAGGGTTTCTCTGTGTAGCCTTGGCTGTCCTGAACTCACTTTGTAGACCAGGCTGGCCTCAAAATCACAGAGATCCACCTGTTTCTGCCTCCCTGAGTGCTGGGATTACAGGCATGAACCACCATAGCCAGTTTCTTTCTTTGCCTGTATCTTGCTTATTTTGACAGGTACATATATGCATACATCCATGTGTATTTGTATGTGAATAATATGTGTTTTAGCACCCAGGTGCTAGAAAAATTTTGCTTATGTCACAGGCTCACCATTAATAGATGCTATAATATAAATACTATAACTAAAAGTTCGCTATTATCACTTTTAAAAGCTAAGCTCTCGATCTCTCCACTTATCCCGTGTGCGTGCGTGCGTGCGTGCATGCGTGTGTGTGTTTGAGAGGGTCAAGGAAAGGAGGGAGAGATCAGGGAAGAAAAAAACAGGCAAGCGGGAAGGAAACAGAAGAGAGGAACTTGTTTATCCACAAGGACTTGGGGCAGCTATACTCTGAGAACAGGTTTAATAACATGGTGGTTAAATATTAATTCGAAAAGAGAAGAATAGTCATAGGGCTGTCAGCAAAAATTGAAAGTGAAAATTAAACAGAACACACACAGGTACGCAGGCTTATGGGTGTCTTTGAAGTTGCCTTAGTTGCCAGAGTTAAACATCAGGCCCCGCCCCAGCTTCCCATCATTAAAATGTAAAAGGATTTAGGGTCAGACACACAGTTCTTATTTGTAGAGGCAAAAGGCCTGCTGGACAAAGCACCACACAGTCCCTACATGGAAATGAAGAAGGCAGCACTGAGCATTATGTGTTCAGTCTCTTCAACAGCACAAATGTAGAAACTAGTACCCTGTTGCGGGGCTTCTGAATAAAAGACAAGGTTACCATGGACACTCAGTAAGAGCAGTTTCAGAGGGAAAGATGTGCACAGCTGGACCTGTGTGCCTGGATCATCATCTTGTGGTCCTAGTAGTCCGTGGATACATCCAAAGAAAAACCTCAGACGAGGAAAGAGGAGGCTGTCTTGGTACCATCACCTGCCTCACGTGCGGAAGCGGAGATTTCACAGCACTCTACACGAGTTGAGCCTCGGACTTACATTACTTTAAAAAAAAAAAACATACACCAAAACCAAGATGTAAATTTTAAAAATGGCTCCAGATGACCTCAAGAGCTCCTGAGCTCACTAGCCTGCATGAATAGACGGGAGAGCTTTCTCCTGGTTTGGTCTTGTGTTGGTAGAGCGCGGAGGAGAGGATGACTGACTGCGGCACAGATTTGCCGTGAGCCTCTCTGCTGCAAGCTGAGACTGAGGCTTGTTGAGGTGACGTCAGAAACCACGGGAACAAGTGATATGACTGAGTGGAGAACAGCCAGCCCCCTTCTTCATGAAACGATACCTGCTCCTGCTCACACAGAGGTTTTATCAGCGGTGAGCTGGAGCTGCCTGCTGACCTCACAGCGACACGTGCCTGTCTGCTCCATTGTGTCCTTATCTTTCCTCTCAGTCTATAGGCTCTGGCTGTCGAGACACCGGAATGAGGAAGTGATCAGCAGTCACACTTGGTCGTATCAGCTTCCCAGGGTGTACGCCAGGCACCTAGAGAAATAGAATGACATCACCAGCAACTGCTTCTCCCAGTGTGACTTAGTTATATAGTATGCCCCCCCCTCCTCCCATCCCAAGGAGGTCAGGGAATTCAGCAGTGGTTCTATGGTGTTGAGAACACACCAACTAAAACTTCCAGAAATAGTTTCAGCCTTATAATATTTAATACTGAGCATATTGAGCAAGGCTACGTATGAGGCCCGCCCATGTTCAACAGTATAAGAGTCTACCACCGGAATAAAAGGAGGGAGCTTTGCTTTTGCCCAGGCATGCCAAGAGTGATGGAAGATGAGGGAGACAAAAGCGGGTCACTTGTATATACAGGATTAAACCAGAGTAAGGTGGGTATGGACTACATTCATTGGTTTTTTTTTGTACCATTCAAAAGCAATGTAATGGCTAAGAGTTTTGATTAAATAAGTCAATCACAAAAAAAAATAAAATAAAATAAGTCAATCACAAGAAAGATACACCCAAAATCAGCTTTATCGTCATGTAAGATGTTGGCCTGTTAGTAAGAAAGTGGTTACTAAAGACGTCTATTAAAAACCCACTGTCTGGGTGGTGGTTATGCGCAGTAATGGCCCAAGCTCATCATGTCTTCCAATAAGGCAATAGAGAATCCAGGGCTCTGGAAGAAAGGAAGGAAGGAAGGAAGGAAAACTCTGTTTGGTGTGTATTTATTGACCAATCCTGTTGTTTCCGGAGCCTTAATAAGCTGGTGAACATGAGGCGGGGGGGGGGGCGGGGGTTTACAGTCTTTTAAGTACCATCCCTTTCTCTCATTTTGAATTAGTTTCCTTGGTGTACCCTGGTGTAGGCTTAAGTATCCAATAGAAAAGGGTTGTTTTTCCTCCAGGTACTTGGAAGGCTTTGTGTCTGGGCTCTTAGTTACATCAGTGGAATTCTATCAGTTAAGAGGGAAATTTTTGGAGAAACTGTCCAGTTACCTCCATCTGTCTGTTTCCTGTCCATTGACTTCCTACGCAGGTCACCCCATAGTGCAAGGAGATGACTGGAAAGATAGAAGCTGAGCTCAACTAAGAACTTGAAGAAGAAAAATGCATCAGGCTAGGCCTGGGCAGGGCTAGGTTAGTGTAAGATGCCTCCATTTTCACATTAGCTGGAGGTGCTGTTTCGCTATTTCCCTTTGATACCTGTCACCATCTGCCAATCTATATGATTTGGCAGAGACTAGAGTTTTCCTACAGTCTGTATTGTGGCTCTGTCTTTCAAGAATTGTGGAATGTTAGATGGAAGAGACAGTTACAGAATGTAGAAACGTACATTGCCAGGCACAAATCACACAGGTAAAGTCACTGAAAGACACTTCTGTACAAATTCCACCCTGGGACTGCACATGTTCTACGTCTACTTACGTCACCCTTTCTAGACGGGAGTGGCCGATTTTTCATCATTCTAAGGTTTATGTCCATCCTCAACAGGTAAAGAAGTAGTTAGGCTTTCCTTGTTTGGGAAGTTCTTATTAATTGTGTTCAACATCAAACACAGACTTAATTTGCTGATTTGTTCTGTTCTAATCCAGACAGGCTTACCGTGAAGGTGGTTTTCTGGACTGTACTCTTGGAGACTTCATCTCTCTTAAGCTTGACCCCACCACCGCCGTCCTTGTCTGTGCTTTAGCTACTTGGCAAACTGCCCCCATCACTCTGTCAGTCAGGACTCTTCCACACACAAGTGTCTACACCTCACATAAAACAAGTCCTGTAGCAGCTCAGTGCATGGCCAGCGTTCCCTTCCTTCCGTTTTCAAATGCTGTACTGGGATTTGTGGCTTCACCCCTGTGGTGTATGTGGTTGATCAACTCAGCAAAGCAATTAATATTGGTTTGCTTGTGTTTTCCTTCTCAGGCTGCGTGGGTGTTGCCTGCTTTGTTAAATTGTAAGCAGGTTTGCTTTATTTAGCATTGCTCTGTTTTCTGTCTTTTGGGGGAATTTGTGATTTAATTGCAGGTGCCCTTCCAGGCCCAGGTCAGCTAAGTATATAGACTTAGCTACGAGTATATAGAAAAATTCTGAGCTATCATAAGAACTCTGTTTAACATAGTACTAGTTTTCGGGGGGTGGGGGGGTACCGCTTCTGGATATCAGTAAAAGAAAAACATGAGCACACATATTAGTACCACTCTGAGACTGCAGTCAAGTCACCTAAATTTTTTAAATTTGTGTTCCTCGTAGAAAAAAAATAATGGAATTATTAATTGTATTGTAACTTTCGTATTCTGAGGAGCTACTCATCAAAGCTGCGTTTTTTTGTTGTTGTTGTTTTGTTTTGTTTTTTACTTACTATTTAGCAGCAAGCTAATATCTCCACTGTATCTCCAACCTCACCAGCACTTGTTACTTACTACCTGTCGTTTTGTTTTGTTGCTAAGTGTGAAATTTTTATTTTCCTTTGTATTCTTCAGCACAAGCCACATTCCGTGTGCATACTGGCTACTTCTAGCTGAATCCGACTTGGAAAGCCACCTTCTAGAACGTTCTAGTTGGGTCATGGTTTACGTTGCCCGGCTATGAGTGTTCTCATTAACCTGTGGCAGTACCGTTGCCACATCTGTGAACTGTCATTTTACTTTCTTGCCAGTGCCTTAGAAGCACAAGCATGCCCAGAGTCATTTCTTGTGGGTTCTTTTGGTGCCAAATCCAAGAAGCCATTGCTTCATCCAGGATCACACAGATTTACTTCTGTGTCTTCTAAGAACTGCATGACTGTAACTTATATTTAGACCGTAGTACTCAGGTTCCTTTTCAGTTAGTTTTGTACATGGAAGACAGGTGTTTCACTTCTGATGATACAGCTCCCCTGTGCATTTATAGTACCTGTCATACCTTCAGTACCTAGGTTGTCGACGAGATATATCAAAAGAGACTCCTCCTTTTGTAGCCTCTTTGAATAGTTCTCATGAGCTATCTGGGGTTTTGGGAGTCCGAGATGGCCTGATGTTGGCGTTTGGAAAGTACTCGTTCCCATAATCACCCATTTAATAAATTGTTATCTATCAAGATGGGGAAAAGAGGTAGGACATTGATCTTCATTCTTTAGCCTGTGACAATGTAGTTGTCTCTGCACCATTTTTTTCTTTACCCTCATCAAATTGTCCTGGCACTGCCGTCAAGAACCTGTATGTTAATAGTTCAATTCTGAATTTTGAAATCTGGAAGTGTCTGTCTTTACACCAGCACCACACTGTCTCGGTCACCCTAGCATTGAGACACATTTGAAAATCAGGAGGTGTGAATCCTCTCTGTTGCTCTTTAAAAGATTATTTTGCCAGTTCTTTACAAGTTTCCATATTAGTTTGTGAGAATGTCAATTTAGACAAAAGAATGAACTAGAATTTTGGTAAGGATGGCATTAGGTATTAGATTAATTTGTAAAATATTTTCATCTTAATAATTGTCTATTTGTATAGAACTGTTTAATTTCTTGAAACAGTGTATGGCTGACTTCAGACTATAGATTTTGTACTTAAATTTTATTCCTTCTTATTCTATTGGGAAATGGGATTCTTTTTGAAACTTTGTTTTCTGAGTGTTTATTTAATAGAAATCAAATTTTCTTATATTGTACCCTGTTAGTACCCTGTGTAACCTTGCTGAAATTGTTTACAGTGTTTGGTAGATTTTTCAATGAATTTTTGAGGTTTTAAAAAAGTATTCAAGATCATGTCATTTGCTTCTAGAGATACGCTTATTTATTCTTTTCCACTATGAATGTCTGTTCCTTATTTTCCTTCTTTGATTGTGTTGGCTACAACTTCCATTATAATGTTAACCTGGCGCCCTAAAACCGACAACATTGTCTTTTTCTTGGTCTTAGGGGGAAAGTTTAGGCTTTCAACATTGCTAAGTATGATAGATTCTTGTGCTAGCTTTTATTTCCACTGTGATAAACATACTTAAGAAATGCAGCTTTAAAAAAGTTTTATTTTGGCTTATGGCTTCAGGTTCATTATTGTCTGGCCCATTGTTGTTAGGGCCATGGCAAGACAGTAGCATCATGACAAAGGGGCATAGCAGCTAAAGATTCAAAGAGAGAGAGAGAAGGTTCCAGGAACAAGATCCACTCTTTAAAGGCATACCCAACTGTCTCCAGTAACTTTCCATTAATAGTCCATTCAGCTATGACCTTAATGGATTAAAGTTTGTGTCTTTCCAAGCCAGGTATATCTCAATAGCCAGATCTTCAACACACAGTTCTTGGGGGATAGTGGGAGTAAGAATATAACACTATTTACCAGGTTACAAAGTTTCTAACTATTCCTTATTGCTGAGTGTGTTTTTATTATGGAAGAGTTTTGGGTTCCTTCGAGTGTTTATTCTGCATCATTTAAGAAGGTGCTATACTTCTTGTCCTTTATTCAGTTGACACATCTTACTGAATTAACTGATTTTTTAAATAATTAAACCTGTTTTGCATTATATAATAAATACCAATTAGTCATGGTATTTAAACTCTTTTATATATTGTAGGACATGGCTGCTAATAGTCTTTAAGAATGTTCATCCCTTCACAAGAGATAATGATCTGTAGTTCCGTTTCCTGGTGGAATTAGTTTTCAGCAGAAACTGTTGGTCTCATACTGAGAGTTTTAAATATGGAACTGTTACTGTTTGGCAGAACATGACCATGGGATGGAAAGTAGAGAATACAAGCTTTCAGCTGAAGGACTGTGGGGTTTTTTTTTTCTGCCTTTTGCTAAATATGTATTTTTAAAACAAATTATCCAGAATTCCCTCACTTCTAAACTCATGATAATACCTGCTGCGTAGGAGCTGGGGAGATGTCTCAGAGGTTAAGAGCACTCGCTGCTCTTCCAAAGGACTAAGGTTTAATTCCCACCACCCACATGGCACTCAAAACTACCTGTAACTCCAGTTCCAGGGCATCCAACGCACCTGCACAAGACATACGTGTAGGCAAAACACGAATGCACTTAAATTTTTTTAATTAAAAAAAACCCCTGCATCCTGGCTTTTTGTTGAGGTTAAAATGAAGTAATGGGTGTTAATGTCCAAGCACTAATAATGATAACTAAACCAGGAAGAGAAACAGAGATCTTAGGAGAGAATATGAGAGGAACAGAAAGGCCTAAGCCTTTAAAAGCAGAACAAAACCCAGTGAGGAAACAGGATCATTATTTAAAGATAGAGAAATATTTAGCAGAGTGAATATAATCGTATATACAAGTGAGTGTCATGGGACTTAGAGTTACCTGTATCGGGTTGGAGGAAGTCAATTCAGATCTGGCCAAGGAACCTTTTCCGTTCCGTCATATGAGCAGGATGACTGTGTATTTTGTTTTTATGTTTCATGCGCTAGTCCCTCTGTGAGACCTAAATTCAGTTTAGTAAATTTCCATCAAATTATTACTTCCTGCTGACAGAACCTTCTAAGGCTGTCTCAAAAGCATACAAAGACACCACTCAAAAGTGACATCAAATGGGCCTTGTTTGCTTGTTTTTATTATTATTAAAATATAATTACATCATTTCCTCCCTTTCCATTCCTCCTTTGAATTCCTCCCATATATCTTCCCTCCCACCTTGCTTCCTCTTGAAATCATGGCCTCTTTTTCCACAGAGAGAGAGAAAGTGAACGCGCGATATGAATGCAACCCACTCAGTCCATCTAGTGTCAACTTGTATGTGTTTGAGTTCAGAGCTGACCACGTGGCACTGGACAACCAGGGAGGATTGTGTGCACTCTTAGCATCCCTTAGTTGTATCCCATGTAGCTCTTTGTCTGTGGTTGGGACCCCATGACCTAACACCGCCTTCCACGTGCCGTGTTTGTTTTGACTCTACAGAAACAAAGCCGGCCTGCGTGTTCAACAGCGTGGAGTACTCCGATGGAGAAATGTTTCGAATGGACAACTGTCGCTTCTGTCGATGCCAAGGGGGCGTCTCCATCTGCTTCACCGCTCAGTGTGGGGAACTGACCTGTGAACGATACTATGTGCCTGAAGGGGAGTGCTGCCCCGTGTGTGAAGGTAGGAGATAGCTCCCTGGAGGCCTCGTGGTTCAGAGCTTTTGTTTTAAAACAAATCTAATTCAGAGGACTGGTAAAGAAGTTCCTTTGCTGATAGTGCCCAGCGAGAGTACGTGGAAACACTTCCCAGAGGAAGACTCTGCTCTGGGCACAGTCCTTGGTCACAAGTTGACATGCGATTTCCCTGGTTACTTTCTGTTCCTCCCCTACAGTCGTAGTGGTGACTTAGTAAGTCCTAGGACCGAGCTTGTCTACATCTTGGCATTAGACTTTGTCATCTGCTGTCCTTGGGTTGCTCAGCTAAAGTTGTATGGCCAGCACCATCTGTCTAGGCCAGTCAGCTCAGAACCGGAACCCTGCTGCCATTTCTCCTTGGGAAAGGTGTGCCAATTAGAGTCAGGCTGCAGATTAACATGGTGGTGGCGCCAGCATCAGGACCAGGCATGTGTCACATGTGACTTTTAGGGACCTGTTGATTCCTCTCTTGCTCAAGCAGTATGTATCTGCATGTTCCTCCCATCTCTGCTAGTCATAAGTAGTGAAATTTCAGAATGGCACCATGAGTCTCATCCACTTCAAGCCATCTGATCAGGAAACCGAAGTTCAGAAAAACTATAGAACTCTGAGTTTGCAAGGAAGCCAAGAAAAATGGTCCTTGTTGTCCTAGTTGGGTCACAAAGTCTACCTGTCTTCTGCTCATAGAGCACAAGGGCACAGTGGCCTGTTCAGTTCTATACTTCTCCCCTTAAAATCCTTTTGATGTTTGTGCTGTGTTTTCATACAGCACTGAAGCCATGGAGTATCTAAAGTAGGACATCTCCATTCCTAACACTGAGCAGTTGTTCCTAATAATGAGTCCTTTCCTTGCTTGGAAAATATTTCAGCCAAGACAGGAGAAAAAGTAGTTCACCTTTTATGTGTCACATAGGATTTTTAAAAAGCCAAACTTTTAACTTTGCCCATCGATTGTTCTCTAACCAGCCTTAGGTCTTAATAGAGTCAGAAGCTACGTCATAGTTGGTGGTGTAAAAACAGAGAGGAAGCTGACCTCTATGTTAATGGTGTTAGCAAGCTGCCTCAGTCCCCAGAATTGAAAACCAAGCCCGATGCAGAATGAAGTGTGCACTGTAATATTTTTATGAAGACCTTGAGGAAGTCCTAACTGTCTTATGTCTGTAGACCACTTCCATCAAACTTTTGCACTAATGCCCCCTGCCTCATTAGAACAAACACTAAACTCTAAATATGACTTGGGTTCTCTGTTCTTACTTGTTGACACCAGTTCTTATGTATTTCCAGTAAAGAAAATTGAGTGGTTTGCCTATGGTTCTCCTTCCAGAGATACTTGGGGATATTTTTGCATCTACTATTTATGTTCTTGTCAATCATTTCCGAATATCTCTCTTTATGGTAGTCTTGTCTAAATCTGTCCTTCAACCTTGTGTATTGCATAGCTGCCTAAATTGTGGCAAGGAAAATGTTTTAAGTTTAGTCCTCCCCCAAGGGACCCATGGGATGTCCAAACCAGCATTGCCTTGCACAAGCCTGCATTGAGGACCTTCTGTGCTCCTTCCCAGTTTCTTTATGGACCTGTAGATACCATCAAAGTCAGTTCACTTCCTCCCAGAAGTAACAGTATCACAATTCAGTGGAGAGTGCCCTTTGTACCCTTCAGGGGGTAAAACCAAGGTATGAGAAAGATTTAATTCTGTATCTCAAAAGGCTTTTTCAGAGCCTAAAATGGTCCTGTTTTTTCGTAGTACCAGAGCTTGTCTCTGTCCCCATATCTTGGCCATTTTAGGAGTGATGCATACCTGTTTCTAAGCCACGTACCTCCTACCAGCAGCGTCAGGATGAGAAGATAGAAGTCCATTTTAACTGCTGCCTTTGGATGTAATCCCAGGGAACCCTTCCTGTTAGTCCTGGTTGACCACAGTTGGAATAGCATCAAGAGACGGAATCTGAGGGAAACCATCACCAGGTACACGCAGAAGTCAGATTTGGGAGGCTCAGTCTCATTCTGAATTCCTGTTTTCCTATAGATCCCGTCTATCCTTTTAACAACCCCGCTGGCTGCTATGCCAATGGCCAGATCCGCGCCCATGGGGACCGGTGGAGGGAAGATGACTGTACCTTCTGCCAGTGCATCAACGGAGAACCTCACTGTGTGGCCACGGCCTGTGGGCAGAGCTGCATGCACCCCGTGAAAGTGCCTGGGGAGTGTTGCCCAGTGTGTGAAGGTAAACGTTGCATTCTAACGAGTGTCTGGCAGAACGTCTCCTGTGGAAGAAGCTTCTGCTAGTACGGTCTTGTTTTCCTTTTTTATTTCCTCGGGCATAGTGTCTGCTTTGTGCCATTACCAGTTGCAGACAAATTTATTATACATCCCAAATTTGTCATTAGGGGGAAGCATTGCAAATTTAAAATGAGACTAACATGGGCTTTACTTTATCATTGCACATCTGCTTGTCTGGACAAATTGCACAGTGCAGGGATGCATATATTTTGATTCAGCTCACTGACACCCTACTTAATAGCCGAAGGTCAAGACAAGGAAATAAAATCAGAAGATAGAGCCATAACTCGGGCACAGCATGTTCAACTTGTGATACTTCATGGCCAAAGAATGCTGATGGCCAGAAGAAAATCCCAGAAGCTTTAAAGGCAGTTCACATGGGCTAGTGCCCCATTCTGAGTGCCTTTCTTCTGCCTCCAAGGCTGATCTGGGGTTTCCCGCTCCCTTTAATTCTTTGCCCTATGACCTGGTTCCCCACATGTACTGTGTCTATTCCCGTTCCACAGAGCATGGCTAAGGCATGCTATACCATTCCTCTGAGCCCACTGTTCTCCAGCTCATTTCCTGTACCTTGAGAAGATACTTCATATACATACTTAACTTACTCATGTCAGTCTTCATAGACATGAGATGATTGAATGTTTATGCTCACGGAGTAAATAGGTATCCTTGCTTAAGGAGCGTTCCTGCATAGTAAGATGAATGAATGTAGGTCAAAATGTATGTTGAAGATGGACCCTGGAAAATTTGTAAAACATACAGTAAATCTTCTAAAAAACTGATCTAATTAAGATCTTTTTAATATGAAGGTTTTCTTTCTTTTCTTTCTTTCTTTCTTTTCTTTCTGTCGTGACTGTGTGTGTGTTAATTGACATCTCCTGAAAGAAGACGCTCTTCCAGTGAGGGTTGACTAACACACTGATCTATGGGTACAGCATTAGGAATCATTTGATCACTGTGTTCATTCACAGAATAGTATTAGTTTTTCCCATAGGCCCTTAACATACCAAAAAAAAAAAAATCCTTTATTGGCATCTGAACTGCATGCAGTAAAATTAAAACTTCAGTTTGGTAAATGGTGTCATTAGCCTCAGAAGGATTAGACTTAAAAATCATGTGATAAATGGAAGATGGAGGGCTCTTGAACTGTTGACATCCCCAGCCCCCTTACCCTACACAGAGTACAGCTGCTACCCTCCAAGGCTTTTACACCTTCCAGGTGACAGAGTTTGTGGAACTCTACCACCCCCCTCACACTCAGCATTCTGGAGCTGCAAAGAGGAGCCTATGGAAAGATGTGTCGTTCCACAGTGGGCTTGACAAGAGTGTCTTGCTGATGGGGGCAAGGTGGCAGTGCCCTACCCTAAGAATTAAGGACAGTCTGTTGTCAACCTTAAATGTATGAGTCCCATTGTATGAGTGACAAAGTAAGCAAAATGAAAATTATAAATGCATAGCCCAGTTTAAGAAACAAACCAGACTTTCAACTTCAAGCATCGCTGCCTAAATTCAAAATGAAACTTTTAGAGTTTGTTACAGAAAGGAGGGAGGGTCCAACAAAAGTCAGTGAACCAGAGTACATGTGCAGCTGATTTAGTCTCAGCTCACAGAGGTGTCTCAGTAGCCCCTATTAGGGGGTTCACTTTGTGTTTGGGTTCTGTGGCATCTCCACAGAGTCCTGACCTAATTCTTGACAGCTTAAGAAAAGCATTACAGTATGAGTGAGCCATTAATATGAAAGCTTAATGGAATACCTCCTGCAGCCTAGACAAGACAAAGGTAAATGAGAGATACCTCCCAGAGCACGCTGAGGCTGGGTTTTCAATTAAACCAGGGAAAAGAGAAACCGTGTCCGTGGTAATGTATTGTGGGGCATGAACTTGGCATTTGCACCCAGCTCTGTGCATCCTTTGTAACGGCGCTGTGCTGAGGGCCTTATGGTCCCATTTTAGAGACGAGGAGATGAAGGCTGAGAGGAAGTTATATAAATTGCCATCAGATGGCGTAGTTGAACTCCAGTTTTATTTTTTCTCGTGCTGGCCTTGCATCCTGTGTTTCTCCTTCCTTTACAAATCCTCCTTCGTTACCGGCTTTTGGCTCTGTGTCAGGGGAGTGGTGTGGGGGAGTAAGAGATGATTTGCAGTTCGAGATATTGCTGTAAGCATTTGGGATGTGATCCCGTACTGACCCTCTCCCACAGTTCGTAAAACTCAGAAGTAGGTTCTCTTGAGACTCCTTCAGAATTGCCGTCTCCGGTTCCTATCTTAGTGGCCCTCCGTGGCTTGACAAAAAGACTGTTTTGGTCACTTCACCTTGAAGTTTCTGTATGTCCCTTCTTTTTCTTTTTGTCTTTTCTCTTTGTCTTCATCAAATCCTTCTGAAGATTGCATTATCTAGTCCACAGAGAGCTCATTTGGCTTGTATTTCGTGATATCTTTTTAAACCTGAGTTTAATAGTGAGTTTGATCTAGGATTGTATTGGCTCTCCAGTGACTGTCATTGTAAGATGTAACAAAGGCAGAATGATTTTTTTTTCAGATCGAATCAAAATTCAGAGACTGATAGTGAAGAGTTCCTGATAAATAAGTATTGCTAAATATTAAAAAAAAATTACACTAGATGAGAGGGTCATATAGAATCCGAGAAAAATCTTTACAATTTGAGTGCATTTTTCTCAGTAGCCATTCCATAGCATTGGAATAATTTCTAGTGATTTCAAAGTAGCAAAAGAATGGTATGAAATTAAAAAACAAAACCAAACCAAAAAGAAAAAAATACCCAATGTGTTACTGAGTAATAAATGAGCCAAAATCATTTACAGACAAACAGAACTACTGGCGTGTCTGCAAGTCAGACCCGTAGTAAACTCCTGCGCACACACTTACTTGCATAACTAGTGTGGGTCCTCACCTTTCAGCTCTGTCTCAAAGTACTCAGAACATGAAATTAGAAGAGCCGACCCCGCCGCGGGGATCGTGGTTTTCAGTGTTTCCAAAATAACTCACGAATCGCAAAATCCAGCGTGTGAGGACCTCCAGGAAGAGAAAACTGTGGGGCTGTCATTAATGTTAAAGATGCCTGCCTTCCAAGTGACAGCGCACCATGACTGGCTACGCCCAGAGGACTGGAACGTGAATCTGGGGACCCGTGAAGACAAGGCTGTCACTTGACAGCTAACTTGATTCACGAGTACTTAAGTGCTTTTTAAGTTGGCACTTAAGTACTCTCATAACAGTCTTAGCAAGTTATTGTCAACACCCAGTCTGGGCATACAGATAAGCTAAGCCGTTTCTGTCTGTGGGCCTGGAGATGATTGTGTCCTCCTATTTTGCTTTGCTAGTGTTTCTCTACATTTCCTCCTGTTCATCGGTCTCGTTCAGTTTGTTCTGGTCTGGTTTGTTTGTTTGTTTGTTTGTTTTTTTGAGACAGGGTTTCTCTGTGTAGCCCTACTGGCTATCTTCCTGGAACTCACTCTTTAGACCAGACTGGCTTTGAACTCAGATATCAACCTGCCTTTGTCCGAATAGTGCTGGGATTAAAGGTGTACCACCATACATGGCTGTTCTTATTAGTTTTAATTTCAGTCAAAAAGAACTAGGGCAGAAATGCATGGAATAAATATGAGGTTTGCAATTTAAGTACATACGTGAAAGATCTTTGTAAAATCTAAAATTTTAAATGGAAAGGACAACAGAGTAAGCATCGTCTTACTTGAGGTCCTTAATTAGAGTGACTAACATTGCCTGCTCCTTTACCATGTGCCAGGCCTGAGTATAGTGAGAATGTCATGTCATCTGACCCTGCAAGAACCCTCAGCGCAGGTGCTAGGATTCCAACTCTTGTCACAGAACTCACAGCTTGGACATCACCTAACTTGCTCTAGGCTGTACAGGAGGCACATAGCAGCCCTGGGATCTCAAAGCCCAGCCTCTGGACATTGCTCACACACTTCCCCAGACAGTACGCTGCACCCCAGACAGAGGCCACATCCCCGGTGGGCAATAAATTCCCCCACATTCTTTTGAATTATTAAGTGATGATTACATGTAAGTAGGTGCTTAAAAACTTTTCAGATGAATAAACAATGAGCAGGGGCAAGAAGGGAGCAAAAGAATGGACTAGCAAGCCCAGTGTTTCCCTTAAGTCCCCTTATGTGAGAAATGGCCTAATAAGAAAGGGTTACCTTAACCAGAGCCGGAACAGCCGTCTGGACCCCCAACCAGGTGAAGAGAGAACAGCTTGGGGGTGCTTGTATTTGAAGCATTTCAGGGTCAGAATGCCGAGTGTCACCTCTGCTTGACATGCAGTGGGCCTGCCTCTCCAGGTGGCTCAGACACACCCCCTTTCCTTTGCATGCTTGGAGTCATGCCAAGCACGCCGTTCTCGGCTCCATCCCAGTGGCCGTCCTGTCGGCTCTACACATGACTGGTGTGTAGCCCGCAGTTGGTTCTTTCCCAGTTCAGCTCCTGAAGGTGAGTTTCAAAGCTTCACTGAGGTGTCCGCAGGCTCAAAGGCCAGTGCCCACTGTCATGTTTAAAACATTCTGTTTTCAGGGCACACTGTGATCATGTGTAAATGGCCCACTCTGTTGTGACTCACTAATTTACACAGGCGAGAGTGATACCTTTATGTCACAATTAGGTATTTTTAATAATTTGCCCAATCTCTCCCCATTACTATCCCATATGTGAGCTGCCTAAGCTGAATGTTACTGTTCTGCAGAACCTGAGGTCAGAATGACATTTTCTTTAAAAAAAAAAAAAAAAAAATTCCAATTGAAGGTAAAATAAGGTGCCGAAGGAAACTTGCTGCTAAGGTTTGTGATATACTTACTAAATAAAAAAAGATAAGCGACATGTCTCATGTCAGGTGAGACCCAGCTAGCGGTGACACCCAGTACGGAAACTGCAGGCTGACTTGCAGCATTGTTTTCTCTCTCATTTTGGGTGGCCACTGTGACCTGAGTATTCTCCTGGCTCATGCGGAGCTTTCCCATTGGGAAGAACGGATGATCCTGGCAGCTCTGAGGATTCTGGAGCCGTCTCCAGAGTATACCACTTTCCAAGGACTGAGAACCGAGGTCACACCATAGAAAGTAGCCTTAGAGTGACATTCCGGTTGCCAGTGAGTGAGCTTGGTGATTGGAGTCCAGCGGGATTTACTTTCCTGTCCATTTTATGTTCTGATACCAAAGCAGAACTCAGTTGTTGTCTCAGACTAGGAAGTCAAAGCTGACTATACGTTTTCAGAGTTGAGCACATGAGGGTATGTCTTAATACTCTGTTTCAGGATTTTTGTTACTTTTCCACAATAAGTTAAAGCAGCGTCACTGTGGAGCTGTTATCAGACATTGTGCCAGGTGTCAGGCAGACCCTGTAATTCCCATCACCTGGACGTAATAAACTTAAGGAAGAAAGATCAGTAGTTCACTGTATGGGTCCCTTCCCCACTTCTGTAGATCTAAGATGGAATGTGACTGAGCTAGAAAATCAAACACTTTTTCCTGCCACCGGGCTTTCTTGGATGTCTTACTGAGGGGCTCCAGTTCTGCCTGGGACACTGTAAGGACCAGACATGAGGCATGTCTTTACCTGTGTGGGCTTAGCCAGCCACTTGACCTCAACAGCAGAAGTCCTACGCTATCTTCCTCCAACTCACTGGAGGTCTGTGGGCTGCCAAACGCACACTGTCTTCCCTAACATCCTTTCTCTCTGTCTCTAGGGGTGGTATATTCCTTCTCGTGAATGTTGACAATACCATTTGAGTCAGGCTGCCCTTCGAGTGAGATTTCAACCGGCCTGCCAGAAAATTCTGTACCAGGCACATATCTGGGTGGGAATTCCTTGAACCAAGAAAAAAAAAAAAAGAAATGTTTCCAGCCCCACCTTGCCTGTAATGTTCCTTGCTGCACATTATCTCAGATGATTAAGCTGCTGCTTCGGTACTGGGGAGTCAAGGATAGTTGGGCTGATCCCCCAAAAGAGCAGTGAAGTCAGAGATGCCAACAGAGTCGCATGGTATTAACACTCTGCTCCGTTACAGGGATCAAAACTCAGCTTATGGGGGCTATTGCTGTGGTCATACATGCTGCTATTATTAGTAAGCCAAGAATAATAGAATACTCGTAATATCCTCAGGACTGTGAGGCACGCCGTTTCATCTTTTAACTCTGAATGTCCTGGAAATATATTCCATAAATGGAAATTAAAATATAACCCAGTCTACTTTTCTGCTTGTCCAAATAAGGTCATACGTTGGATGCCAGATGACCGTGTGTTCCCTGAGGTCTTGAACCTAAGGGCCAGAACATTTCAGTCATGATTTTTTTTTTTTTTTGGTAATTTGGGTTGTTCTCTGATCATTTAAAGTGTCTTGAGATATTTAAAATAGTATTCAAAGGTAGATGGAATGGATGTAAAATACCCTCCCTGTCTAAGTATAGCTCTCCTGATTTTATGGTTTCCACAGCTACACGTAGAGACATTGTGTACATTGCCTGAGTGGCTCTCCCTAGATGTCAGATCTACCACATGTAATAGCAGCGAAACAGGTGTGAACCAACACGTGCAGAAGTCATTTAGCTGGGCAGAAGCGTTCATCTGTGCTCTCAGCCAGGCTGCTACTGCCTCACACCTACACACTGTGCCTTCCACTTTGCCCTTGATTTGAATGAGACCACCAGGGTGATCAAAATGATGGTGGTCCTTACACTTGTCAATTGCTCAGTTCCTGCATCACTCAAAATTGTTGGGAGCCGATGCTCAGACTCTGCCAGATCCAGGGCATGTGGAGTGTCCCCTGGCTGAAGCAGCATGCAGTGATGGGCTCCTCAGCATTTATTTACCTCTGCTGTCCACCTCCAATACCTTAAAGGGTGTTATTGCTGAGGAGCCTCTTGGTTTTCTCGGGAAGATAATAATTGCATCTAATAGATCAGACTGGGCCTGCTAATTTTCATGTAATCAACAGAGGCAGGAAAACATAGTCTGGAATGCGAACTATGTGAATGAAAAATATTTAGTCATTCTTGAAATGATAGGAATGTTTTTCCAACAAGCTTAAATAAACATAATCTCTTTTGAGACTGTGTTAAACTTTTTTTGGATAAGAGACAACTCTTAGGCAACCAAACAGAAGTTAATGAAGGTTATTAGGAGGCATGCCCTTCAGAAAAGGCTCGAAGACTCTGAAAGAGTCCATGGCTCTTACAGTACAGCATAGTCAGTGACCAAACCGGTCCCCTGTGAGCTTTTGTCAGCAGAAGAGGATTTGACATTTTAACTAGTAACCATAGTTTCCAACATCAAAGACATGGTGCTTTGTGGCAATGGCATCATTTGACCTTCTCACTTTTTAAATCCTCACCTTCATCTGCCACTTCTGTGTGTCTCCATCCTCAGGGAGAGGCTGTCTCCTTGGCAAGTCTCTATGGAAAGCACCCAGCGGCACTATTCCTGGGGTCATGGTTACTTATTGCCATTAATACTGCGGGGTCTGGGTAGTTAATGAAATTATCTTTAAGCATAGTAACGCTGAAACAGTCAAGTATTCCTCCATTCAAAGTAATTCTGTTAGCAACTTGTATGCATGCTCTAGGAATACAGTCACCTGGATTTTTGGTTTCTTTGTCTTGTTTGGCTTTGTTTTTGATGCTGCTTTTCTGAGACTGACTTGAGCCCCTGCCTATGGGCTACCCCCTGCTTTATATGCCCATGACTCCGAAGATATACTAGACTTTCAGAAATATGAAACATGAAGTTGTTCATGTCAGAGACTGCGGAGAAAAACAGGTGATCTCACTTGGTAAAACTGTTCAGAAAAAGTGAAAAGTGACAGTAAAATAAAGGTCCTTTGTCTTCTGTGACATAGTAATTTGCTCAGAAAGTATCTGAAGACAAATTTCAAATAGAATTCTTAGCATGAGCAGCATTTCAGCACAAGTATCTAGCCACTGGAGGTGAGTTCGTTTTATTAATAACACTTATTTGAAGTACAATTCCTGACTCATTTATTTAAAAGCATACCAATTCAGCTACTGTGTCATACTTTCAGAGGCTTAGAGGCATGGACTAAAATGGGTGCAGGTTTTTCCTTCAACATGATTTCACAAAAGAATAGACCAAGATGATTTATTTGTCTATAGAAAGAACCTCTGAAATAGATAGTGATCGATACGACTTAGGTTTAATAATTTAGGCCTCTATTTCCACTTATGACTATTCTGTTTTAAGCTATTTCCAGGAACATTCTTCAGTGTACCTTACAAGAACAAAATTTCATATCATCATGAGAGCTATGATGAGAAACAGGGTACGGTTTCCAGGAGCTTCTCTCAAAGGCTTTAAGGAGAGTATGGTCTTTACAAAATTCAAGTACTAAAAAGAATGCCATGCAAGTCTATCAGACATCTGTTTGATAGGGGCAGGTGGAAGGAAACAGAGTGTCTCCTAAAGCAGGTTCTTTCTATCTGTGGATGCCCTTCAGTGGTTGCCAAGTTGATGAGAACAGCATCAATCTACTTGTCAGCCTTTCAGATGTTCCCAGCATGCACTTCAAGTCAGGGGTTGGACTGTCAGGTCAATCTAAGCTTTGTTGTTTTCCCTTGTTTCACTTTGAGTTGATTATTCACAGTTTGGCCAAATTATGATTTTTCTCTATATATCTGTAAGATGCCTGCTTACATGTTAAGTAAATTGTACTCTTGCATCTTAGAGATTGCCTAGATTCATCAGGTTGGCTTGAAGCAGAGCTCCAAACCTGTTGAGACTACAGAATTTATGTTAACTACCCATCAGAATTACAGCTTGTCAGAGGTGCTCCTGGTCCTGTTTTATAACAATATTAATCACTTAAGAAAACCCCTAGACTTTGTGGACTCTTGATAGTTTTGTGGTGTTTTGGGGGGCCTGTTTTGCACGTTGCCTTTGGAACATATTTAAGAGTTGAGTTCGTTAGCCACCTCTTCAGCCAGCACCAGACCTCACAAAGGGTGTTCAGAGAACTCAGCTCATCTGTGATTGCAGCTTCTTCTTTGTGTGCATGGATGTTTTGCCTGCATGTATGGATGTGCCCTGTGCATGCCTTTGGGATCCCATAGAACTGGGGCTATA
The DNA here is from genome assembly GCA_028658305.1 of Pachyuromys duprasi. NCBI lineage: Eukaryota > Metazoa > Chordata > Mammalia > Rodentia > Muridae > Pachyuromys > Pachyuromys duprasi. Next base: position 38,634,282 of record CM053755.1, read on the forward strand.
GATAGATGTGAGCCAAGAAATAGGTGCTGGGAATCAAAGCCAGGTCCTCTGCTAGAGCAAAACACAGGCTCCTAACCCCTGAGCTATTCTGTCCAGCCCCCTGTAACTGGATTTGTTTTAAAAAAAAATCAGCCCTGATATAATTGAAATCTATGTCAACCTGACTGCAGTATCCTATGAGCTCTGCTTATGTGAGTATTTGTGTTTCAGTGTCCTCCAGGTGCCTGATCCTGGCCTTGCAACATGGCGAACAGTGCAAAGGCTGGAGGTCTTGTTGGATACCTGTTGCTTTGCATAACAGCTCACTTTTTAAATAGTTCAGAAGAGACTCTATTTGTTAGTGGAGCTAAAATATGTTCAGAGATAGTAAGCTGTCAGTTTGAGATGGCCTCAGGCTTTGAATGTTCGGTGGGATCAGCAAGTGCAAATCGGCTCAAAAAACGTGAGGTCGTCATCATTTCTGAGAACCAGATTTTAAAGGGATTCCATGGAGCTTCATGCCAAATGACTTTAATCGGGGTGGGGCCCCCACAGCCATTGAACCAGAAGTGAAAGCAGTATTCTTTGAGTGAAATGCCCCATACTTAGTCAGGAAGCTGCCAGCTGTGTACCCTCGCAAGCTGACGTAGGTTTGAGATGGCTGTTTTACTGAAACTGAGATCAAAAGGCAGTTTTAAAACCTGGATTTTCCACATCTCCCTTTAACTTGAGAATTATAGAACTATTCACAAAGATACCAAAATAGCTTAAATGATAGTTCAGTGAGTCTGGCCTTGTCCCTACAGATCTGCTAAGGCCCCATCATGAGAGGAAGAACAAGGCCAGCCAGGCATATCACATTGTTTCAGCTCAGACCAGATGAGTTGATGACTAAGAGATTTCTGTTCTCTTGGAGACACCATGGATGGAGTCAGACTATGGAACAATGACCTCAGTCTGCCACTCAGCAAAGGTGAAAGGCGCCAGTGGCCGATCACTAACATAGTCCAAAGCTTACCAGACCATATGAAAAGACATCACAGGACATCCCGGAAGCTTTTCTTGTTATCAGTAGAGATAGAAAGTGATGCTTAGGTTACAATGGGCAGGGTTCAGATTGTAAAACCAGCTGTCATACCACTTAACCAGCTGAACTCCTGAGGCCTGTCCAATTAATTAATGCATCTGTGACTAGGTCAAACAGCATTGCCACCGCTACAGTCATTATAACATTACAGCGACAAGTGCTGTCACGCCAAGCTTGACTCCCAGCTTTGTAGCCTTGGAGAAATATTGTGAGACAGGGGTAATGACTGCCCCCATTTCACAGAAGCCCAAGGAGAGCTAGTAAATGGCGCAAGCACTCAAGCTACGGTTCCTGACTCCAAACCCATGGCTTTGGCGGTGTTTCTCTTTAGACCCAAGGTACAGAAGAGAGAGCGTGAAAGAATGCGAGGGTGAATGTGAAAGCACCTGACAGTTGAGCTAAGAAACAAAAGCTGTTCTCCTCCCTGGCTGCATTCTAGCTGTGGGGGCCCAGCAACTGTTGTTCTGACCTCTCTGCCTTGGCTTTTGATCTCCAGTTCTTTTCCTGAGCCTCTGCCTAGAATTCTGACCTTGCTGACTAATACACTGGGAAAACTGACTGTTTGTTGCTTCCCCTTGTTTGGTGGTTGCTTCCTTCTTCGATTCTTTACCTATGACTAGCTCTGGGCCTAAAAGCCTGCCTGCTTCCCTTAGCTCTCTCTGTACTCTTAATCAGACTTCAGAACCCTTGAAGTAATCTGGTCTGAACTCCTCTTTTTCTGCCTTCTGACTCCCAGTAGTCTGACTCCAGTAGTCTAACCTTAGGCAGATCATAAATGTCCTGAGCAATCAGCTAAGGCACCGTGCTTCCTCCAGTGTGGTGTGAGCTCCTGTCAGGACTATTCTCAGACCATTTTACTGTTGGGCAACATCAAAAAAGGGAACAGTCCCAAAGGTGAATTCTCCAAACAGTTGAAATTTGGGGTTTTCAAGTTTGTGTTAAGAATGTGGGCCTGTGCTTTTCGATCACTTCCCTCTGGCGGGGCTACCTCACAGGCCACTGGGGCAAAGGATGAGCTCGGTCCTGATGAGACTTGATATGCTGGGGTGGGTGGGTAGGGGCCTCCCCTTCTCTAAGGAGTAGGGAATGGGGGATAGGTGGAACAGGGTGGGAGGGTAGAACCTGAAGGAGAGGAGGGAGGGGGCAGGAAGAACAGTGAATAAATGAAACATTTATTAAGAGAAATTTTAAAAAAATAGAATGTGGGCTCGATCCCTTCAGCAGCACTCTGTGCATTCTGCAGCCAAAGGTAGAGATGATCACTGCAGGAACCCAAGTGCTCTTCCTGAGTGTCCCATGAGCTGAGCAGTGTCCATGAATTTTCAGTATTACAAAACTACTAAATTCACAGCAGCCCTCAGCTCTGCCTCCCTGTTTCAGCAGCTCTCACTTAAATACTGATCATGTTTAAGAGATGAACATCCCAAAAGACTTACTGTCCAATGCTTCTGAAGGTAAGGCAAACATAGACTGGATTGGACAGAGACAATATCAAGTGTGAGCCCTTCTTTGTCAGAGAGTGTGCGCTGACTTAAGGTGTGTAGTTGTCATTTCTCCTTCCTGTTGTTCACTCACTAATTAAATATGTAATCCAGACAATTTGCTGGGTACTGAGGTTATAAACAGGGAGTGAAGCATCATTCCTAAAGTGAGACTGCCTCTCCCGCTGCCTGCCCGTCTTCCTCCCTGGTCCTCAGCCATTTCCCAAAGGATGGATTGGGATTATCAAAATTCTGACTATAACCCACTTGCCTCTGGGTTATAGTGTGTGCACACACATTTGTGTCATATTGTCAGAGAGAGTGTCAGGACACATTCTCTTTGGAAATGAACAATGGAAAGGCTGTAAGACTAATGTAAAAGGTCTAGATTATTCTTGGAACCCAGGGATGATTTTTTTTTTTAGTTATTTCAACTAAGTTAATGGAAATGGTTTCCCCACTCTATATAGGAATTTCTTTTTAATTTCACTTTTGTGGTCATTGAATAATAATCTTTTAATCATACTACTGTCTTTTCTTATTAAATATGAGGTTGGTAGAGGAAGAAAAACATGTGCAATGGCCAAGATTCCTTTGAGAAAGCGTACAAAGTTAATATGGGTCTAAAATAAATATGTAGTTGTTTCTCTATCTGACCACAAAATAATACAGATCTTGGGAACATTTTCACACTATTCATTTTAAAATAAAACAGAGAAAGTGCTCGCAGATAAGTGGCACAGAAATTACAAGGACGTAGGTGTTGTGATGAGAAATACATACAGGGGCGGCGGAGGGGGGGGGAGGGGGACAATTCCATGTGGAGTGGCAGGAAGAATTTGAAAACTCCAAATGTCAATCCTTTTCCATGACTTAATGAGACTTTCTTAAATACACATAAATATTCCATGGAAACTCCCACTTCCAGATTAGGGAATCTCTGTGCCCTAGACTGCTTTTTCTTTGTGTTCTCTACATGAATAGAGTTTCCCTCTATCTTCATCTGGGAAAAATTTAACTTCGCTCTGCAACTCTTCCCAGCCTGCAGTTATGTTGACAACTTGGTGATTTATTTGAGTGGCATTGTGACCAGTGAGAGGTCACATCTGTAAACCCGCTATGCTAACAGAGTGACACATGAAGATGCAGGAAGATGGATAAGCCCTCTCCTCCAGTTCTGTCTTGGCCAGCTTTATCTCCAGTTTTATGAGCCCAGATGGGCTACCATTAATGTAGAAGGGCTGGAGGAGGCCTGAGAGATTTGGCCATTGATCTGCCATATAAAGTCCAAGAAGCTGTGGAATTTTCCCACTCAGTGGCTTGTTCGCATGGCTTAACCAGCCCCAGCCAAAAGAAAAACACAGCTTAAGAAAGAGAGTGCCTGAATTAAGTCTAAAAAGAGAGCATAATTGCTCATTTTTGTCTCTCCTAATCAAATAAGCAGGCTTGGGAATTTACAGAGAAAAAGTATGTAAAACATGCAAAGTATGATTTAAGCCCAAAATGAGAAGTACTCAGAAATGAGAGAGAAATTAAGTTCCTATATCTTATTGCTCCTACTTGAAAATTTATTTCACTACTAAGAAAACGTAAGCCTGTCTCTGCCCTTAAAAAAGACTTTTTGTAGGAATTTGCCTATAGTGAGGTTTTTCCAGAAAGTCTTTTCTTAGTATGTGGGTGGGTGTGACTAGGGAGGCAAAGGAGTCAGTGGCCACACTGGAAAGCTGCTGTCAAACTTCACAGCCCCAGCCTTGCTGCTCTCTCAGAGCTTAGCCACAATGCAGCTCTTCAGCAGACCCTCGACATTTAGAACCAGGTAATTAGCCTTGACAGAGGTTGTGCTACAATCAACCTACAATGGAGTTGGCCCTGTGTGCCATTCATGGTTGGGTTTCCAGGATCTTCACTCATCCATCCATTGCCTGAGTTGCTAATGAGCCTTCCCAGGGTCGCTAATCAGAAAGAGCTTCAGTCTTTTCTCAATGGAGAGAATTCATAATATTTGAGACACAACCAGCTCCCACTTGTCAAGGTAATGAGAGCCTTGCATGGGACCACTCAGAGCTAGAGGCCCAGTGGAGTAAAACAGATAAGACAAAACCACCCACTGGCATTCTCATTTACTCTCAAATACTTGGAAGATAAACACCAGTAATAAGAGTATCGGTTGTTTTAGAAATGGATTAACATAATTAGCACACATCTTAACATAGATGAGGATCAGAATGAATACTTTTTCTGTCTTATTTTTCTTCCAAAATCATGAAACTATATGACATTGGGGAGGTTTAAATTAGTGTCTTTCAAAGTTGAAGTTAAGCTTTTCTTTGGTCCTTCCCTTCAAGTCTGATTTGGAGAATTCTCCATGAAAAATAAAATAAAATAACAAGATGCAAGAAAGTGGAAAGGTTAAAGTAACTTTACACATTATAAAATATAACAAAATAAAACATTTAGCACAAAATAAAACTTATAAAACCAAAAAACATAATAAAAATAAACTAGCAAATCATTTATTTTTATTATCTATTGCTGTGACCTTAGAGTTAGAACCATGCTTAAACTTTATATTTTGATCAAATTCATCATAATCACAAAGTCTTAATTTCTCAATTGGATAGACAAAGTTCCTAGGAAATGTAAAAAAATATTGGTGGTGTTTTTCTAAAACAGAATGACTGGTGCTAATACCTGAAAAATATCAATATTTTCCTGAAAATAGTTTTAATAGTAGTTCGTTAAGTCTTCTAGGCTATGAAAACCCCTAGATTTTAAGCAAATGTTTAAAAAATTGGGCCACACACATTGTTGTATGTTATAAAATGCCTCTGTCTGTCCTCTCAGACCTGAAACAAAGGTTAGTGTCTGAATGTCTGTACCCTTGATACAATCCTCAACCATTCTAAAACTGTTTCTTCCGGACAGTGCAGGGTGCTTGAGAAGTCTTTTTAAAAGTCACGGAGGAAAGCCTCAGAAAGAGGAGAGGAGTGGTTCCCACCAAATGCAGTGTAGGGAAGAGAAACTGGATAGAGACCGGAAAAAAAGCCCATATTTGTTCTTTATTACTTCTAGGCTCAGAAACTATTTTTAGAATTCTCCACAAAGAAGCTGTTCTAGGGTTCCCTTTAGAAGTAATTGTAGCTAAAGGCATTGGGTTCCTGCTCTTTCCAGCCTTCTTCCTTCAGAGGACATCAAGGTATTTAATTCCTCACTGATTCAGTATAAGATGAGATGGAATTGCAGAATGATCCTGTTAGCATCAATTCATTGGATTACCCGTTTCCAAAACCGACCCGTTCAAAGTTTTCCTGACCTTCACAGACAAGGAGATGTTGAACCATTTCTCTCCTTCACAAGAAGTCTAATGATATATCTTTACCCAGCTGATTTTATCAGGCATCAAATCATACACAGGGAAAGCTTCAGAAGGCTTAGCTGGACCTCTGTTCAGCCCAGCTCTGCCCACCAACCTTCCAAGGGCAAAGGACTGCCATTATCCTCCTAGAAGGCACGGACTATCTGGAACATAACCTCAACATCAAACTGTACAGAAACATGGTGTAAATGAGAACTTTCCTGTTGGAGATCAAGGTCCGCTAGCTAATTTCCATATACAAAGGGCTGTGGTAGCAGTTAGTGAAAAACGTAGGAGAGTTACCATTTCTAATACAAATACGCAAACTGCATGTTCCATATGCTTCACTAATATGTTCTCTGTGTACAGTAGTATTTCCAGACTCTTCAAAATGACTTCTTTTCTACTAATAACTTTCTTGAATTAAAACTTGTAAAAATAAATAAATAAAAGAGAGAGAAAGACCTCACCAGCTTTTAGTCATCATTCTCTTCAAACTGTAAATTCAGTGTTACTTTAAGGTGCCTCAGTTCAGCATGGTATTAGAAATGTCTCGCTTCAGAGTTCATTATTCAGAGCAAGGAGTTGGACTTCAGCTTTCTTAACAGTGTTTCCGCACTCACAAAGAGAAAAGAAAGAAACTGACCTGTCCTAGTAACAGGACCAATTCTGAGGTTGCATATTAATATGTTGGATGGAAAGAGGACTCTGATGATAGTAAAGTTTTTGTAGGCCATTCATGCTTGGATGTTTTGGTTGTAATGATTTCACAGAAGTGGAATTACTGTATAGCCTCACTTGCAAGGAACTGAGCATGCTAATGTTCAGGGAGGATTGAAAGACAGTATTCTGCGACTTCAGGTCAAATATTAAGAAACAGCTAGTTGCCTACCTATGTATCGGTTAAAATTCAGCATTTATTTCAGGGACATAGAAAGGCACAAGACATGCATTGCCACCCCAAAGGCTTTTAAACTTTGCTTCAGTTTGTATTTGAATAGAAGCGATATGTTTACTTGTTATATGTAATGCAATGAGATGTCACATACTTATCTGCCATATAAAAATTAGCTATTGGTAGTTACTTTGACACAATAAATATTGTTGGGTTCAGCCTAATCTATTGAGGGGAAAATTGATTAGCTCCAGAGTATATTGGCAGTTTTCAAAAATGAATGATTTTTGAGCTTCTCTGTGTTTTCATATTAACTATTGATTTTGTAATATATTTACTTGTCAATATCTTCCATTTAATACAGGTAAAAGAAAAAGGGAATTGAAATGTTCATTTAAGAGGCATAAAATAATGTTTTACATCTTACATAGGGTCATTAAAGGAATCCACCTAGAATGACTATCTCTACCTAAAATATTTTATATGGACGTTTTAGAATCAGTATGTACTCAGCACCCTTTTTGTACATTCAAGTTCTATTTGTTCAACTAAACAAAAGCTAGTTACACTGGATGCGATAGGAGAACACATACATATTGCCTGTTCTGGAGAGAGATGGTCAGCCATACCTCTGGAACACACCCACCTGATTAAGGCATTTGAATAGAACGTGGGACTCCTCAAGTCAATTGTGTTCTGATACTGAAACATCCTGGCCCATATTTTCTCTCACTGCCTTGCCTCAGGCTAGCCTCCAAGTCCTATCCGTTAGTCATATACTATACACCAGAAACAAATACATACATCACTGTTGAGGAAAAATATAATTTGGAGATAGAAGATCATCCTTGTGAACTTGGATAACATGTTCTCTTAACACACCCTGAGAACTCAGTGAAAGTAAAATCCTATCCCTTCCTGTGATTATTACACATTCTTTAGTGTCACTTTAATCTTCCCGAATATGTTTTTCCATAATATATTCCCTGAAAGTAAGAGTTTCTCTTAAAGTTCACATCTCAAATGTCGGTAAAGAATACAAGGTTCTAGTGTAAATATGCACAAGATGTTTCTTTACCCGCCAGCTGTCCACTGAAGCAGTATTTGGAGTTCAGAGTCTGTCTCCAGTCCTTGGTCTATTAACTCTCTAGAATAGAGCACTCCTTCCTCGCTGCGGTAATCTTTAATGTGGTTTACTTAGAGCTCATACATGTTTTCTTTTATGTTTTACACTTACAGTTAAAATAATTTTGATATAACATCGGCAGTCTTGTGGTTAAGTGCTGGAACAGAACCATTATTTGGGATGACTACCAAGAGTGGTGATTTTAAAAAATGAGTAGGTTTGGAAACTGGAGGTGTTTATCATAAATTTTAAGAGAATGTGGGGAAGAAGTAATACTGCATCTAAGTCGTTATGTCTTAAAACTTACTTAAACTTTACTTTGGGGTGTTTATGGTTACCTACCAGAAAGACGAATTTAGTCATTGAAGTAAAAGAGACATTTTATACCAGTGGGAAGTTTATATATAAATCTGAGGACGGTACCCTTTTATAAACCACACATTATAATAAAAGTAGAGAGAGAATGATGTAGTCTTTTACCAGAAGAACGCTGGTAGATGGTCTTGTGAATAAGTCAATGTTGTCTCCTACATGCAAAGGGTTGAATCACTGTCCCATTTTAGTAGGCGGATAAAAATGTAGAACTCTTGATTGTAGCAGCGGCAACACATATTTTGGTCTGTCTTCCTTAGTAACAGGAGATGAAACTTGAGAGGACAGTGTGGACGAATGGATAGAGTGTTGGACGGAAGGCTAGGAACTTCTGCTCTGTTCTATTCCCAGCCTGCTGCTGGGTTGCTATGTAAACCTAGATAAGCCACTTACTTTCTGCATCTCATATTTTCCATCTATAAAAATGTAGGTAGAGACATTCTGTACTTGGCCCTTTCACAAAGATGTCGTGAGAAATGGCTTGCTTTGAAGAAGTTTGGGTATCTTTTTGTTGAAGAGATGCTATGTAAATACATCAGTGTCTCTGTTTCCTTTGACAATGTTGTTCCTACTGCCGAGCATTACATAAACTGTCTCCTATCAGTGTACCACAAAACAGGCATCACTAAGTAAGCTTTGTAATGTACAGAAGGTAAGAGAGGAACTCTGAAGCCCAGAAGTGAATCTGGGGTTGACCAGTTGCTCCTGCTGAGACAAAGAGCAAAACAAAGTCCTCAGTTCCCCCATGTGTTAAATGAGGATAATGGTTATGACCACCCCAGCTGAGGGTAGTGAAGCTTCTAGGTACTTAGGAGCAATATAGAGATAAAAATGTGTTTTGTGTCAGACTATGCATTTACTGTTTCTGCTCAGAGCAGTTCTTCGTGCTTAGAATAACAGAGGAGGGGAATCTTAGATTCGGGTTCTTGTTCTTCAATGGTTATATCTCACTTTGCCACTGTCACTAGCCTCTGGACCCAGGACATAAACTCTTAACCACTGTTCGCCATTGTATCATTTGTCATAAGTGATAGGGTGTCACCTAAGAGACAAAAGAAAACCAGGTGTTATTCTTAAAAACACATTTGATTTATTAATTTTTAACAGTTTGGAGAGGTGCTGCAGATTGACAGTTGACACTTATGTCTTGATCATTATAGAAAATAAATTTAGGGGCTGGGAAGATGGCTTACCAGTTGGTAACATGCGTAAGGACCTGAGTGTAATTGCTAGCACCCATTAAAAGAAGAAAGGCTGGGGGAGGTATAAGTCTACAATCCCGCCTCTGGGAAGACAGACAGGGGCAGGCCCCTGGAGCTCAGGGGCCATTCAGCTTAGTGGCATCAGTGAGCTCCAAGTTCAATGAGAGACCCTGCCTCAAAGAATGAAGTGGTCGAGGAAGATGAGATAACCAACATTGATCTCTGTCCTCCACGCACATGAACATACACTAGTGCACACGTGCACACACAGAGACTTTAAAACTATGGTAGATAGGGATGGAAGAACATATGCAACATTGACTTCTGGCTTCTGCATGGACACATGCACCCATACACACATGTGATAGACTACAAACACACACATACAACATTACAATTTACAACTTACAATTAACAAGCTCAGAAAAAAAATCAGAAAGAAACAGAACAAGTACATTTAAATGGAGTTTATTTTAACCTCACTTGTCTGACTTCTATAGTGGTAACCTGCCAGAAAATACTGGTTGAGGGTGACAGAAGGGACACAGTTTATTATAATGTAAGGCAGTGGAGAGACAGGGAGTCACTCTGGGAGAGTTGAGCTGAGCACTCGCCTAGCATCTGTGAAGCCTGTCACACAAACCAGGAAAAACAAAGTGAAATATTCACATTATCAAAAAATCTGAATAAAAATACTTGTTTCATGGATTAATGACAATACAACATTATAAAAGTTTAGGATTTGATGAAAACTGTTGATGGGATTTTTGTACTTGCTCTAGTGTGGGATTTCAAAGATTGAATACTGTTGAAGAGGTAATAACATGTTTCATTGATTTTTCTCCTCTCCTTTTTATATTATTAGAACCAACCTACATCACGATTGATCCACCTGCGTGTGGGGAGTTATCAAACTGCACTCTGAAAGAGAAGGACTGCATTTATGGCTTCAAACTGGATCACAATGGCTGTCGAACCTGTCAGTGCAAAAACAGTAAGTAGACAGATGATTGGGTTTTTTTCCCCCTGAGGCCTAATAGGATCTTGTCAAAGCATATTATATGATTAAATATCTTTTTTACTCCTGTTCAGACGTTGCCTTGACAGTCTGAAAAAAGGGGGGAAGGACGGTGATAAACTTAGTGTAAACAGTTTTATGGTCACGTGGGGGTGTACTCTACCCTTTCTTATAGCCTCTATCTTCGTCTCCCTGTGTTCGTTTTCATGTAAGGCTTGACATCCCCTTGAGCCAGGTGGAGGAGAGGTGTTTATAGCCCTAAGTCGCTCGGGAATACAGCTTCCTAGCCTTACAGTGGACAGTCTAGAACTCCCTTGCCAGTGTTACACAGTGACAGTGACAAGAACATTGTCATTCATTGCCTATTTTTTTTTCCCACCTACATGCCTGGCAGCCATAATCCTTAAAAAAAAAATTAAAAAAAAAAAAGCTTCACTCAGGACCTGGGGAGACAACTTAGTGAGAGAGTACTGCACAAGCATGACATCCTGAATGTGGATCTCCAGCACGTGGGGGCATGCACCTTAACCCCAGCCCTGAGGGGTTAGGCTGTTAGTAGACCGGAGAATCCCTGGAGGCTAGCCAAAAATGGTGGTCTCTAAGTTGCGTGAGAGATCCTGTCTCAAAAAAAATCAGGTGAAGAGTGATAGAGAAAGGCACTCAATATCCACCTCTGGCCCACACACTGGCAAACACACAGAGACAGACAGACAGACACGTACCGTGTGCGAACATGTGTGGGCACATACCCACATGCATGCACATGCGGGGGGGGGGGCTTCATTTTATTGACAGCAGCTCTGCCTCCATGCAGAAACTAGATGGAATATATCACATTTCTCCCACAGGGGAAAATACACCCCACACCTTTTACAACTATTTTTAATTCTCCTAATTCCTCAGCCAGAATAAACATCCCACGTCCCCTTCTCCATCACATCTGTGACATGCTTTCTAGAGCTTGGTCTTTTCCACCCTTCTGACACACAAGGTACTGTTGTCCTTGCCTACCGTGTGGCTCAGAAACAAAAAAGAAAGAAAGACTCCTGAATTAGGCCTGAATTCAGTGCTATTTCTTGCATGCATTAGTGTTAGCTCTGTGGCTTGCACACTGTGGACTAGTACCAGTTTCTAAGTAGCCAGCATCCCTAAGTACTTTGAGGTCAACTGCTATTAGGTGCTTATCTGTTCCACATAAGGTATTGTGGTTTTTGAATCCTCTTAACGTTAGGCCAGATATAACAAGAAATTACGCTAATAGTTTCAAGCCATTTTCCAAGTAGATACAATTATTTTTTAATCTTAATAATGCGAGCTTATGCCCTATATGCTTCCCAGCTTATAGTAACTAAGTACACCTTTTATGTCCTCCTAAATCGCTGAATTAAAATAAATTAAATTGTACAGAAACAAGGTCAGAACCTGGTAACACCAAAGAACTTCCTGTCTCTTGGCATTGAACATTGTCCCCAGTCTTCAAATGGTTCATTTCAACTCCAGCCCCAAAAGATCTTGACACACGCTCCCTGCAATCCTGTCTGAATCAAGAGTCATTACACCACCAGGTTCCTTTACTGAGAACCCTTATTTTCAAAATAAACCAAAGCTGGTAGGGAGCCGTTGTTCTTCTTAGACTTACTTTGGGGAGGTTTGGAATCCTCTGCCTTTTTTGACTGACATTTGGCCCATTTTCTGAACTCTCTTCCTATCATGTCTAATCTCTCCCAAACACAGACAATGATTGTATAATAAAGCAAGCTCTCCATGGGCCCCGGGGTATAATTATCCTGGGCTTAGAGGCTTGGACTAACTAATGTTGAGAATGTACACTTCCTGGGGTATCAGCTCTCTTGGTTTAAGGTGCCTCTCAACTGTAACAGTTCATCGTTTGTGCCAGCAGTTTTGATGAATAGTAAGATACAGACAAGTCGCTGGATAATGCCATGTCCTCGGGTCCATTCCTCCTCCGTGCCATCTGCACAGTGGGTTACTGTCTCAGGGGTCCATAAACCCAACATGCCCGTAGTTGCAGTCTTAGTGTTCTAGGTAAGCCTCCACCCACCCAGGGTGGTCCTGCCTTCCTGCACCTGCTTCTCCATGCTAGGGAGGGCTGGCCTATGTTCCGTGAGTGTCTGCCTCTTAGACTTTCCCTTGGAAAGCCAAGTTTGCTGGAGAATCGCCTTGGCAGCCTGGTTTGTTTACATAAATCGCCAACCTTGTCTTCTTAACCCCAGGATAATTGGTAGTTGTGTCGTGAAGTGTTTATGCTTCAGCCCTCCCCATGCCTCTTGAGCTGCACATTCTTTCTCAATATGGGATCCTACCCAATGTTCCTCCCCCCACCCCCGAACTTCCCCTGAAGCCTAAAAATACAGAATGAATGTTCACCGGTTGCCTCATCGCGCTCTCCACCTGGGCTTTGTTATTATAGTATTTTGGCCACCCAGCCACACCGATGTCGGGCTCCTGGCCCGTCATTAAATCCGGGAGAGGTGGTTCCCTTGTTTGTCATGGAGGCAAGTAAAGGGCAATGGCCAGGCTTTCTCACCTGAGGCTGTGAGGAAGTTAGCCTCAACCTCGACGTAGCGCTCCTGTTGTATTTTGGAAGTTTTTGGAGGCATTTCCAATGGGCTTTGCTTGTCGTCAGCTTCCATTTTATCCACACTTAGGAGGAAAAGCATAGAGGAGAATGTTGTATTTTGTGCCTGTAATTTCTTTGCCTGAGAATACTACATCCAGTGTTTGCAGGTTTCACTTACTTTTAGAAATTCCCAGAATTTCTCCTTCCCGTTTTCTCTCACCACCGGTCATGGATTGAGTGTTAAGACCACTGGGGTGAACGGAAGACGTGATGTAAAGAAAAATCTCCAGTAGCCAAGACGTATATGCAGCATCGCCATTTTCAGCCCAGTGTGGTAATCTACAAGAGTCAGTCCTTCTAAGAAAGGCTTCACTCTTCACTCTTTCTCAAAGAATCAAGCTTTTGGTCATGGGGGGGTGGGGGAGGGAGGCACTGTCTTCTGCCAGGGCATGCTCAGTACTCCGGCTGTGCTCTGCGGTGATTGGCTAGATGAAGAAGCAGAGAACCTCTGGAATTAGGGATGATCTGGATTTAGGTCTTGTCTGATGGCCCTTGTAGGTCTGGCTACCCCGATCAGACATCCATCTCGTCACACTGAGCTGCCTGGCCGGGGTTGGTCTTGGCAGTCCACTCACTGCTCCCCTAAACCTAATGCTTAAAACTGAAGCCCCCAGTTTGTATCACACACGTATCGAAGCATGGATTTTGCATCCACCTCTCCACGCCTGTTAGCCGTCCTGATGGTTCAGCTACTAGATGAGAGCGAGTGGCTTTATTTCTGTGTCCTTTGCTCTGTGTCCTCATCGGCAGAGGGCAGGCACTACTATACCTACATAGTGGGGTATTTTGAGGACTAGGTGAATGAATGCCAGGAGACTTTTATTAGCTGGCACATGGAGTTGTTTCCTACACACAAGCACACACACAGATGTTTATGCCATCCCTTTCTGCCCAAGCTCACTAACATGGCAAGTACCCAGCCCAAGTACCTCCTCCCCTTTGTCCTTACCTACCTGCCTGTAATTCTTCCAGTCCTTTCAGGACATACCCACCACAAACTGCCTTTCGCTTATGCACTTGTGTCTGCTCATGTGTCTTCCTCTTCTTGGCTTTAAAACTGAACTACTTCATTACAGTCATGGAGTATAATATATTCTTTTCCCCATGGACCAAAATTCTCCCTTACATTTTCTTTTCTTGCTAAAACCACTTATATACTATTGTCCTAACCTTTATACCTAAGTTTCTCTTGGACATTACACCTAGTTCCTATTGGATTTCTTTAAGGGGAGCCTGAGGACATGGCACATTGGGTAGAGTGCCAGATATACACAAGCATGAGCACATGAGGCTGGATCCCTGGCACCCGCACAGAAGGATGGACAGACATTACAGTGCACGTCTGTGATCCCAGCATGGGGAAACAGACACAAGAGGATCCTGGGAGCTCATGACCAGCGTATCTGACCAATCATGACCAGCGTATCTGACCAATCAGTGAGCTTAGACTTCAATGAGAGTCTTTGCCTTTAAAAAAAAAATGTTATGGTGAAAACTAGTGGAGGAAGACACCTGATAGTGACCTCTGAGCTCCAAATATGGATGCATGAATGTGTATATACTACGTACATACACACAGAGAAAGGAATTCTTAAAGTAAGGCCAACACCAGTCTCTCCCTTCCTGACCTCACTCACTCCTTTTGTTCATCTAACATTTGTTGAGTGCCTACTATAGGCTAAGGCTATAAAAGAAATATATCGTTTTAGTAAAAGACTTTTATAAAAAAAAAAGACTATCAAAGATGATACGAATGGCTTTAGTCATAACATTATAGGCAGTTGGTTAAGGATTAAAATAAAAGCCTTAAAGAAACATGCCCTTCAGAAAGCATGCGGCGCGTGCCAGGGGAGCGGCACACACCTGTAATCCTAGCACTCAAAAGACAGAGGGAGTTGAGTCATTTGTCTGAGGACAGACTAAGTTGCATGGCAAAACACTGACTTAAAAAAACAAAAATCAAGGGCCGGGGGTTGTTTCCCAGTGTATAAAGCACTTACCCAACATGCAGTAGATATTGATTCAGTCCCCAGGGCCACAAAGGTAAAGTACCTGGGAAATCCAAGACAAAGGATTTTTGTTTGTTTGTTTGTTTGTTTGAACATAGTGTTGCTTTGATGTTTTAACCTGTACCAATATCATGCTTGTAAAACTGCTAACCAAAGTAGAACTCATCAAGAATTTAGATGATCCTGACTCAGTTTCTCAAAGACAAAGTTGACAATAAAGAGGAGTATGATAGGAAATGTGTAAGAAAGTGCAGTAACAACAAAATCAAAAGTAAAATCCTTTACGCTGATAATGTTATAACTGTTGAAACAAGCATTAATAATATTAATTTTTTTAACCAAAATATTTGTTGCTGTCAGGAGATGAAGAGACTTCAGCTTTACTGTATAAACTACTTACTAATTGAATGCCATTGATCTTTGAATGGCTTACTGTCCACAACTTTAAATCAAATGAGTTTGACAAGATTATTGGTAACCTCTTTCCCATTTTAACATCCTTTGATTTTAGGAATTGATAACAGTTCTGTCTAGAAACTTATCCAGACATGTGAAATTAATAGTAGCAAGGAAGAAGGAGCCAGTCTGTCTATCATAAAATAGGGATCCAAGTCAAGCATCCCAGGAAGCAAGGTCCCGCCTTTTATTTGATTGTGCTTCTGAACTGATGCCAGCCACTGCTGGGCAGAATTGCAGCCAGCGTTTGCATTTTTGCATTTCTTGATGCAATAGTTTCAGAAATTTCATGACTTTTTTTTAATTAATTCACTTATTTATTCTGTTTCCGTCATAGCCATAGCCTCCTCTCGTCCCAGTCCCATCCTCCCTCACTCTTCCCCCGTTTCCTTCCACTATTCCTCAGAAGCACCACCCACCCACCCCAGCTCATCAAGTCAAATCTCATCAGTACTGAGCCCATCCTCTTCCCCTGTGGCCTGGCAAGGCAGCTCTGCCTTCCTTACTAGGGAATCTGCAGGAAGCCTGAGCTGCCCATCAGTTAGCTACATCTGTGTAGGGTGTCTAGGTCCGGTCTATGTATGGTTGGTGCCCCAGAGCAATATGGCAACAAGCTCTGGATATTTTCACACTCCTTCGTGACCATTCTTAATTAATAATAGACTGGTATAAATCACCAGTATCCACAGGCTTGAAGTGTTGGTGACAACTCTGGGTGATGTATCCACTTTGCATTTGCATATGTGCAATTGCTCTGCATTCACTGACAATGATGATGCTCACCACTGAATAAATAGCTCTTTTCAAGAATAAAAAGAACTTACTGTGTACTTGCTGTTGACTAGCCACAATGTACAGTCCCTATGCTTGGTCATTCTTTATCACTTCTTCTTGAATGCTAATTGTTTCCATTAACTAGAAAGCATTTTAGATCACAGAAAACCCATAATGTTTAAAAACTCAGTAGCATTGTGAGGCCACCTGTGTTCCATAATCCCCATAAGCCACATGCTAGAACTTTGCGAACAGGCTTGTAAGCCCCGCCTCCTAATCTGTCTGTTTGGTTTGACAACACATCCCTGCCCCCCAGGACAGTCTGCCATTGGTAAGCATGGATCTAGGACTACTATCCAGTCTTTCATGTTTTCTATGTCAGCTCCCACAATACGATTTTCTGAGATGCTTAACAAGTGATAGTGTTTTGAAAACACTATCGGATAATTCAGTATTATCAGAGGGACCTCTACCAGTAATGCATGTCTGGTGGTAGTGGAGAAACACGAACATCAAAAGATGCATCCATGCACCAGAAAGCTACCCCCCATCATGCTAAATGTGATAGGCCCAGAACTATGGGCATAAAAGAGAAACTGCCCTAGAACTTTTTTTTTTCCTTTTGTCATGGAGGAGAATTGAACTACTCTAGATAACAGGCTGCCAATGAATGGACCCAGAGGGGATGAATGGCTTGAAGTGGAATCGCTGGTCTGCTTTAGTATGACTGTCCTGCATCTTTTTTTTTTAATAGAGTGGCCTTATTTGGGATCCTTTTCTATTTCAGAGCCAACATGGGTTAACATGTTGGTCACCTTTTCATTGTTGTAACAAAATGCCTATGTAGAAGAAAGGTTTATTTGAGCTCATGGATTCAGAGGTTTGGGTCTGTAGATGACTGGCCCTGTTCTTTGGGCTTGTGACCAGTCAAGTCTATCATAGTGGGAAAGCATGGGAACCTCATGGTAGGCAGCATGTAGGAGGAAATTGGGGAGGAGAGGATTAGTGTATCCTCTGTAATAGCCTTTCTCCAGTTCTCTAACCTCTCTTCTCTAGGCTTCATATCTGGAAGGCTCACCATCTGAAAGTGTCACAACAAACCTACCACTAGGTTTTGGACACGTAGGCCTTTGGGTTTCTTTCAAGCCATGGTGCAGAGATAAGTTAAAGACAAATGTATTTCTTTAAATTCATTGAAGTTGGTGTTTCCATAGCTGTTAATGGTGTGGAACACATTCTAGATCAAGGGCCTTGGAAAGGGTTCCTTTTTTACAGACTAGAAACACAAAAACAAGTGGCATGAACTCTAAAGCTTTGAGGAAATTACTCTCCAAGAATGCTGACTCTGGCAGACACCAGGGGTGTTTCTAATCCATCTATTCCCTGACATAATCCATCCACTGGATGCCTTGACTTTAAAACTGTTACAGTAAGAAAACCAGATCAGCTTAAATTTCTGTGTTGGGAAAAAAATTTTGACTCTGAGGATATTGTCCCTCTTCCGTTGTTCCTGTCATAATGACCTGCCTCCAACTTCTATAATTACAAATTTCTCTTTTAAGATGCAGATTAGCATTCCGCTGCCTCACAGTGTGATACAGACACACAAGGTTACAATAAATACATGTAATGAAAAGTTCTGGACAATGGAAATCATGCCATAGATCACATTCTCCTTTATAAAAGACAGCAAGTAAAATATGGAAGGAATGCTAAGAGTCGCAAAAGATTCTATCCTAGAAGTGTTTGTGGACCCATTTTATCTATCAGTTATAATTAATGTTTAATTTTAGGCTATAAGACTTGTCTGTAGAACAGAACAACTGTGTTGTGGGTTCCACAGTGACTTGTACATCGGTGCAGCATTTACACATCAGGGATGCGCAAATAAAATAACAGTTCATTTGTCAGTCTCACAATAATAGTTGCTCCCATTGTAGCTTACCATTCTACAAAACACCTTTCAAGTATTTCCATCCACACCATGTCAGCTTCCTTTCTTATGGCTCATGTTCTTTCAAACCCCTCATTTAATTTAGATGGGCCTCAGATTGCTCTTGCATCCTGAGGAACGTTTACCCGGCCTTGACATTGTTATTCTCTTTCTGGTTTTCTGTTTAACTGAATCACCTTCTCAAATAGCTGTGTCTTCAGTAGTTTCTCCTGACTTACTTACTCCTTCTCTCCTTTTACTTTCTAAGGTAATACAATGACTGGCCAACTGGAGATGATTACATATCACTCCAGAGTCTGCTAACAGGGGATGCCTTAAATATTTTAAATATTAATATGAATATGAATATTTCTTCTAGCTGAATATCTTTAAGCATCTAAGTTATTTGTCAGCACAGTAAGGCGAACGTAGCTAAATAGAATGCTGATTGTTCGCTCTCTGTCATGAGACAGACAGGCTTTTGTCAAAGAAAGAAGTCCCAAATGCACACAGTGTGCAGAGTTCTGTGCCGCCACCTGCTACCCAAGTGTTTTGTGAGCCATTCAGACGTTTGTCTTACCTCTGATGACAAGCAGTACTTGTCTGAAATGAGTCTGGACTGATTGCTGTATGGTTGCATAAATTGTCCTCAGTGGTTTGAGGAGACTAATTAAGCAAAATCATGAAAAACTGCACCCAGTCATAACTTGTTAGTGATGACCACCCTACTCTCTTTCCCAGGCCTAGCAGATTCAATTAGGCTTCATAATTCCATTTCGGAGTTGGACTCTCCTTCACGTTATTGCCGTCAAAACTCAGAGCCATGTTGTGAGCTCCGTGAAATGGCCGCATCTGTACCTGTTAACTGTGGCTGAGGCCGTGGTAGAGCTGAAGTTTAACCCTGTTTTAGGTGGGAGAATTCGGGGCAGGTATCGAAGCCATAGTCTTTAAAAGAAACCCGCCATCTGTGTGTCTCCACAGGGGAGGAACTGTGCTTAGGCCTTAAAAAGGCCTGCACCTTGGACTGTCCGTTTGGCTTCCTCACCGATGTCCACAACTGTGAGCTCTGTCAGTGCCGTCCGCGGCCCAAGAAGTGCAGACCCACGATGTGCGACAAGTTTTGTCCACTCGGATTCCTGTATGTATTTGTCAGTAGGTTTTGTTGTGTTGTTTTGTTTTTTAATTCAGAAATTAAGTGTAATTTCTGAAGTGGTCATGCCTGTGTTGGGAACTGTCTTGTGTATGTTTGAATGAGCCACTGGTGGTGTGATTCGAGAGGAGCCCTACTGTTTATGTCAGGGGGGTTTAGAAAAGCTTCCGCTCCAAGTGTAAGCATCAAGTTCGGACTTTTTATATAAAGATGGTAGGGTTATGCTATGGGTAGGTCTCAACTCAGAAGGCAGATTCTACATCTAGTTCAAAGCCAACCTGGATTGTATGAGATCCTGTCCTGGAAGAAAATGATTTCCAAGCATTAATTGTCACTATTCTTAATTGTAAGACATGAGTGTGATACCAATAAAGATATAATTATTTGGACTGGGAAGATGGCTCAGTAATTAAGAGTACATACCCTCACTTGGTAAGCCTGAACAGTGCCCAGGCCCCTGTAATTCCAGCTCCAGTGATCTGCTGTTCTTTCTGTCCTCTGGGAAATTGCATTCACATGGCACACACACCCAAATATACCACACAGACATAGTAAAAAATAAATAAATATAAAGATATAATCACTTTACAACTTAACTGCTGACACAAAATGAAGTACCCTGCAGCCCTAATAAAATAATTAATCAATAACTAATGCCTCCAAGGCCTTGGGTTTTTATTTATTTTCAATATAGACACATCTACTTACTTATTTATTTTTGTGTATATGTGCACTCTTTGCAATGCTGGGGTAGGTAGGCATGTGCAAAACAGCCAACAGCTTGCAGGGGTTAATTTTCTTCTTTCACCACGTGAGTTTTGGGAATCAAACCCACTTCATCAGGCTTCGTGGCAAGTATGTTTTTACCCGAGGAACAACCTTGCAGGCCTAAGGCCTTTATTAACATTTATGAAGCCTTTCCTGGTCTCTGAGCTCTTACAGCCTCCAGTGTCTCATGTAAGTTTCAGTAGTTAAATTTTTTACTAGCATATGGAACTTCTCAAAGGATACAGCCACTTGGGAAAGCCCACAGCCCTAACAAAATTTCTGTAATGTGAATCTCCCGGCATTGGCCAATGATAGCATCTCTCCCAGTTCTGTGCGCTGGTATTGCGTGTTCATCCTTTGTATTGTGGGCCGTCTTTCTCATTAAACCCTCACCTTTGTCGCTGGCGATGCCCCGTCCCAGAAGCACATAAATGTTCCGGGCAGTTCTAAAACTTGGTCACTAGAGCTAATTATACCTCACCTAGGAGTTTGGAGTGCAGTAGCACCATAGTTTCTGCTTAAATGATGACATTATTGACCCTCAGTCTGAGCCTTTGGGCATTATTTGAGACTTTTTGATTTTCTGACCTCTGGCAAAATTTTAATTACCCAGGAAGAATAAGCATGGCTGTGACATCTGTCGCTGTAAGAAATGTCCAGAGCTGCCATGCAGTAAGATCTGCCCCTTGGGCTTTCAGCAGGACAGCCATGGCTGCCTTATCTGCAAGTGCAGAGGTAAGTGTGAGCCCTTTCTGCTTCTCACAGCATGGTGGCTTGTACATGAAATGGTTTAAGTGATTGCTGCCTGTTCTGAAATCATTGTCACTCACTATGAGACCCTCCCACAGGACACCATTTGCCTTTCATTTTAATAGAATTAAAAGGTCTCAGAACAGAATTTAAAGCACAATGAACAAGTTAATCATTTCTTGGGGCCTCACTTTTACGTGTTAAAGAAACAGTAGCCTAAAACTAGAGTGTGTCCTGGCCTCCTTACACAAGAGATCACTCTCTTCAGGAGAGGGACTTCATTTTGGCATCCTAGGGAGTGGGTGTATCTGAACTCCCATTTGCTTACTATTCCCTAGCAGCAGGGTGTTTGTGAGAATTTAGGCTTGGTTGGAGATGTGCACAGCAGGCCAGAGCTGTATATAGGCAAAAGCCAGGTCACCTCACTTTTGGAGGTGACGTCCTCCACCTCCTTCAGTGATGTCCCCCGAAGCCATTGAATGTGCAGTTCAGGATGCTTCTCCAGCCTTTACCTCGGCCCCGGCACTGCCCACACCCTGTTGCTTGTTGTAGTTTGTCAGAGGATATGCCAATCAAACAATGAAACATAACTGTAGCACGCTTTTGGTATTTTTTGAAGGAGTTCACAGTAAACAAAAATGTAGTCAGTCACTTCATCATGAATCAAAAACGTATAGTAGTTGCAAGGAGCCCAGATTTCCCCCATTTGATTAAACTTATAGAAAGATGAGTCTCTGTGTATGTGTGTGTGTGTGTGTGTGTAATAAAAAGCAATGGTTGTTTATTGTAAAAAATACATAAAATGAAAGTTAGCAATACTTGAAAGTCAGTAATATTCCCTCAGTAGAAAGCATATTTGCAAGTTCCTTTCGTCTCTCTTGTTTTTCAAAACTAGGGGCCTATTGATTGAATCCTTTTTCTGAGCCTTTCCTGTATCGCTGACTGTTCTCCCTGGGCATCGTTTTTGGTGACTGGGCTCTATTTCATGTAAGGGCACTACAAACTGTTTCTCCCATGCCATAGCTGCTTCTTCACCAGGCTACCTTCTGTCTGTCCAGAGGTCCCTACTTCAGCCGGGCCACCTGTCCTATCAGGCACATGTCTGTCCATGGATGGCCATCATCATAAAAATGAGGAAAGCTGGCATGATGGGTGCCGGGAATGCTACTGTCACAATGGAAGGGAAATGTGTGCCCTCATCACCTGCCCAGTGCCTGCCTGTGGCAACCCCACCATTCGTCCTGGACAGTGCTGCCCATCATGTGCAGGTAAAAGCGGGCTGCCCTATTGTTGTGTAACCACCTCCAGCCTTGTGGGGCCTTGTACCCACCTGTGACTCTGGAGGAAGTGTGGGGTCAGTCCTCAGGACACTCCTCAGCTCTCTGTGGCTTCTGTTATTAACAGCCTCAGAATGGGCCTGACACTGTGAATGATTAGCCAGAGACCAAAGACAATTCTAAAGCTTTGGAAATGGTTCTCCATATTTTTTGAATGGTTTACTCAATGATATTGCTCTTTGGACTAGCTTTTTTCTAGACTTATATATGTGAATCCAACCCTCCAGTTCACTGCTAGCATATTAGGGTTGAAGGCCTTAGCCTTAGTTAATTGAAGGGGACTAGTGAGAGTTTTACTTCACAAAAGCTTATAACTTAACCAAGTAATACTGGGGGGAGGAGAGAATTACCGAAATCTGTAGCTGTTGCTCCTTTGTAAAGTAATGGACATGTGGCAGTCTCGCCAAATGGAGACATTTGGAATGGTCACAAAGTCCTAATAATAATAACAACGAAGATGAGTTTCTAGAAGAACGCAACAAGAAAGATAACTTATGCTAGACAGACTATACCTGCCTTACCTCCTGACATATAAAATACCCTCTCAGCGATAAGATCCTGTATGCCTCAGCAATTGCCATACTGTCGGCTTCCATACCTTTGCATTTGGCACATAAATGCAGAATAAATGTCTTGTTTTGTTTTCCCGTAATGCAGTTAGATGTGTTCTCGATCAGCTGTTTCCTTTTTCACATATTTTGCAAGTAAAATATGAGCAACCACCATGTCTGCCAGGTCAGAAGCAGTTTGATGAAATAGGAACTGTGCGTGTGCCAATTCTTTGAGGAAGAGAAAATCATTTGTTCCCTCAAGACATGCTTTATTAGAGGTGTGTATCGACTGGGAACCCAGACCTGCCTCTCTGTCAGCTACTCCAGCAAAGAAGTCTGAGCCAGATGGGTAGAAATATAAAGACACAGATCAAACAGAATTGCAGTCAATGGAACCAGAAGTTTCTAGCTTCTCTAGTTCAGAATACAGAAAATTCTAAAGCACATAGTTGTTGACGCATTGTTGGGGCTGGGAGATGGCCCAGTTGGTAAAGTGCTTGCTCTGCAACGATGGGCCTGAGTTTGGTCTTCAGCACCTACATTAAAAAAAAAAAAGCCAGGCATGGGGGCTCACACTAATCCCAACACTGGGGGCCAGAGACTGAAGGATCCCTGACACCAACAGGCCAGCTAATCAAACCAAGTGCGTAAGCTCCAGGTTCAGTGGAAGACCACTAAACACAAGCAGATATAGATAGACAGACAGACAGACAGACAGACAGACAGACAGATAGATAATGAATAGATGGAGAGATAATGAGAAAAATGCTAGACATAGACCTCTGGCCAAAACACACACATACGCACACACTGTGACTTTCTGAATATACATATACAAAATCCACTCCTATGCATGCATGTGTAGAGTTGGTTTTTACAGAATCTTTATTGGTTTGCCGTGTGTGGGCTCCTCTGTCTAGAGACCCTGGAAGGCCTTCTGTACCCATGGATTTCTTCCTACTCTAGGAACGGTTTCTTACTTCTCCCATCAGGAGTAGTCAGTGTTTTCCTGGGATGAAGGAAGAGCTCCCTGACTTTCAGCAGCTTGATCACTGTCTCTTACATTCTTCCCGTAACCCCCGTCACCTTTTACCTTTTCCTCGCCATCTGTTCAGCCCCTGTTTTGCCAGGACATTAAAGAGGTTAAAGACCCTTGCAAACACCTCTCTCCTGATGACTCCCCCTACTTCTCAGCATCCTGACAGGCACCAGTTGTCTGTCCCCTGGAAGCCCTTTTTGAATGCCCTCAGAGAATATTTTCCAATACTCATTTTTCAATGAAAGATTTTTTTTCTCACTATAAGCCACAGGAAATATACTTGGGGCATCTTGTCCTGCCGACACTGTGCTTTTCACGACTTCCTTCTCTGCTGCTCATATTGTGGTTCAGCTGTCTGTTTTCTAGAGTGTGTCTGCTTAGTCTACAGCCCAGTCTTTCGTAGTTCCCTTGAGATAAACCTGTCCAGAAAGCTGCTTCCTGGGCTGAGCGTTGGCCCACACCACTGTATCCCATCAGTATTGTTGACTCACACCCTACCTGCTGCTTCATAACAGCCCTGATGCGCTCAGCTCTGAGCCTTTCTACACAGACAGGGTGGTTCCCCTGGATCCTCAGAATCCAGTGAGCTCTAGGCCTGAGCCAGCAGCGATGTCTCTAGACCCTTTCTCAGCAGGATGCACCCCTGTCAACACCTCCTTGAAGTGCTTGTTGTATTTGGACTCCGGGAATGTGGTTAATGCCTTCTCCCTTCCCGGCACCACATCAGGGCAACTCCCAGCACCTCTGTAGACATTTCAGCATGAAAGTCTCTCGAAAGCCACCTCGCCTCTGGGAAAAGAAATCACTGTTATCAGCATATCCCTGGTTGACGATGGTATAGTCCACCAAATGTTTAGTCTCGGGAAGGTTTCAGACTGTTGATCCTGAAGACACAATCCCGCTCAGGGTACTGGCAGCTGGCTGGGGTGAGGTGTGGCTCCTTGACAGTGGGCCATATTTATAAGCATAAAAGTGTTCAGAATCCCAAGATAATAAAGTCGACAAGACATCCATCATTTGGAAGTTTTGTTTAATCTAGAGGCATATCCGTTATCCAAATAACAGTTGACTTTGGTTCCAGCCCCTTGACTATGCTTAATGCTCTGAGATGGTAGCTTTCAAATATGTAAAATAGAATAATAGTGCTTCCCTCACAAAGTCAATGGAAGGAAGGAACGAAATGAAACAAATAAGTGAGAAGTGCGCAGCCTGGAAATAATTGGACCATAATAAGCATTCAGTAAATGAGCGATCTTCATTCTAGACAACTCCTGTGCACACACAGGGTTGCTCCAGTGAGCAAACTTCCCCGTAATTTAATTCTTATTGGATTCTCTCAGGACTATGGACAGACTCAGCCACTCGAACCACACTTCCCAAGATTAGCTCTTTGTCTTCTGTTTCTCGGCATGGAGCTTGTTCTTTCCTTTCCTATTCCTGGGGTAAGAATAGAGCGAGAGACACTCTGCAGAGTTTTCTCTCCCTTAAAGCAGACACCACCAGTTTCTCTGGTAGTCGACAAAGCTGCAGGGGATTGATTTCTTGTGTTTCGATTCTGTGTCGTTCCTCAGATGACTTTGTCGCGCAGAAGCCAGAGCTCAGCACTCCTTCCATTTGCCACGCACCCGGAGGAGAGTACTTCGTGGAAGGGGAAACTTGGAACATTGACTCCTGCACACAGTGCACCTGTCACAGTGGCCGGGTGCTGTGTGAGACCGAGGTGTGCCCGCCGCTGCTCTGCCAGAACCCCTCACGTACCCAGGACTCCTGCTGCCCACAGTGTACAGGTAACCAGCATGGTGGGCCGGCGTGCGGTTGGTGGGAAGGATGCAGCTTTGTTTGATGGTTCTGTAGAGATGCATGTCGGGGTGATGTGCCTGCTTCCCCAGTCCATTCCCTTCTATCACCCACATAGTCCAGTCAATAGGCATGGCACCTGAGGTGACGCTGAAGGAGAAGGATTGCCGTGTCCCTACCTTTTTCCCACCTTAGCCTTCCACCCTGTAGACTGAGGATGCACACAGAGAACAGGCAGTCCCTCTACACCAAGTTATTCCAGATGACTTAGCTCAGGTAAAAAAGTCATCTCACAAGAAACATTTGTCTCTAACAGATGCAAAAACTGGTTATTGGAAAACAGTGTCAACAAAACCCCCTTGAAATTATAAAGGTTGTAAGAACTTTAAAAATATTCTGCTCTCCCTAAGTCTGTGATTAATAAGACTAAAAATGTTGAATGGGTGTATCTGCATATGCATGAGGACTGCTTACTGTATTCTTCCTGTAATATCTCAGGTCTTAGCAGGCAAATTTAGTCATAAGAGAAATATGTTATAATGTAAACGTGTCAAGATAGTAAATGTGAGCTACACTATTGGCTTTATAAATAGCAATTCTGTTAACACTAGAATAAATGGCTTTTTAAAAACAGGTTTAATTTGATACCTAAAATTTCCAAAGCAGCTGGTTTTATTTGGTGTTGATTAGTCTCAGTTTTTCAACTAAAATCATAACCACATATCTTCTAAACATGTAGTCAATGCAATTTTTGTACAGGAAGACATAAGCCTTCATGTTTATTATTTCCTTTATTATACTTATTATCTAGTTACTGTCCAGGATCTTGTTCTGTCTTTCTGTCCAGCATACTCAGTTACTAAATTTGAACCAAGCTATCATCTTGGTACAGATTTGTTGGTGTAAATAGCAGACATGTTACTCTGACAGGCCTAACTAGTGTAAACTCTTGTCTAACATAGTACTCACTATATGTTATATGTTTAGGATGTGTGTGACCTAATCCAACCATATTTTTATCATGATCACCATTTTGTATGGATGCAAGCCCTGGTAGAGTTTGTTTGTTAAGGAAAATCTATGAGTATGTGCATCCTCCTGATAGGAAATATTTAATGATAGTGATCTCATATTCATTTAGTCACTCGCACCTCTGGAATGCCAGAATTCAGCCCTGAGAATCCTGAGATTATTAATAATAATAGTAATAATAATAAATAACTTCTATCCTGAGGAACAATAGTCAGGAAAAAAAAAAAAAGAGTGAAATACCAGTATGAAAATAATGGCGTCCAGAGAGGAACTGTGAGAGAGAGGACTTTTGTGCAGGTGGCTCAGGGAGGTGTGAGGAGAGAAAGAGGTTGCAGGACTAGGGCCTGAGTGACTCAGGGATGCTGGGAAGATACTTCTCTAAGTTGGAAAGCCCAGATTCACTGATGGGACACCTGACTTCATTCAGAGAGTTCGTCCAGGAAAAGGAGATAGAGAAGGCCAAGGCCAGGGTTTAGCCTCATGTCACAGTAAGAAGCCCCTTGGGTTTCTGTCAAGCCAGCCAGTGAGTGGCATTCTGCTTTTCTCTCTTGTGTTTGAGTGACAGGCCATCATCATATAACTGGCTTTTTCTTTTCACTTGTAAACTTAGGCCAGGGTGACTAGTAATTTTTTTTCTTTCTGAATATAGGTGACTCAGTGTTGGCTCTCATCTTAAGCTTTGGAGCTTTCTTTTTTTACATATGTGAATGGAAGCCTAGCTAAACTCATTTAAATAGCCTAAGCCTATTTAAATGAGCTACCGGCTCCTCAATGTATCTTTGGGGGCTTTTTATTCCTAACTAGACAGCAACAATAAAAAAAATTTTTTTCTAAAAGTGGGACTCATACAGCTTCAGCTTCTCAGGTACTGAAATGTAAGTCTGAATCACCATGTTTGCCTCTTTCCCATTATCTCAAAACTTAAGAAGTCACTGTTTCTTACCTCACAGTAACATTTGAAGACTAACATCAATCAGTGCTGCATTATGAGGAAAAGACCAGCCTTAGGTTACCGCGTTCTAAAATGGTTTGAGAAGGACATTACTTGTCCACAAGACCTATGCCTGTATGATTGATTACTTTTCTGGGACCCCTTCCCGTTGAACCTTACCTGTGGCCTACCTTGGGCCATAGCCCTGCACAGAAGCGGGGCCTGAAGGAAGAGTGGCGTACCAATATGATGCTTCCCCAAAGTCCAAACGGACGACAGGGAGACATGATGGTTCACACCTGTGATCCGGCCATTAGGAGGCTGAGGAGGGATGATACCACCAACTTGAGGGCAGCCCAGGCTATGTAGCTCCAAGCCAGCCTGGGCTGAGAGCCATGCCCTGTCTCAATAAAAAAAAAAAAAACAAATAAATAGGAGAAGATAAATTGCATTTGTTTCTTTTCACTGACTTGCAAATTTTTTTTATTTCATTCATTTTTTTTTCCTAAATGAAAAGCTTAGAGTAGAAGAGACAGGAAGACACAAACGAAATAAAAGAATGAGTGGCCACCCAGGAAAAACCACTGGTTAAAATAAAAAAAATGAAACAAAGAAGTAAATGTTTGGAAGCAGCATTAGGCAGGCTCTGGGGCCAGGGAACAGGAAGAGTGGCCCGAAGAAAGGAAGAATCGTTCCAACTGGTATTAGCAGGCAGGGTTCGGTGAGGAGCTTCCTGTGTAGTGGAGGCATGTGGCCTACTCTGCACCCTGCCCTAACTCTCACACACATCACAGCTAGAACATCTTGCTATCCTTTGGAGTCTTCTGAGTGTCAGTAGGAAGCCTCTAGAGTTTTAGGTGTTATTTCCCTGTCTCGTCACTGCTGTCCCATCTTCACCATCTGGGATCGTAGTCTCTGAGTTGGACGTCGCTTGCGAGAGCTTAGCTAATTCAGCCGGCAAGATCCTTGGATCTTCAGGGCCTAAAGAAACTCAACCTGTACTGTGCTTGCTTCCAGCCAAAACCAAAGTTAGCAGTGCCCTCTCTCTTTAAAAAGGAATTCTCCATAGGCATAGATGACCTTAGAAAGCTCAGTGAGAGCAGAATCCTATCCTCCCATCTTTCTTTTATGGAACGTGGATGGGGTGTAAGGAACAGTCCAGGAAACAAGTCCCATAGTGAACGGGAGCCAGTAGCACCAACGTCTGTTCCTGGTGACTTTGTTTTCAGGACCGAAGAGAGGGGAGGTACTTGTGGTTAAAGAGAGCCTGGGCTGATTCCGTTGTGCCAGTTTCCCTCTGACCCTCAGTGAGGGCCCCAAGTGAAGCAGCTGCCTTGGTCTTCAAAGAGGATCAGATGTGCCCGCTGGAGCGTGTGGTGTATTCATGAAAAAGAATGAAAGGAAGATGCTGCGGTTAGCGCTTCTACGCCATGTGATAACTACATGCCTGCCTTGTGCTTCTGTTTCATGGCTGGGAATAGCAGAGTTCATGATGCTGATTCAGAAACACACAAGATAACACTCCGCTGTGTGTCCATTGAGAAAGCGTGGTTGGATCAGGGTTTTGCTTGGCACACTGCCATGGCTGTTTTTAGGCTCATTAAAGATTGTGGCATTTCTAAAGTTCAAGCCTCATTCACACTTACCTTTTTCATATCTCAGGTTTCTTCTTGGGTTTAATTTTCATCCATTTCCGGGGGAGAAAAAAGATATATCTCTGTTTCCTAGTGACAGTCTTTTCCATTTCAAGTTGTTTTCTGATGTGGAGACATTTGATAGCACAGCCATAGGTGGTTTGCATATGGCTTCTATGGGGGTTGTTTGATCTGAATTGCTGGCCCCTACCTCACTAATGGGAATGTCTAAACTTAGGAATGTTACACATAGGTGTCTAGAAAGTGTTGTCCAGGGAAAACATACTGAAGTATTGAATGGTTGGCTACAAGGAAGAGACCCTAACTATAAATTTTAAACAAATAGTGATTTATTTTGCGTACATTTTAAGAAGCTTATGGCAGATGTGGGTCACTACTGACTCTATGGTTCGGTGACTGATAAAATTTGACTACAGTACACTCGTCTCCAAGGCAGGAAGAATGTGGGGGGAGGGGGACAGCAGTGCCTCCCCCCTCAGAAGAGGGCGGGAGCATCCCTAGAAATCCCTCCTTTAGCCCAGAGCTGCAGCTAGACCAGGTGCCCCACCCCAGTTGCAAGGGATTCTGGGAAAACAAGCACAGGATTTCCAGATTGATCCGCTGTGATTCAAGTCCCATGAGCCTCCAAAGAAAATGAAGACTTTGCTTAAGGTAAGGGAGAAGGCTGGAGTAGGCCCTGCATAAGCACCTCATAGAATCTCAATGACAAGTCTTCTCCTATTGTTATTCTGTTTTAAAATACAAGACGTTGCTAGAATAAGGCTTCCTGGTTTTATGACTGGCCTTTTTTTTTTTTCAAATGAGGCACCCAGAGCCATAGAGACTGGGAGTGCCTTCGTAAGTCTGACTGACACTTAACTATGCTGTGTAGTTGGTAGCCTGCAGCATTGTCCTCGCTGACCTGTATGTTCATTTTTCCAGATGAACCTCTTCAGCCTTCCACATCCCATAATGAGAGCGTGCCTAGTTACTGCAAAAATGATGAAGGGGATATATTCCTGGCAGCTGAGTCCTGGAAGCCTGACGTTTGCACCAGCTGTGTGTGCATGGATAGCGTAATTAGCTGTTACTCTGAGTCTTGCCCTTCCGTGTCCTGTGAAAGACCTGTTTTGAGGAAAGGCCAGTGTTGTCCCTACTGCCTAGGTAAGATCAAGGAAAAAAGAAAAAAAAAAAAAACACTTTCATCTCTCCCAGTGACGACTAAATTAACATTGACGGCCATTTGCGTAGATGAGTTAGTATTTTTAAAATTGGTTTTTCTGGTTGGTTTGCCACACAGACCCAATGTAGGAATCATCCATCAGGGGGAAGATGGGGAAGATGTGCTCCCAAGATGGAATGCATGAAGAATAAATAGATGCTGTCTCAGAATATAATGACATTATAGCACCATTATGTCCCATTGGGACCCTTTGCAACTTCGGTGTTTTCAATATCATAGCTCTCCCTACCTGATTATTTTCAATATTCACCCCCGCAAGTTATTCCCCATATTAGAGAATGTTTATTATATAAAATTTGCCTCTCCCTTGAGACCAACTCAATATGAAATATTCATTAAATCCCCATTTGTTTGTCTTTTTCTGTCTTATGGGGCAATCAGTTGATCCTGCTTAAGCCACGTGGCTGTCCGTGTTGATGACCTAACCACAGAGTGAGCCTGTGGGGCCACATCTTATAGGCACAGGACATACGAATATTAGCCCTGAATGTCCGTACCAAACTGATCCTGTGGTCGCCGCAAGCCAGATGCTGCCCTGGGTACCAAAAGGAGAGGCTGAGACAGCTGGCAGCTCTAATCAGGGACAGCCCTCGCTCCCAAGGTCCTCACTGTCTTTATTGCTTTTGTAACCTACAGTCAAATGAGAGACAAGACACATCTCAGTCCCACAGTGAACCGTAATCAGGGTAGCAAATGAAAACACATGTCAGTTGTTATTAATTACAGGCATTGTGCATTTATTGCCAATGGGTTGTGTGTGTGTGGTGTGTGTGTGTGTGTGCTTTCTACATACAAGTCATTGCAAGTACTTGAAGGAATACCTGGGAAAAAAGAAACAATTTCAAGCCACAGAATGCTGTTCTTGGAAATTTTACAGAGCTAAATACACCCAGTGGTTACACTGACTCGTGTGTGTATGTGTGTGTGTGTGTGTGTGTGTGTTCGGTATATACACAAAAAAATATAAAATAGTATGTTTTGAAAACTTTGAGTGGATATGTTATAATTTATTCTTTGAACTAGAATGTTCTTTAGTGAAAACTGGGTAACTGTGATATAGTAACAACTTCAGATCAGAAATGTCTACAGAAACTGGGACGGATGGTGATGTCCCAGTAGGAAAAGATACTCGTAAGCACTGTTCCTAAATGGAACTAAAAATATAACGAGACATACACCCAAATTGCTTTTCAAAGAGCTGACCAGAATCTGTACAAGAAATGGCACTGCCTTTGTTGACAGTCTAAAGCCAAGATGTAACTAGGATACTGTCCAGTCTTTACAGGAGAGCACAGACAGTAACGTTCTGTTTACATGTCAGAGCTCTAATGACAAAAGCAAGAACTAATGAACCACCCAGGATTGCATGGCTAATCCTTGGGAAATTACAGCCCAGGAGGCCTGAGAATTCCATGTTAGCTTCAAAGGAAAAAAATGTAAGAACAAATTTATCTTGCGTTGAAATTCTCATATGGTTTTGTTCGACTGAAAGTTCCCGTTGTGTTTTGTCAGTAAAACCGTTTACTTTAGTTGTAGATTAGTTTCCATGTGATAATGGTAAATCACTTCTCTTCCTTGCAAAAACAGTGCCCCAAAATTGTGGAAAGAACCCTTCCTACCTTAGTATTTTTCTGCCTTTATTTCTGTCTTCTGTTTTTGTTTTTTTCCTTCATACTCCAAATTCCTGAATCATGTAGACTAGGTATTCTTCCTTAATGTAGACGAAAAAGGCTCATTTGACCTAAATTTACGATTTGGGTTAGATTATAAGCTCTTTCATTAAATCATGGTCCATATAAGTCCATATTCTGTTCCAGTACCCTCTAAACGACCCTCCCCATCTACCCACTGATGTGCGTGCACTTGGACTCATCTAAAGGGAACAGGAGAGATTTTCCAGCCAGAAGCTGCACCTTGTGCTGTATTTATGAATCTTCTTGTTCCGTACCTGTGGTTGTGTCCTTGAATTCCTAATTAAGTCACCATTGTCTGTGTCATGTCCGTTTTGTAAATACTCTTGTTAAAGTAGTCCTATCATGCGGCTGTGCTGTTCAAGCATTGAAAGTTGAGTTCATGAAGTAATGTAGAGATTTCCTGACTTGCCTGTTTTATTTGGGGGTGTTTTCACTTATCAACTGGTTGTCCTGATGTCCCATCAGCGTGGCCCCTTGACAGAGGCACCAAGCCTGGATAAGGCCAGCATTCCCAAAAGTGCTTCAGAGATGTGCCTGAGATGTGGACCCTTAGTCACCCAGAAAAGGAAAAATGATGAGACAGGCTATTGTTTGTATGTTGTAGAACATCCAGTTGTCTTTGCAGAGAGCAATGAGCACTGTGCTCACATTGGGTCCTGTTTGGGGCATTCTGTTTTACCCTAGATTGTCAGTCTTCATAATCACATATATATCACTGGAGACTGGACATGTCACCTGGGGCCCTGGCCTTGCCTTAGCCTCAGGTGTCCTAGGTAGCTATTGCTCTAACTGCACAGCTACTGGGAAACTGACTTCTTCTCACGTCAAAACTAAGAAGTGTGCTTCGTTTTTTCTTTGAATTCTCATCTTATTCTCAGCATAAGAGTAAGGAAAAGTGGTAATCCTACTAAAAGTAGGCTTCTAATTACAAGTGTTTGTGTTCCTTTCAGCTAAATTATCATCTCACTAATGTTCGGTGATAATGGTTCTCCTTTGATGTGTGAAGGCCTCCTATTATGTGTGCTAATTTAGTAGGATGTGTAATACAGACATAATTAATAGGATTGGTGATTAATTTTGAAAAGTGAGCAGCTTTGTCTAATTGCTTATAATACCCATCATTAGGGAATTCATCCTTCTACTCAAACGAAACTAAGTAGTAATTACCCAATCATTTTAATGGTGCATCTTAATTGATTTTCTAATTTTTTTGTATTCTGCCTTCCTACACAAATACACACAAGCTTAGATTGTATTTTCATAGGCTTCCTGACTATAAAGGTGGCTTTTAAAATGGAATGAGTATGAGTCAGGTAGACAACAACCGTTTTCAAATTCTGGTATGTGATGGCAGGCACGATAGATGGTTCCTTGGAATTACTGGAGCACTCCGTTATGACATACTTCACAATGAGAGCACAGGCTACTGTACAGCACCCTCATTTTGCTATCAGCTGCATGCTCTGTGCCTCTCTGGTTCCTTTCCAGAGGAACTAGTCTTTCAGGGCTGAATGAGATCTTGGCTCCATGACTCCCCAGGGGAAAGCAAATGAGTAACCCGTGGCCAGCATCCCACCAGCACTCAACCATATCTGGGAGGACCCATACCCTGCCCACAGCTCTGGCAAGGGGAACGTGAGTTTCCCATGGACCCTTTCTGTGCCAGTGATTCAGTTTTTCCAGGTCAGCTATTCCACGGAAAGAACACTCCTTTGATTATAAAGACTATTCTTAGTCTAACAGATGGGGTCCTCCGTTAGTTCCCTGTCAGCTTTGTAAAATGAGAAAGTCAGATGGGCCGCCACTAGGCTGGTCTAGGAGAACACAGCCACTCTGCCAGCTGAGGCAGAAGTGTTAACCAGAATATTACCTAGAAGATTATGGTATGTATTTGTTTGTAGTTGCATGTTACTTTGCTTGACATTTTTAGCTCACATACTGAGAATCACAGCTAGAAATCAATTTTAAGAGCTCTTGTCAAACGTTAGTTATTTTTGGATAAGGGCTGTTTGTTTATGAAATACACAAAACAAACACATGTGGTTTATAACTTGCATGTGAAAGAAGCTAAGATACTCTGTTTCTGTGACTTAGAGTCATTTCAGAATGTCTTTAATATAGATCTTCCAAGATCTGTGAAAAATGAACTTTCCGAGTGGTGATTCATTAAAGGATAGTTTCATCCACGAGTTCAGGCACCTGTCTGGTTAGCACATAGCCGAACTTTGCATTTGCTGTGTGTCAGTCTGTAATACTATTGGAAGTGACACTGCCGTAGGGGTCAAGCTGGCCTGGCCAGAGTCAGAACTGTGACTTATTCCCCGTGCGCTGCAGTGCTACAATCGTGTGGCAATCTTCAGTGAATGAGAAGAAGAGCAGCTCCCTACTCAGAGACATGGGGAGGGGTCTGTGTTCTGTACCACGTCAGTCTGCTGTGCGGCATCCCTTGTGCTTATGCGTCTGTGTTTCAGGTTGACTGACCAAACACTGTTTTCTTAGATCACTATATACATGTCTGTTGGGCAGAATCAAATAGAGTAAACCATTTGCATGAACGTGGTTCAAATACAGAATCTGTGGGGTTAATGTTACCTGGTTTCAAGTCATAATATTAGGACACTCTAATCCAATATTCCAATGTATTTCCTTAACATTAAAAACGTGTGCGCTTTCTAAGGCCTTGGAGCCAGAGTTAGGATTACACCAGAGTTAGGATCACACCTCTGAAACCTGCTGCCTCTGTGTCTCGGTGGCGATCCACCTCAGTTGCCTCCTGCAGAAGAAACCTGTGCTTCTTGGAGGTGGTATGTAAATGAAGTGAAGCTGTGTTTGCATGTGGAGATGTAAACAGAGTGTGAGTGTACCCTGACTCAGTAGTCCAGTGCTCTTGCCGTAGAGACCGAAGCCAGTCAGATAGCGTTCAGAGAGTGCCGCTTAACCTCCCCATGGTGGAGTGGAACTTCTGGCTCCACCAGGAGAGGGCCTGGCACAGCACATCTCTGAGATGACCTTCTGAAGGCAGAGAGCACAGTGATGGTGCCTGACAGTGGGCTTTCACCATGTCCTTTCTCCCCTTTAAAGGCTGTAGCTTCTTTGACCCCTTCTCATGGCCCCAGTGGAAATTGCATGCTCTCTTTAAGACATGGCGGGACTAGGCCTTACCTACAAACCTCACTGTCCTAGGCATTGTCAGAGTGAGAAGATGGAACCCATCGCTTGGGTTTCGTGTGAGGAATCCACGAACCACTTGTGTGGTATTCACTGTGACCCCGGGGGCACCACCTGTTGATTGTGGAGGGCACACACTCCTAGAGAAGTGCCATGCATCTCTTCCATTCCTTCCTCCACCGCAAGTCACAGCAGCCCCAGACTGTCACCCTCATTGTCAGAATCAGTGTTAAGGTGTTTAAGCAAAAAGAAAGAGATAAGATACAGTGGAAAGGGGAAAGAAACAGAATGGGCTTTTGCGTATTATTTTGAGGCTGTGAGAAGGAAAACATTCTGGTTGTCATCTACTGTACTAACTTTGGAACTGGTCTAAAGTTACCACGCCAAAAATAAACAGTGTTTGATTTCAGTTCACTTAGGTCTTGCCCTGCACCCTGGGCAGTACCTCCTGCTGCGTATTCCAGGCACAGTTTTTGTTTCTCCCAGCATGTTTCAGACACCCAGCATAAGCAAATTCACATGTTTGCAGCTAACTCAGGCCTCTGCTCCAGCATCTGTCTGAGCCCCTGCCCAAGGATGGCCTCGTATTAAAAATCCCTCTGCACAGAGGAGGGCTGAGGGCTGGAGGCTGTCACTGGAGATTCAGATTGTGTAGCACCATCTGCCCTTCCTGCTTACTTCTGTATGTAAGGCCAACCCTGATTGCCTACCTGCCAGTGACAAGGGGTGAGCAGAGACCTCTTCCCAGGAGGACACACTTGTTAAGGGCCCCTGGACACTGCTGGCAGAGGATTTCTAACAGCATAAAACATCTCCTCTAGGTGAAAACTGGGACATCCTGCCAGGGAGGTTTTTTTCTAACAAGATGCTTCAGCATTCTAAAGAAAGTTGCATTTCTTTTCCTTCTTTTTTGGAGCCACTTTGATCTTGCATTGTTTCTGCTTGCTGTTAGAATGCATTGATTTATTTCCCAAATTATTTCAGTGTATAATCTCTGTGTGTACACACACACATACCCTACTGTGAAATAAGACTTCAAGTTAAAAATGAACTACGTCCTTGGACTTGGTCCTTGAAGTACCCATCCCACGACAGTAGATACTCAATACAAGAATTACATTCTCTAAATTATGTCCTCTTTGCATGCAGTGGGCATCAACCAAAACTCATTGCATGCCAGTTGGTCAGATTTCTGTTCATGGAACTCAGGTACATTTATAATTCTTCCATTGATGTGAAGCAACCATTTTATTAGAGTATGTTGATCTTTATAATAGAGTTAGACTTTACCTCCCTAGAAATAAATGAGCTAAAAATGAAGTTGGGTTTTGAAGAAAAGACTTCGATGGCCATTGGCTTATACATCAATAAAGATACTGTATAGAGGTAGCAGCCACACTATATGACACTGTTTATCTCTTATTTATGAAAAGAATTAAGACTGGAGATTTTTCCCAAGCATTTTTCCTCATTGAACTTATTCAGGCAAGTCCATTTAAGCTCCCACTTGGAACTCTTAGAGTCTACACGCCCCTTAAGCCAGAGTGCTCAGGGTCGGTGCCTACACACCTGCAAACTTCTAGTGACATGTCAGTTTGTTTTGTTTTGTTTTACTTAGACTCCTGTTTCTTGCAGTTTCTGTTTTATGTTACAAACTAAAACACATTTCATGTGTTCTCCAAGCATAACACTCTTGTACAGCATTTGCCCATCTAAAGTTGATTTAAAACAAAAATGACATCACAGGCCAGGGATTTGGTGTTTTATCAGAAAGTAAAACGAAAGATACCTAAGTGTGTCTTCCTCCTTTCTGGATTAGAAGGAGGGATTGTAATGCATTGTGTGACTTGTACACAGGTATTGTAGTAAGTACTTTCCCTGTGTCCATGCTTGATCATTAGTAATCCTTGGCTGCTTTCCTACTCTTTCTTCTGAGCCTCTTGCTACCCGAACTGAATAAGCTACCTTTTTTATCCCTGTCTAAGTGGTCTCAATAAGTATTATTTACCTAAAATCATGCTGGGGAGGTAGCTAGGCAGGTGAAATGCACAAACCTGAACACCTAAGCTTGGATCCCCAGTACCCAGGTGAAAAGCCAGGCATGGCAGCATACATCTGTAACCCTAGAGACAAAGGAGGAGGGGACACAGGCAGATCCTCATGCTTGCTAGCCAGCCATTCTGATCAGTCATGAGGTCTGGGTTCAGTAAGAGAAACTATATCAAAATACAAGTGGGGGACACACATGCACACAGCACAGAGGCATGTGCACACACAGACATACACTCAACTTGCATAGACACACTTAAAGTTTCAAACTTAGTACCCACACTGAAGTGGGATGATAATAAGCCAGTCCTTTGGCACATCCATTAACTGTAAGCCCCTGTGGCTCTTCCCTGTCACTACTGAAGCTAAGCGTCAAGAACAGTACTGTGACTCCATTTCAGCACCAGGATCCCAGAGTAAATTACTTTTCTGGACTCTGTATTGTGGCAGGAGATTTGAAAGGACTGATGCAATTTCTTAAGCTGCCTAACTTCCTCCCAGGAAGTGACTCCCACACCATAACCACCAGAACAGAATTAGAACCCAAGGTGTCCATCCGAGAAGGTTATCTCTGAGACAGAAACTGAAAGCCCAAGTGTAATGCAGGTTACAGTAGCCTTGGGGTTCTGTATCCTTCCTAGGAGGAAACAGGAAGCAGTCAGGAGAAACTTCCTTTGCAGAGGCTCACATATCCAGCAGTAGGTCAGAGTCAGCCAGGCCTGTGGGTCCATGTGGGTGACTTCCGAGACTGTAGGGTGAATGTGGATAGAGGAAGAAAGCACTACTAGCCAATGTGACCCTTGGTGAACTTTATCTCATAATTAAAACAGCTCAAGTAGTAAAAACCAAGTCCAACCTTCACAGCTTATCAAAGCTCTCTTTTCTTGTCTTGAAAGGACTGTCAAGTTTAAACAGTTGAATGCAGCCTAGAAAGAGTGAACATGCAAGGCCTTGACAGTTTTTCCTTTTTATATAACCAGAAGCCTGGACGAATAGAGGGGAAACCACACTGAGTTCTGCAGCTCTGCTCCAGAAGGGCATTGCATATTCTTAATGTGGTCCTCGGCCAAACAAGACACTGTTGCTTGAATGTGCACACAAAGAAGAGATCATGTGTGTGTATGTGTGTGTGTGTGTGTGTGTGTGTGAGAGAGAGAGACAGACAGACAGACAGACAAACAGACAGAGGGACAGAGAGAGAGCACATTCTGTGACTTAAACAAGCTCTGTCGTGGAGCCATTGTGACAAACAGCCCATCTTTTGGCCCACCATATTGACAATGTCAGCAAAACAAACGCTTGCCTGAAAGAGGCCATTCCAGATTGACGCTGATGGGTAAGACAGGGGCCCAGGATGAGGAAGCAAAATGCCATAGCTGTTCAAACCAAGGAGTAACCACAAAATAGTGACACCATAGTGATTGACCGTCTCACGTCAGTATTTAAAAAACTGGCCCTAGATGCCATGGCCAGTAGAACAGCCTGAAGCTGTGTGAAGCTGGGACAGTATCGTCAGAATGCGGTTTTATCCTGCTGCAAAGGCTGCTTCCAAGAGGACCACGCTTGTCTGCATGTTCACTTCCTGTTGTGTTGGTTTTAAGAGTAAATGTTGTTATGTGTCAGCATCGTACCTGATGATTTTTTCCTTCTCTCGTCATTTTCCTCTGAGAGAGAGAAAAAGGGAAACAGCAAGGGGGGTGAGAGTTGTGAGAGGGAGAGACAAGTTGGAGGGAGACTTCCAGGAAGGCCCGTGAGTCCTCACCATTGTGCCACCTCGGCTGCTCAGCCAGGCTGTGTCACTTGGTTCAAAGACCTCCATTTCCTGCAGCAACTGAGCAATAATGACTTTGCATGATGTGGCCCTGATACCTGCCCAGAAAGTGCTCCGCCCCCACCATCCCTGGAGCCATGCCTCCATAGTTGGTAGACAGAAGGCATATGGGGGTTGTAGAGGCCAAACCCACTGTGGTTCCTGTCCCACCCTGCCTTACTTTACCTCCCTGAGCCTCAGTGTTCTGTGGGATTGAAACAATGACCCTAGCCACTGTGCTGTGGAGATCAAATGGAGTTGACCCATGTGCAATATTTATCTTGGTGCCTGGCACATAGCAGTCACCCAGTTAAGTGGAAGTTATAAATAATACAAAGTATTCAATAATAGAGGCACATGATGTCATTGCCAGTGCAAGCAAGCAAAGCAGCTGGGTGATCAGTGCCAGTGGTGAGAATCAAACAGCACCAGTAGCCACGTAGAAACTGAGTCCCTAGGTCTGCACCCAGGCTGGGTGCTCGAAGTGGCTTTTACCTATAGCCTCACTAAGCAGTTCGCACAGGAAAGCTACAGTGACTTTATTAATTCACTGTGAAGACCTCCAAATTGCATAGACTTGCCCCAGCTTTCCCATCCTGAAGGTTTCTTATGCCCGCGGTCCATCCAGCTACCAACATCTGCCCTCCACTGTCAGACTGAAGTCACTAACCTCTTGAGAGAAACTGGGTAAAAAGCAAAAAATATTTCTATGAGGACTCAATAACCAAAATCTCTCTTACTATTTTTCTGAGCCAGATGGCACCCTGCCGTGGTAAAGCTACTTGGGACTGTCTCAAGAGCAAGAGTCACATCTGTTTACTTCACATGAAAATTCATTATTAGTACAGTACAGCTTGTTTTTGTACCCTGTTTGGAGAAACAAAATTAGTTGCTATGAAGTGTTTTGATACTTTGATTCAAATGGACTTTGCCGATGTCTCTGACACGGGGTTCACTGTGAATCAATGAATTCGGGTCTCCGCACACCTGGCAGTATACCAACTCTGAGCTGCTAAATCAGACACTAGTTTAGCCTTTGCTGGGCTCTCTCTGTGTTGGGTGGCCTCAGAGTCTCTGCAGAAGGCCGGTGCACAGCGGAGCCAACATGAGAAGTGCCTTGCCGCCAGCTGGCGACTGCTGTGCTCCGAACATCTTCACGCCCGGTTGTTCAAATCCTATCTCAAATCTGAATTAAGTTGTTTGCCAAGGAACCAAAGCTGAAAGGGAAATGCTCCTGAGCTCCTCGCTGATGAGCTTGGGTGGAACCGTGATCAACTGGTAATAGACGATAAGCCAGGCATCCAGGTCCAGTTGGAGTCAGCCGGCTTGTTCAGGGAAATAGTTCTGGAAGGGCTGCACACCCCTTCTGGGGTCAGAGACTCTGACTGTCTATCTGAGAGACTGTATACCGGGTCTCTCTGTGGGTTGCCAGCATGATGGGTTCCACGGAATTTGTGGTCATTTTGCTTCTTTGAATTTTCAGTCCTCGTGGAATTAATTTGGGTAACAAAGTGAGACTTTTCAGTGCCACCTGCTGTGTGGTCCAGTGTCCTTGACTGAGCCCCTCGCCCTCAAAGCATCCAGGGTACTTTCTTTTGTGTCATTTCATAACTGACCTTGTAGGCTGAAGGTGGTCTCGTACAGCTGCTGAATGAGAATTGTCATAGGCACGGGGTCATGCTGTCATTCAACATCTGGTCACTGGCATGGCCCATGCTTTTCTTAGTCTGTGGAAATTGTTTTGAGTAGGGGAGTACCATTCAGTAAGCACCACGTTTCGGTATGAGCCTCTTCCATATTCTCGTGTGTTGTGTGTGTGTGTGTGTGTGTTGTATGAGAGAAGGAGAGTGTTGAGATTTCTGTTTTATATATTTTTGATGTATTAACCAATAGTAAGGAATTTCACTATTCAAAAGGAAAGGAAAAAAGAAAACCTCACCCTTAAGTGTAGCAATCACTGTTAACTTTCCTTCTTTCTAGACAACTGTAATTGTTCTAACCTGGTTGCATGCACAACACGTAATGCATTTCACAGCAGTCCTACGTAGTACTAGCATGACTTTGTCATGAGTCTTTTTCTATTGTTAGGAAACACTTCCTGTGTTAGGCGTGAATCCCCCTCTGTTTGTTTGTATTAATGTTGTGATGAATGTCTTCATAAGCAACTTCCTTTTAGGCCTGTGGTTCTCAACCTTTGTAATGCTCTGTGATCCTTTAATACAGTTCTTCATGTGTGGTGACCCCAGGCATGAAATTATTTTCATTGCTACTTCATGATTGTTTTGTTGTTGTTACTGTTGTGAATTGCAGTGTAACTATGTGATAGGCAGGATATCTGATAGGTTGCCCCAGTGGGGGGGCTTACCCACAGGTTGAGAACCACTGCGTTAGCTCTTCCCCCACTCCAAATGGACTGCAGATTACAGGCAGTAGAGATACTAGATCAAAAAGTAGAGTAAACATCTAAACGACATATGAAGGGTGTTCCACATTGGTTTTGCCCATTACTCTATACCATCTTTCTTACTAGAGCTTCCAGTAACTGGCTTAAGTCTCACCTTTTACCTTAATATTTAAGCTCTTTCTAGTATAAATACTGGAAGAAGTCTCACTTTCCTGGCAGAGTTGGTTTTTCTGCCCTTCACACTGCCCATCTGTGTTTACTTCCTATCAGTATGGGTAACTGTCAGGCTTGGGTGAGGAACCCCCCAAGGCTGCCTCCACCATACTCTGGGCTGCCTTCCTGGTCAGAGTCCTGCCTGTCTCAGCACTGGGGATGAGTGGTTGTTACAAATGAGGGTGTCCTCATGATGCTAAATGCGTAATTACCATCTTTAACATCTTAACCTCTTTTTGGAAGCAAATATTACATTGTAAACATTAGTAGCATTGATTTATTAAATATCTTAACGCGTAATGAGTTTCTGTGCTCAGACTCTAGGAAAACAGAGCTCAGTGCTTGACCTTGCGTCAAACCCCTTTGCACAGAGTCATCAGCCCTTCTGTCATGGTGCCTTGTTCCCTTCCTCCACAGGATCACTGGTGGAGGCACCACCAACATAAAACGGGGTAACAGCCAAGATAGGGCAAGGAATTGAGCCTTCTCTTTCCCAGCTCCTCACAGAGAACTACAGTGGTTGCAGTTTTGTCCCGTCATTGGAACAGTTTCATGGGCTATGTAAAACGTAGGCAGTACCATTGTTTTGTAAAGGATCACTTCCTTCCTTACAAGGTCACTGCATAATAAACTCTAGACTCAGTGTCCAGAACTGTCCTACATGAAATGATGATGAGGTCAGAATGCTTCCTGAATTGAAGACACTATGTGGCTCTGCCCAGCCCTTTTTCCCATGTATGTTTTCCATATCTTAATTGAAGTTACCCCCTTTAAGGATTCCATATTAGCAAATACTTGTGTTCCATTTTGGATTGAAAGCCTTCAAATGAGTTGTTAATTTAATAGATGATTCACCAAAACCCTTTGTGTGGGAGATGGACTGATAATAGCCAAATAACATGTTAGCATGAATATCTCATTACTACCAAAATGTCCCCTGCTGAGCTTTAGGCAGCAGTAATGAAATGGAAGGAAAAAAATGTTGACAGGGGGTTTTATACCTTTTAACGCATGATATAGGTTTTATTCCCTCTGTTTAGATGGCCTGTGTTCTGTCCTTTGTGTCTGTCCAGTGAATGTCATAACCCCCAACACTGAGCCCTGAGCACCCCAACTTTCCTAAAGAGTTTTGCCTTTTCCAGTGCCCAGTCGTACAATCTTTAGGATCTAAGCACAAGTGTATCCCAGATTTGCAGGTGTCATCCAGCCACCCACTGACCTGGTGCCAAGGCTGCGTCATGAATCAGCCCGTCTCTGCCTTACTGCTGAACTGTTGGCCATCGGGCTTGCTCGCTATCTCGGAGCCCTGGTCTTAAGCCCCAGTGGAAAATGACTAGGGAATCACTGTTAAATGTGACCACTGTGAATAAGCTAAAAAGAGAAGGAGCTGAGCATGGTGGTGCATGCCTTTAATCCCAGCGTTCTGGGAGGCAGAGGCGGGCAGATCTCTCTGAGTTCGAGGCCAGCCTAGTCTACAAAGCGACTCTAGGATAGTCAAGGCTACACAGAAAAAAACTAAAAGAGAGAGAGAGAGAGAGAGAGAGAGAGAGAGAGAGAGAGAGAGAGAGAGAGAAAGGGGCATGTAACAAGGGAAAGGTTGGCATGTGAAGATGTCCAGAGATGATGTAAACTTCTAAACAAAATATTTGTGAACATACTCTGTTCTCAAGTACCATAGTTTGCTGATGTTGTGAGGAGAACGAGTTAATTGAAGTAAAATTGTCTTGGAGGTGGAAGTGTCCTTAGTGATGAGAAGTCATGCAGTATCCCCGAAAGGCGAAGGGAGCACTTCTCTAGACTTCTGTGTCTCATATGCCGTCATTCTCATCCCTTGCCATCTTCCAGCATGAGTGATTTATGAAACACACTAAGGATGGGAATGAGGATTTGTAAAGTCTGGCTCTGCGAGTGTGCCCAGCTGGATCCCTTGTTCCTTTCTGCATCACATTGTGGGCAGCATTCCCTGGGTGGTTGTTACAGTTGGTAATCTATGTGGCCCTTGATTGGGCCTTTGTGGCTGTAGTCAGTTGCTAGTCACAAGAAGAGAGTTCTGAAGGTCCAAGGAAAATGACCGACAACACTATTGGGACTAGAAAAACAAATGGCCCCTCGAATTCTGGAGATCATCATGCGCCATGCAGTTGTTTCAAGCTGTTCTTCTTAGCTTCCCAGTAGAAGATGCTATGTGTGTCTCTCAGTCAACCCCACTGTGTGCTCTTCTTTTTCACTAGAGGACACAATTCCAAAGAAAGTGGTGTGTCACTTCAGTGGGAAGACCTATGCTGACGAGGAGCGCTGGGACATTGACAGCTGCACACACTGCTACTGCCTACAGGGCCAGACCCTCTGCTCGACAGTCAGCTGCCCCCCGCTGCCCTGCTCGGAGCCCATCAAGGTGGAAGGAAGCTGCTGCCCGATGTGCCCAGGTATCCAAATCATCCTCCTGCTGCTGCCGAGCAAATATGTCCCAGGTCATGGGTCAGCCCGGTGGAAATGCTTCTACACAAAGACCTTGGGGTAATTTGCAGAGCTGGGGCCCCTGGAGGTGAAGGCTGTACCTTTTCTAACTCGTATACGCTACTGTTAAAGTGGGGTACCGCCGCACAAGTATAGCCAACCCGTTATAGACATCTGCTCTGTCGGAACAGCATAGTTTTAGTGCAGTGTTAGACCAGCCTGGGGAAAAGGACTTAAGGTCAAACACAGCAGGGAATAAGACATGAATGTATACCAGAATGAAAATGGAAGATTAGTATTTAGAAAAGATAGATCTGGACCATTCTTTTTTTTTTTTTTTTTTAAGTTCAGCAGCTCAATTCCCTACCCCACCACGATGGAAGTCTTTTCCCAACCCCTCAGCTGAACCCTTCTCCTCCCACGTTTGACGTA
This sequence comes from Pachyuromys duprasi, assembly GCA_028658305.1. NCBI lineage: Eukaryota > Metazoa > Chordata > Mammalia > Rodentia > Muridae > Pachyuromys > Pachyuromys duprasi. Next base: position 38,679,069 of record CM053755.1, read on the forward strand.
ATCACTGAGCACACCCTCCGGTACGTCTCCTCCTGTCCTTCTCCCTCACATCAACTGCCTTATTCATCCTCTCCGTGTCAAACCTGAGACCCCACAGCTGCCCTGTCTCCACCCCCATCTTCTAGTTTTCTATCCCCGTGCCTCCTGCCAAAACAGCTCCTTTATCCCGTGCCCTAATCCCAGAACTGCTGGGCCTCAGCCTTCAGCGGGCCAGCCTCTGGGCAGTGTTCCCAACCTGATCCCATGCACACCGGAGACTCCCCAGGCAGTCTGGACCACACATAGGCTCCCTCTCGCATCCAAGTGAGGCTCTGAGTGAGTCGGGAACCTTTCCATCGTCACCTGGATGCTCCTGTTTCCTTGCAGCATTATGTTAATCTTGCTGTGTTCGGGACTGTAATCTGGGATCCGTATCAATTTAGAAGTATAGCTGTGCTGTAATACTTTTAAAAGGGGCAGCCAGACAGTGCTTAATTGAACTTTGTTGGTCTTTTTGTTGGGTCTTACACAGATAACCCTATCTGAGCATTTCTGAAAATGTGCAGCAACCTTTGAAAAGACAACTGTAGAAAGTAAACAAGTCCTTCTTAGCTCTCGTCTTGTTGAGCAAGTGGTATCACTTAATGCTGCAGTTTGGACCTTCCTAGATGAAACTCTCTGCACTTGGCTTTAGGGTTACTGACTCCCTTGGCTTCTTCCCTTGCCCCTAGAGTTTCTCCTCTGTTTGCTTTCCTGGTCCCTCCTCAGCTGATCACCCATCAGAAACTGGGGCAAAACCAAAAGTTTATTGTGACCATCACAGCCAGAACGATGTCAGTATTTTAGAGAGCAGAGTGGGCATTGCGTGGCAGTGGAGTCCAGCTCTGGTACTGGCCATGAGGGCTAAGCTCCTAAGCAGAGCTTCCCTGTAGAGCAGTGTGGCCCTGGAATGCTTGCGGAGAAAGGGTTTGAGCAAGATTTTAACAGTTGAATGGTCTTTCTTAGTGGGAATGAAGAAGTTTTCTAACCAAAGACCTCAAAATAGGCAAGGTCAAGCCAGTGCCCCTACGGCAATGAGTTCTAGAAGCAGGTGGAAAAGATAAATGGCGATGAAGTTATTTAGGGCCTGTCTTATGCAGAGTGTAAATTAGACCTTGGAGGGAGTGGGGAGGTTCGGTTTTGAGCAAATGTATCACATGAAGGACAAAGGTCATATCTTAGGGAGACTTATGGGGTTGTATACACGATGAACCAAAGCAAGAAGAGACAGGCAGTATAGCTGTGACACACACGAACCTATAAAGCCAATATTTGACACTAGAAAAGCCTAGGAGAGTAGAACGTCTCTGCCCCACTGTGAGAAATGCTTACACTGCCCAAAGCTAGCTACTGGTGTGAGCCATAATATAAATGGGGAAAATGAGTCGTTCACATCCTGGGACAAATGACATTGAATTGAAGGTTTTATTTGGGTTAAATGTATTAATGTCAACAATAGGCCACTTCACCTCTCAGATAAAATGCTTCCTTCTTTTAGAAATGTATGTGCCAGAGCCAACCAATGTACCCATTGAGAAGAAAAATCACCGTGGAGAGATTGACCTGGAGGTTCCCATGTGGCCCACCCCAAGTGAAAATGACATCATTCATCTCCCTAGAGGTAAACACTGACGGCACTTGAGATCCGTCCTGTCTTCTTTGCGATCTGCTTTGTTTATTTTGTTGTACTTTCTAATGGCTCATGAAAGTTCACTAACTACTCTGAGGAAGACCATGGCCAAATATGTTAAACATAAGTCGGACACATCAGCAGATCACTAGATAAGTGCCTCCTTCCTGGTCCTGCAGGCTCAGATGCTTGGAAATGAGGGGAAAGAACATATTCCTAGTCAGAAGAGGCTGGTGTGAAAATGCACCTGAATGAACATAGCAGAGGAATAATGTTCCCCACAGCCCCGTGGGGTCCTGTAGTTAGCAGGCAGCATCCCTCTTTCAGGTTTCCACCTCATGAGGGTTTAAAGTTTATTACACAGCCAATTTCTACAGATTTCATTCCTTTCTTCTACTTTTCAGTTGTGTGTGATAATCAGCTGAGTTTGTTTCTTGTTAGCTGCTAGCAAAGCCTGGCTGAATTCCTGTCACTACTTCTCTTAAGGAGAGGAGTCTGAATTTATGCTACACCCTGGCTCAATACTGCCTCCTGTTGACTCCCAAGCATGCTTTCAAAACCATCATGCAATTTTTATATTTCTTTTGGAAGAAGCGATGCGTGTTGCGTGAGAGATTAATGATCTTGATACATTAGACATTATAAACATTATCTTTGGATCAAGGCAGATGACCAGAGAGCCAAACCCCGGTGCCCAGGGTTCCGGCTCCTTGTGTGATTGCTCTGACTGGACACACAGTTAGCATTGTGTGCTCACTCAAGTCAGCGTATGTGCCCTTGTTGGACAGTCCAGGCTCCAGTCACGAGAGCAGATGCACCAACTGTGGTCTGCTGGGGACCTGTGCATTACATAGCAAGAAAATCCATGCCTCTCCTCAATAACTCAACTCATTTTGATCTGAAAGGCCCGAGTCGGTGTTGATGATTTTTGTTTCTGGTGTTGTCTTTGAGTTCAGGGAAGCTCAAAGTGAACTTTCCTGGTGTGCTTTTTAGCATCCCAACCGAACAGAAAGACTAAAGTTTGTAAAGAGCTGTGAGTTCTTCAAAAGAATTTTCCTTAAGTGACTTTCCAGTATTCACATATGACACACATGCCTGAAACCACTCCAGGTATCATTTGGAATATTTGGGAAGGCAGTCCCTCTTTTATTCCTTTTGTATTTAAGACTGAATCCATCAGTAAAATGATACTTCTGTCATAGGTGTTTGCCTTCATGCTGATCTTCCTTTTTTTCTCCTCCCACTGTTCTAGCTGACCCGAGCAGAAACAATCTCTCTCAATCTCTCCCTCCTCTCCCGAGTGCACACAGAAGCACAGCAGACATAGCCCTGACACCACAGAGCTGTTCTTTTATAAGCTGAGCTCCCAGGACAGTCAGCATGTCCTGTCTGTCACTAGCTGGCCCTTGATACACGCAGACAACCTGACTAGAACAGCTGATTTAGAAGAAAGTGACATTAAAGCTTCAGGAAGTGGGGCCTTTTCTGTGTCTCTGCAGCTGGCTTGTGGTTTGCTTTGCTTTTGCAGCGCTGAGGGCAAACCAAGGACTTCAGGCGCTGTAGGCAAGCACTGGTACCAAGTCACCCTCCAGCCTCACCACCTTCGCTTTCACAGTATTTTTAAAAAGTTGTTATTATTTTGTGTTTGTGTACAGTATAGGCATGAGGAAGTCAGAGGAGAACATTTATGGGGATGCTGGGGTCTGAAGTTGGGTTATCAGGCTTGTCAGCACTCTACCAGCAGAGTCATACCACAGAAAGTCATTCTAGAGAGCTATCGTTCCCTCATGCTTGTAGTATCATTCATTAAGGCAAGAAATCAGGTAATTTTTCAACAAGCTTATTTGAAGTAAGCATTTTTTGCTTAGAACCCAGCAAACTAGAACATCAACTCAATTGTCCTGTTTGATCTAATTAAACCTAGCTTCTACCTGTAGAACATACTTTGTTATGGTCTCTTTGTCAGTGAGTAGGGAACAAGATATATTAGCCCTACTAAAATACATTAGCATATATGCTAATTGTATATAGTCAGTGTAATATATAATACGTATTCAGTGTAAGCAAGATATTTTAATATTAGTAGCAAATGTGTTTGTTAGCCTAATTTTAATCACCTTTTAAAATTTATCAAGTGTTTTATATTTTCCTAATTAGCTGCATAAGAGATCTTCTTGCCCAGTCAGTAACATTCCTACCCTCTTTTTTTTTTTTTTTAATTTTTGTTGCAAGTTTTCTCTTAATCCTATTTACCCTCTAAGTACTTTACTCTCTAAGAGCTCTTTTTGGCTCAACATTAGACTTTAATCATGTTTTTAGCCCAAAGTACCAGGAAGTAATAAAACCAAGCTGCTGATCTGTATTTGCAGGGTAATTAAAATAATCCTCTGAAATTCTGGTTGAAGTCCTAAGTGCTTGCTTCTTCTCTCCTAGACCTGGGTCACCTCCAGGTAGATTACAGAGATAATAACAGGCTGCACCCGACGGAAGACTCGTCACTGGACTCCATTGTCTCCGTTGTGGCCCCCATAATAATATGCCTCTCCATCATAATAGCATTCCTGCTCATCAACCAGAAGAAACAGTGGGTACCAATGCTGTGCTGGTACCGGACACCAACTAAGGTACCATTTGAGAGTGCTAAATGATGAATGATGATGACTAAGAGAGATGCTTCCTGCTCCCCTAAAGTTTCTTAACGTTTTATAACAGGCAACATCATCTTTTCTTTTGCTAGACTTACCATCAAGTGCTTATCAAGCTGTAGCAAGCAGGCATATAATACTTGCCCAGGGCTGGATTGAACACGGGGTAAATTACCTGTCATCCACTAGTTAATGAGTCCTGACTTCTCATGGACCCAACTTCTTGCATTTGCTTTTAACGTGCTTAAATGAGCTGGCATATGCTTGAGTGAGTCCTAAATTATCATTTATATTTGAAGCCAGAACATGATCATCTGGTGTTTCTCAGTCACTTTTAGTCCTTGAATGGGGATAGAAAACAAATCATGAAAGAAGGGAGATGGCAGGAGAGGGCAAGAAGAGCTTGGAAGACACTAAGGGTGCAAAGTCCTATCACAACTGTACAGAGAGGGGTGCAGGACAGGGTAAAGACCCTGAGATAACACAAAGCAAGAGTGGCAGACTTCTCAACAAGGGACAAAAAAAATTAAGTTTTTGTTTTAACCAAAGGACCTCTTAGTCTTGCCTGTTTTAAGAGGAAGAAAAATGTATATTAAGGAAGTAAACAATTCCTTCCAACTCTAATTCTGCCTTTTTCATTGAAGTTTCTAAATCAGATAACCTGAATATTTTATCCAGTTTCCCCCAACCTGGGCCTAGTGCTTATAAATTGTGTGTGTGTGTGTGTGTGTGTGTGTGTATGTGTGTATGTGTGTTTGTGTGTGTGACAACTACACATGGGCACAGCTTTTATGCTAGACACGTGGCCTGATCATAACATGGTGCTGAGCAAGGATAGGCAGAGTTGCCACTATCTAAGGCTAGGGACAGACACTTACACAGGCCTGAGATGACAGGGTGCAGACAGAAGCTGGTCCAACCTGTGAGGCCATCCTCGGGCAGCATAAGTGATGGGAAATCACTATTTTGCTTTAAAATCTGCCTGCCTGGTAACTTCTGCCAGTTTTCAGCCCTCTAAAATGCAAGCCTGCAGCCAAGGATTTGAAAATGGTCACTGTACCGATTCACCAATCTAAGTATAGGTACAGCTACAGAAAGACATCATGCCCCTGGACACCATGGCCACCATCAAATGATTAAACTATTGTCTGACCTGAGCTGGGGCCTGAGTTTCTGTTCATTTGGCATGAAGAAGTAAGCTAATTCCTTGTGGGTTTCTCCCCCCCGCTCCTGCACAGCCTTCTTCCTTGAATAATCAGCTGGTATCTGTGGACTGCAAGAAAGGCACTCAAGTCCAGGTGGATGGTTCCCAGAGAATGCTAAGAATTGCTGAACCAGATGCACGATTCAGTGGCTTCTACAGCATGCAGAAACAGAACCATCTACAAGCAGATAATTTCTACCAGACGGTGTGAACACAGGCTGCAGCATGGATGAGGTTTTGAAAGACAGGAAAATGACAAAAATCTGCTCTTTAAAGTAAACTAGAATTTGTGCACTTGCTTAGTGGATTGTATCGGATTGTGACTTGGTGTCTGGCACTAAGGACTTAACTGGGATGGGCTCTGTCTACAGCATTGTGCAGAACAAGCATTCCCACTTGGCCTCAAGATCACTGACCACATGTTTTCATAGAACCAAAGTTTTAAAACTTGCTAAAGTATATTTGCTTGTAAGGTAGCTGTAGAGACATTTGGGGGTGGGGACAGAGAGTTTGGTGGGGGAAATGGGTTGGGAGGGTAGAGTTGGGAAGGAAAAGAAAAAAAAATAAACACACACAAAAAACGGTCAGCTTGGCTCGGGGAGAAAGCCAGTTAAAAAAATAAAAGCAATTCATGGCCCAGAGAAATTTTTTTTTTCCTGTTGCTCTGAAGACTGTGTTGGTTGCTGCAAAGCTGGGGCCTAAATGAACAGGAACACAAAAGGCCTTGCAATCCAGATGCCATACCACCAGACAAGCCCGTCAGAACTCTTGATAGCCATCCCAGGTCTAAAGCCACAAGTTTCTCTTCTATACAGTCACAGCTGCAGTAGGCAGTGAGGAAGCCAGGGAGACGCATAGCAACGTTTCTCGAAAGCGGGTTATTGAGGATGTGTACAGTTACTCTTTTACTGCTTCTGTTTTCTTCCATGCCAATCAGCCAGTTCCTAGTAGAGACAGCAGATGCGTAGGAACAAGGTCACTTCTTGACCTGAGCACTGGAGCATTTCTTACCACGTGGCAGGAAGGAGGGCAAGGGTGAAGGACACCAGGCATTTCCAGGGGCTATCCATCATTGTTTGTTGTTGTTTTCTTCTGTTATATCGTTGGTTGTTCATAGTTTTGTTGAAGCTCTAGCTTAAGAAGAAACTTTAAAAAAAAAAAAAAGACTGTTTGGGATTTTTCTTTCCTTATTATATGCTGATTCTACAAAATAGAAACTACTTCATTTTAATTGTATATTATTCAAGCACCTTTGTTGAAGCTCAAAAAAAAAGATGCCTCTTTAAACTTTAGCAATTATAGGAATATTTATGTAACTATCTTATGCTTCAAAAACAAGAGTATTTGTGTGCATGTGTATATAATATATACATATATATTTATACACATACAATTTATGTTTTCCTGTTGAATGTATTTTTATGAGATTTTAACCAGAACAAAGGCAGATGAACAGGCATTCCATAGCAATGCTTCTGATCACTTAGGGATTTTTGAATAACACAATCTCATTTACCTACAGTTTAATTGGAAAGGAAAGTGAGTGTGTGTGTGTGTGATGTGTGTGTGTGTGTGTACATACACTTTGAGCAACCAGCATTTCACCTGCTATGGAAAGGATATTCCTTTATTAAAATTTTTCTTCTTCATTTGGATTTGCTTTCACCTGGTTTCCAATTCACTCACTGGCCAGAGACACTGATGGCAGTTTTCTATCTGCATCATTAATCAGCTCCTGGATTTTTTTTTCAAACAACTGTTTGAAACAACTACTGGAATATTGTCCACAATAAGCTGGAAGTTTGTTGTAGTTTGCCTCAGATGTAACTGACTGTATACTGTAGTGTTAACTTTTCAAACAGCTCTTAGCACTTTTATACTAATGACCCAGTTGTGCATTGACTTTCCTTTTAAAAATGCTTGTTGTGAAAGACACGGATACCCAGTATGCTTAATGTGAAAAGAAAATATGTTCTGTTTTGTAAAGGAACTTTCAAGTATTGTTGTAAATACTTGGACAGAGGTTGCTGAACTTAAAAAAAATTAATTTATTATTATAATGACCTAATTTATTAATCTGAAGATTAACCATTTTTTGTCTTAGAATATCAAAAAGAAAAAGGTGTTCTAGCTGTTTGCATCAAAGGAAAAAGATTTATTATCAAGGGGCAATATTTTTATCTATTTCCAAAATAAATTTGTTAATGCTATGTTACTGAAATAGACTTACATCAGCCTGATTAGTATAAAATTTTGTTGACAATTTATCCATTCCTGGCATAAGAAAAAAATACTTTATCAAAAAATTGTAAATGCTTGCTTTTTTGTTTTTTCAATCATGGCCATATGAAAATACTAACAGGATATAGGACAAGGTGTAAATTTTTTTTATTATTTTAAAGATATGATTTATCCTGAGTGCTGTATCTATTACTCTTTTACTTTGGTTCCTGTTGTGCTCTTGTAAAAGAAAAACAAATATAATTTCCTGAAGAATAAACCGGGCATATAGCACTTGGAGTGCACCAGAGTTCTGTAGTTTTGTTTTGTTTTCATAAAGCAGATCTGTGAAGGGATGGTTTACAGCCTGCAGCAAATAAACACTAAATCAAAGCCATGCACTTCAGAAAGACTTCTGATCTGGGTTGAACACACAGTGGTGGCTAGGCCAGCAGCATCCAGCAGCAGTGAGCAGCCTGGGTTATCTTCAGCAGGTGGCCCTTCTCCATGGACTCCTGCAGAAGGGTTGTCCTTAGACTGCACTGCACAGGAGTGCTGCTCTTGGGAAGAAGCCTGCGTGCCTACTGTCAATCACAAGTGAGAATGATGTTCAACATTCGAACAGACTAAATACACCTTTTCCAAAGTACTGCAAACACCAGACCTTCTCGGGTTTTAGAATATCTCCATGTACAGTGAGATACCTAGGGGATGAGACCTAAATATGAAAAGCCTTTGTGTCTCACATATACACCTTTTAGACAGTAACTGGGTGAGTTAGATGATACTGGTTGAGACTGCTTCATGAGGACCACTGTGAAACTTCGCACATGATACTTAGGATATCACATTGGTGCTTACAAACTTTCAGAGTTTGAAACTTTGGATTTAAGGTTCGGGTGCTTAACCCATCAAAACAAACTCTTCACAGGCTTAGTATTTTGTTTGGTGGAACATCCTATGCAGTTTACTACTTGTATAAACAGAAAACCGGGAAGCCCATTTAAAGAGAACTGCGTTGGTGGGACACTGAGACACTCCAGGATAAGCCATAAGCAGGTCTGGGGCTTGCTGAACTGTCCTTTAGAGCTCTGTTTCTTCCGTCTAAGGCATAGTACAAAGTCTATTTCGTAAATTATTAATACTGTGTCTTCAGCAATTTAAAGGGACTTGGCACAGAGTCCTGCATCTTCACTATCAAGCAGGACACTGAAGAGCGTGGTCTCTTAGTAACAGCTGATGCCAAATGCCATCAGATTCAAACTGCTCACAGCAGCCAGCAGCATTTCACTGGCTGGATAGGGAGTGTCAGCAACCTGTACACATGACTCTAAGATAGACAGACTCTAACAACGCTCGTTTAGGGGTGCTATGGGAGGTGCTGACACAGCCCTTTGGATTCTCACTGCCCAGCAAAACAGGAGAATGTCTTGTCACTGCACTGTAGTGTGGTCTGGTCCCACTTCAGTATCCCAGGCTAATGAGAGCCTCCTCAGTGCACATGCTTTAGTAGTGAATTTTACCCGAAGTCCAAGAATAGTGTTGTGAGGGCAAAAGCAAACACTCAAGACTCCTAAGTATGTATTATTTTATTAAATACATTGACTTGATTGAAACTGGCAAAAGTGTTCATGATTAGTGTTGTAGCCATGAGCAGCCTTTTCTAGAAAAGCATACAGGTGCGAATAAAACTGAACATAACCATGAGAAAAGGCAGTACCACAGTAGCTCCGTAAGCACCTTTGAGGGCAGGGACCCCTTTCAAAACACTTCTACACAGACAGAACAGACAAATCCAAAGTTCACAAAGATTCTGAGTGGCGTCCTACCGGCTCATACATCAACAATGGTGGAACAGGCAGAATGTACACAATCAGTTCCCAACAGGGTCGGCATCCACAATTACACCAAAGTTGTGCAGGTGGTGGCATTCCGCTTCACAACAGCCCACACTGACCCTCGGTCTCTCTGGACAATACTGGTAGGTAATATTCTGAAGATGCTCTAAAAGCTCAACACTGACTCTTACCATCGAGAAGAACAGGTATGGTTGGATTGCCCAGTGCTTCTGTCTGGTTCTTCAGTGCAGTTCAGATGAAGGAATTCAAAAACTAACAGCCACATCGTCAATTAATGAAAAACATAATGGCATGCACGGTTCATCTCTCTCCTTGACTCAGTCAACTTAGAAACCAGTTCACAATGGTTGCGATTATCAAAACCTTTCTCCAGAATTCAAGAGTATCGAGGCTCTCCTGGTGCTCTAACATGACGGATTAGTGAAGCCATCATCTATTAATACTGAATTGCAAATCCAAGTTCAAGTGTGCTGGATTTCCAAAAGCAGGGACTCATGACAGCCATGTTCCAGAGTAACACTGTAGGGAACCAAGCCTGGAGTCCACAGAAGAGGAAGTGTTCCCACTGCAATGCTGCTCTAGGTAGGACACAGAACTACAATAAAGAAAAGAAACAGAAATGTATCTCCTATATACACCTGAATTAAATTATGAGATATTACATACATTATGTCTATGAAAAGTGCCCCTGTAATGGAGACCACATACTAATGCAACGAGCTATAATAGCAGCATTTTAAAAAAAGATTTCAAGGTTACAGCCAACAATGAGAAGCTCTCTAAGACTAAATAATTAGAATTTTTCAGAAAAGAGACACTAAAGTCTCATTTTGGGGTAGCATACAAGCCCATCATTGCAGCAGCCTAATATCAGGAGTCCTGAAGCAGCACAGGCCCCTGGAGAAGTCAAAGAAGATGTGAGACTGCACATTCCCTTTGCTTTGTGGCACTGTGGCTGTAGGTACTGTGGCTGAAGTTAGCAGTCCGTGGCTACAGGGTGGTAATTAAATGAGAAGTTACATTCACCCACCAGCATCCATTCCAGGTTTAGGCTAAGACCCCTGGCATGGCATAGTCAAGCCACGGCATGGGTTAGGACAGTAAGAAGGCCAGCTAAGCCAGGAGAAGGTACATCACTCCATTAGAAGAAACAACCATAGAGGGTCCCATTACTGGTCCCCAGAAAGAGCAGCTGACAGGCTGAAAAATGAGCATTTCATGACTCACAAGCACCGACACCTCCACATTCTGTCCCCCTTTAATTCATGTTCTAGACTCCACAGCATCACTGCGGGAGTCTAAGCTCTGGCTGTTTTTCCACCCAGGCTTTACAACATAAGATGGAGACAGAAGCGCAACACATGCAGAAAACAGCTCACAGGAAGCAGAGACAGGACAGCCAGACAGGTCTCAAAGACAGCCAGTGGCCCGGAAGGAAGGGGGGGGGGGTGTCACCTGCCTCTCCTCATGAGAGGACCAGATTTACAGTAAGGGTCTTAGGTTTTCAAAGTGGAGTAAAACTCACTTTCCCCAGAGCTCTGTTCCCCAGGCCATACCTCCTTCCGAAGCCACTGTCTGGCCATCAGGGCAGTACACTCTCTACCAACTGTAATTTAAGACTGAGACATGTTCTTTATGTTCGTCTCATTCCTGTTTCCTGTCTAAAACAAACCTCAGAGCCATCCAGTTTTCATACCAGTGCTAGTACAACACAAAAGAAAACAGATGTCAGGTACACACACACACACAAAGGCATTAATTTAATAGAAAAGGCCATCCGTGAGAAGAAAACTACAACAACAAAAACACAACTTTTTAAAAAGATGTTGACTCAGCCATTTCCACCCATGGTAAGTCACTGGCAAATGGCTGGCCACTATTTGTATGTTGTCCCTACAAGTGACACTTCTACATCATTCACTGTGCGCCTTTTTATTTTTGTGAAACTTCAGATGAATAAAGAGCCCATCAGAGACAGAAATGCCTCAGAAGTCAGAGCACACTGATCTCCTGCTAAGTGGTGGGAGAGAGAAGCCAAAGACAGCAAAGCTGGAAGGTGCTTGCTCTCCAAGTCCAGCCTCTTTCCGATCTGACCCATAAACAAATGCTGCCCTTAACAATGCGCCCACTGAACGGCATTCACTTTTCCTATGACGGGTGAGCTCTCGAGTCCCCTCAACTGAGGAGGTATATTTGGAGTTTTGCTCTTTTCTCAGCAAAGTGAGTCTCATGATCTTCTGTCTTCTTTTCCTTCCTCAATATCCCCAATCTGTATGATCCAGATTGCATGCTCTAATATTAAGAGCCCATGCCTCACCACTGAGAAATCTTGATTTTCTCCTTCCCTTCTCTCCCCAAAACTTTGGTCTACCCTGTGCTCCATTTGGCACTGTCCTCAGTTTCCATTCCTTCACAGTTTGTCCTGACAGATCTGTCCTTCCTTTCCTACTGCCCTCAAGGTGACAGACCACCCTCCAGCTTCCCAGGACCAACATGTCCACACCAGATACTCATAAAGAGTGGATATGTCATTTTTAAAATTTATTTTATCTTATTTTTTTCTGATAGGGTCTCGCTATGTACTTCCTGGCTGGCCTGGAACTCTCTATGTGGACCAGATTGGCCTTAAACTCAGAGATCCACCTTCCTCTGTCTCCAAGTGCTAGAATTAAAGGTATGCATCACCACACTAGAGCCCTACTTCCTGCTCTAGGGAGCTTGGGGAATTCTTTCCAGCCTAGGTTCTCAACTAGAAGCTACATTCTGTAGCCCTAATGTGACAGCCATACATCATTTGCCTGTCTACCCTCACTGTATATTAACAAAGCTATGCATGCTTTTGATTGTCACCAAGATGATGTCTCCTGACTGAACACAGCTCCACAGCTGAAGCTCCACACCATCATAAAACTCACCTTTCAGTATATAGTCAGTTAGCAAGCTGGGAACTTTCTCACTGTCCTCCTTCATGGCATGCAGAACTGCAAAACAAGAAAAAAAAAACAAAGGCAATAAATTAGGGTTCACATAAGAAACTATGTTTCATTTCAAAGTTGTAGTCTTCATATGAATCACAGTGGTATAAATGACTCACACAAATTACAGACTATTTTCTAGGTAAGGGAATACAGTGAAGGTTTGGTGGGGAAGCGGGGATCGTCTCCCTGGTTTAACATTCCCAAGCACTGGAGGCAGGAAAGAGGCACTGGGCTGTTTATGGAGCGTCTGCTCTGTTCTGGTGGATGCTGGGAAGTGAACAACAGTATACTGTGCACTCTGATGAGCCCTGCACCCTCAGAGGTCCTCAGAACTGGAGGACCTCCTGGAGAAGAGAAAATTTAGCTCTCCTCTCTTACTAGTCAGATTTAGTGAAAACATTTAAAGATCAAATGAAGAAAGTCAGTTCCCAGCATCTGTTAGGCTCTGAACACCTCTGCTAGGAAAAAGATGAAGAGTCATCTCCTAAGGGAAGCTTTGTCTCCTGTGTGTGTGTGCGTGTGTAGGAATATAATCACACATGCATATGATTATACTGCTGGGATCAAAACCAGGGCTTCACATATGATCAAGTATGAGGCTGTTACCACTGAGGTAACAGCTGCCTGCCAACCTAATGATTTTATGCTCTTGGTGAAGACCAAAATTGAAACAGCAGCCACTCAGCATCAGGTTTTAGGTGTTGATTTTTAATCTGTATCAAGTAGAGCCAAATTCACGATTTTACCTTTACAGTTAACATTTTCTGTGGATGTATGGAAAGACTGCACAGTGTGACTGTCCAATCAGCCTTCCGGGGTTTTTAATCCTGGCCCCACCACTTCTCTAACTATGAGAAAGGTACCTTAGCACCCTGTGTACTGAGTTCCTCGACTGTAAGCAAGGGTAATAATTAGGTCTATCTCAGAGGCTTGTTAATTGCTTAATCAGCTCCTCACTGCCTACAGAGGACACACAGAAACTACTGTTAACTTTAAGGAGCACAACTAACGCAACTCTCGTGACTACTATCATCATCACACGCATGACTCCCATCCCACAGCTCTTATGAGGGAGGCCACAGATCCACAAACGGCTTTTCTTCTGTGGTGACAGCAGAGGCCCTGGTGTACCCAAATGTCTTCATGAGAGAAATGCTTCTCCTCTTCCATCATCAGAGCATCATCAGGGCTGTCTTAGAGTAGACATTATTCTGCCTCGCAGAGATGCCTGAAGATTCCACAGTGTCCATCTAGGAAAACATCATCTAAGAACATCCTAGATATGGAAGGGCAGGGACCTGTCTCAACCCTGGTCTCAGGCTCTCGGGCTCAGTAGTTCCTGGTTTCTAAGGAGTATTTGTGTTCCTTGTTTAGACAACTGTTAGGCTCAGCATTTCCGCTTTCAGGCTTCAACCTTTTTTTTTTTTTTAACTTCTCTATAAAATCCGGTTCCAGGAGGCAGTGTCATTCAGAGTGGAGTTGCCCAGGAACTGAGAGACTCAGCCCTGTAATTACCATCTTATATGATCTTGGACACTCAGAAATTTCCAAGTTCTTGCTGAAAATAAGAGGGCTGGCTACCCAGCTGAGCTCTGGCTTCTTTATCTTAGACTGAGTGGCATCACTTAATTTATCTATATCTAAATAGAAGACTTTTATGTACTGTTCATCATGAAAAAGAGTAAACAAGCAAGATGAGCAGGTGGCTGGTGGCTAAGAGGAAGCTGCTTGTCCCCATAGACTTTCCCCCATGTGTCACCATGTCCTCACCCACTACTCATCTTTATTCCCTCCTAATAAGCAACTATAAAATTTACAATCAGAAGTAATCTTATTAACAATCTAATCCTTTATATTGTGTTTGTTTGTTTATTTGTTGTTTTGAGATAGGGTCTCACTCTGTAGCCCAGGACAATTAAGTCTCATAATCTCATGGCAATCCCCCTGCCTCAGCCTCCTCAAGTGCTGGATTACATACATGAGCCACAGGGTGTTCAATCTCTTCACTTTCTTTTTTTTTTATGAAATGTGGATGACTAGTTGATTAGTTAGTTAGTTTAGTTAGCTTGCTAGTTAATATAGGGAGTTTTGCCTACATGTCTACTTCATATATAGGTCCAGCACCTGTGGAGGCCTGACGCGGGCACTGGATCCTCTGAAACTAGAGCTACAGACAGCTGTGCCATGGGGGTGCTAGAAATTGAACCTGGGTTCTCTGGAAAAGCAGCCAGTGCTCTGAACCACTAAGCCATCTCTTCAACCCAAGCCAAGCCAACTGTGACTTTCCCCAAATCACACATGGCTTATTTGCTACAGGATAAATTAAGAAAATATTTTATCATAATTTTCCATTGCTATCAAAGGAGAGAAAGTGACTTCCAAGAATATCCCTGAAAATAAGAAGAAAGTGACCAGGTTTCTGTGGCTCTGTATGACTACTCAATACTACATATATTTATGAATTTCACAAAACATAAACACAGATGGAGTATTCTGTCTGCTTTATGCATTAATGTATCTAAAGTGCTTAAAAAATAGCCTAGTGCAGACCCTAGTAATATTTGGAGAGTAAATACATGGTCTTCAAGTTTCACTGATGATTCTGACCTTCCTATAACTACTAACTCAGGTTTTCCGCTAACAACAAGGTGGCCATTTACCCTAAATCTCTTTATTCTTCTCTTCAGTCACTAAGTCACATAACACGCACAAAGCATTTTATTCGATGGCAAACAGACACTCATAATGGTGGAGGTTCAACATGTTTTCTAAAATAAAAAATAAAAACTTTAGCTCATAAATATTTCAAAAATTAAGAGAAAAATTCAAGGAACACTGGAGTCAGCATTACATTTGATATTATAGTTATTTATTTCACTGTCCTAAGAATAAAGGATGGCATCCATCATTTACCAGTCTGCACTGACAACATAAACAAAAATAAAATTCAGAAATAAAACCAACAATTTAGGAATCAGCAAATGTCAAACAAGAAATCGTTTAGATTTGTCTTTGCTTACTTTTTGTTAATATTTGAAGATCTTCAACCGAAGGTGGGCCATTCTTTTTCTCGTAAGGGATGACTGTTGTCAAATACTGCCAAGTTGAAAGGAAAAGAAAAAAAAATGTTTAGGCCTAAATGAATTCACCTTCAAAGCAATGCAATTCCTGGAAGGCCTACTTTGTAACATGAACAGGGGCTGGTCTGGAGATGCGCACACAAACAGAGGCAGCAGTACCCCTCCCCCACCTCCAGAGTAACTCTTTCCACCGAGATTCATTTTGCTCCCCAATTCTACCAACTGTGTGTAATTCACTGTGTCTCATTCACCAAAAGGAACCACCTTCCTATGGTTCTGTCACTGAACATTTCACAGGAAAAGGTCTGAGGACAGCTGGCTCAATCTGTCCACTTCTAAAGTGGAGTCTTACCTAGACGCCCCTGCCATGTGTTTCAAGCCAGTTTCAAAACAGTAACTAAACCAACAGCACAGCTTTAACAATGCTATACAAATAATAATTTTTGGCAGTCGAATCATTCCCTGTCAGACCATTGTTATTCTGATTGAAAACAACAGTCATCATGAATAACATGACATTTCAGAACACAAACCAACTTCTTCTAGCATTAAAAACGAAGACTCATTTCCCCAAACAATTACTGAAACATATAATTAATAACTTAAAGTGATTTTAGATATTAGAGATGAGAAAAGTGAGAAAGAACAGCCTAAAAGGTAAATGACTATTAAAAATAATCTCTGATTTTGTGACAAATTGTCTACCCAGTTCACTCCCTCTAAGTCTCATGATTATCACATTTGTATCCCCCCCCCCCAAAGAAAGAAAAGAAAATGTCAGCAAATTATGTTCTAGAAACAACTCTCTACAATCTTCTGTTCTGTAATTCAGGGCAGTTTACAAAAACAGAGAAAGTTAGTGTAGTGCCATGTCGTGTTGTGTCCTATCCAGTCCTTGAGCTTCTTCAAGCCTGTCCTACATTGACTCTCAATCCCAGCTCTGTCCCTAGTCCCCACAGACTGTGTGATTCTATGAATAACTGAAAAAATTAAGATAAAGAAAGTTGCTAAACAAACAATAATTGAGCCTGAGATCCAGTCAACACTAAAAATGAACTAGTCAACTTTTTTAAATAGCAGTACCCCAGAGCCTTTTAGGGCTAGACTTCTTTAGGTAAGGCTTGACTGTATAGCCAAGTATGTTTCTCTATAAAAATACCGATTTAAAAAAAAATGCCCATAAACGCCAAGAATCTGCCGAAGCCTTCACTCCTGGCACGTGTCAAGCAATGTGATGAAGTATCAGGAATCTATGCATTGGCCTGTACGCCCACCTCCTTATGAGTCAGGTCAGTTTGTAAGTCACTTTTTCATCTTGAAGGTTGAAGGAGGCAAGTGGCAACAGAATAAAAACTAGAATTTAACCATCCCCACGAAGCCTCTTTATCAGTTGTGAATGTCAGTGCGGACCTGCCCTCTTTAATACAAATTCTCTCCCATCTGACTGATACACGAAAGCCTAAACCTTCTGAAGAATCCCTAGGCATTTGGTTCTTTTGATAAACTACCTACAAGTTACACCAGCACAACTTCTTAAACATCCAAGACCTGGCCTACAAGAGCGTCTTATTCAAATAGAATTTTCAAATAGTGAAAGATAATTTCAAACATATTTACCAATATATGCATTCCCCATGTTTGTGACCCTTCTCTGAATTATGCAAAATGGAAAATACAAACCAAGTTGCTACCCATCTGACTGTAGAGTCTCACCGCGTATAATTCCATACACATAATGTCCTATTCCTCACTTGGCTGACAACTGAGCTGGCTCACTATACAATATGCCCAATTTCAGATAAAAGACATAAAACCTCCTCTCTGAGGGTTTGTTGTTGTTGTTGTTGTTTTTGTTTTTTTGTTTTTTAACCTAAGACTCTAATCTCAAAGATACCAACTTATGGCCACATTTACCTTAAAATGAAATCTTTTCCAAATCTTTAGAAGTAAAGTATCATGTCCCAATCCAGTTGTTTTCAGTCATGCAAAGCCATTGTGTCAGTATATTACTATCTACTTGTTAAAGATGGACATGAGAAATGGGGCCCTGAAACCTGCTTAAGAATGTAATTAGTCTGTTGTCCAATGTAAATGCTTTTTCCCCAAAGGAACGTTCTGTTCATTACCAGGATAGAACGAACCTGCAAGTGTCTCCTTTAAGCTATGGTCTTACTAAATTAGTAAAAGTGCCAGCTTTCAGGGCCCTCACACAGAAAAGGAACAAGCAGCAGATGAGGAAAGTAAGAATAACCGAGCACCTGTTTCTCTCCACCTGAGTTTCCAAAGGTGTGACGGAGGCCATTCTGAATGACATTTGAGATCCCTTCCATGCTGAAGCGCTAACGGCAGCAGTGTATGGCCCAGGAAGAGGAGGACAGAGAAAGAAGTTTAGATACTATTAGTAGAATGTTCCATGATGATTTTCTGTGGCCAACAGACAAGCAGTTAGAAATGCCACAATTACTCATTCTCATAAAGCACACAAAATCATGCTGTTTAGAAACTTTTCACTTCCATTCCTGTGTGAGTCCAAAAACAACTGTTTGTAGGTCATTGTACCCAGGGAGGTCTTTCATGATGTAACTAAGAGATTTGTTCACATTGTTTGAAATGTGAGCTGTATGCATATTTTATCTAAAAATTAGCCACATGATTTTTAAGATACCTTGTGATGCTGTTTACTACATTTTATCAAAAGCTTGAAAACCTAATCCTTAGCAATTTGCTGTTCTGAGCTGAAGTTTACATCTTTCTACCTTCACACTCGCTCTCCAGGCACCTGCCACTGCCTTGCTGCCAAAAATGTGATTGGATGATGGCATATGATTCCTGGAAAGCAGACTGGGTCTCACCTTATCAGTGAGGGCCCCCAAAACTTATCCACTCCGCTTCTAGAAAACAATCCCAGCTTATTTCTCCCGGCAACCTCCAAGATGTCCTAGAATTCACTGCACTTGGTGAGGTTTTCTTTTCCCTTTCAGTGACTTATCTTGCTTTGCACCCAGCCTGCAGTGGCCCATTGGCACCTATCTAACCCTGACTCAAAGGCACTCACAAGATTCTTCCAGCATGACTAACCAAAGGAAAGGCTCCTCAGAAGGAAGTTGTAGTCTGATTCACCGGATGTGCTTTTCCCTGGAATTTTAGGGGGAAAGTTGAGCCAGTAAACAACTGAAGGAGTAAACTAAAGATATTTTCCAGGTCCCAAGGGAAGCACAGAAGCGGTCTCTGCTCTCATATAATGTTTGATTGGTCCAAGTGATCTCAAAGTGTGGCTGAGGCACAATCTAAGAGACCCCTGCATTCTCCTAGAGGCACACAAGGTCAAACTTGTGTTAATATTATTAAGATATGACCTGTCTTATCTTTCAGATTACTGTTTATATTAATCATGTATAGCACTGTTTCATATAATTTCTTTCAAGTATACCATATACTTTGGCCACACATACCATTCCAATTCACGCAATCTATCACAACTTACAGTGCAATATTCCAAAGGACAGCCTAAATGCAGAAGAAGAGCTGAGACTCATGTCCTTCAGTTACGACGCACAACAACAAGACTGACAAAAGCAAACACTAGAGACATTTTCCTAACCAAATCCTTAAAGTTATATTCTATGAAAACTTACCATTTATATAAGAATTAATCATTTAACCTTGATACTTTGAATGAATTAATCTTTTATTAGTTTTAATTTTTAATGTGATAAATATTGATCCATTCAATATGCATGAGGACCCCCTGAGGCTCTTAATAAATGCCAAAACTGTAAAGAAATCCTGATTAACAAAGAGCTAAGAAATACAAAAAGGTCTCCCCTCAAGGCAGCAGACCATGTGCCCGGGGCCCACCTACTCCAGCAATGGCACTACTGAAATGCTGAGCCCACCCACACTTGTCTTATGGGAGTTGTTCAGCACGCCTCTCCTCCATCATCATCCTGCCCCACCCTTTCCAGAACCAGATCCACTCACAGTTTTATGTTGTCGAGAACCAATTACTTGGTGGAGATACTTCCATGGCTCCTCACTCTGCTGAGAAGATAACTATTACTTTTGATGGAAGAGACTGTACAAGAAAACCCTACAAGTAACTATTTTTGTGGTTTCTTCATATACCACTATTTTATAATTTGGTCCCTTTCTGTAAAACAAAGAGATGACATCCCAGACTCCAGAATCAGCAATAAGGAAGATTTTTAAGTAAACAAGCCAGCTCATTGTTTAAGTATTCTACCAAACACAACTCCTTGGAAAGACAAGAGAAAGAATGCCTGACTTTAGCCTGTGTTACCTGGCTCCATTATCTACAGAAATGTTAAAACTAGATGTGAACTCAGAAAACCTCAAGCTGGACAAAGAAGTCAGAACTCATATTAAAAACTATTTGGAAATTACAGTCCAAATTCATTCGTTTAATTTTCCCAGTCAAAAACTACTTAGGATCACTGAAAGAAAAAACAAAAAGTAATAAAAAAGAAGATCCATGCACATTCGTAAGACACAGGTGCAATCTCAGCTTTCCTTCTTACACAGATGTGGGTACCGTCGGTCTAGTTCAACTACAAGAAACCTGGCTGTTTGGGGAGATGATGTTCATGCCATCAGACCTCTAGCCTGGTAGAAAGAAGTTAAAATGCAACCCCAGGAAATCAAAGCCAGCTGGAAAACAAAACACAGCACAGAAACTAACAGATCCGGCTAGAACTCCAGCTACTATGAACACCAATCTCCCCGGAAACCTCCCCTTCACTCACTCCCAGCCTCTTTTCTATTGGTTTCTCGGTGACAAAACCCTCAACCTACCATCCCCAGACATTCTGACATTCCAGTCGAACACACTTCAGATCCCTCTGAGACTACCATGAATCCCTGCTCCCAGGCTCTTTTCTCTGGATTCTTAATACTACACTCTCAAGTAGCCAACTCTCTCTGCCTAGTGTTCTTCAAGATTCCAAACCTATTTTGTCCCATGTACCATCTCTAGACACTTTCCACCTCTTTACTTCAGTTTTTCAACTATCACGCTTGTGTGTGTGTGTGTGTGTGTGTGTGTGTGTGTGTGTGTGTGTGTGTGAGTGTATGTAAGGAAGGATCTTGCTACATTATCCAGACTAGCCTCAATCTCTTAGGTTCAAGCTATTTTCCTTCTAATTTAGTATCTGAGGAATTGGGACAACAGGCACATGCCAAAAGCTACTATGCCCAGCCCTTCAGGATATTTTTAATATGAGATACAGGGCATAATATCTGAAGAGAGATAGATAGGGGTGGAAGCAGAGAGATACTGATTAAGCCAATTTTTCATAAATTCAGCCGAAACACAGTCAGATCCGATAAGCCTTTATGTCCCTAAAAGCGCAGCCTTATCCTCAGCATATGAGTGCCTAATGGACTGGCCGGAGCCACAGACCTCTATAGCAGCGGTCCTCAAGCTCCCTAATGCTGCAGCCCTTCAATACAGTTCCTCATGGTGTAGGACCCCCAGACATAAAATTATTTTTGTTGCTACTTCATAACTGTATCTGTAATTTTGCTACTGTTATGAATTGTAATGTAAATATCTTATATGCAGATGGTCATAGGAGACCCTGTCCCACAGGTTAAGAATCACTGTTCTGTAGCAATCCCTGCTCATGCTAATAAAATATGTGCAGATTTTTTCACATGCATACAGGAGTCATATGCTAGTCAAAAGTATCTGGAATCAGAAAAAAAATTAATTTCACCTTCTTCACCTTGAGCAGAAAAAAAGTTAGACTCAGAATCAGAGATCTGGGTCTCGCCCAGCTCTGCATAGTGTGGTGTGATCACTGTTACTCACCTACTGAGATCTGAATCTTCACCATGAAGGAGATGTTCAGAGACAATGTGAAGGGCTTTTGATTTAAATACTCCACGAATATACAAATTACCTCAACCAAAAGATACATTATTCTTTAGGAAAGCAAATCAAATCAAAGCTATACACACATACCATAGACACACATACACACACCGACATTAGATGACCAAAGTGTCACACAAGGCTGTAACTGATTCAGAATGACGGTGCACTGCAGATGGTATGGTAAGGGTCTACTCCCATGGCTGTGTTTCCTTACGAGAAAATGAGTATGTTCTCAAGAAAGAGACTGGGTCTCCTGCATCTCTCCATCATAGTGATGCTCACAGGACCGAGGTCATAGAAAGGGCTTGTGAGTTTACCTGCCATTCTCCAGGTATGACACCCCTAACACCAGAAGCCAAGAGCCTCTGAGCCTGGAATTTTTTCACTGTATAAGGCCACTGCTTCTTAAAAGGGAGAAAGGAAAATGACCCAAAATGAAAAAGCCATCTATGTGTGAACAGGGAATGATGGTATGACGGGACACAAAATTATTGATCAAAGAAGTATGGAGTTCTGAAAATTTCCATGAAGGAATCTAATCTAGGGAAATCAACACGAGATTAGCAAAGTCATACAAAATAATTGCAATGGCATGATTTCTAAAACGGTGCAGCAACTAAGAACTAAATACTCAGGCTAATAGGGAGAAGCAGATCAGTGAGCCAGAGGGTAGGGGAATAAAAAAGAGAAGCGAGAGTAGGAAGACCTCGGGAAAGAACTCGACAGACAAATGGCAGATTCTGCCTCACAACTGCTCCATCATTTAAAAAAACATTTTAAAAAGTAAAATGAATTTTAGAAAATAAAACCTCAGAGACAAGTTAAATTGAATTTTTAATACTGTCATGTCACTGACAAATGCTACACTTACAACCTGGACAACAGATGCAGTGTTTAGTAGGCAGGTATGGTGCTAAACTGGACCAGAGGTAAGAATTCCTTCTACATCTAAATGTCATACGAAAAAGGAAGAAAGTGGGGAAAGAAAGCAAGGGGTATTTCTGCTCACCATTTCTCAAGATGAAGGACCACAGTCAGGGCACTGGCCACTAAGTCTCTAGGCATGAATACTGAATGACAGCAACAATACTGGAGATTTGTTATATTTTTGAGGGTCAGAAGCCACTCTTCTCTCCATCCAACCTACCATTCCCACTTATTTAGCAGGAAATGCAAATGGCCCAATGCAAAAGTGAAACACTGGGCAAAGTCCTCATTCTAAGTTCTCCCCCACTGCATCTTTAGGAAGAAGTTAATAGTCCAATCAGATGCCCTGCTTGGAATGGGATGTTCTGCATGAGCCTATACATAGGCAGGAAGGTGATTAAGCCTTACAGTATTTGTCTCATTGTTGCTAATGCTACAGACAAATACCAAAGTCATGTAGCAAGGTTAGGGGAAGGAAGGGGTTATTCCACATAGAACACAGAGTATTCTTGGAATATTCAGTTGCCTTTGACCATTTCCTTTCCTGTCGAGAGTATGAATTCAGAGCCTCAAAATCATCCATTCTCTGGAAACTTTTTCAGACAAACACCAGGAGTAACATAGTGTAACCAAGAGGCAAAAGCTCTGACCTGCCTCAAAGGAAGGTCAAAGGAAGGAAGCCCAAGCCATTCCTGGCTCTTCCCTCTAGAGATCTCTGCACCTCTAGAGAATTCTCCACCCCCTCTAGATAATGCTGCACTTCCTTTCTCCACACATGCTACTTCTTGAGTTCAGGCCTCTGCAGACCTAACATTTGCTTATTAAAGATGCAGCAATAGGAATATTGTTAATATGCATTCTGGGGTTGCTGTGCAGTTTAAAATGAAGTAATTCATGGGAAGAATTCTGCAAGGATCTTAAAAAAGATCAAAATAATCTGGACTCTATTCCTTTAAAGGAGGGGGTTTAGAATGACACTCAGTCACCACTCCCAAAAGAAATGATGACATTCTTCTACATTTGTCCAGAAGAGCAGAAACTGCATCAAGTTGTCCAAATATAAATAAGATGACAACTGAGAAACACTGGCCTCCTGATTGCAGGCCACAGCCAAAAGGACTAGAGACCACAGGAAGAAATGACCTACAGCAAGATCTAGAAATCAGCTAAAGCTATGAAGGTCTTTCTGATCAATAAAAAGAATTTGGAAACTTTCTGCAAACTCAAAAGCAGTAAGACCCAGCACAGTGTTGGAGTTTGTTACTTTCCCAGTATCAACTCTTTCTACACAGGCATTTTACCTGCTCAACTAATTTCACAAACAACAACAAAAAAGATCCAACACAAGGAAAAGAAAAGCTAAAAAGGAGGTCAGAAGAGTTGTGCTGTTTCTGTTTCTGCCTGAGTGTCTGTTTTATGCCTCAGATGAACTGATCCACACAGGACTCTAGCTAGATAACTTACAGTATCAAAGCTGTGTCAGAAAAGAGGTTATGAACAATATTAAGGAAAGCTTTTCATCTATTTTTTACTTATTTTCATTTAACCTTCCTCCATTAATATTCTTTTACTCTGGGAATTCAAAAGGTGAGATAGGGCTGGAAAGAGGGCTCCGTGGTTAAAAGCACTGGCTGCTCTTCCAGAGGACCTGAGTTCAAATCCCAGGACCCACATGGTGGCTCACAACCTTCTGTAACTCAAATTCCAGTGGCCATGACACCCTCTCCTGACCTCTGTGGGCACCAGACATTGAAGTCATGCAGAAATATACATGCAAGCAAAAATATATATAAAATAAAAATAGGAGGAGGTAAAATAAAAATCATAATTACCATTTTCCACAAATCACATTCAACTGGATAGTTTTGACCGTTCTCACCTACTGATTTATTGAAGCGTAGCTTTAGTTTTTAATAAAGCAAAGTTCTTAAAATTAAGAAAAAAATTATTAGAAAGGTATCCAGAATGAAAGAAAAGCAACAGTAAAGAGCAAAGTAAAAATGTTCAGTTATCAGACACAACTTAAGTTGTAAAAGCAGGGGTGAATGTCCACACTTCTAATCCCAGCATTTGGGAGGCAGAGAGAGGAAGGAGGATCTCAATGAGTTTGAGGCCTGGTCTAC
The DNA here is from genome assembly GCA_028658305.1 of Pachyuromys duprasi. NCBI lineage: Eukaryota > Metazoa > Chordata > Mammalia > Rodentia > Muridae > Pachyuromys > Pachyuromys duprasi. The sequence continues at coordinate 38,703,649 of CM053755.1, forward strand.
AGAGAGCTCCAGAGAAATGCATTCTTAGATCCTGTCTCTAAAAACAAGCAAACAAACAAACATGTAAAAGTAAGGCCTTTTTTTGCTACTTTAAGAAAGTATCAAGTAATTTTTTATAATTCTCATTATCAACTTTTTCTATAAAGTCAAATAATTTCAATGTGAACTGTAAAAATTATAAAAGAATTCCACCAAAATTTCTTCTCAAAAACCCTTATATGTGAGTTGGAAAACATAAATTATTACAGAACAAATAAATACTTGCTATGGTTTTGAATATTAAACGCCTATTTGTAAGTTCACTTTCAGAAAGTTGTGACACCAATGTTTTCTAAATTAGAAATTAAGTAGAATAATGTAATACTTTGTATATGAGGATCCTTACAAGATATTTATGTAAACTGAGGTTATTTGGAAAGTAAATAGTAAAATAATTAATCTTGGCACTTTTGGAAATTATTTGCTGATTAACAAGAATGCATGTCTTTAGTTAACAAACTGCCCTCTAAGTTCCTTTCTCTCTGCCTGCAGATTAGTGCAGCTCTGAGACTTCATCAGAGAAGCTTCTCTGTAGGATGGATAGCAGTAAAGGCACAAATTCACAACTGGCAAAGTACAGAAGGTAGAGTCAGTACAGTACTCAACCACAAATGAGACATATGACACCAACTGGAGCCTCTGGGACCATTGTGGAATAGGAAATGTAAAGATTATAAGAGTCAGAGGTCAGGGAAGACCACAGATCTGCACAAGATCAAGCCAGTCTACATTCTACTGAGAAGCAGAGTAGGGCTCAAAAGGCCCCATCCCTAATTGAAAAGCTATTAATAGCTGACGGCTTCAGGGAGAGATCATTTTGTTTGTTTCTTTGTTAAGACTCTATAGGGCCCTGGTAAGTGTACCCACACCCAGAGTACATGGGCACTGCAAATTAGAACATAAAAAGGGGGGAGTGACAACTGGGAAAGGGTATGGAGGTAATGGTAGATCTGAAATAAGCGAGCAGGAGGAATGCTGGGTGAATATGGTCAAATTACACTGTACGCATGTATAAAATTCTCAAAGAATTAATAAAAATACTATGTTTTAAAGCGCTTCACAGAATCAAGCATGGACTCCTGATTTCTTACTACATTAGAAATATTACTTCACTAGACAATATTACCTTTCTGAAAATAAGTATGTTCAACATATAAAATAGTTCATAGTTTCATTTTATCAAAACAATAATTATTATACATCCAAGTTTTCCCTATGCCACAACAACCTTTCATGTTGCTAATACTAATTTTGGGGAGACATTCTTTACAATAAAGGAAAGTACAGAGCTGGAGGTAGAGCTTGGCTATCCAGGCCTTGCCTGGTATGTGTGAAGTCCTAGGCTCAATCCCAAGGAAGCAAGAAAAAAAGGAGGGAAGGGTCGAGGGAGGGAATAAGGGATAAAAGGAGGTGAGAGCAAAAGAGAAAAAGGAAAAAGGGGAATGCTATCAATCATCAACAAACTTGTTGAAAATATTAATATTTGCATTTGAGGATGCAAGGCAAATTTATCCTTTCACGGAGAAGTGTTTAAAAAGACAAGAATCAATCAGCACCTTCTCCACTTATTTTCTGTTAAATCATCTTCTACTACTATGTGGGAAAACACTGTGCCCAGAGAGCATCCAACATGTTTATCCCTTTTATTCATTCCCAATCTAGAGACAACTGGTCTACCTGCTAGGCTCCCTTCTTAGCTTCTAACTTGGACATACAGAGAACTAAAATGTATTGTGAGGTTTAAAGATGGATTGCTCAACGTATGGTCATCTTGTAGGCTAAACTCTGGCTACTGAAGAAGTGCCAAACAAACCCTTAAAATAGAACATGGCAACATTTTGTAGGAATTACATGCTGTGGTCTTTCTGTCTATTCAAACTCAAACTGAGTTTATATTTCCCCTCTAGTTTTTAAAAAAGATTTAATTTTATTTTATGTGTATGAGTATTTTGTCTGCATGTATGCATATGCACTACATGTGTAGAATGCCCTTAGCGGACAAAGAGGTCATTAGAGCCCATAAAATTAGAGTTAGAGATGGTTGTGAACCAACTGATAAGGGTACTGGAAATGATCCAGATCCTCTAAAAGAACAAATGTTCTTAATTACTGAGCCCTCTCTCTTCAGTCCTTCCCTAATATTAAGTATACTCAAGTTAAATCAGGAGCTGGCAAGCTGTTTCTGTAAAAAGGTCAGATAGCTAAGTATGTAGAGCTTTGCTGGCCACAAAGCCTCCACTGTAACTCTTTAACTTTGTCTCCACAGTATGAAAGCAGTCATAGGTGCTATGTAGATGAGTGGAGATATGGCTGTGTTCCAACAAAATCTTTACTTATAAAATAAACAGAAGATGGATTTGACCCTGAGGCAGTAACAATTTGCTTTGCTCCCTTAGCAAATGTTCAATTTTAAAATTCCATATTAAAGAAAGGAATAAATGGTCCCTGGTACTTTTATTTTTCCAAACAAAAGCCAATGTTTCAAGTATATATGTCAGAAAAAAACCTTTTAGGCTGAAAAGTAGGATTAATTAAAATAACTTACAGGTGATTTAATAATGGCTATCTAAATGAAAAAAAAATTTCTCTTACCTTAATGCCAGCTTTGCTCAAGATTAAATGGAAAACTATCACTGAGGATACTTTTGCAAGGCAAAAGACAAACTAAATTGGCCATTAGCCATAAGAGGTACGTCATTGAAACAAAGCAATGCATCTGTGGAAGAAAACACATCCAAGAAGAGCTTCTCCCACTGAGCTCTCCCCCATCTTTACGCAATCATCTTCCTAAACCTCAAAAGCAGTTACGTAGGATAATATTCGTTTTACAGTTGAGTTTCCTGTTTTCTCTTTTAAGTCACCACTTGCTCATATCCCAAATATCTGGTAGACTTTCCAAGTTATACCAGTTAATACATTTTTGGTTATGCTGAGAGTAAGACTCTGAACTCTCTAGAAAGTTCAATACGATTTAAGCCAAAGAGAAAAGATAACTAAAAAAATTCCTGTCTTTGCAGCCAAAGAATTAGAATAAGGTATTCCCACACATCCTGTAAACCAAACAGTCATGATTCTCAAAAGTTATGTCTTTTCCATCCACAGAATTACAGAGGCAAGTAAACAACAGTGTCTTTCAAACGTGAGATAATTCTGCATGTTTAGGAGTGACTGAATTAAAACATATCCTAGTATATTTCAACTTGTTTTTGCACTCAAGGGAACTGCCTCTAAAAGTTAATGATCTGCAAAAATGTCTGATATTAACAGGAGTCTGCTCCCCCCCCCACACACACACCAAAAAAAAAAAAAAAAATCCTGGGGGAATAATAGTAATTCAAATCCAGAATCCAAACCTTCTGGGGGTCTGTCTGCATCCACCAGAGATGGGTGAGGCACTGATGAATTGAAAATGAGCCCTTCAAGAGTCTGTACTGTGTGTGACACAGAGATTGGAGCCAACAACTACATAAAATGGTGCTGCAGTAGATGAAGAATTTGTACCTCACAAACACATATAAAAACCATCTCAATTATGACTTTATAAGCAACACAGGAAAGAATACGAACAGATCAACATTTTAAAGGGCTATTCAGACCATTTGCTTCTAAGAAGTATGGGCAAATGGTCTCATATTGTTAACAATGTGAAGACCTAGCTTGTTAAAACTTTGTATTTTTGGACCTAGAAATGATATTGATTTCCATGAGTCTGTGTAAGCTAGTTGCACTAATCATGGTTTGAAAATATAAATGTCAGATTCCTATAAGATAACTCTAAATGTAATGTGTAATAAAAAGGTAATCATATACAATAACTAACATTTATTCACAGTATATGCTAACCTTAGAAACAGTATTTCATTTAATCAGAAACTCATATCCAGAGTAGCAGGACAAGGATTCAAAAACAGTTCTCAGCCCAGGAACCTTGATTAATATGCTACTTACTTAGCCTCTGTTGATTTGTTACCTGACATAAAGATTCAAGACACAAATGGATATCTGCAAGTTTATCTTTAACCTTTTATTTATTCAACAGAAATGCACTAGGTACCTTATACTGGACGTAAAAATACTAAGAAAGAAAAGTTAAATTTTTCATCCTCAAGAAAATATCAAAGATGGACACACATACACACAAGACTGGTATTTCTATGCTGCTAGAAGTAATTAAAAGGAATCATACTAACCACAAGAGAGGAGGCGTCTAGTCAATTCTGTGTTGAAGGAAGAGTCATTGAGGAAGGTTCTAAGAAAGGAAGACAATGCTTGACCATGATTTTGAAGGATGAGTTTAAAACACAAACAGGAAGGGGAGGGGAGAGAGACAGGTGAGAGAAGGCCCAGTGCAGAAAAGTACAGTGACGTATGTAGGAGCATCCCATCACCTGGTCCTCAGGTCACTCCCCTGAGAAGTAGAGGAAGCACATCAGCCTCTACCACCCACGTGTGCTGTTCCAGGGGCCCGAAACAAGACAAGGAAGTATCAAGCCTCCCCTGTCAAAACTCACATTCCCCAGAAGACTGATTCTTCCAAATTTCCTTCCAAACTAAGAGTGGGAAAGGGGCTGAGAAGCCTCTGCCACTCCCTGACCACAGCAGAGGAGCAATCACTACATCCACGACAGCTCAGCAGCAACTCGACCATCTCATTCAGCGTTGTTTCTTGGCATTTGTGTCCACTGCCATTGTAACTGCCGTTCATTCTTTTTTTTTGGTTGGTTGTTTCTATTATTCATCTCCCTTAGAATCTGTGCTCAATGCATAAGCCTGCTCTGATCTAGTCCCCACTGCATCTTGAATAGTGCCTGACACGAAGAAGTTACTCTATAGAATGCACACTATTGTATCTTACCCGATAGATAATATTACAATTTTAAATTTTGAAACTCAAAGCAAGGTAACATTTCACTTTTATAAGATACGCACTATTCCCTTTGCTATTTAATGCAATCCCATGCCCTGGTGAATATTCTAATTCTCTAGAGAGCCCTACCATTCCCCCATTTGCTTTTTCTTGAGCAAATGTTTGAACAAAACATTCCAAAGGACAAGCGCTGGAGAATTTAACCCTCATCTAGTCCTACCCAGATATGTCATCAGAGTTCCTCACCTGAATCTAAGAAAACATGGTGGCAATTAGGAAAATACTACTACGCTAACTTTAAGTGGGCATATGTGCTCCAAAGCATTGTTGAAAATAAAAGGAAGTAATTCCACATCTAAGGAAAGGTTAAAATGCCATCACTCTACAGCACTGGTGGGAGAGAAAATAGTGATATCACTGGAAAACAGGTGACGTGCGTATGGAGGTACCAGTTTTTGAGTTGGTATTGCTGATGACTGTCCACTCAGTGAGTTACATGCCACAACCACATGTTATATAAAGTATCTGAGACGGTTAATCCTTTACCAATCTGTTTACCCAAATGGCCATCTCACTTTAGAGTTCTTTCCAGCCACCTAGAACTATCTTCAAAATCACCAGCCTCAGGCTGACTATATTACAGATGGGACAGTTTTTCTCTGGCATTTGAGGCTAAAATAAAGACACAGGAAACAAGTGCTAAGAGTTGAGCCACGCCATTACTGTCCTGATTGAAGTTTTGACACAAATAGTAGATCAACACCAGGAAGCAACTTAGTGAGTTCAAATATTATGAAAATGAAAAATAGAGTTTTATATGACTCTATTTCAAGACCAATGAAGATTTAACTATAACCCCCTGCTGTCTTGCTAAATCCAATTCTTGGTATAAACACTATACAAAATTACACAATGAATCCATGCTAACCCTATTTATACGGGAATTACAAAGAAAAGTGTTTAAACCCCTCTAGGGATAAGTTTGTTTTTCTCAGCCAAGTGTTAACACCAATAAATAGAAGATTTGCATATAATCCCTAACAGCAGTTACGCAGAAATTACCAACCATGCTAGGATTTAGCAACTAAGCATTTCACTTAATCCCACTACCAAAATAGGCTATTTTAAAAGTATATTTTTATTAAAATACTATGTGCAAATAAAAATATTATCTTTGATAATTTGAAGTAAATGTTCCAGGACAGTATAGTCAAACAAATGCTTTTTTTCTTCAGTACAATCACTAAAAATGACTACATAAACATCCTTTCAATCAATATTGGTATTTCTAAAAACTAAATTCATCCAAATCCTTCAAAGCAAATTTAAAAGTTCTATTCTTTCCAAAATTTTACAAATGGACATCACACTAAGGAAAATGTGAATTTCTTCATATTCTTGACCATATGGCTGATGGACTATGTGGTGAGATTATGTATTACCCAATCATTGGTGTCCCAGCTGCTCAGCAACTGGATTCTCTTCCTAGTATTCCTTCAACATCTGCCAATAAGATTTCATTCTCTGGTAAATTATTCAAGATTTAATCAACTGTACGGACCAGTTTGTGACCAGTTTGTGTTATATAGTGATTGACAAAAATGTTCAATTAAGAGAAATGGATCACTTTACCCAACCTTTTTACTCTAAATAAGAACCAACATTTGTTCACACATCAAGTCAGAGTGAGAATATATAAGACCCCAACTGATCACAGACAAAAATGGTAGAGAACTGACTGATAATAAAGTTTAGCCAATGAAATCACTTTGGAAAATGGATCACGTAGAAAACAAAATACCTTTTTGACGGCTTAAGGTTTCAAATATTCCAGTATGTTATCACCTGTCAGTAGTATTTTGGTCTGCTAAATACACAGCGAAGTAGCTGATGTCACACCACAGAGGATGTGCCACCCACAACCTCTGATGAATCAGTAGGAACCTGTTTACATTTAGGTTCAGTACATTTCTCAGCTACCCCTAAAAGGACCCTCCCCATTTCTTACAATCTAACCCCCAGAGTTAAGCACAAACAAGAATATAAAACCGCTCATAAGCATACTGACCAGCCATAACTGACCACTATTAACACTCTGCTGTAGTAAGGAGTGACTGCTGGCCAGTCCTCTTTGCTTAAAGACACCCTTCCTTTTCCTTCTCCTCCTTCCATTGACTCACCCCCCCCCCTGCACATTCCGGTGCTGGGGTACCCTGACAGCACAATGAGCATACTAAGAAACACCTTCCTAAAGAAGCTAAGAACAGCAGGTTCTAATCAAAAGTTCCTGTAGCGCTCTGGTTAGAGGCTCAACACTTGGCACAGGTGTGGCCTGCCAGACCCACAGCTGGCCAGCTGTGCTGGGGCCACCTGTGGGCAGCATTGGGTGCCTCCTGCAACAGCACTTACTGTGCCTGGCATGTGACTTCTCTCATTCCTCCCATTCTGAGAGCTGCCATTTTTGAGCTTCTTCTTCTTCTTGGCTGTCTCTTTGTGTTCTTTCTGCTTGTTCTGCACTTCAATCAGAGCAGAAATAAAGCTGTTTTCCACTTCCTTCTCAAACTCCAGCTCATCTCTCAGGGCCAACTGCTGCACCAGCTCTTCAGAGTACTCCTTAACGGCTGTCTCAGTCTCTTCCAGCAGTTCACTTAACTCACATACCGACAGCCTTTTCACTTCTGTGGCCAGAAACAAAAAGTACGGGAGCACTAAGACACAACTGTTTCAAAGCAGCATAATGGGTGTTTTACACCAAAGAGCAAATCAAAGTCTAAGCAATTACACTGACTAGGATCTTCTCAGAAACTAAGTTCTGTGGGTAGATCTGAGCAGAGGTGAGTAGGCAAATTCACTCAGCTGAGATGAAAACTCAACCATTTTTTATATGTATAAATCAAGCATCCCACGAATAGTACTATAGCCAAGACTGAAATGAAACTAGTATAAAAAAATCAAAATTAAAAATATTTTAAAAAAACAACAACACAGAAGCAGGAAAGGGGGGCGGGTACAGAAAATGTCTGCTGGCATGAAGAGGAAGCAACCGGCAGGGTTTGGGGAGAAAAGTTGGTCTGAAAGGATCAAACTTAATGTTTATTTAATCCCATATGCCCCCTCTCGTGAAGCTGGCTGAAAATGAGGAAGATGAAAGGGACAGACCACAGAAGTCACCGCAGCTCTTTCCCAGCATTCCGAAGAATGGGAAAGCCAGGGACACTGCTAAAGTCCTAATGTCTGTACCTCACAATGAGACTAGATGAGCTGGAGGGAAGGATTTAGAAAGGTCACCAAGTAAAAATGAGTTTATTACATGGACTTTAATCCAGTGTAACCTCTATCCTTAAAGAAAGAGAAGACAAAGATGACCTCATGAAAACCCAGGCAGAATATAGCTGTCCCCATCTGTAAGCCAAGGAGCTCAATTTTAACACCTAGCCTACAGAGTTGTGAGAAGGTAAATTTTACTGTCTAAGCTACCAGGTCCAAGGTATTGTTAGTTATGGGAGTGCTAACTAATACATACTTTCTATATCTTATCATATATCAAGACTGGATTTTGAATTCAAGACTCCAACAATGGTAAGGGCTTATCTTCAGAGCTGTGGCCAAAACACAGAGTTAAAAAAAAAAATAGGTGTGTGTCAGAGAACCTTCCAAGGTTAAAAAGAAGCCATAAAAAAAACCAACAGAGTGAGGCAGCTCTGCCTGAGACTTCTGGTCAGGCCATAAATAAAAACCCAGATCAGAGTTGGGTCTTTTCTAGCAGTGGACCAGGCATGGCAATAGTCACAGATGCATCAGTTGCCAGTCCCAGGCCACTCCCATGCTGGGTAGGCTACTCAGAACCTCTTCGTGACAACCAACCACACAGTATTTACAGCTCAGTGTTGTATACAAATACAGACCCAATTCTAAAAAAATTTCACTTCCCAAAATTCTTCAAAGCTACATCAAAGACAACTATTTGTAAACATAGGCATTATTTCAATAAATACATACTTCTTGCTTTTTATTGGCTAAACTGTCTCTCCCAAAAATGCATGCTAAAGTCTTAACACGCAGTACTAGAGAATGCAGCAAATATTTACAGAGATAGTTGAGTTAAAATGAGATACAAGGCTGGTCCTCTGTCCAATGTGACCTATGTCTGATAAGAAGATGAAATGTGACACAGATATGTATAGAAGAAAGGCCAGGGAAAGGATGGCACCCACTGGCAAGGGAGGAGGCCTCAGGAGGAACAAACCCTTAACCTTGGACCTGAAGCCTATCAGAACAATCAGGAAATAAGTTCAGGCTATTTAAGCTACAGGTCTGCAGAAAACTCTCCCAACAGGAAACTAACCCAGAACAGAGGCCTGAACCAAAGTATGTGCACAGAACTGTACGGCCAGAGGACCCAAGGGAATGGAAACTTCTCGGGGAAGGGGGAGATGACAGTGTGTGCTAGATGTAGGCACGGACACTGAAGTAAGGAGAGTCTCTTACTCTCTTCATAGCTGTTCATGCTGGACCTCTTAAGACTCTGAATCTCCTGGGAGAGCATGGAGAGCCGGTCTGACTGTGTGGGAGTCTCATCATCTTCTGGGTCTGGTGATTCTTGCATCATTTCTTCGATTTCTTCAATAACCTTCCAAAACATAAATACTGCTGTTAATCGAGTAGGTTAAAGGAGAAAAACTCTGAGTGTGCCACAGCGTCCATACGACCACGAGAAGAGAGGCGCGTTAAGTCCTTATTATGTGTAGGAAGCACATGTAAACATGAACACAGCTTATCAAAAGGAATTGACCATAGATGAACACAAAATTAAACAGAACATGATCTGGTATGTCTATCACAATTCAGCAGACCGTGGCACATCTTAACATGTCTGAAAAAAAATGGTGCCATTATTTTATGACTATATCATAAAGTTAGAGCTAAAAGGTGGTAAATAAGGGAAATGTACTATATACCATATGCATGTGCTCAATATAAATCTAATTTACATTAGCCAAACCTTTGACATAAAACTTACAAAATGTAATATGCATAAAAAATATTCGTGTATAAAGCACAAAAATTAGAAAGTTAACTCTCTAGCAGCAAAAGTATTTCATTTAATTCATTGAAAGACAAAGGGGTATGTTAGATTACAGAAAACAGAATCAGACAGGAAAAAAACTGTAAGAAGAAGGAAGATTCCAGAAATACACATGCATTTAAACCATGACCTACTGAATACACCGTATAACTCAGACCTTACAGCTGTGCCCTGTCTGGTTCCAGATTCTAAGAGTGAAAAAGAAAGAAACTTTAAAGAAAGCAGAAAGGTACTTGACACTGTAAAGGGGGTGGGAGGGCATTTAAGCATTAAGAAAAAAAATTTAAAAATACAATCCAATGAAGATATAAAAAATCATGAGTACATTTGACAGTATCTACGAATCCACAAACTAAACAGGGAGCCCTTCAACTGGGGAAAAGTGAGTCAATCCAGGAGGGTCTACGCTAAGCAGAAAGAAAGCCTTCCCAAGCAGAGACTGTCAACAGTACAGTGAGATACTCCAGGAGGCTCTAAGATGGGTTTCTGTAAGTCTAAAAGACAGAAGCAATGTGGTATCAGGCAGATTTCTAGGGAACTGAGACTGCTCAGGGTCACACCTCTTTCTGGCTTATCATGCCTTCCACAAATAGCACTACCTTTCTCCTTAGCACCACAGTTTTCCAAGTCTAGAACAATCCAATCACAAAGGTACCCAGGGAACATCAGAAGGACATTCTTCCCACGGACTGACCTTGCCTTAACATATCTCCTTACTGACCTTCTCTTCCCTGCCTAAAAATAAAATGTGACAGAATTCGCAGCCCACATAGCCACGGAACATTTTATTTCAGGAAGTTCTGCCATCACACTTCGACACCACCACAGAGGTGGGAGGGGTATTCAGAAATGACAGGGCTGACTCGACTGATCTCAGATGAATGCAGGGTTGACATCACCACAGGGCCCCTCAGTTACACTGCTTGCTTCTTTCTACAGTGCGTAACAGACACTTCTACCATTTGTTACAAATCCCTACCCAGGGCTCTACAAAAACATGCCTGGCGGGCATGGCAGCTCATGCCTTTGATTTGAGTGCTCAGAGGCAGAGGCATGTGGGTTTCTGTAGTTTGGGGCTACCTTAGTCTGCAATGGGAATTCCAGGACAGCTGGGGTATACAGTAAGACCTTGCCTCAAAACAAACAAAAATACTGACTCAAATTTAGTCCAGTTCGCTCATGTTTGGGTAACCTTGTAAAAAGTAGAAACTAATCTTAAGTTGTTTTAAATTTTGGTTTAAACAATAACCTTCCATTAGTAACTTGTAATAATTATATGATGCCTAACCTGGAAATCTTCCTAATCCACAAAATATCATCTTCCTGGAACAGCAATACCTTGTTTTACCTCTCCACTGACGACTCAACAGCAGGCTAGCATTAAGCACACCATCTAGAGGAAATGAGGCATTCTGACAGGCATCGCTTGCTGCCACAGTAGGCACAGCTCTCCATCCCAGGCTCTGCTTCACCTCCGTACCTGGTCTGCAGTGAAGAGGGGCTCCTCGTTGACACAAGAGACAATGATGGAATGCATATCCAACTGCTCCCTCAGCTCCTCCTCATCTGAGGTATCAAAGATGAAGCCATCACTCATCTAAAAACAAAAGCACCCTCATTTAAAATTCAGTCCTTTTGATACAAATGACAGTTCTGGGCCAAAGAGGAAAGTGCATGCAACAGTGCTATTCCTCACAAAGGAGGAGTCGGTCGCCCCCTGGACCATGCCACACAGAAAGTCACACACTTTCTCCAACAGCTGTAAGTACAGTGCAGGGCAAACTGTAAAATGACAAGGTGCTGCACGCACCTCTACAGTCTGACAAAAACAGAGAGCTATTTCTCCAGAGGAAACAGCAACAAAAGCAGTATTAAAATGATGCGTGTATAGAAGAAAAGAATACAGTTATTTATTAGCAAACTATAAGGCACTGGAGTGAATAGAAGGTAGCAACAAATTCATGGATAACAAACTGGCATGTGTTAAAAGACTACAAAGCTCTCTACAGACTACTTTCTAGCATTCAAATACCCAGAGTGAAGGTAACCAACATCCTGTCCATGAGACGCATTCAGCCCTTCCAGATGCACATCCCTCCTTCCAAAAGAGAAAAGAATATCTCTAGGTTCCTAAAACACCTCTAAGCCTAACTATGCTGGAGAGCCTCCAATCACCTGAGCACCATTTTCTACCATGCTCTGTGCCCAGGAAGCTGACCATATGGACCAGATCAAAGGATGCCCTTGACGTCTGGCTTCCAATTGGGTTCCACATCACTGACAGACACCGGGAGACTGCAAGGTGAGAAGGAAAGTGCTGGGCGTTCATCCTGCTATCTTCCTAACTGCCAGAATGCCATTTGTCAGCGCTGGCTCTGGACCAAAGGCCACAGCTCTTGTCAAACAGACTTTTCAGCTAATCTCTCCATATTCTAGAAACTTCTCTCTCTTTTCATCTCAGGACTGCTAAAGTACTAATAGCTGTTACCATGCTTGGGGCACTGCCCACCCAGGAGCTGTAGCCATGCCTGGGTTACTGCGTCATACCTAGTCAGTTTCTCTTATGGCCACCCAATAACTCCTTTGGGAATACTGAGAGTTGCGTATCAATAGCAACTGCAAAAGCTACCTGGGGGGCTGGAGAAATGGCTCAGTTGTTAAGAGCATTGTCTGCTCTTCCAGAGGTCCTGAGTTCAATTCCCGGCAACTACATGGTGGCTCACAACCATCTATAATATGGTCTTCTGGCATGCAGGTGTACATGCAAATAGAGCACTCATATACATAAAAATAAATAAATATTTTTTTAAAATCCCTGGGGAAACTCAATAAAGTCAAGGAATGATTGTCTAGTTAATTGGCCATGAATCATTCACCCATAGTCACATCACTATTTTGTTGGTGAACAGAACTAAAATTAGAATTCTATTCTCCAGGAACAATTAGTACAGCACAGAGTGAGGGGAAAGAAGAGGACAGGAAGGACTATGGAAGAAGAAAATGTGCCACTACATAGTATATTATTAAAATGATGTGTTAATCAATTATTATTATATTTTATTTTATATTATATGAAAAGCCAAGCAACTGTAATCTAAGATTTTTAAGTAAAATACAAAAACCATTAAATCCCAAATGTTCCAAAATTAGAAGCTTTTAAGAAACAACATGATGTCACCAGGGGGAAATTGCTCATATGACCTCAGTGTGGCAGGTTATGCTCAAAGCACAGGTATACCAAAAGCATTCCTAAAACTGTCATCAGACTATATATATATATAAAATAAAAATGTAATTATGTTTACACCTGGGTCCCACCTACATATCTTACTGTGTACCCACAAATATCCCAATATTTTTAAAAATCCAAAATCTAAAGCAAGAATTTTGGATATGGGATACTCAACCATAATATAGATATAATATATTATTATATTTATAATATAGCATTTATAATATGCTATATTATAAATATATTTTATATAATATATCATATATTATAAATATTTTATTATATATGTGTTATATAGTATGTTATATGATATATATTTTATCTATTATATTATAAATATAATAAATTTAACTGAATTAATCAAGTTTTAGGCAGACGTGGTAGCACAGGCCTGTAATGCCAGCAAGAACCTGAGGCAGGAGGAACTCAGGTCAGTTCCAAGCCAGTCTAGGCAACTTAGTAACATCCTGTCTCAAATGAAAAGGGCAAGAATGGTTAAGGATTTAGCTCACAACCTGGGTAAAGCCTTAGGTTCAAATCCTAGTACTGTGGGGAAGAGAGGGTTATCTGGAAAAAACAGTTTTATCTACTAGTACATAGGATATATTTAAACTTCAGAATACAGTGGAGCAGATGCAGGTCCCTAGAGCCTCCCCAGTTTCTTACACAGGAGTCTCAAAGCTTTCAGATGAATGTCAGCCAGAATAGAGCCACTGAATGAAAAAGGCATAGGAAGGAGCCACTGGCATGCTGATTTCCCATGGGAGGGTGGGAAAGGCCTGCTGCTTGCCAGGTCTACTGTCAGCATAGACTGCAATTCTCTGCTGACCCTCAGGGATAATGCACCTCCTCTTTTTGTTGCTCATAGCATCTTGGGCCAGTAAAAGTCTGGCAGTGAGGACCACACACTCACACACTCACACACACACACACACACAGAGACACACACATGCCATGAAATTTCAGAACCCTGTGTGTAAACAACAAAAGAAAATGAGCAGGCAGAATCAGGAGCTAACATTTAAATTTACAACAGCAACAACAGATGCAGGGGGAGAAGGGGGAAGATCCTCGAATCAATGTCCCTCCAATTTAACAACTAGGTGGAAGGTAAAAATAAAGACATTTTTAGACATGCAGTTCTCATGCGTCCTCTCTCAGAGAGCTGCCCACAGGAGGAAAGGAAACAAGAAAACAAACAGAAGGTCAGTGACCACACAGGGGTAAAGGTCACTCTTGCAAGGATGGAGGAAGTAAAGTCCCCCAAGAATGTCTGGAAAGGTGAAACACGAGCACAGCACCAAGAAGTCAGCAAACAACACTGAGATTCTACTCAGGGCCTCAAACTTCCTACTCACCACCCCTTTCTAAAGTCTCACATAGCCCTAGGGATATATAAAATAAGTATACATATCAAACATCTACTGATAATAAAACATAAAGAAATTTAGACATGTATTTTACAACAATTCTTTTGTTAAACATGTATTTCTCTATTTATTAAAAATGAAATAAAATTTGCATACTAGTAAGGTAAATGTACATATTTATTTCTACATAACAAATTAGTCTTGGCTAAAAATTTGATACCCTAAGGCCCAAATATCTTCAACACTCTTCAGACTTGATAAAGATTTTAATTTTACAATCCTCAATGCAAAGAATAATAAATATATAGTACAAACTAGCAGAAGTTGTATTTGGAGCCATTTCAGGGACTACTGGAAACCCTGTCCTAATCCTAAACCAAAATTAGCTGAACAGTTTTTGATGAAACTCAAGTCAACAACTCAAACAAGAGTTATTAAAGTCTAACTCTGACTCATTACAGCCTGAAGACACATGGATATGAGAGCTGCATGGTTCTGAATGAGAACCGGAGAGTATTGCACGCACAGTTTCTGTAATCAAACAACTATGTTTCTAGAAGGACAGAACACTCTGGATGCACAGTGAAAACACTGCAATGCATATTTTACGATGACAGTCTTGAATAATAGCTGAGGTGTTTCTGGTGGCATTAGTAAGTACTTGGTGGCATGTGTAGGACAAAGTGCATATGCTGTGTTCAGAAACAAGGCTGCAATGAAGTCACATGGTACAATGAGTGAGTGAAGCCAGAAACACCTTAGATATGTTCAGAAAGTGGCTACTGTAGCCATAGTTCTTTTGATTCCCACACTCATGTATCTCCATTTGGGGTCAGATCCACAGCTTAAGAAGCTGGGGTCCAGCTAGCACATTACTGAAATAAGGTTTATGACCCTTTGTGGCTGACTGACAAGTGGCATAAGTAACTATGCCACACACAAAAAATGTCAAGATGAACTTAAGCAGGAAGTCTGACGGGCTGACACCTGCAGGACAGGGGAAGTCTGTGTGGGGTTTAGAGGTGGAAGACAGTAAGAGAGTAACTTCATTCTCTGGGAAGGTCAAGGCACAAAGTCCAACAGAGAAAAATGAAACTGAGCCAAAGGGTTATCTGCTGGAAGCAGCAGCTGAAGGCGGTGGAAGAGGCTCCAGACAGCGAGGACGAAGGGCAAGAGCAGCCTACCTCTCAGTCCCACAGTGTTGGCTCCTCAATCATCACAGCTGTGTCTTTAAGGAAGTAATTTCAGGAGCCAGGTGGTGGGGGCCCACACCTTTAATCCCAGAAGGCAGGAGAAGCTCTAAATTCAAGGCAGGCCTGATCTACAGAGTAAGTTCCAGAACACTACAAGTCAGGGCTACACAGAAAAACCCTGTCTAGAAAAACCAAAAACCGTTAGATAGAGAGATAGAGAGAGAGAGAGATAATTTGTGTATATACATATTTGTATATTGTATATATATTTGTATATACAATATACTAATACAATAAAGATATATAAATATATTTTGGTTTTTGGTTTTTCTAGACAGGATTTATTTGAGTAAGGGGATGGCAGATTCCAAGGCCACAGAACCAAAGCTGAGGGAATGGAAGGTCATAAGATGACGCACATGGCCTCAGAATTCTCACACTTCAAACTCACCTGCCCCATCATCCTTCCTTGCTCTATCTTGAACCCCAGAACTTTGTTTTATTTTTCTTCTCTGGCTTATAAATAAAGTTTTAATTTTAAAATTACTGTTAAGGAATACATTATCATATTCTTGCTCTTTTTCTCTTACGGATATTAAGATGCACTAGAAAAAAAGTCCCTTTTGCACCAAGCATGGTGCTTCGTGCTTACATTTCCAGCACTTGGAAGGTGGAGACAGAGGGACTAGCTGTTCACATTCATCCTCAGCTATGTGCCAAGTTCAATGCCAACCTGGGCTATGTGACACCTAGCAGAACTGGGAGGACGGAGAAGAGGAATAGGAAGATTCACAAGAGGTACTTACTCCCAGCCTTGACAGAGAAGCGTTCCATTGCACAAGCACACTAAGGAAGAGCACTCATTGAGAATGGTTCCAAACACACTGGTCATGTCAACAAAGCGCCACATTGCTAAATTTCCATGACAACAGAAAGAATGATCCCACATCATCTTTCCAGAGAGGAGACCAGGCCCTCTCCCCACAGAGATGAGGTGCATCTAGGCTGGAAGTGCTTAGGCCTTTGAAAGCTAACCTTGGCTGACACAGGGCTTATCAGTCAGGGTGCCATGAGGCCAAGCATTCCCTTCCCTCCTCCCATGCCCGGGTTAGACACAGAGCTGATGCTACTGTCCCCATGTGTTAAACTGCACACAGCAGAGAGGGGAAATAAGAATGTAGAATACACCCGACTTCTAGAAATGACCCAACAAATGCAGAAATGTATGCATGGCTGCCAATGAAAGAAAACAAAATAACCAAATCTAACTGTTGTTCTCTTGAATATTGTTTTGCTCTTAATATACAAAGGCAAATTATTCCCTTATTCTTGAGGGCAAAAAAATATGCCCTTTGTAGGCCCAATGTTATAACTAGAATAATCTAAAGAGTGTTTCCAAAGTTAAATTTTACATTACTCAGTCATGGAAAAAAATACAACACCTATATAATACCATTTTCCTAGCTTAAAACCACCTAAAAGAGTAACATAATTACTTTAATATAATTCTTGTCTATTCATTCTTCAGGATCTTCATGCTTACTACGGTCTTTCTGGGGAGTGAAGTTCTAATTCAACAATGAAATAGCCACAGCACGATACATCCTTGATTGAGTGACTGATGTTGATTATCACCTGTCTACTTTAATCTACTAAGTCTTTCCAGAAAAAGCTTTTACATTCAGTGTAGTATAAAATGGCAATGCTTAATAGTCACTAGCATGGCTTTAGCATTACTTTGGCATTAAAAACAGCATCCAAAGGGAAAACAAGGACTGAATTATACAATAAGAATAATAAAAGATTTATATTTTATTCAATGAAGTTAGATCAGAGTGCTTGATTCATGGTGCTACTGTGCTTTTGTTTTTCAAACTAAGAAATGAACTGTTTTATGCTACATTTTTTAAATGTTAATAAAAATATACTCATGGATCCTTTCAATACCAAAAAATTAAAACAAGGCAAAATTTCCATCATAATCTCAGACTTCACAGTGTCAGAGATAAAGCAATTCGCTCATTTATTTACTCCACAAATGTACAACATTGTACTCACCAAGAGCCAGGCATAGAGAAAGTTACTAGGAACTCACAATCTAATGACAGACCTGATCAGAAATATGATTAATAAGGAAGCACAGTGATGATATGAAAGACACACACACACACATGCTGTGGGGACTAAATCCCAGGCGACATCATGGCTAGACTCCACTACACAGGAAACAAGTCCTGTGCAAAGATTCACATCTCCACAGGAGTGTGCTTGTCCCTGCAAGGATTTAGGCCACGGTGAAGGAACCATCTGCCAGTGATGCTGTCGGTAGGGATTCTCCCATCTGAGAAGCTGGATTAAGTGTCCTTTAAGGAGCCTGTCACCTCTGAAATTGTACAATTGCATGAGATCAGCAGCGGCTAAAACAGTAATAAGAAGCCTCGATGAGGGAGGGGAACTTGGACAAAGCCCCAAACAACAGCGAGGCCCTAAATAAACAGAAGTTGGAACAAAAGCTACTTAGTTCTGGTCCTGTGTAGTAAATTTGTGTCAGGTCAATCTATAAAGTCTAAAGGGGTTAATGACAGGAACAAACAGTGAGACTGGTTATCTACTAGAATTCTGGGAAACAGAGTCAGAACTCTATAGTCCACCAGACGCTGAAAGCAGTAGGCTCTTTCTTCCAAGTCACATACTTAAGAAAATCATTTCATGAGACATTACCAATACTATTTAACCTACTGACAGCCCACAGCATTATACTCCCAATGATCGCACAATTACACTTAATGAAATACTATGCCAGGGGATCTGACATGAGCTTACATTGTTCTCTGCTGAAGAACTTAAACAGTGTGAATCTGAAAATTAAATAATTTGGCTATGTTCCTCACAAGCTTTAAACAAATTAAACTCTGTGAGCATCTACTTCAAATCATTCTCTTCCCTTTTCCAGCCTCCGAGCCATTGCATCACTGTGTCCACACTACATCTGGCACTATCAGGATAGACATGCATTAAAAATTCAAAAATCAGCACCAAGACAGCCATTCGGGTGCTAAAGTTGAGAGCTACAAGCATGAGGACCTAAATTCAGACACACAGCACCCACATAAAAAGACAGGCATGGCAAGATGCAACCTATAATCCCAGTGCTGGGGAGGGAGAGAGGGAAGGATGCTGGGGGCGGGCCCGCTGGCCGGCCAGCCTGGCTGAATCAGTGAGCTCCTGATTCCGTGAGGGACCTGTCCCACTATCAGCATTGGCAATGCAGCCACTCTGGTCCAGCTCCTCACTTACCCCTTTCTCTGAGAGGTTCAGAGTCAGCAAATGCAAGGTCCTTGTATGGGAGGACTTCCAGTCCACAGGCATGACATTCCCATAATTATCTGTCAGGGCATTCCAAATCCTTAAACAGAAGAAAACAGCAATCAGTGACAGTTAGCACTCCACATGGCTTTCATTAAAAATCCGCTACTATAGTAAAAGGACCCAGAATGAAATAAAATAAAAAATAAAATAGAAAGTTCATTTGTTTCTTAGAAAAAATATCAACAAATGCAGACTCATGAAAAATCATAGAATTGAACTGACAAAGATACCTTGCTTGTGAAATATAAAAGAAGGAAGGAAGGAAGGAAGGAAGGAAGGAAGGAAGGAAGGAAGGGAAGGGAAGGAAGGAAGAGCCCTCCTAAAGACAGTCACTAATACTTCCATTGTAATATGTGCAGGGAACATGTTCAAAGAAGTTTATAGGGCATACATAGGAGAATGAGAGAGCACACAGACATACACACATTAATTAACTAATGAAAAAATAACAAAAAAAAAGCAGTGTAGATAGATACAGAGGTGTGTGTGTGTGTGTGTATGGCGTATGGTATATATGTATATAGCTTAATTTAGTCCTCAAAAACATTAGAAACAGAAACCTTTACTATCTTCATTTTGCAAGAAACACAGAAAATCTCAGGACTGTCTCTAGAAACACAAAGTGAACACACTGTGCTTTCCAAAGAGATGCTGTATTTTTTGGAGAAAGGATTCAATCTCCAAGTGTGAGCAAGATTTAGTGTGTGATTTGAAATGTAACAGGTTAAAGACTGAGGCTGATGACAGAATTAGGAGTGAGGGAATCACGTAAGTGCAGGCAGGTTATGCAGTCAATGCAGTTACCCACTTTCTTATCAAACAGCATCTGGGGTGGGGGCTTAAGGGGTCAAAAGGTGGACATTTGACTCACAACTCAGTAAACAGACTCACACATTTATTTTCTTTTAAATACAGAGCCAGTCTTTGGCCACGTTCCTTAACCTGCCAGGGTATCAGCTGCCCAGCTCAAAATGAAGCTTAGAAGTAAAGTAGGCACCTCATCCAGTTCCATCATTCTAAGCATTAGCTCAGACTCTATTGAGAAAAATGATAGACCACACTGGACAAAGACAGCAAACTCAATGATCAAAATTCATGTTTTGGTGACAAAAATAATAACCAACATAGTAAAACATGTTGTTCATAGGGAAAAGGAAGAAGAAGCAGGAATTCAGAGGCATCGATGAGACTTAGAGTAACGAGGTCACACATCTGAACTGCTTACTGGGAGACTAACATGCCACATGTTTTAGAGTTAAAATTTGCAACAAGTATCTAGTTGTAAATAATGAGTCAGGAAATGTTTAGATAAGCCTTTTGTGCAAGTTTGTCAGCAATCGGGATACAGACAATTCTAGCAAGGGTAAAAAAATTAACAATGTAAGTTTAAAAACTAGAAAAGCAACATGCTTGATTTAATAAAAAATGATTCTATGCTTAAGAATAGAAGCTACCAGAATATAACATCCCAAGGGATATGTGGCATCCGAACCCAAATCAGCCTCAAGAAAAACATGAACCCAAAAAGCAGGGCTTATCATCCTTACACATCCCCCATCCCCCATCCACAGGGCTCACTAAGAATGCCTCCCTCTTGGAACCTGATATCCTCTAGTGTCAAGGAGCTAGAGGCAAGGACAGCAACTTTCTGAGTCTGACCATCCTGGGCCACAGCTTTTAAAATACTAACAACTGAGTGAATGAAAAAGGAAATAAAAAGGAAAGGAACTTGACTGCTCCTAGGTATGGGGGAGGAGAAGATTCAATGTAGATATATGAGAGAGCATGGCCTGAGGAAGAGATAAGATGAGGACATCTGGGAGATTCAGAGTGGTCAGGTCCCTGAGCTGGGCCATGTGAGGGGAGAAAGGGGAACCAGCTGCAACAGCCAGGGAGGAAGTCCAAAGGTACAAAGACAGCAGGCAACCAAAATGCTTGGATTATATAGGGAAGAACAGCCCAGCCCCCAGAACTCTCCTCTGTGCTGGGGAGTTCAGGGTAAGGGGCAGGGTATGCCAGCCAGGAGGGCCGTGTAAGGGACAGAAGAACACAGGCAGAACCTGGCAGCCAGTGCCCACTTTGGTATGTTAATGGGCACCTCAGCCATTTATCCCAACTTTGAAACCTAACACTGACTATATACCTAACCCTGGCCAAGGTCACAGACTATTCTAATAGAGTAGGAGTCCCAGGTTTGGAGGAGTTGTTTTGTCTGTTAGTCACATCCTTCTTAAAAGGGGCTAGAAGACCAAGCTGGTAGAGTATCTCTGGGGGAAGGAGTAGTGTGGGTTCTAGCTTCCAGGAAAACAGAGGACAATAAACAAGCCTCTCTCTCTCTCTCTGCCAAGTTCAGAACAATCGTAGCTGAAGGACATAAGGCCAACTAAGATTTCCAGCATTCTCTTGTCAAGACATCTGAACTGCCTTCATCTTTATCATAAAATATTATGACCCATCATAAATAGCTGCCAGGAGCTCCCTCCCAGGGTCAAAGTCCTATGGACAGCGGCTCCAGCGAGCATTCTCCCGGAGCCCTCAGCAAACAAATATAATCCAGATTGACAGCAACTAAAACCAAAGCTCAAGGAAGTTAAGTAAAGGATAGGAGTCATAGCAGCATGTGGGCAAAGAGGTTTTCTAACAGCAGAAAGGGGCTGGAGCTGACCCTACAAAAGATTTTTTTACACATTCCCAACTCTGGAGATATGCACTATCACAAATACACCACCTACTGAAACCATTAGCAAGAGCAACATGGGCCGAAGATGAAGAGCAAAAGCTCAAATGCTTGCCTAGCATACATGAGCCCTGGGGTCAAATCCCAGAACCACAGAAAACTGGGTGTGGTAATACACATCTGTAATCTCATCACTCAAGAGGCAGAGGCAGAGGCAGAAAGAGTTTTATGGTCATCCTCATCTACAAAATGAGTTGAAGCTAGCCTGGGCTACATATGTCTCTATCTCCAAATGGAGGGAAAAGGGTAACAAAATAGAACGAAGTTTAGTGCCTATGCATGTAATTCTAGCACTTGGACAGCAGCAGGAAGTTCAGGAGTTCAAGGTCTGCCTGAGCCGCAAAGCAAGCTCAAGAGTGGGCTACAAACGATAAAACAGGAAAAGCAACGGAACTGTTTAGATTTTACAGCCACCTAATTATGAAGCACATGCTAAAATAAACTTCCCAGAATGTCCAGCTGAAACAAAAATAGGTCTTCTAAGAATCTTGGTACAAGCTATGCTCATCTGTTTTAAGTAAGTTACACATAAATATAAATTTAAAGTCCAAAATATGCAGTAAGTCTGAATAATTAAAGCATATAAACCTACACATATGTGAAGCTATCTTCTCTCTGGGAAATCCCACAAAAGTCACCTTCTGTTAAACTCTACACGCCTATCTCCGCATTTAAAATCCAATCATAAACTTACCACTCCTCAGCCCTTGGGCAAAAGAAAAAACAAAAACGAATGATCTTTGAATACTGCTATCCATCCACGTTTACCTATGCCCCTCCCTCTTTGCTCTTTCTTGATAAATCTCCTAATTCCTTGAGAAATTAAAACTTTTATGACAAGAGTTTTATCACTATTCAAGAATTTCTCACTTTATAGAGAATGCAACCCGCAAACTGAATCCTGAGGGCCGCCTGGAAGTTAGGCAGTGGCTTGGTGGGTAAAGGCGCCTGCCACCAAGGCCAATGACCCTGGTGATCCATGTGGTGGATAGAGAACCATCCCCCATCACACACAAGGGGTCCTCTGACCTCCAAGGATGTGCCCCGGCAGCTTGACAGGATTGCTACTCCCGCCACACTCACACAAGTACTCAGATAAAATTAAAATCATTAAAATGTATTTTTTAAATTGTCCCCACTAATTCTCTCCACCTCTCCAAAGCTTTGGAAACGGGCCCCACCCATCACCTTCTGAGAGGACTCAGACTCAGTTCACTCAAGGCCTCTCTAGGGCCTCCTCTCTGTCAGCAAACAAAACACTCTGGCTCTCTGGCTCGCAGCCATCCTTTTAGCTATCCTTTGAGGCAAAGCCATGGTACACAATCACAACTTTCATTTAAACAAGCAATAATTGGGTTTAAAAGTGTTTGAATCAACCCCAGTGAATGTCCTCACTGAAACTAAATCACACAGAAGATTCTGTAGCCATTGCTACTGTGCCCTAGTCTTCTGAAGACACTATTAGATCCCTGTCTTTAGTAAATGGCCCCCTTCACATTTTTGGCCACTGTGGCAGTTTGCTCTTGTGGGCCCAATAGACTTCTGTGATTTCAATAGTACTTCACACCTCTACACTTTTGCGCTATGTGTTGCTATATGTTATATATATTGCACTATATGTTTGTTATATGTTCCGTTCTCTACCTAACTCCCGGAACACCATCAGGATTCAATTTGCGGGTTGCTTTCTCTATAAAGTCTTCATTCGGACATCCACTTTGAAACCTTCCATATCTGGTACAAATATCTATCAAAGCACTCACCACACTCATAAAACATGTGTTTAACAAACCCATGTCCCCTCCCACTTTCTGTTTCACTTGAGAGGAGCAATGCCCAGTGCCAAGCCCTTGGCAGGGGCTTTAACGGGATCAAGTTGAATGAATGAATGAGCCACACGTGCCCCAGGAGGCAGGGTCTCCCACAGGAAGCACACAGGGGGTCTGCAGAAGAGAGGGTTCAAGGGAAGGCAGGGCAGGGGGCATTTAAACTCCAGCGGGCCAGGCCCGCAGCCCCGGGGCGGGGCTGGGAGCGGCCGAGGAAGAAGGAGGGCGCGGGGCGGGGCCTGTGCGGACTCCCGGCTGCGGCGGGGGCAGGGCGAGGTAGGGGCCGCTCCCGCCCGCCCGCCCCCGGGCCCGCACTCACTCGTCGCCTTGCAGGAGGCTGCGCTCAGTGATGGGCCGCACGGCCGCCCGCGGGGGCTCGGCGTCCGACGAGGGGCGGAAGCACAGGCTCAGCTTCTCCTCCAGGCTGCAGGCCAGCGCCGGGAAGCTGTCGCCGCCCGCGTGGGCCCCCGCTCCAGCCTCCGGGCTCGCGTTACAGTTCTCCCGGTCCGGGACGCTCCGGGCCGGCTCCTGGAACTCATAGAAATCCTGCCAGTCCCCGTCCGCCGCCATCGCGCCCGCTGTCGGCACGCGCCCCGCCCCGGCCGGACGGCCACGCCCTGTCGCTGCCAGGCCACGCCCCCTCGGTGCCGCCCACTCGAGGCCGCGGCCCCTGTCCCGGGTGAGCGAGTCCCAAGCTGCCCTCAGACTGAGTCCTTCACTTGCTGAGTCTTCTGGAGCTGACCAGGGAGGGGAAGACCTTAACTGACTTAAGTCACTTCCTATGTTCTTGCTCATTTAGAACTAGCTTCCCTCGGCATCCTTGCCTAAAAGTGCTTAAAAGGGAAGACTTGTTTAAACCTAGTGTCAAATTTTTGCCCCACGGAAACGTTCATAACATTCCATCTAGATTGGCAAGACTTACTGGAAAATGTTTACGTGGTACCGAAATCCATTCCACAAATAGATCTCTCCCACGTGCGAAGCACATGCCAGCTGAATCATTATGTGAGGGGACGTGCTCAAAGTACTTAGAAAATGGCTCAACAGTAAATACCCACCTACTTGCTATACATGGATACTCCCTTATTACGGGAGCTGAAGCGTTAAGGCTAAGTGGAAATTAAATTGTTTCAGGGATATAGCTTCTCCGTCTTGCAGGACGAAGAGATTTATGGAGATAGAGTAGCGGTGGTTGTGTGAAGGTGGCTAGGATTATAGTTTTGTTATGTGCATTTAACAACAATAAAAATTGAGGAAAGTAGATAGATGGCGTAAATGCCTAGGAACTGACAAAGCCAATAGCTCTTCAAATGTGTCACTCAGGAAGATGGAACATCTTTAAATAATATATTATAAAATGTTTTATAGACACATATACTCGGGAGTGCATAAAAATTTATTGGGCGACTCTATCCAGTAGGCTTGCTTTTATATATAATTAAATAAAACAATGGATGCAAAATGCCTAATAAATTGCCTTGCATGCAATATCTCCCTCCCCTTTGGCAAAATGGGGTGGTGAGTGAATGAAATGTAAGGCCCCATTCAATAGCTTCTGTCCAAGCTGTGGCACCATTCCCTTCCACACACACCTTTTCTTTAGACTCTTGAATCAGCCTTCCTAAGACACTATCCAGTTTCAATTTCAAGTCCCTGTTCCCTTGCTCCTTCACTTAGTATTTCCTGTTAGCAGCCTTGTTCTCCTTCCTGATAATGCTCCTCCCCCTCAGCCAAATTCTAGCCTCTTACTCTGCCACCGATCTGAAAAAATAAAATAAAATAAAAAGCCCTAGCTTCAGGTTTAGCTAGCACACAGAGGTCCCTGAGGAGGAAGTGGGCCTTCTTTATGACATCATCCAGCCTAATTCTACTAACTGGCTCACGCAGGCTGATTTATTTTATGCCTGTTGCTTCCTACGGGCTCCTAGAGACCTTGTGAAAAGGAAGGTTCTCCTCATTTGATGGATTAAGAAAAGTTAGCTTATATATGGACCAATAATAATTAAAGGGAAAAAGGCCATGAATTTGGGGGCGGGGGACCCGAGAGAGGAAAGATGTAATGTTTTCATTAAAAACTAAATTTAAGAAGAAAGAAGAGTTATCTGAGGAAAATAATTTAGAGCACTTGATTCAAAATTAGAGAAGACAGAAAAACAGCTTCATGGTACTTGACTGATGTGTTCACATAAACACTGAAGATGGAAACATCGCAGTTTTAGAGTGCACTAAAATTTCAGCATATCAGGTATCCCAGTGAAAACTTAAAAAAATGGAAACATATAGTTATTTAACACGTAAATCACCTAAACATATAATTAAATCTGGAAATATAAAAACAAAAGAAAGGAAATACTGAGTGTTTATATACTCCCAAAGTATATAATATTTATATATTCCCAAAGTCTGAAGCTACAGCCATGGAGCCTGCATGGGACTATGCTAGGTGCTCTGCACACAGGCTCTTGTTGTTTAGCTCGGTCTTCTTGCGGGACTACTAACAGGGGGGATGGGGGTGTCTATGAGCCCTTTGCTTATACTTGGGACGCTTGTCCTCCTACTAGGTTACCGTGTCCAGCCTTGTCATGAGAGTCTGTGCCTAGTCTTCTTGCATCTTATTCTGCCATCTTTAGTTGCTATCCCTGGGAAGCCTTCTGTTCTCTGAAGGAACACCATAGGAGCAGTGGATCTGGAGGAGAGGGGAGGTGAAGGGAAACCGGGAGGAGAAGTACCATGCTTAGCAAATGCTAAAGACTCATAACACAACAGATAAGATGGTCTATAAATGAAATAAATGTTCTAAAGAAAAACTCTGAAAGTGGCCAAATTTACTTAGTAATTACAAAAATAGACACAGGGAAAAACAAACACACAGATCAACCAACAAACAGAGAAGAAAATAAAAATGAAAACAACAGAAATCTATATTGACCCATAAATTTAAGAAAGATTTGTTTGTTTGTCAAAAAGGGAAAAGTGGCTTCTTTCAATTTGTTTTCCCCAAAACAAACAAACAAACAAACAAACAAAAAAAACACACACAATAAAAAACCCATAACTTTTAAGGAGTTGAAATGCTACTTACCCTGATTTCATTTTGATTATCATGAATTGTAAGCATTTACCAAGTTACCACATTTTACCCTATAAGTATGTATAAGTATTATATGTCAATTAAAATTCAGACCATGAACTATCTAGCATTTGTTAATAAAGAACATTTCATTCTGGTTATTCCAATTTGACAGAGGGAGTCTTTGGTGAACAGCTACACTTTGTATTTTTTAATGATTAAATTGAGGTCTTCATTAAGCCTAAGCAACATTATAAAAAGAAGCCAAGATGACTGGCCATGGCTTCATCTGTAAGCTACCAGGACAGCTGGGCAGGGTGGCCATTCTGAGTACCTGCCTGAGTATGTTCTGTGTCATCAAATGCTGGTCTCTGAATGATATCTACAAAGTAACATTGACAGCAGTTCTTTAGCTAACATTAAAATTTGTTAACTCTGATAACTTTCCTGTTTTACCTCTGAAGTAAGTCTATATTTCTATTTCATGCTACGATTCTATAAATTACTGCGAAGTTACACACCATTAATTAAATAGGCTGTTGGCACTGGTGAACTTGAGTTTTCAGAACAACATTGGAGGCTATAAATCTGAGACAAAATTCAATGGAGGCAGGACATCTTTTTAGCCCATTCAAGAAAGAAAAAAAAAGAAAGACAGAAAAGCTGTCAAGAAACAGAGCAAGCACACTCACTTCCTAGTCATTTGGAGGTGGAGTAGGAAATGAATTTCTTCTAAACTGTATTGCGTACAATGACAAATGGACAGTAAGTGACATTTGAGCTGAGGGGGCGGTCTGGAGACAGGTGGTATCAAAGGAGACACCAATGGGTCTGTAGGAGGAAAGGACAGTTCAAGGGAGTCTGCAGGAGAAGATAAGCAGGCAGGCTGGATGTGCACAAGGTCAGGGATGTTCGCTCTGCAGAGGAGGCCTATACTGTGTCTGACACAGTTATGCATTTCATGGGGATTATACGTAGCCCTGTACTTTAACTTTTGGAATATTGTTATTATTAATGTATATTTATTAATTATTAATGTATATTTTCATAGAAATATTCTAAATTTTCTACAGTATCAAGAATAGGCAGTCATATTGCCCAGAAATATCCCACAAAACTCACCAGAGCTGTCCCCCAAAATTTACACTGATGTGGGTGATAAGAAAATAAGCATTATAATTGAGATGCTTTACACTCCTTTGGGATTTTTCCCCCGTGTTGTTTCCCTCCTAAATTTCTATGTTAAAAATTTTAGAATACTTCTTTCTCTCTCTACAGAGAAAATTTGCTTCATAACTGGGGAGACTATGAGGTAAGGATAGAAAGGATTAGTCTACATATAGCATAGTTTATTTTTTCACACTTATTTATTTTGTGTGTATATGTTGTGTGTGCACACGTGTGCCCACAAGTGCCACATGACACACATGTGAAGTTAAGAAGACAGCTTGTAGGTGAGTTTGGAGCCTTGAACTCATATCATCAAGCTTTGCTGCAAGTCCCTTTACCTGCTAAGCCATCTTACTGGCCCCTAACATAATTTTTTAAGGCTGTAAGTTTAACAGAATTTTTTTTTAGCGTTGTCTTTTAAAACATGTCAATGCTTTTGACAGCAAAAGAGGTAAATCAATACAGCTGCAGCAAAATAGCCTCTTTAAATGTTCTGAACCTAAACGAACATACTATTGAATCCACAAAAGGAAAACAAAGTGGACTGTTAAGATAATTGTTTGTGTAATTTAAGCAAACAAGTAATTACTCAATTTTCTGCTCAATTTGACCAGGATAGACACAGAAGTCGCTAACTGTTTCTAATTTAGTAATGTAGGGTTAAGCTAGGGTACTTGTAAAGTCCCTGTTATGTCATTTAAAGAAAGAAATGTTAGTCTTCTCCTGTGTTGTGGAGAGTAACTTGCAACCCCGAGAGACTGATACACTGCTTGGGAAAGCAAATCAGTGGGTCTCTGAAGTCTCACAGGATGGGGAACATTCAAAGCCCTGAATTAGAACCAGACCCTGAATTTTACTAGCTCATTCACTTCTATGGACTCCCATGGGGCTCCAGAGATCCTGGCCACCTGTGCTGTGTTTTTATACACCTATACCAGTAGTGAGTAGATGCTAGAAATGAGCAGGAGTGTTCTAGGAAGGATCTGTCCAGACTGCCAGCTAACCCCAGCCACAGCCATTTCTTCTTGTTATGGAGTAATCTGCATCCCTTAAAACTCATACGTAGGACTCTCAGCCTAGATACCTCACAGAGTGGTTGTCTTCGGAGATACCATTTTAAAGGTGGTTAAGGTAGAGTGGAGCCTTTAAGGGAGCCATACCCCGACCTATCTTTATTAAGAAGATGGTCTTTGGGTCCCATAGAGAAATCCCAGTGGTGCACAGGCCACACAAAGACCCGGTGAACTAGAGGTAAGAAAGCCTTGCTAGCCCTGCTCACATGTTACTCTTGGATGCACAGCTTCCAGAAGGAGGGGAAAGAAATACTTCATGTTGCATAAGCCACACACAATTTTTGTCTTTTTGGCCATGGCAGAGTAATGCTGATCCATCTTCCACAGCCACCACAGTACCTTCAACAAGTTCCCACAAGGGGCCTCACAAGTTCAGAGCAGAGACAGTTCCATATCTTCTTCTAGTTTTGCTGTCAGCCCTGGAAAGATCTCGCCAGTTAAACAGGTGACTGATGGGTAAAGAGCAGAACTGGATTTTTATGCTCACACCACCCTCCCAGAGAACAGAAGTCTGGGCATTATAAAGAATTAGAGACACTGAGCTGTGGAGCAGACTAAGAGGGTTTAGTGTGCTCTCCACTCAGTTTCCATGAGAGGGCTTCCCAGGGACCAGAGAGTGGGCATGAGGAATATACAATGTCTCTATCTCCAGCTAGGTGGTTTCTCATAGGAAAAATGTCAGTGTCCACATGAACCCAGAGCATCAGTGACATCATGCAAGTTCACAGAAGAGTCTCAGGTCCAGGTCTTGAGTTTAGAATCTCTTGAGATGTCAAGAAGAAGGGGGCAGCGTATTTCTTACTTACAGAATTATTAAGACCAGAGGCTGGTGCAAGTCCCATGGTGATGGCAATCTAAAGACAGGGTGATGGAGGAGGACATCTAACCTTTCATCATTTGTTGGGCAACAATATATGATTTTTCCCTAGAGACCCAGTGGACATCCCAACAAAGTGCTAGACTTGAGTCATCTTGAAAGGGATGCAACCAGAAAAGCTAGCAGTGTTGAGAAAGAGAGACTATGGGTATGGAAGGGATCAGGAATAGAGAAAGGAGAGAGCAGGCCTAACCATAGCCATCACTGGGTTTCAGCAAGAATATGGTGATGGGTGCAAATATAAGACAAGTTATTTATATTAACACCTAAAAATAAAGCTGTGCTTTCTCATTGGTGTGGTCTGGCAAATCCACCCCTTTCATCATTTAACTTCTGTGACTTGATGACCTTCACCTCTCACCCCTCTGTTCTCATCTTTGTTGGACCACTCCCACCCACTGTCCTGTCTGTGCACGAAGCTTTCCCATTTTCTTTGAAAAACAACAGTAATGTTCCAACAAATATCAATTCATTCAGCCAAATATAAAGGCTGAAGGGGTTTCCCATCACAGTACAAGCCAAATACAACCCCTTGAACTGGGGTCAGCTGGCACCCCTATGCTGCCAATAGGTTGATTCTTAACACACTAATGAATATAATGCCAAGTGGAAACAGGTAATAGAGAAAGTGAGTAGGGATGCAGAAAAGTCCCCCCAAAAGCCTGGCTGAAATAGACATACTATCTGGTTGCTTAAATAGGACAGAGCTCAAGAAAAACATTCACCACACCCCAGTTTCCCAGCCTGCACCATTTCCTGGGACCCACCCCTATCTGCAGCCCCCAAGACAATCATTGGGTCAGGGAGCAACTGATAAGAGCCACACACACAAACCCTATCTACTAGCCTGCCACAACCTGCCAGCAAGCCTGGCCAGGCCTGCCTGGGCCTTCCGTGTTCCATTTTCCCTGCATGCCCCAAACCCCATTTAAAATGTCTGCCCCATTTCCAGGGACCCATCCCAATCTGAGGCATGGGAGACCAGCATATATTAGGGAGCAGCAAGGAAACCAGAAGATTGTGGGCATCTGGAACCACGAGCTCTACCTATAACCCCAGAACCCATTATTGTCAGAGACCACCAGGCCTGCTAAAAGCAGAGTCAAACAAATGGCTAGAAGTCAGGGCAAGAACACCAGCAACAAAACCAAGGACCCTATGACACCACCAAAATCCAGCAGTCCTACCACAGCAAGTCCTGAAGATACAATCACACTGGAAGCACAAGAAAACAATCTTAAATCTGAGGTTAAGAAAATGATAGAGGCCTATCCTCTTCCAAGTCTAGTGATAAGGGAGGTCCTCCTCCCCTTCCATCTGACCCTAGCCTATTAGAAGCAAAAGCAACATTAAAAGTGTTCCTTCGCAGAGAGATCCAAGATGGCTGCCATGAGAGGACACTGTGTCTGAGGAGTAGGACAGTAGAAACAACGCAGCGACCAGGAGACTGAATTCTGGGACCTAAAACGCCAGCATTTTTGATTGCCAGGGGAGCGGAACTCCTACGGTGAGAAAATCAAGTGGGAAAACCCTAGGCACACCCAGTTATTACCCGGAAAAATCTCCGGGTGACCAGCAGCACACAGCTCTGATCTGAACGGGCAGCCACACTGGGCGCCCACACCCGCCATAATAGACTGGATCACACACTCTTGCAGGCAGTCTGAGGAGGAACTGGGTACCATTTTCACTGACCTGCACACTGCGAGCGCACACTGCACCCGGTTCTGCTTCAACCCACGGGTTTACAGCAGGCACACACTGATCGCTGGAACCACCCCAGACAGAGAGGATCATGGGACCGGTTTGACCAGTCTGCACACTGCGGGGGCACACCGCATGTTTCCGCCAGCAAAAACCTCAGTCCCTGTGTG
Organism: Pachyuromys duprasi; assembly: GCA_028658305.1. Taxonomy (NCBI): domain Eukaryota; kingdom Metazoa; phylum Chordata; class Mammalia; order Rodentia; family Muridae; genus Pachyuromys; species Pachyuromys duprasi. Next base: position 38,735,432 of record CM053755.1, read on the forward strand.
TGTCCACGGGCCAGACAGAGAAGGCCTCGGGCACCATTTCAGACAGGCCTGCATACAGCGGATGCACACCAACGCAAACCCACTGTGTGTGCCCCAAATATCATCTCAGACCGTGGTGCACAGCCCCTGGCCCAGAAGGGGGCGCCAAATCTCCAGTCCAGGGGAGAGACCTTAGCAGCAAGCACACAGCACCCAGCTGACATCTCAAACCTGGACACTCAGACTATAGCACAGAGTGAGTAGTAAAGACTCCAGACCAGAGGGGTGACCAGCCTGCAGTGCTCACAGCTTCAGGCACAGAGCACGAAGCCGGGCACACAGAACCCACAATAGAGTTCAACTGAGACAACAGCACACACTAACAAACCACCGGAAATCCCTGATCTTCTTGAAGAATACTCCTGACACAAGAGATTGACAGTATCAGACTGAAGTACAGCCTTAAAGCACAAACAGCTCCCAGATTATATATAAACAAATGCCCAGAAATTGGCGAAAGAACTCACCCAACAAAAATCAGGACACGATGGCCCCACCAGAAACACCCAAAAGCAGTGGAGATTTTACTTCAGCTGAGACACAGGAAAATTATGTTAAAGCTTTGATTATGCAGATATTGGAGGAACAAGAGGAGAGACAAAAAGAGGAAATGAACAAGGCCCTCAAAGAAATGGAGAAGAAATTAACTGCCCACATAGAGGAACAATCAAAGATAAACAGAGAGGAAACAACCAAAATAGGAGAC
>CM053755.1:38736676-38758719 GCA_028658305.1 Pachyuromys duprasi
TGCTCAAGTACACAACAAGGACATTTGCTCAACTATGTTCCTGGCTGCTTTATTTGTAATAGCCAGAACCTGGAAACAACCCAAATGTCCCTCAGTTGAGGAATGGATACAGAAATTGTGGTACTTTTACACAATGGAATACTACTCAGCAATTAAAAAGGAGGAAATCATGAAATTCACAGGCAAATGGTGGGACCTGGAAACGATCATCCTGAGTGAGGTATCCCAAAAGCAGAAAGAAGCATATGGTATATGCTCACTTATATAGACCTATAGAATAGGAAGGTCAAGCTGAAATCTACACACCTAGAGAGGATATACAGGAAGGAGGGCCCAGGTTGGTATGATCAATGCTTGTTTGGATAAACAAATTGGATGGACATTGAGTGGAGGAGAAAAGAAGCAACAGGACAGTTGCATGCCAAGGAGGACCTCTGGTTGTGGGGGCGGGGTCAATGTAGCGATGTATCAGAGCAGATATTAAGACTCGAGATCAAGCCTCTGACAGAGGGCGAGAAGTAATGTTAGATCTGGGGGAGGTTGTGGAGACTTGGGGAGAACAAGAGCTCCACAAAGACCAAACTGAGCAGGGCACAGGTGTCTTGTATGAGACGGTTCCTACAATCAAGGACCATGTGTGGATGTGGCCTGGAACCCTCGCTCAGATGAGGTCCATGATAGCTCAGTGTCAGACTGAAGACCCTGGTGAGGGAAATAGGGACTGTTTCAGTCATGAACTTGATGGCTGACTCTTTGACCCTCCCCCATACAAGCTGGGGAATGACAGACTGGCTAGATCCCAGGGGAGGACATTGCAGCCAGCCCTGAGGAGACAGGATGAGCTGGGTTTGGATGGAAGGGGAGGAAGTCCTTCCCTGTTGGTGGACTTGGAGGGTGCGGGGAAGAAGGAGATGAGGGAGGGAGTGGGAGGGCGGGAGGGAATGAGGGAGGGAGCTATGCCTGGGATGCAAAGTACCTAACCTGTGATTGATATAAAAATAAATAAATTTTAAAAAATGATAGAGACCTTAAAAAAAGAACAGAATTAAAAAAAAACCTGCAGCAAAATACAACCAAAGAGACGAAGGAATTAAATAAGTCCCTTAAAGAAACATAAGAAAATATAATGAAACACATGAAGAAACTGAGTAAATACCTTAAAGAAATACAAGATAATACAAGCAAATGTGAGAAGGAAATGAATAAAACTGCCCAGACCTAAAAATGAAAATAGAAGCAATAAAGAAAATACAATTTCTGAGGCAATTCTGGAGATGGAAAACCAAGGGAAGAGAACAGGACTTAGAGACACAAGCATCAATAACAGAATATAAGAGATGAAAGAGAAAATCTCATGTGGAGAAAATGCGACTGAAGAAATTGATACATCAGTCAAAGAAAATGTTAAATCTAAAAAAAGTTCCTGGGATGAAAAAAACCTAACCTGTGATTGATATAAAAATAAATAAATTTTTTAAAGGTTCCTGACACAAAACATCCAAGAAATCTGGGACAATATGAAAAGACTAAACCTAAGAATAATAGGACTACAAGAAGATGACAAAATCCAAAGGACAGAAAATATTATCATCAAAATCATAGAAGACAACTTCCCCAACCTAAAGAAAAAAATGCCTATAAACATACAAGAAGCTTATAGAACACCAAATAGATTGGACCAGAAAAGAAAATCTTCCTGTCACTTAATAATCAAAACACTAAATACAAAACAAAGAATATTGAAAGCTGCAAGGGAAAAAGGCCAAGTCACATATATAAAGGCAAACCCATCAGGATTATTCCTGACCCTTCAACAGAAACTATGAAAGCCAGAAGGGCCTAGACAGATGTCATGCAAACACTAAGAGAGCACAGATGTCATCCCAGACTACTAGTTCCAGCAGAACTTTCAATCACCATAAGTGGAGAAAACAAGGTGTTCCTGACAAAACCAAGTTTAAACAGTACATAGCTACAAACCCAGCCCTACAGAAGAAAATAGAAGGAAAACTCCAACCCAAGGAGGCTAACTACACCCAGAAAAACACAGAAAACAAATAACTCCACAGCCACAAAACCAAAAGAAAGTAGGCATGCACACACACACACAACCACTGACAACATCAAAGTAACAATAACAGGAATTAACGACCACTGGTCATTAATATCTCTCAACATCAATGGCCTCAACCCATCATTCTGTTGCATTCAGGAAATACACCTCAGCAATAATGATAGAAATTGCTCCAGAATAAAGGGCTGGGGAAAAGTTTTCCAAGCAAACACAGAAACAAGCTGGAATAACTAATATCTAATAAAATAGACTTTCAATCAATGTTAATCAAAAGAGATGGGGAACTTCATACTCATCAAAGGAAAAATATACCAAGAAGACATCTCAGTTTTAAACATATATGCCCCAAATGCAAGGGTACCTACATTTGTTTAAGAAACAACTCCTAAAGCCTAAATCACACATCGAATTCCACACATTAATAGTAGGAGACTTCAACACACCTCTCTCACCAATGGACATATTGAGATGAAACTAAACAGAGAAATAACAAAACTAACTGATGTTACTAGTCAATTGGACCCAACAGATATCTACAGAACATCCCATCTAAACACAAAGAATATACCTTCTTCTCAGTACCTCATGCAACCATCTCCAAAATTGACCACATACTCAGACACAAAACAAGCCTCAACAAATACAAGAAAATTGAAATAACACTTTGTATTCTATCAGACCACCATGGATTAAAGCCAGACTTCAACAACAACAGAAGCAACAAAATGCCTACAAACTCATGGAAACTAAACATCTATCTACTTAATGACCACTGGGTCAAGGAGGAAATAAAGAAATTAAAGACTTCCTAGAATTTAATGAAAATGAAGGCACAACATACCCAAACTTATGGGACACAATGAAAGCTGTGCTAATGGGAAAGTTCATAGCGCTAAGTGACTTCTTAAAGAGGGTGGAGAGAGCTCATACTAGCAACTTCACAGTTCACCTGAAGCTCTAGAAAAAAAGAAAGCAAATACACCCTAGAGGAGCCAATGGCAGGAAATAATCAAACTCAGGGCTTAAATCAATAACCTAGAAACAAAGAGAACAATATAGAGAATCAACAAAACCAACAGCTGTTTTGTTTTGTTTTGAGAAAATCAACAAGATAGACAAACCCTTAGCCAAAACTACTAGAAAACAGAGGGAAAAATATCCAAATTAATACAATCAGAAATGAAAAGAGGGATATAATTACAGAAACCAAGGAAATCCAAAGAATCGTTAGATCATACTTCAAAAACCTGAATGGCACAAAATGGAAAAATCTAAATGAAATGGATGATATTCTTGATAGCTACCACTTACCAAAGTTTAATAAAAATCAGGTTAACAATTTAAATAATCCCCTAAGGAAAGAGAAGCAGTCATGAAAAGCCTCCCAACTAAAAAGATTTCAGAGCCAGATGGTTTTAGAACAGAATTCTACCAGACTTTCAAAGAAGAACTAATACCAATACTCCTCAAACTATTCCACAAAATAGAAATAAAAGGAACATGGCCAAATGTTCTATGAGGCCACAGTCATCCTGATACCTAAACCACACAAAGACCCAACAAAGAAAAATAATTTTTAAAAAAATAAAAATAATTTCAGACCAATTTCCCTTATGAACATTGATATAAAAATACTCAGTAAAATACTTGCAAACCAAATCTAGGAACACATCAAAACTACCATCCACCATGATCATGTAGGCTTCATTCCAGGAATGCAAGGATTCAACATAAGAAAATTCATTAATGTAATCCACCATATAAGCAAACTGAAAAACAAAAACCACATGATCATCTCATTAGATTCTGAAAAGGCCTTTGCCAAAATCCAACACTCCTTAATATTTAAAGTCTTGGAGAGATCATGGATATAAGGCACATACTGAAACACAATAAAGGCAATATACAGCAAGCCAATGGCCAACAACAAATTAAATGGAGAGAAACTTAAAGCATTCCCACTAAAATAAGGGTCAAGACCAGGCTGCCCACTCTCTCCGTATCTCTTCAATATAGTACTTGAAGTTCTAGCTAGAGCACTAAGACAAGTAAAGGAGATCAAGTGGATACAAATTGGAAGAGAAGAAGTCAAAGTATTAATATTTGCAGATGATATGAAAGTGCACATAAGTGAAGCCCAAGATTCTACCAGAGAACTCCTGCAGCTGATAAACACCTTCAGCAAAGTGTCTGTATACAGAATTAACTCAAAAAAGTTAGTAGCCCTCCTATATATAAGCAACAAAAGGGCTGAGAAAGAATTTAAGGAAACAACACCCTTCACAATAGCCACAAATAATATATAATATCTTGTTGTAACTCTGACCAAGCAAGTGAAAGGCCTATATGACAAGAAGTACAAGTCTTTGAAGAAAGAAATTGAAGAAGATTTTAGAAAATGGAAAGATCTCCCATGTTTGTGGATTGGTAGGATTAACATAGCAATGCCAAAAGCCATTTACAAATTCAATGCAATTCCCATCAAAATTACAACACACACAATAAAAGAGCAACCATTAACTTCATATGGAAAAATAAAAGATCCTGGATAGTCAAAACAATTCTGTACAATAAAATACATTCTGGAATTATCACTACCCCTGATTTCAAGCTATACTACAGAGTAACAGTAATAAAAACTGCATGTTATTAGCAGAGAAACAGACAGCTTTATCATTGGAACTAAACTGAAGACCCAGAAATAAACCCACACTCTTACAGAAACATGGCTTTTGACAAAGAAGCCAAAACCATCCAATGGGGGAAAAAAAGGATCTTCAACAAATGGTGCTGGTCTAACTGGATGTCTACATGTAGAAAAATGCAACAGATCCATATTTATCACCCTGCACAAAACTCAAGTCCAAGTGGATCAAATATCTTGACATAAAACAAGAGACTCTAAATCTATTAGAAGACAAAGTAGGGAAAAGTCTGGAACTCATTGCATAGAAGACAACTTCCTGAGCAGAACAAAAACAGCACAGGCTCTGAGATCAACAATTAACAAATGAGATCTGAGAAGCTTCTGTAAGTCAAAGGACACTGTTAATAGAACAAAACAACAGCCAACAGACTGGGAAAAGATCTTCCTACAAGATCTTCCTAAAAGATTAACCCTACAGAGGGTTAACATCCACAGTATACAAAGAACTTAAGAAATTAAACAACAAATCACATAACCCATTTAAAAAAATGGGGCACAGAGCTAAACTGAAAATTTACAACAGAAGAATCTCAAATGGCTGAGAAGCACTGAAAGAAATGCTCAATGTCCTTAGCCAGCAGAGAAATGCAAATCAAAATGACTCTTAAGATTCAGTCTTACACCAGTCAGAATGGCTAAGATAAAAAACTCAAGTGACAACACAGGCTGGTGAGGATGTGGAGAAAGAGGAACCCTCCTCCATTGCTGGTGGGAGTACAAACTTGTACAAGCTCTCTGGAAATCAATCTGGTGCTTTCTCAGGAAACTGGCAATAGGTCTACCTCAAGACCCAGCTATACCACTCCTGGGTATATACTGAAAAGATGCTCCACCATACAACAAGGACATTTGCTCAACTATGTTCACTGTGGCCTTATTCGTAATAGTCAGAAATTGGACACAACCTAGATATCCTCAACTGAAAAATAGATATAGAAATTGTGGTATGTTCACACAATAGAATACTACTCAGCTATTAAAAACAAGGACATCATGAAATTTGCAGGGAAATGGATGGAACTAGAAAAGAGCATCCTGAGTGAGGTAACCCAGACCCAAAAAGACTCACATGGTATGAACTCACTTATAAGCAGATATTAGACCTATAGGAAAGGATAACCATTCTACAAGACACAGACCAAAGAAGCTAAGTAACAAGGAGGGATCAAGGGAGGATGCTGGAATGTCACTCAGAAGGGGAAATAGGACAGAAGCGGATGAAGAGAGGGAACTGGGCAGGAGATGGAATGGGGAGGGAAACAAGAGTAGGGATCAGATGTGAGGAGAACAGGGGTGGGAGGTGAGAAGGCTGGGAACAAGAAGGGAAACTGAGGGAGGGGATCTCTGTCAAACTGGAGGCCTGTGATGTGGTAGGCTCCTGGGAGGGTATGGGTGTGACTCTAGCTGAGACTCCTAAAGGAGTTGACTGGGGAAGGGGAGACATGGAGACTGAAGTGACCACCTCCTAGCCAGGTAGGACTAGTGGAAGGAGGGGAAAAACAAACCACCCACAAAACCTTTAATCCAAAAAGTATCCTGCCTACAAGAAGTGCAGTGATAAAGAGGGAACAAAGATTGAGGGAATGTCCAACCAATAATTGGCACAACCTGAGACCTACCCCATGGTAGAAAACTAGTCCCTGACACTATTAATGATGCTCTGCTATGCTTGCAGACAGGAGCCTAGCTCGACTGGGAGCCTCTAGCCAGCAGTGTATGGACACAGATGCAGCCAAGCATGGGTAGAGCTCTGGGGGTCCTGTTGGAGGAAAGATGGAAGGACCTGAAGGGGACAGGAACCTTACAAGAAGACCAACAGAGACAACTAACCCAGACCCATAGGGGTTTACAGAGACTCAGACATCAACTAAGGAGCATGCTTGGTCTGGACCTTGGCCCCCTGCACATATGTAGCTGATGGGCCACTTGGTCTTCATGTGGGGTGCCCGGCAAGTAGATGGGAGGTGGGTTGTTTCTAACATGGACTCTATTGTCTTTTTTTGGATCAGTTTCCCCTGGCAGGGCTGCTTTGCCTAGCCTCAGATAATAAGGATATGCTCAGTCCTGAAGTGATTTGATGTGCTGGGTGTTAGTATTTAGGCAGCCTACTTCTGGGTTGTCTAGCAACCTATGATGTCATCATGTGTCACCATGTGCCAGGTAGCCACACCTAGCAGGCTTGGTTAAGTTGCTCCTTAAAAGGATCAGCCTGCCACTTTGTTGCTTTCTTGCACTTTTGCCCTCTTTCTCTCTCACTCTCTCCCCTTTCTCTGTCAGGCACCGCCCTCTTCTTCCCCTATCATGTCTTACTCTCCTTTTTCTCTCTTCATCTCCATCTAAGAAACCTCTTTCATATAAAATCTGTGCACATCATCACTTCATTGGTCCTAACACTGGGGACGGTTGATGGGGGCTGGGGAGGGAGGCTCCCCTTTTCTAGAGGAGAAAGGGAAAGGGGAAGAGGGAAAGAGGAGAACAAGACTGGGAGGAGAGGAGGGAGGGAGCACCCTTGGGATGTAAAGTAAATAAACTGAAATAAAATAAAAATTAAAACACTTCACACCACAAGGAAGGAAGGAAGGACGGAATGAAAGAAGAAAAGGAAAGAACATCACTAGCTTTACATTCTGGCATGAAAAGAGGATGGGTAGAGAGTACTCAGTACTGAAAATCACAGAGGACCAAAGCCCCGAGACAAAGTAGTTTCAGAGAAGGCTCAGTTCAGAAGGCAACAGGATTCTTTCTGATTCACTTTCAAAAAGTCAACGTGACAAGGTCACCCTTGCTGTGAGCTGCTTTGATTTGGGTCAGGTAATGTGTCTGTCATCCCCCGCCTCCAGGTTAGCTTGGTGTGTGACAAGGCGGGGCCTTCGACATCAGAGGATCTCTGACACAATGCTGGTGTATCACTACTTTTATCAGCCAAGCTGTTTTAAAAGGATTCATTTACTCTCCTTTGTTATTCAAGGTTGCTTTTTCCCAGGCCTCAACTTCCCAGCTCTCTAGTAGGGGTGACTGAGTTATACCGGCAAGGAGAAAGTTGATATGAAGGGAAAAATACCAGGTCAGAAGATCTAAGCCTCTCACTTCTGATAAGCTTTCAATTCTTTGTTGGATAATCTTTTACTAATGGGGTGAAAGTAGCCCAATGTACAAACTAGGAGAGGAAAGCTCTATTGTTGGCACCTGAGAAATGTTTGTTTTGTTTTGAAATAGGGTATCTATATGTGGCCCTGGCTAGTCAGGACCTAGTTAGGTAGGCAAGGCTGGCCCCAAACTTGCAGTGACCTCCTGCCTCTGTCTCCTGAGTGCGGGCTAGGATACTGGCATGCACCATCACACATAACTTAGTGCCCAAGAAAGGTTACAAGAACTGAAAATGCTTTTCCAGGTTTCCCTGTAAATGTAAGCCACCCTCTGTGACACAAACTGGGATGAGAGGGAGGTTGTTCCAAGTCTCTGTTTTTACAGTGCCCTATGAATGATTTATAATGTGCAACTTGTTTCCATGAATTATTTTTGAAGATCGATCTGTTCTTGTCTGTCCTTTACCTAAAAGTTGTATTAAAATGATCTCCCATAGGCAAAAGGTGACACAAGATTAAAAAAAAAAAAACATGGTCTTAATAGTGCAAGATGCAGACATTGACATTGATTTTTACATTAAGTGACTCTGGGAGGAGAGACTTCTCTCCACTGTCCAATAAAATAGACAATATTAAGTTCTTTGAAATTACATACTTTAATTGCAGGCCTGCTATAAAAAAAAATATATGACCTTTACATCTTCCCAAGATTTCAGAAAAAGTTTACCAAACCACTAAGTTCTACAGATAATGGTGGTTATACATACATCAGATTTTTTAATCAAATTTATTTCTTATTGGTTTAAGGAAATAATGGTATTTTCATTTATAATTTGGAGATGTGTAACTAGACCTTGAGTTCCTTCAATCACACAATCTTCATTTTCAAGTTTGGTAATTGTGTTCGCATACTGGCCACTTTGGCAATCTGAAAGTTTAAACCTAACTTAAAATGAATGGTGGTCAAAATACATCACAAGATGTAGTTATGTGATTTTATTTTTATTAATGCATACACTCATTTATTTGGCCCAAATATAGTCTTCAAACAGTACTCATTTCTCACACTCCTTGCATATCTATCTTACTTTATCCACTGTTGTTCATATCTTTCCTGCGTTGGTTTCTCTGTGTGGCCTTGGCTGTCCTGGACTCACTTTATAGAACAGGCTGGCCTCGAACTCACAGTGATCCGCCTGCCTCTGCCTCCCAGGGGCTGAGATTAAAGGAGTAAACCACCATGCCTGGCTGTTACATGTACTTGTATGTGGGACTGGAGGCCAAAGGTTGAAGCTGGATATCGTCCTCTCTGGATCTCCACTTTGTTTTGTTGTTGTTTAGTTTTGGGGTTTTGACATTTATTTATTTATTTATTGTATGTGCATTGGTGTTTTGTCTGCAAGTACATCTATATGAGGATGTTGAATCCTCAGCAACTGGAGTTACAGACAGTTGTGAGCTGCCATGTGGGTGCTGGGAATTGAACCCAGGTCCACTAGAAGAGCAACCGCTGCTCTTAACCACTGAGCCATCTCTCCAGCCCCATTTGTGTTTCTGTTGTTAAAGGAAGGTCTAATACTGACTGAACCTGGAGCTTGCCATTTCAGCTAGACTGGCTGGCCATCAGCTCCTGAGATCTGCTAGTCTCCGTCTCCCCTCAGCCCCCCTCAGCGCTGAGGTTGCAGACATACAGCACCAATCACACCTGGGCTCCCTAGCTCAGACTCCCATGTTCTCACAGCAAGCACTTTACACACTGAGGCATCCCTCCATTCCCTCACTTTAACATTTCTCTTCAACTTGTTGCTTTTCTCATTTAGAGGTTTTTAATCTCTTCCTATTTTTCATCTGTTCTTCCATTATTTTACTCTTTTTACTTATGTTCCTTATACATGGGATTTTGTTTTGTTTTGTTGTTTTGTTTTTTGTTTGTTTGTTTTTTCCGTATGACTTGGGTGGGAGCCAGTCTTGTGCTCAGGATAGCACTCCTGGTTGTTGACAATGAGGCTGGAAACATTTTCATTCCAAGTCCAAACCAGGCTCAACCTTAAGGGACAAAAGGGCACCTGTTGTTTACCTAAAGTGCTTCCACCTTTTTTCTATAGTCATACTAGCGATCAGGCTGGAAAAGCGTGGTCAGTCAGAGCTGCTGGGAAAGTGAGAGTTTGAAACTAGACCTGCCATTGGAATTCAATGAACCTTCAGTAGATGGGGTGGTTAGGGGAGGGAAGAGGGGACAGAAGAGAAGCCCTATGTAGACATAGAGGTTGCATCCACGTTATTTTCTGAACCAAGTCTTCAGAAAACAGTGGTGGCCGCCGTAGCAGTGTGTGAGGTTCAAACACAGTCTGCCCTCACTGGTACAGAGAGCCCCAGCAATCAAGGATCCAGCAGATGCTGAGCCCCAGCTACACAGAAAAGGGTGTTTCATTCAGAATAGTTGGCTAGCAATCAGCTGGACCACCGCAAGCTGTGACCAGAGGTCTGGATCTAGCACAAAGGTCAAGTCACCAGAAGTGACAAAGTTTATGTGTTGGGGGCCCTGAGAGAAGCCATGCAATATACAGTAAGGCATCTTTACTGTTATGGAGTTTGTGAGCCCTGGGAAAAGGTCATAGACTCAATCCAATCATAATGAAAAGATTTATTGGTTAGCTGCTAGCAGGGTGAACAACCTCTGAGCCAAATTTAAGAATTACATGAAGGTGAGGTAAGGAGAAGGGATTTTTTTTAAAGGCAGAAAAACCACAAGAAGACCTTCAATATCTATACAAGCAAAGACTGGTCTGCTTTGCCACATTTAAGTGTTAGGGCGACTCAAACAACCCTTGGGTATCAAAAAAAGCAGTTAGTTATGCCATAACAAGTAGATAGTCACAGCTGCATACTTTTGAGTGAGGTCACAGAATCAGGATTACTGGCAACTTATCTTCCAGAGACTGGAGTCAGAAAGAGAGACAGGGTACCAAGATGGATGCCTAACATAAAATGGCATTTCATTAGCTATCACACTCACAAAGCAACTGAAGAGTGTGGTCAGTTCAAAGATCAGATGCCAGTCACCGAAGGGGGGAAAAAACACTTGCATTGCATTGCCTAAAACCTTAGTTCATGTATGAAAAAACCTGCTACTATTGCTTATAAGGCATAAATCTGAAAATTTTCAAAATCACACACACACACAAACACTTTTTTTTCCTATATTGAAAATGGATTTTTTTTTGTCACACAACATATGGAAAAAATGACTGGTCTGTTCTGCCACGTTTAAATGTTAGGGTGATTCAAAACAACCTTTGGGTATCAAAAAAGCGTAGTTATATCATAACAAGTAGATAGTCATTCCTCCCAGTTCCTTCCCACGTCTCCTTCCACCCAGATTCACACCCTTTCTGCCTCTTTTTAGAAAACAGGCATGTAAGGAATAATAGTAAAATAAAATGAGACAAATCAAAAACAAACAGATCAGAATATGACCAAACAACCAAGCAAGAAAAAGAGCCAAAGAAACACACACAGAAGCACATACACAAAAATGCATATTGATGCAGAAACACACACATTCATATACACAGGAAGCCCATAAAAACCCAAAACTAAAGGTTATGCTGTATATGCAAAGGACTTGTAAGGTAGGAAAATAATGAAATAACACAAGACACCCTGATTTAACGTTATGAGACAAAGAACCTCCAAAGATGCCATCGAGTTTGTTTTCTGCTCTACATCTACTGCTGGGCATGCAGACTGTCCTTCAGAGTGGTTTGTTTCCCCAGCGAGACTCCCTTGGAGAAAACTAACTTTTCATTTGCAAATGGCTATCAATTGGAGATACCTTCTGGGTTAGGGATAAAGGCGTGTGTCCACTTCCCACAAGAAAAAATATTTTGATAAGCCATATTGGATGGCTGATTCTTCTTTCTGTTTTCTCTGGAAAATAAGCCTATAAATTTATAGGAGGGGGGAGTAATAAACCTATATATTAAAAAGCTTACTATCTTAAAGTAGCATGTTATTTTGTGATACTTGTCATGTTTAAATATGTATTTTGTTCATTCTACATAAATATTTAGTTCAATAGCTTTGTATTCTCCTTACATGAATCTAACCAAATTATAGATGGTTCATATGCCAAAAGAAAAAAAGCTAAGGTGGTGGATGAAATCAGCCAGGCTGATTTGTAGGAGGCCTGATTCTCAATGTTATTTGCCAGCGCTTAGTGCAAGAACAAACAATTTTTAAAGCTTTGGTTAATAGCCCAAAAGACTGCAGTATGATTCAGTATGGTCAGCATGCTCTTATTTGTTTCTGTTTTAAGAACTATTTTTACTTATTTTATGTATGTGTGCCCTCAAGTTTATGTATACCATGTGCATTCTGGTGCCTTCAGAGGCCAAAAAGTGTCAGATCCCCTGGAACAGGAGTTATGGGTAGTTGCAGTCATGGGCCACTTAATGTGGCTTCTGGGAACCAAACCTGGGTCTTTGGCAAGAGCAGTAAGTGCTCTTAACTGCTCTGCCATTTTTTCCGGCCCCTCTGTCTCAGTACTGGGGACTGAACCTAGGGCCTTGTGAATGTCAGGCAAACCATCCTGCCGCTCAGCTGTATGCAACATGTATTTTGGTTTTGTTGTTGGTTTGATTTGGGTGTTTTGATATTTATAAAGTCAGTAAGGATGGGTATCTGTGCCTGAACCGCTAGCCTCATACTCCCAGAGATCCACCAGTCTCTGGGCCTGGTTGGTGGCATACACCTTTAATCCCAGAACTAGAGAGGCAGACCCAGGCAGATCTCTGTAGACCAGCATGGTCTGCAGAGGGCGAGGACAGTCAGGGCTACACAGAGAAACACTGTCAGGGTTGGAGGAGGGGTGTTGCCCATCTCAGCTGGACTTCATTTCTTGGGCTCACTGCAGTTCCATGCAGTCCAGGGAATGAGTAGAAGCAACACACCCCACACATAGACCTGAGCAATGCAAACCTCCTACACGTAAGCCTGGGTTTTTTTTTCTACCCACAGGCTCAACAAACAAGGACAGTGACCCTGAAAGTAGCTGATAAATGCAATACAGCTGCAGAACGAAGGGTCCCTGTCACTGCTTAAAAGAAAAAGTGGGAAAACTAATTTTGGACTTCCAGCTAGTGAAAAATAAACTTTTCATAGTTAAAGTTCTAGAAGTTTTCTGTTACACAGCTCATGGTATCTTACCAAATACTGTTCCTATGACCCAACCAATAGAAATCCTTTTCAAGTGTGTTATGCGTAAGTTTGATTAACTCTTACTCACTTTATTATAGACATTTATATGTATGTATGTGACATTTTAATGAATTTAAAATGAATGTCTAAAGTTATATTTTCTTTTTGTGGGTTCAAATTTACATTGCTAGTTAAATCGAAGTATATTTGTATATTTTTAGTGCACCTAAAGTTTTTGGCTTTATTTTTTTTAAGCAGACATTTCTAAAGAAACAGACCTATCTGTAGTGGTTTGAATGAACAAAGACTCTCATATTTAAAGATTTGGTCCTGGTTGGTGGCACAGTTTGGGACAGTTATGAACTTTCAGAGGTGGAATCTTGTGAGAGGGAGCAGTCACTGCAGGCAGAATTGAAGAGTTTTTAGCTTCAGCCACTTTCAGTTTGCAGTTGAGGATGTGGTCTCTCAGCTTGCTCCCACTGCCATGCCTCCCGGCCAACCATTGGGTGCTATCAACCCTCCAATGCAACAGCCCTTTAAAGATTGTGGATTTCCCTTTATTCCAACCTAAAACTGGGACATCCAACAATGCTAGAGCAAATACTTCTACATTGGGGTGAATGCTGGACTAGAGGACATCTGCATTCTTCATAAACTATGATTCTTTCTGGGTTTCATATTCTAAGTTCTACATGACTCCCTGGGTTACTATTAATAATCCATATTTTTCTTGCTCTTTCTTCCAGCTAAAAGTGTTCCTTCCAGGGGAATTTAGCTCTTTCTGGACACTAACAGCAGAACTGTAGAACCCAAGTACCATGACTGGCTTCCAGGACAGGATTCATTCTCTGGGCTTTACCTGTGACCCTTTCATGCCCAGTCATACCACTGAGGCTTCTCCGGGATGTTTCCTATTCTGGTGAGCAGTCCTGCCTTTCCAAGCCCTTGATCCTTCCAGGAAAACCCTTCTCTCCCCGCAGCCACTGGTGTGTGGATGTTCTCAAAGTCCATAAAAGTAGTCCCACAAAGTCGTCTGTGGGGAGGGCAACAAATGCCTCTTCTATCTTTGGTTCTAGGACCTATTGTCTCCCCTTGTCTCTGAAAATCTTCAATAGACAACTCTGTGAGCTTTTGCACATCTTTTTTGCCTTTCTGCCTTCCCAATCTGTATCATTAGTCATGAATAAACTTACGGAGCTGGGTCAGGAGTGCTTTGAATTTAGATATAAATAGATAGATCTGAATGGGGTGGATACAGAGACATAGATAGAAGAAAGAGAGAGATTGTGGAGTTTATGGCTCTCAGAAGCTTGCCTTCCTTATCTGAAATCTTCTTCAGTAGATTATCCTGGCTCTGTCCATCCGCAAGACGCCTTTCTTCAAGGATTCATCACACTGACGACCTTGATGGGAAGTGGGTCTGATGTGCTGGAATTTTCTGATAAACTCTGAGTGTAGTAAGCTTGAACTAAGAGTCCAGTTAGTAAAAGTGTCCGTACATACCCAAAGCTTCACGAGAAGAGGCCAAGGAGTGTCTGTTACATTTCTCTTTTCTTCTCTGATAACATGTGTAATGATTAATCATGCCTGTGATCTTGCCTGGACTAAAGGACACCTAGGAGATCAGTAAAACACACGCTGGGTGTCCGTGATGGCATGTACAAGGATGAATAGCTCATGGGGATGCTGATCTAACACATGGTTTGATTCTCTGCTGGATTCCAAATGAGAAAACACTATGTAGAGGTAGAAGAACATTGAAAGATGGATGCTGGTGGGAGGAAGTAGATCGTGGCTTGTGCCTTTGAAGGGCAGATCTTGACCCTAGCTTCTCCCTGTGACTTCTTTTTTTGCTCCCTAATTACCATGGGATAACCAGCTTGCTTCCTCTGTGTCATCTATTTAAGCCTGTCTTGCTGCAGGCCTAAAAGCAACGTACACAGTATATCTCAGACCAAAAACCTCCTGAATTAGTGGTCTTCAACCTCTGGATCCTGACCTCAGTGGGAGGTGGATGTCAAACGACCCTTTTACAGAGGTTGCATATCGAATATCCTGCATACCAGATATTTACTTTATGATTCATAACAGTAGCACAATTATAGTTATGAAATATCAACAAAAATAATGGTATGCTTGGGGGTCACTACAACATGAGGAACTGTATTAAAGGCTCACAGGATTAAGAAGATTGAGAACCCGATGGGGTAAAATAAGCATCTTCAACAAATGGTGCTGGTCTAAATGGATGTCTGCATGTAGAAGAATGCAAATAGACCCAGATCTATCACCCTGCACAAAACTCAACTCCAAATGGATCAAAGACCTCATCAAGTGATGAATTGTGGTGGTTTGAATAGGTATGACTCCATAGACTCTTGTGTTTGAATGCCTAGGGAGTGGCATTATTAGTAGGTGTGGCCTTGTTGAAGGAAGTTTGTCACTGTGGGGGTGGGCTTTGAGGTCTTACATATGCCCAAGCTATGCCCAGTGTGGACACAGTCTCCTTTTGTGGCCTGCGAATCAAGATGTAGAACTCTTGGCTCCACCAACACCATTTCTGTCTGCCTGTACACTGTCATGCTTCCCATTCTGATGATAATGGACTAAACCTCTGAAAGTGTAAGCAGCCCCAATTAGATATTTACTTTGTGAGTTGCTGTGGTCACGGTGTCTTTTCACAGCAATGAAACTCTAACTGAGACACCACCCAGCTTGACTGGTCCAGCCTGAGACCCGTGCCGTGAGAAGGAGCCTACCCCTGATAGCTGCCTAGAGGGCCAGGGACCAGAGGCTGGATAACTCAGAGACCTAGGATAGAACTAATCACAAATGAGAAAAACAGTCAATGAAATAATTCCTGATGACATCCTGCTATGCTCATAGATTGGTGCCTAGTCTAGTTGTTAACAAAGAGGCTTCACCCAGCAACTGATGGGTGACCCAGCCAAACATTAGTCAGAGCTCATGTAATCCTGTGGAAGATGGGGAGGAAGATTTCAGAAGCCGAAGCGGTCAAGGACACTGCAAGAAAATCCAGAGAATCAACTAACATGGCCCATAGGAGATCACGGAGACTGAACTGCCAACCAGGGACCCAGGCATTCCACACATATGTTACAATTGTGTAGCTTGGTCTTCATGAGGGACTCCTAACAGTGGGAGCAGGGGTTGTCTCTGACTCTGCTGCCTGTGTTTGAGACCCTTTCCTCCTACTGGGTTGCCTTATCTAGCCTTAATGGGAGAGGAGATGACCAGTCATATTATAACTTGATATTCTGTGATGGTTGATATCCATGGGAGGCCTGCCCTTTTCAGAAGAGAAACAGAGGAGAACTGGATGGCAGGGGGTGCTGGGAGGAGAAGCCGAGGGGAAACTCTGGGCAGATAGATAGATAGATAGATAGATAGATAGATAGATAGATAGATAGATAGATAGATAGATAGATAGATAAAGATTGAGAACTGCTGTCCTAAACCATGAGCCCAAATATGTCATTCATCTTGTTTTTCTCAAGTGTGTGCCACATTGATGAAAAAGAAAACTCAATTAATACATTTATAGGCAAATGACAGACCCTGACAAGTGGACGTATGCAAGATTTCAAAACATGAAGCTGTAACAGGGTTCCCACAGTTGTTCCAGCACTGGTAAAGAACAACAGTCTAAAATTAGAATGAAGTTAACATTTTCTTCTATTACTACTGTCAGCCATTTGTAACAGGTCCCTAGACCTTAGGAAGTCCCACGATCTTAACACAACTGACTCCATGGTGGAAATATGGGTCTGAGAGCCAAAATACAATACTCCATTGTGAGTCTGCATCAATGACATTAAAAAAGTGAGCTATTTACGTTCTATTCCAACAGTGGTCCTATAAAAGCTTCTAAAATCACTTAACTATTGTATGTGTGTTTTACCTGCATGTATCTCTATTCATTACATATATGCCTTATAAAACATTTTGGGAAAATACAGCAAAAGGAAATATTCGTGTTTGAGGACATTTTTAAGGATGCCCTGTGAGTAATGCCTGTCCTGTCTAGCACTCCAGTCCTTTCCTGGCCCCCTTGTGGTTGGGTGGGACCTTGCAACAAGATCTGACCAATCTGCTACAAGGGTGAGCATCCCTTCCAGGATGTATTTAATTGCCAATGTGACTGTCTTGGGAGCTCTATTTTCCCTCTGGCACGGTGACCAATGACATTTGAGATGACAGCTGTTCTGCTAGACTTAGTTCCAGGGTGATGATGATAAGCAGAGATCCCTTGCTAACCGCTTATGTAAGTGAAAAACAAGTATGTTATTTTAAACCATTGAGATCTGGGGGTTGTTTGTTTTAACAACATAGATGAGCCAAACATGACTGACAGGCATTGACTTATGAAGGCAATTGCAAATAACAAAAATGTTCTTTCACATGGGAAAGTGAAATAAATGATTATGCATACAGATTATAGATTATTTTGTTGGCAGCGAAAACCACCCTTGAAGAATATTGAATGAGATAGGGAATCACTTGCCATAGAAAATTAACATGCGAAGAGAATATAAAACAGAATATATTAAATAAATTCATATATAAAATTATATAAGAAGTTTGCATGGTAATTGCTCAACGGTATTAGTTATTTCAGTATAATTAGAAACACATAAATAATGAGCCATCCCAGATCCAATGTGAATTACATTCTAACTAAGGCAGTTCTAAGCACTGGCTTGTGGTGTCTTGTAGCTGTAAGGAGGTGGGATGCTGGCCTCACTCACCGTACCTGCAGGGCATGAGCAAACATCTAACTTGAACATATCACTTGCCCTTGGTGCATGAGAAGCTGTGGGTTTTGAGCTCAATGATGCTACAGAGCCCACTGGCCAAAATCTCAGGGTTGCAAGTTTTAGTCTGGATGTTGGAAGGGCTACCCACCCACACTTACTGACTTGTCTTGAAGCCCCTGGTTTATGCTGCAGAGCTTCAGCTGCTGTCTTGACTGTAGCCTCTCTCCCACAGCTGATGCAGGGACCAGATGATGCAACCTGGAAGTGTGGAGGTGTAAACACCTAGGGACCAAGTGTTGCTCAACTGGACAGGAGGCCAGATGATAACTCAGGACGGGAGAAATGATCACTCCATACCATCTCTCTGCAGATATCCTGCAAGACAGAACAACCAGCTCCACTTGTCACCTGCTTTGGTCAGACTTCTAATCTAGCATCCCTTTCTACTTTGTCTCCTTCCTCCTCGTGGGGTTTGACTCCTCTAGTAAAGCATGCTAAGGAGTAGCCTGCTCAGCTGCTATCATCCATGAGTGGCTCCAAGAATCAGCAATGCTTCCTTCTAAAGTGACTCCCATGATCAACTCTCTGCAATCCTCACTGCCATGCACAGCACTCTCCCCCTCCAACATCAAACCCTGTCTATTCTAAGAAGAAGCAGGGGTGAGGATTTGAGACAGCCTGAGCATAACAATAGAGGTTCTGCTACCATGACTGCTTAAATCTTGGCCAAGTTGTCTCAAGTTAAGATAGCCTGTTACAGGCTTTAGACATAAGGAATAGAACATCATTCCACTTCTTTTTTTTTAATGTAATTTATTTATTTTTATATCAATCACAGGTTAGGTACTTTGTATTCCAGGTGTAGCCTCCTCCCTCATTCCCTCCCACTCTCCCCATCCCTCCCTCATCTCCTCCCTGCCCCCGTCCAAGTCCACTGATGGGGGAGGACCTCCTCCCCTTCCATCCAACCCTAGTTTATCTTGTCTCTTCAGGGCTGGCTGCAATGTCCTCTTCTGGGATCTAGCTAGGCTGTTACTCCCGGGCGTGTGTGTGGGAGGGTCAAAGAGCCAGCCATTGAGTTCATAACAGAATTAGTCCCTGTTCCCTTTACTAGGGTCTCCAGTTGGATACTGAGCTACCATGGGCCACATCTGAGTGGGGATTCTAGATTATATCCATACATGGTCCTTGGTTGGAGAAACCATCTCGTAAAAGACCCCTGTGCCCTGATCTATTTGGTCTTTGTGGAGCTCTTGTTCTCCCCAAGTCTTACTAACTTCCCCTATTTTCGTTATTATTTCCAGCCTTCTACCGAAGGCTTGGTTGTGAGTCTTAATATCTGCTTTGATACATTGCTATACAGATTCTTTCAGAGGCCCTCTTTGGTATGCTCCTGTCCAGTTGCTTGTTTTCTCCTACATTCAATGTCCATCCCATTTGTCCATCTAAACGAACATTGATCATACCAACCTGGGTCCTCCTTCTTGTTTATCATTCCACTTCTTAAGACCTGAGAGCAGATTCAAGGTTTGCTCGTATGCACAGGTAGCTATGCTAGCTAGTTTGATATCAATTTGATAGAAGCTGGAGTCACTTTGAAACAAGGAACCTCAGTGGAGAAAATGCCCCTGGGCTGTGGGATAAACCTGTGGGACATTTTCATGATTGACGATTGATGGGAGAGGGCCTGCTTCACTCGGGGTGGTGCCACCCCTGGGCTGGTAGACCTGGGTGCTACAAGAACGCAGTTTGAGGCCGGAGAGATCAGCATTTAAGAGTCCTGGCTGCTCTTTCAGAGGTCCTGAGTTCAATTCCCAGCAAGCACACGGTGGCTCACAGCTATTCATAATGGAATCTGATGAGCTCTTTTGTCATGCAGGCATACATGCAGATAGGCTACTTATATACATTAATAAATAAATAAATAAGTCTTTAAAGAAAAGGCAGGCTGTGGGCTGGGGCATCAAAGTGCTATAAGAAGACAAAGCAAGAGATAAGAAAACAGTGTTTTACCATGACTTCACTTCCTATCTCAGACTTCCTGCCCAGGATTCCTGGGGTGACAGAGTGTGACCGGAGAGTTGTAAGGTGAAATAAACCCTTTTCTCCTCAAGTTACTTGTAGATGTGGTGCTCCATCACATCAATAGAACTGCTAAGACAATACCTTTTCCATTGCTCTGCTATAGAAGGTTTCTACACTTTTCTGTAGATGGCTTCTGACCCATGAAAGCCATTAAATTCTGACCCATACAAGCTATTGAAAAGCCCAGCACTAGCTAGCAGCCAAGCCTCCCTTGGCGCAGGATGCCTTTCTGTTTCTCCAGGCCCCTGGCTGGATACCCAGACCTTCAGATCTGGCTCGCCCTGCCTCAGCTCTGGAGTGGAGCCTCTGCAGCGGTAGAGCCAGACCCCCACGTGGGTGTCCTGTCAGCTGGGAGCCACCTGCTCACTGACTCTTGGCCTGCCTTCACTTCCTGACAACTGAGCTTGTGTGGGTAACCCTCATCCTTAGGTACTGACCCTTGGCCTATGGCAGATCTTCTTGGCCTCTACTTCTAACCCTGACTAGTAACTCCTAGCCACCCAGAGCTTATTTCATACAATTCTCTCTCTCATTTTTAAATATTCTACTTTCTCTCATTCATGCTAAGCAGCATCTAGATCCACTCAGCCACAGAGAGATCTGGCTGCCTCTGCCTCTCCAGTGATAGAGTTAATAGTGTGTACCACCGCACTCACTCTGATATCTAAAAGACTTGAGCCTAGATTCCAATGCTCTTGTACTTGAGGGAACTAGAAGTTAAAAGCAGGTATTGAAAACGTGACCATAAAACTTAACAGAGTTTCTAAAAAGTCTGAGCATAGGGGTCTTTTCTGAAACTGATACTCCAGCCAAGGACCACTCATGGAGATGGCCTGAAACCCCTGTACACATGTAGCCTATCGCAGTTCAATATCCAAGTGGGCTCCATAGTAATGGGGTCAGGGACTGTCTCTGACAGGAACTGATTGACCTGCTCTTTGCTCACCTCCCCCTGAAGGGGGAGCAACCTTGCCAGGACACAGAAGAAGACAATGCAGCCACTCCTGATGAGACCTGATAGACCAGGATCAGAGGGAAGGGGAGGAGGAGCTTGTTCATCAGTAAACTGGGAGAGGGACATGGGTGGGGAAGAGAAAGGGTGGGATTGGGAGGGGAGGAGGGAGGGAGGTACGGGGGGATAAAAAGTGAACAAACTATAATTAATAAAAATTTTAAAAAAACAAAAAGAAAAAACTTAACAGAGAGCTCATATAAATGAGAACAAATTCTATTAACAGAAATAACAGTAACAGCTTATTGAGCGTGTACTGCGTGTCAGGGACTAGCCTGGGAGTTTAAAACTTATAATTTAATTAGGTGCCCATTTTCACCTCTCTTTTAGAAAATAACAAGGGGTGCTCATCGAATCTTGTTTCCTTTGTGTGAGAGTTTCTATGAAACGTGTCTCCCACAAGCTGCTCTGTTTGAGCACTTGGTCCCTAGATGGAGGTACTATTCTGAGAGGTCCTGGGAGTTTTAAGAGATGAGACCCCGCTGGAGAAAGTGGATCTGGGGTTGGAGGAGATACTGAAAGTTATAGCCCATCCCTCTTCTGCTCCCTGGTCCACTGAGAGATGATCAGGAGCCTCTTACTCCTTCCATTGTCTTCCCTGCCGTGATGGACAATATCCATCAAACTGCAAACCTACATAAGTCTTTTCTCTTTTAAGTTTCTTCTACTGGGGTGTTTAGTCACAGTGATGAAAAAAGCAATCAATACATATTGCATGTTGTGCAATGATCAGTCAAGCTGAATAGGGGTAGTGCACACCTTTAATCCTAGCACTCACTTGGGAGGCAGAGGCAGGCAGATCTCTGTGAATTTGAGGCCAGCCTGGTTTACATACTGGGTTTCAGGACAGTCAAGGCTACATAAAAGACCTTGTCTCAAAAACTATTTTAAAAAAAAGTCGATTAGGGATCCAAGATGGCTGCCACGAGAGAACACTGTGTCTGAGGAGTAGGAGAGCAGAAACAACGCAGCGACCAGGAGACTGAACTCTGGGACCTAAAACGCCAGCATTGTGAGTGCCAGGTGAGCGGAACTCCTACGGTGAGAAAATCAAGTGGGAAAACCCTAGGGACACCCAGTTATTACCTGGAGAAATTTCCCT
>CM053755.1:38759219-38814489 GCA_028658305.1 Pachyuromys duprasi
GGAGATGAGGGAGGGAGTGGGAGGGTAGGAGGGAATGGGGGAGGGGGCTATGCCTGGGATTCAAAGTACCTAACCTGTGACTGAGATAAAAATAAATAAATTTAAAAAAAAAAGTCAGTTAATACCTCATCAGTCCTGTTATCTCTTTCATAACAAAAATAACTATGGACACTTTTAATTTTAATTTACATATTTATTTATTTATTTATTTATATGTGTGCATGTGCACACACAAGTGTGCGTGTCACAGTATGTATGTACGGCTTGTCTTTGCAATTTTGTGGGTTCTTCTTTTTTCCATTCTTTATCCCCTTGGTTTCACTCCCTAACACTAGATAGAAAATGTAGTGTGGCTTATCTTGTGTGCCTGGCTTTTTAAAGGATCCCTAGTTGCTCATCATCTGGCCCTGTAACAATTCCTAGCCATTCAAACTGCTTGATCCTAAAACCTTCAGTGTAGGATATAAAAAAGGCAGGAAAGACTGAAGAAAGGAAGTTAAGTAGAGTGAGAAGAGAAGGCAGTTGGGGCAGAAGATATTGTTAGGAGACAGCTGAGCCAGGAGAAGTCGAGCTGAACAGCTAGGCTAGAACAGTTGTTATAGTTTAGAGCCACTAGTATTGGGGAAAGTGGGATAAGGGACTGTTTAAGCAGAATGTTGGGGAAAGATAAGTTGGGAGAAATGTTTGAGGGTGCTAGGCTAGAAATGGGGACGAATGGTTGGGAAAGAAATTAGATTCAGGGATATTTCACTCCTCCTCTTCCTCCCTCCCTCTCTCCCTTCCACCTCTCTCTTCCTCTCTCTCCTATCTATGTCCCTCCTTCCTTCTCTGTCCCTCCCTTCCCTCTATCCTTCTTTCTCTCCTATTTAGTGTAAAGAGTGAGATGGAGGTGGGGAATAAAGAGTGAGAAAAAGAAGAACCCACAAAGTAGCAAAGACGAGCTACACATGTGGAGATCAAAAGACAACCTTGGGTCCTAGGGGATGAACTCAGATCATCAGACTTGGCGGCAGGTGCCTTTCCCCACTGAGCCTCTGTTGACATTAATTATAATGTGGTTTCAGTACCTTATACTATTGATCATCTCCCAAGCTGGGTAAAGTTCTGAGGTTTATAATAGCCCACAAATTTAGCTAGCATTATGTAAAAAAAAAAAAAGTCCTTCTTTTTCATCTCAAAGATTTACTTCATATGTAGAGAGAGTATAAATGTGTGTGTAGAATTTATATAATTATATATAATAAATTCTTAGAGTATACATTTAGCAAAACAGCAAGAGTAAGTTGCTTTTACCAGGCTCATAGTACAAGGCATCATATCCCTCCTGTAGAGGAGGCCTCAACCAATCAGAAAGTGCTTGGTTACCCCATCACAGTCATGCCACTGTTGCAACCAGTAGGCACATCTTGCATATCATAGAATTCAGGGTCCAGCAATCAACGAATATGATCATTGATATTTTTTTCCTCCCCCAGCATCCTGCATAGCACCTTCTAGCACTGTGTGTGCTACTTAGCAGGGAGAGAATTTTCTGTCAGTCTGAAGTCGGTTTCTGTATGTCTTGCACCCAAAATGTGTTGTATCTCCAGCAATAGGGTCTTACCTTTCAGCTATGATTGGTAACCGAAAGCAACGGCAACAGTATATGTTGCTTTGGATGCTTCTGGGGCTTCTCTAAACAATAAGTCATAGGGAGGTATTCCATGCTCAACACTGAGATTTTCATTTAATAATCCATGCCTTCTGGAAGCCACAATGTCTACCTATGCAAGGCACTTCTGTTCAAAATGTGTGTGTGTGTGTGTGTAATTAGTACAAACTAGTAGGGTTCCAAAAGGCTCTTCATGTATCCTTAGTGTTGTCTAACCCACCCCAAACTCCGTACTCCTCACCGCTCTCTCCATCCTCACTTGAGCCTTCAACCCTGACTAGCTCCTCATATCCTTTCATATCACTTATTTTCTACTATCCCCTCTAATTGAATTTTTACTAAGGTTGGAAGATGATAGGTTTCCATATAGCTTTTCACTGCACCCTTCATTTGGGTTAGCTCTTCCACGCACATCTCATTTCCACTTCATGCTTGAACCCCAGTGTCTGAACTCTCTACTTCCACCTTTCCTGTCCTTTACTATCCTTCCTCCCTAATGCAGCCACGTCTAGTAGTCTGTTTCTAGCTTCCTGTCTTTCTACCAGACTAAACATATAAAACCAAAGACTCAAGGCTAGAACCCATATATGAGATGGAACAGATAAGAGACAATCTTTCATACACAAGTGGTTGAATTTCCATATTTGTTAGTATCTAAAAATTGTAGGCAACACTCCATATATTTTTATTTTCCCCTCTGTTTTATTCCATGAGTCTAGATGAGTCTCTTTCTGAGCCTGGATGGCCTCACTCAACATATGTATATATTGGAGTTCAATCTATTTACATTAAAATTAGTAATTCTTTACTATTATTTACATGAAGATAGAAAATGCTTTATAGCTGAGTAATATTCCATTGTATACATGTACCACATTTTTTCTTATCTATTCATGAGCTCTTGGACATCTTGGTTCATTGCATTTCCTACCTACTGTGAACTGAGCTGAGCTGCACTGAGCATATGTAAGTGTCTCTGTAGTAGGATGGTCTTGAGGAGGAAACACACTAGTATTATTTTGCTAGTCACGCTGTCAAGCTGTCTTCTAAATATTTATTCTTATCCCTACGCATTCGTGCTGAGACTTTGATCAAAGAAGTTTCTTTGAGCATTAACAGCAACAAAAAGAAGCCCCTCTCCCCCAAACAAACAAACAAACAAACAAACAAATAAATAAATGAGAGGAGATGAAGTTGGAAGGAAAGCAGGGTAGAGGACACTATCGGGGGTTAGAGGGAGGTAATAGATACATATGATCAATATACATTTATATAAATGTGTGAGACTTTCAAAGAACAAAAAATAGTATTAAAAGGAAAATATATATATACACTAAAAGGTTACTATATTGCTATTTATAATATCAAGAATCTGGAAATAGTTTGATTACCCATCTAGCAGTTTATATTTAATTTACGGAGCTACATTCATTAGTGCCATATTTTGTACTATAAACTCATACACAAGGAAAAGCTAAGTCTATGGAAACCAAATTGGAAACATGTCTAATATATGAAAAAATGATAAAATTACATTTCCTGTTCTTGTAAGAAAAAGTGTATTTATGAAGTACCTAATTTATAAATTTATGATATAATGTATATATGTGTGTAATGTCTGAAACATTAAGTCATTACCATTAGTGACCTCTTTGGCTGATATCCAGTGGCTAAGGAAGCAATAGGGATAATAGAGTGCATTCATTTTCTATTTCACATACAGCCGAGGTTTCTTTGTGGTTTGGAAGCATTTATGACTTTTATATGGAAACATTTTCCATTTCCTTGTTTAAATGAAAACACTGTCCCCACTCCTGTGGTCATGAGGTGTCCATTCTATATTATATTGACTCAATCTTTCATACACAAGTGGTTGGATTTCCATATTTGTTAGTATCTAAAAATTGTAGGCAACACTCCATATATTTTTATTTTCCCCTCTGTTTTATTCCATGAGTCTAGATGAGTTTATCAGTGGGGTTGGGGACTGAACCAGGTCTTTATGCACAGAATCACTGAGCTACAGCCTCAGTTCCCTTTAAAGAGAGAGAGACATGGTTCTCACTAAGTCACACAGGCTGTATTTGAACTCACGTACGGCCCAGGCAGGTGCCTCTGCTTCCCAGTGGCCAGAATGCCAGGCCTGCATCAACAGGCAGGTGACAATCATCTCATCATAAAAATGGTGACTAGTGGTATTATTAATTATTGTTGTTATATATATTTACCATGTACTGTACATTTACTATGTGCCTAGGCAAGTACAGTGAAATCAAAGCTCACAGAAATCCAATCTAATCTAGAAATCTCTATTGATCTTTAAGTACCAAAAAATATGTGCATGACGCTGAGCACATCACATTCAGGTAAAAAGCTTATATATATATATATATATATATAACTTCAAAAATGGTCCAAAATAAATAGATGTTGTTACCAATGTCTGTGTAATTGAAGTCTGAGAAAATAATAAACGATGATAATTAATATTGAACATACTGGGATAAGAGAGCATGAGTTGGAGTCTCTTATTAATCCCAACTGTCCCCCAGATGTTGAGGAAAGCAGTGTTGAGCCTACAAGACATTGAGAACATAGCCTCCTCAAGAAACATACAAGAAAGCAAGCTTCTCAGAATGAGATGAGTGAAGCAGGGCTGACAAAGGAGTGGGTGATAACCAAAACCAACTTGGAGCAAAGAGTTAGCCAATGACATGTGAGGGCAAGTGTATACTTAAGATCTGGCTGCTTTATATGATGTGCATCTTACGTTAAAAATCCAAAGTGTAAGCAAGACATGGTGGCACAAGCCTGTAATCCTAGTACTCAGGGAGGCAGAGGCAGACTTATTGCTGTGAGTTCCGAGGCCAGCCTGGTCTACAAAGTGTGTCCAGGACAGCCAAGGCTCCACAGAGAAACTGTATCTCAAAAAACAAACAAAAAGCCAAACAAACAAAAAGGCAAAAGGGTATACTTTGTGACATACTGCAGCTTCCACAGTGAGATTTTCTTTGCTTGTTTAGTTTTGGTGGGGAGGTTGCAAGGGCAGAAGGAGAATATTGAGGGATGAGGAGACAAGTGGGATTGGAGTTCATTATGTGAAACTCACAAAGAATCAAGACAAAGTTTATTTGTTTAAAAAAAAACCAACAAGTAACAGGACAAGAGCCTACCACAGAGGGCCTCGGAAAGACTCTACCTAGCAGTGTATCAAAGCAAATATTAAGACACATAACCAACCCTTTGGCAGAGTGCAGGGAATCATATGAAAGAAGGGGGAGTTAGTATGACCTGGAGAGGGCAGGAGCTCCGCAAGGACCAAATATATCAGGGCACAGGGGTCTTTTATGAGACTGTTTCTCCAACCAAAGACCATGTATGGATATAACCTAGAACCCCTGCTTGAATGTAGCAAATGGTAGTGCAATATCCAAGTGGGTACCTAGTAAGGGGAACAGGAACTATTTCTGACATGAACTCAATGGCTGGGTCTTCGACCCCCCTACCCCCTGAGGGAGGAGCAGCCTTGCCAGGCCACAGAAGAGGACATTGCAGCCATTCCTGACGAGACCTAATAAGCTAGAATTAGATGGAAGGGGAAGATGTCCTCCCCTATCAGTGGACTTAGAAAGGAGCAGGGAAGAGATGAAGGAGGGATGGGGAGGATAGGGAGGGAATGGGGGGGGCGGTATGGCTGGGATACAAAGTACATAACCTGTGATTAATATAAAATAAAAATGTTAAAAAAATAAGAAAATAGAAAATGGGAAAAAAAATCTTATTTATTGCCTGGGCAGTCATGGCGCATGCCTTTAATCCCAGCATTTGGGAGACAGAGGCAGGTGGATCTCTGTGAGTTTGAGACCAGCCTGGTCTACAGAGTAAATTCCAGTACAGCCAGGAAATATAGAAAAACCCTGTCTTGAAAAAAACAAAAAACAAAACAAAAAGTTATTTATTTTTGTTTCTTTGGGTTTTGTTTTGTTTTGAAACAGTATCTCAGTAATCCAGGCTGACCTCAAACTCAAGATGTAGTCAAAGTTGACCTTGAGCTCCAGACCCTCCTGCCTCTAGCTCCTGGGGTTTCAGGTATGCAACACAAACTCCAGGCAATTTCTTTTAAACAAATTTTGAATTCTAGTTAATGATGTGTATTTTAAAATTTAAAGTTCAGTGTGCTAAAGACAGTAATTTATTATGGAATATATAAAAATGCTATATTCAGTGAGCTAACCCAGACCCAGAAAGACAAACACAACATGTTCTCTCTTATTTGTGTATGCTAGCTCAGAATCTTTAAATGTTTACAACCTGGAATAAGCACAGAAACTAGGAAAAGTGAGACAGATTGACAGATAAATAGAGGCATGGACAGATGGATATATGTTGACAAGACAAATTTGGTAACATGTTAAGGATAACAGCTCACTTATAAGTACATAGATGTTCCCCGAAAAAAAAAATCTCTCAACTTAGCTATAGGTTTAGAAATCTCCATATTAAAATGCTGGAGGAAGACAGGTTGATATCCATGGGCGTCTTCCCCTTTTCTGAGCAGAAAGAGAGGACTGGAGGTTTGGGTGGGAGGTGAGAAGAAGTGACTGGGAGGAGAGAAGGGAAGGGGAACTGCCATCTGGATGTAAAGTAAGTAAATGAAAACATAAATAGATAAAAATAAAATGCTGGAGAAAGAAAATGGAGAAAGAATGAAATAAATAAGAATAATATCTTGTTATTTCTGTATTATTAATATATAAAATAGCATATTATTATAAGGATAAAAATAAAATACGAGCATAAATTGCATCATGAGTCACAAGAGGGAGTCTGAGATGATCACTGTATACTGACAAATTGTATTACAGGGGCCTAAGGGTGCAAAGATAAACACTATGAAAGTAAATAGTTTTGATAAAAATTGAAACATGGAGATGAGAGAAGATAGGAGCTAATTTCATTCTGTGCTGAATAGAAAAGGTCTAGACATTTTCTAACGAGAGAGAATTTGATAGTATTTGTATATTTAAAAATGAAAGAAATGAAGTCAAACCAGCTTATAACATTAAATATAGATAAGATTAACTAATTTAGTATAAAAGAACAATGCAGTTCTGTGCTTTATAAAAGATATTTGTATGTGCACTCACATACTTGTGAGTTAGAAAACATAAAAAAATCTTGAAGCAGACAAAACTGTACTGATCAAAAGTATACAAAAACAGAGCAGAGAATCAATCTTTTGCATTAAACAAGACAAGATTCAACTCAAAGGCATGAATCAGTCTGAGAAGATTTCATAGCTGGGCTCACGAGTTCAGAGCCTGCTCTACAAGCAGATCTTGAGCATTTGGAACATGGCTTATGTGACCAAGAAACAGAGTTTTAAATTTCAATATGTCAAATTAAGTTAATTTGCTACTTACATTAAATTGTTCAGGGAGCATTTCTGTCACCAAAGAAACTTTTACTGGTTAATGTTGCTTGCTAATGTCAAAAGCTGCAATTCACAGTGGTGTTATGTCCATTACAAATATCTCTAGGGGTGGTCACACAGCCCCTGCGGTGAGCTTGATCATTTTGGTCAACCTGACACAAGCCAAGTCATATCTAGGAAGAGGGAGTCTCCAAATTGCCTCCATCCGATTAGTTGTTGGGAGGAAGACAGTTTCTTGATTGATATGGGATGGCTCAGCCCGCTGAGGGCTGTGTCACCCATTGGTAGGTAGCCCTGGGCTCTATAAGAAAGAAGGTGGAGTAAGCCATAGCGCACAAGCCAGTAAGCACTGTTCCTTTAGTGTCTTGATTCAGGGCCTGCTTGAGTTCCTGCCCTGATTTCCTTCAATGAAGTACTGTGACCAGCCAAATAAACCCTTTCCTTCCCAACTTTCTTCTGGTGTTTACCAGAGCAACAGAACACAAACTACACAAACTAGAATCTATGAGGAAAGCTTCGTATACTAATTAAGTTTTAAGTATCTCTAAATCGTCTCCTCTCTAAGCATGAAGTTTAGATGTTTGTTTTTTTGTTTTTTTGTTTTTTTGTTTTTTGAGACAGGGTTTGTCTTTGTGCTCCTGCCTGCCCTGGAACTCACTCTGCAGACCAGGCCGGCCTCGAACTCACAGAAATCTGCCTGCTTCTGCCTCCTGAGTGCTGGGATTAAAGGTGTGCACCACCACTGCCTGGCCATTTATAGCATTTTTTTTTAACATCTAAGGGTGGCTATGTGTGACTGTCCTAAAAGCACATTCACATACTAAGTTCCCCCAACTGTAGCATTGTGGTGAGAATACAATTAATGGGAATTTTTAAAGTGTTCTGAATTTTTTGGAAGAAAGTCATTGAATAAGCATATCTGTTTAAGCAGAGTACATGGGTCCCCAAGGAGGAAAAACAGTTTGTCTCGCTTCACCTATTCACCTTAATTAAATCCTTCAACCCCTGAGTTCATCAGAGGAACAATGCTCCTGACTCAGACGACAACTATTTGCAAAACATTTCTCGAGACTTCCTGTCTTGAGACCTACTGGCTGCAGAATAAGCTAAGTATTTGGCACCGTAGTGGAGGCCAGGCAACAGAAGCGACAGTTGTGTTGCTCTCTCTCTCTGCATTAGTAACCCATTGGTGAGTCATACCTACCAGTGTAGGAACAAGTACAAGGCAGACCGTTTACAAAGAAATCAATACAGAACAAGATAGACCTCACCAAAGCCAAAAAATCCTCATTCCCTTTCTTCTCTGCCCGAGACCATATTCCTCATAAGTATTGCCTCACTCCTCCAAGACCATAAAGCAAAGAACTTTGGTTGGTACTGCTGCATAACTGTCCACGGGTGTCCTAGCCATCTCTGGGGCTAGAATTGCCTGCAAGGGAAGGCTGATTGTGCCTTCTTTTCTAGAAGTCTTGAGTCTTTTTATTTTTTAGTGTTTGACAAGAGGAGGTTTCAATGAATCCACAGGCTGTAGTTGCCTGGGTAGCAGCAAGCAAGAGTCTGGCCATTAGAAGGCATGGTCCCATTGGGGCTTATGTTGCTGTTTTTCTCTCTCTTCAGCTCAGATGAAGATGTACTAGATCCCCTATCTCAGTGGTTTTGTTGTTGTTGTTTTGATATAGGGCCTTACTGTGCATCCCAGCCTGGCCTCAAATTCTTTTTTTTTTAAGTTTCTTTTTTTAATTAATTTATTCAATTTACATCTCTGTCATCGTCCCCTCCCTCCTCTCCTCCCAGTCCCACCCTCCTTCCCACATTCCCTCTCCCCTGTTCTTCAGACACCTCAGCTCATCTACTCACCTGTGGCCTTGTAGGGACATCCCGTCAGGGGGATGTGATCAAAAAGCAGCAACATAGTCCATGTCAGAGGTATTCCCTACTTCCCTAACTAGTGGGCCAACATGAAGCCTAAGATGCCCATCAGACTTATCTTCCTGGGGTCTTGTAGTATGTCTATCCTGTACTATATGACTAAAATCTGCTTCTAAGTGAGTTCATACCATGTGTGTCTTTCTGAGTTACCTTAGTGTCTCATGAACTGAGATTTCAGGCATGTCCCACATACCCACACCTTTTTGTTGACTCTTAGACAAGGATGGGGGAAAAGAAGGGCTGAAGCAGAGACACTGCAAATATCCCTACAACATGGATGTACTTGCTGCCACTGAAGACGTTAAGGTTGTTTCTGTCTTCCTTTGAAGCAGCATACCACCCCTCAGTCTCCTGTGAGTGGTCAGTGTGGTCTTTCTCCAGCTAGCAGATGGCCGGCTCCGAGCTCTTAATCAGCCCTTTTAAGACGTAGTTAGTAGGCTATGACAATGTTGCTCATTTGGTGAGAACATCCACCCTACAGGGTTGCTCTTGTGAATGGTGTATTTGCTAACATTGCCACAACTAAAGACAACCTGTAACTTGGCCATTGCTTTTGTGTACATGTCAGAACAGAGGTGCACATTCATCATGTCTTTCTAATGGCCCCTAAAATGGCATGAAATACTGTAAGAGATAGGTCTTGGGAACCTCTGAAAATAGGAACTCCTGGCTAACTGGTTGTAAACTCCCTGTTCCCGTGGGAACCCCTTAATATTCTATAGACCTTGGGACATGAAACATCTCTGTACAATAAAGGCTTGTGGAGGGTTCTCTGTGTTCACATACGGGGTAGGGACTGGAAGAACACCTCACCATGGGGAATGAAGCTCTATTGCTTAAGAAAACAACACCAAAGCCCAATATCCTTTTGCTTTTGTGGCAGAAGTGATGAAGAAGTCTATACATATTGGTGCTTTTGAGTGTGACGTATATAAGAGAGATCGTATATACCTGCCTGGAGGCTGTCAATTTGGGTAATGGTGTTGGGTGAGCCCCTAGAAGTAGACTCTGTTTGGAATACTGTATTTATGTGTGGATTGATTCCTTCTTCTAGAGAGGCTGTCTGTCTGGCTTCACCAGTGAATCACTGAGAGAGTGCTCACCAATGCAAAAAGCTCAAAGGATTCTCTTCTGCTTTTTCCAAATATGATGCATTCAGTTTTCTACAGGGTACCTCCTTGTGCTCTCCTTGCTGTAAGTCTTAAGTGGATCAACACATCTGATCAAAAGCAGGTAGCATCCTAGAATCTGAGAGGTGAACCAAGGGCAGGTTGCTTTTACCTGAGGTTGCAGAGCTTGGAACTAGCCAACGAACAGTATAGGTCTCAGAATCAGAAGCCAGTCCATATACCTGAATGGAAACATTTTGGAGTGCTCATTTTGTTTGTTTTTGTTTGCTCACTTAGGAAATGTTCATTGAGAGTCAAATATGTGTTGGATATTATGCTGAGATTCATTCTTATGATCAACTTGACACAACCTAGAGGGAACCTCAGCTGAGGAACTGGCCAGATCATACTGGCTCGTGGCCATGTCTGTGAGAGACAGTCCTGATCGGCACTTGATGATGGAGGGTCCGGCTCACTGTGTGTGTCACTATCTCCAGGTAGGTGGGTATGGGCCCTGTAAGAAATCAAGCTGAGCGTGAGCCAGTATACAGCATTCCTCTGCACTTTCTGCAGCAGTTCCTGCTTGAGTTCCTGCTCTGATGTCCCAACAGGACCAAAGTATGGCCTGGAAGTGTAACCCCCCTCCAAAAAAACCTTTCCTTCCCTAAGTTGATTCTGGTCAAAGTGTTTTAGAACAAAAACAGAAGCACACTAAAACAGGCACTGTTAAATGCTCATCTATGCATTAAAAGGGGGAAAGACACAAGCATTGTCTTCTGTGGGTTTGACATTCGGTAAGGAGCCAATGACAAAGGAATGTATGAACTGGCAATAAAAGCAAGCTGAAAGGCGTCCCGGAAGCAGGCAGGCCCCTGCCACAGGTTAACATTCCAGCTTGCGTGGGCATAATGGTCGAATAAGCCAGCCAGTCTAGAGCCCGTGTTTGTTCAGACTCTTCCATTTGTGAGCCAGGGATGATGATATCTGTGTTCAGATGCTTTGAATTCCACCTGTGAAAAATGACCCCTGACGTGAACGCAAAGTTGTTCTGCCTGCAGCATGGAAGATCGCTGGGCATTTTTTTTTTATGGGGTCACATTTCAAAAGCCTGGTCTCAAGTAGAAGGACCGCCCCCTCCCCCCTGGGCTCCAATCAGGAAACCTAATGGTTCTGACACAGCTCTGTCACCAGATGTAGCCTGTTCACCTGGAAAATTATTGCAGCTCATTTTTTTAGAAATATGATATTATTAAGGGCTTTCAGAATTTCAAATGTGTATATTTTAATATATTTTATTATATGTTTTGATTATAGTCCCTCCTTTGAGATCCACTCCCCAACTTTGTGTCCTTTTGTGTGTGTGTGTCTGTATGAATTACCCACTGCTATTCAATTTGTGCTGCTTTTATACTCATGAGTTTGAGACCACTCACTGGAACTTGGTTGACCTATCATGGGTCATACCATTAAGGAAAAGTGACTGTCCTTCCCTGAGAAGCCACCTCCTGTCAAAGCTCCTCAGCTAGGGATGAGAGCACATGGGTCCCTTTCCTCCAAGTTGGAGTGCTAAAGCTCTTTTTATTTCCTTCCTTCCTTCCTTCTTTCTCTTTCTTTCGTTGTTTGTTTTTTTGAGACAGGGTTTCTCTGTGTAGCCTTGGTTGTCTTGGAAGTCATTTTGTAGACAAGGCTGGCCTCAGATTCACAGAGATCTGCCTGCCTCTGCCTCCCTGAGTGCCGGGATTATAGGCGTGTGCTATTGGGCCTGGCTGCTCTTTTTATTTTCTGATCATATCATTTAAAGATATGTCATTTCTTTAACTAGCCTTACCAATATAAACACAATATAAAGCTCATGGTTAGAAAAATTCTCCAAACAAAAGCAGCTCAGGGAAGGAAAGGGGTTACTCGGCTTACACTAGCAAGTCATATGAGAGCGTGAACTCGTCTTTGTTTGTTTGTTACAACAATCTTCATGCTGCACTGGATACAATTATGCACTTTTTTTTCATGCTCACTTTTCCTGTGTATTGTATTCTCAAAAGTTTTAGAATCTTTCCCAACAGTTTTACAGCAATTTGAGTCCTTTCCCTTTTTTGTTCTTTTTTACCCTATTTCGGTGCTCTTCGTGTTGCTTATCCATAAGAGCCCAGGAGAATAACTATAAGTGCCATTTACCATCTATCATCTATTTCATGTGATCATTATGGAAACTCGAAGCATCTCAATATAAAGTCACTGACGTCATCACCTTTTTCTGAAATGGAAGGAAACGATACACTGAGAGTTGGGAAGTTTCCCTGAGTTCCACAGCAGCTCAGAATGAAGAGGATTGTCTTCTCCAAGTTCCAAACTCGTAAATGCTCTTCCAGCCAGCTCAACTGATATAAAGAGGGAAGCAGTGAGGTGGGAGGAGGGAGGGGGAGTGATGTAAGGTGAGGAAAGGAAGAAAAAAATACCAGAAAAAAATTAAATTCTGGGAATATTTTTTCACCCTCTTTCCTTGAAACATAAATAAGTGTATTCACACCCATGGAAAATGTGCAGTATTGCAATTCATGTTATGTGCTTTAGTAGAAAGCACAGGACTGATAAAAACAATTATTCTTGTTTTCATCATTACAATGTCATTATCTGGGTCTATTTAGGAAGCAGCACAATGGAGGCAGCTCTCCAACCCTGTGTCCTGAAGTTAAATACTGGATCCTGTGTCAAGGGCAGGGCAGGCAGCCTGTGACTCAAGGTCAGAATCTGCCTGAGACCAACCCAAAAGCTCAGGTCCCAATAGAGGTAAAAGCTAATTCACAAATTCCGTGGCAATAAATCCTGTCTCAGCTTCTAAATAACCCATTCTATTTTCAAGTGGGGTCAAGTTAGGAAGCAGAATTCAGGACAAGAAACGTCCAATAATATTCTTGGCTGGAAAGCCTGCCATTCATCAACAGATCACATGCCTACCATGCTCTCCGGCTTACCTCAATTCATGACCATTTTGGGGAAGGTATGATGTCTGTCTAAAGCCTCAGCTTTGCTCCTAAGGCTCTGGTTCCCCAGCCAGGAACTGTGGGCAGTTGATCCTCTATGGAGGTAACTGCTTTGCAGGATCTGCCTTAGCTCCAGCTCAGCTGCTGCCAAGAGAGGCCTTACCCTCGATCACATCTATCGACAAGCCAGAAGCTGCTGGGTCACCCACTGAATGCTTCTCCAAGGTTATTTAAGAGTCAGTACAACTCCAAGGGCTTCGTTCCATACAAAGATCTGAAGGACAGAAATAGCTTTATGCAGTTAGAGAGGGCTAGGAAATAGCTGGTACTTAAGCATTCTTTCTGCCACGAGGCTCTCCAATGCTCGCACAAATAATTATCTGAGTTTATGCAACTTCAAGCCACATCCATGGAGTAGCACACTCACACCCCCACTCCCCCGGTGTTCCACACCCCCATCCCAGCTTCTGAAATGCATGAATCTGGCAGACGTCATCTGGGTCTCATTTAAGACCAGTTTGCCAAAAAGCTAGAGAGGACTATTTGTCAGCTGAAATTATGGGGTGTTGTCCTTCCTCTTTGGTTGTTAAAAATAACATCACCAACAGGCATGCTAACGAAGAAAGGGAGAGCCTCGTTGCCCCCACCATTAGACAAAGAACTACAGCAACAGCTAAGGAAGAACTCACTGTCCTTGTTGGATACCCAGCTCTAAGTGGTCAGCCCTGACGTCATATACATACAAGCAGCACTAAAGGGCTCAGCAGGCTGTGCGTGTGTGTGTCAAAGAAAAAGAGGCCATGGATTTGGCAGGGAGAATAAGGGAAGGACATAGGAGGAGTGAGAGGAAGGAAAGGGAAGGGAGGAAATTATTTAATATACTTTTATATAATTTTAAAAGCGTTTTCAACTCTGAAATATGTCCTTTTCTGTTTTTATTTCTTTCTTAACCACTTTGAACATGTTGTAGAGTTTGTTTCTGAGAAACTATCTCTACAACTTTTTCACCTTGCAAATCTAAAATCTTCACACCATTACACAAAGGTTTCACTCCCCCCCCTCAACCTCCCAACCCCCATCGCTGTTCTGCTTTCTAGGAATCTGAAGAATCATACAGTGCCCATGGAAGCCAGAGAGGGAGTCAGGCTCTGTGAACCTGGAGTTACAGATGGTTGTGAACTGCCGTGTCGGTGTTGGGGATTGAACCTGGGTTCTCCGGAAGAGCAGCCAGTGCTGCTAGAGCGGTATCTTTAACCCATGAGCACTAGCAATACCTGTGTAAGGCAGACCACACAGCGTAGGTCATCCCGTGACTGGGTTAGCATAGTGCTCTTGAAGTTCGCCTTATTGCATGTGGTGGGGTTTCCTCTTCTAAAGGCTGAAGGGTAGTCCATAGTATCTACAGGCCACATTTCATTTATTCGACTCCTGGGGAACATTCAGGGTGTGTCAATCTCATGACTATTTTAACACTGAGATGCGCATGTGCAAGTCTCTCAGAAATTCTGTTTTTAGTTATTTTACATAAATATCTAGAAGTGGAGTGGCTGGCTCACATGATAATTCTCTTTTTAAAGTTTTGGGAAACTTCAAATTGTGTCCTATAGCATCTGCACACTTCATACTTCCACAAACCGCAAGTCCCCACTTATTCAAACCTCTGCCCACACTACTTCTTTCTCATGCTTGCTTGCTTTTCACAGCTGTGTCTGTCGTAGTAGAAGTGAGATGATCTGTCTTTGTGATTCTTCACTGCTTTTGGTAAAGAGCAAAATAACCAAACAATTTCATTTAATTCAATTCTATCAAATCAGTCACACATGTTGTTGTCTTTCTGGCACGGCTTATTTCTTGTCCAATAATAGAAAGTCCTCTCAGATTAACACATGCACACACACACACACACACACACACACACACACACATGATGGGCAGCTTGGGCAATGGGATGGAGAGATAGAGGGGGAGAGAGGCAGAGAAGGAGACCCAGGTAAAGTCAGCACACACAGATCTTCAACGACAAATACTTTTGAGCACCAAGCACCCGTATGAGCAAGTTCATGGCAGCTTTCCCCGAAACCCAAAGCCAGAGACCCGAAGGCCGCTGGGAGATAAATGAGGCTTTACGGCATAAGACTAAGTACCCATGAAAAGCAAACTTCCGCTCCCGTGACCACACACACATTGTCAAGGACAAAGGCATGGTACCAGGTAATGGGCATGACAGGGATCCATTTTCATGAAGTTTAAGAGTGGGCAAACTGTGTAGAGAGAGGTCAGTTTGATTCCCAATGTTGATCAGTAAGGAGCAGAATCAGTCGGGGGTCTATAAATATGTCCTTTCTCTATCTGGATAGTAATTGCATGAGTCTATGTATATGTGTGTGAGAATTAATTATACTATCATGGAATTTAAGTCTACTCGATTTTCTCTGTAAATTGTAACTATGAGGAAATGCAAGATTAGTCTTAGCAAGAAGACCCATTTTTTTCTGATATAAAAACATCCCTTTATATTTAAAAGAAGCTAATATAAAAAATTCAGCTAGCAAGCACATTTAGAAAAAGCTGGCAAGGAGGGAAAAAAAATCCAAGCTAAGTGTTAACATGAATCTCAGAAAAGTGGCAGAGGAATCGGGGGCAGAGGCCTCTATTTTTTTCATTCTGCAGCTCAACCACTTCCCCAGGGGAAGAAGCTGGCAAGTGTGCTATGTGGAGGTTGTTTGGCAACCCCTACTTGCTCTGAATGAATTAATTTTAAGAGCTTAGATCCATCACTCAGCTCTCACTCCCAGCAACTGATGGAGGCCCCACCTCATGCTTAGATTTTGGAGGTACAGCTGAGGCTTTGTAGGGTTGGGCATCCAGTTTGTTTGTGTTCATTCCTATTGCAACGAGGCGATCCAGTGACGTCAGCGGAGCATTGGAAGGCGAGCCGTCGCTGAAAGATTAGTGTGCTACATAACTCAGCTCTAAATAGATCCCATCAACTCTTCAATATTAAAGGAAGTGCTGCCTCGTGAAGTCGCCCTAATTTATAGCCAGGGCTCTTTATTAGTGATAATAACAAGGCCCTGTCTAGATTTCAAGATATAAAAGTAGGCCATACAATAAATCCTAGTTTAATTAGCCCGAGTTTTCCATTGTGAGAGGCCTTGGCTAACAGCGTCTACCTTCAAATAGACAATTAGATGGCGCTGAATTCCTCCAGGATCAGAAAACACATACAATTAAAGGCAGACTCACTATCGGCACATGGAGCCAGGTGCAAGCAGGGACTTTCCCTCTCTCCACCCTGTCCCACCACGGACAACTGTCGCTGGCACAATTACAGCCTCCCACTGTCTCTGCCATCTTTGCCTTGCTGTGTTCTCTGCAAGGCAATTGGAAACGGGTCCCTAAAATCTAAGTCGGATCCTAATCCTCCTTCGCCCAGAACCTTCCAGAAGCCTCACCTCATTCAAACTAAAATCCAAAGTCCTTATTCTGAATGAAGGCCTCATATTTTTTGTTCTCATTAGGCTGGCTTTCCTCTGGCCAGCTGGTTGCCTAATCCTGGGTACCTGTGACACTGACCCTCTAACTGCGCCTTCTTTCCTACTCTCCATTCATTTTGGAGATTTTACCATCAAGATCCCTTCAAACAGCATCTAATTTTTAGCTTTTTTTGGTTGTTGTTGTTGTTGTTGTTTTTAACTTTGTTTTATCACACTTTTCCACACCTCCCATGCTTTAGAGGTAGGTATCTTTGTGGCTGTTACCACCTCTAGTCCATGGGCTCCCCCTGCTGGACAGAACGGACAGTACACTTCTTAGTACATTGACAGGTGTCCAACAGGTATTTAGGTAGGGAGTGATGTAATGAGCAGTGAAAGATAGTGAAACCCACAGGTATCTTTAATTTAGGAATGGGAATCATTTCTAAGTTACAAATTTTCTTAGCTGTTCCAGTGTCATGGATGTTCTTCAATAGAGGCACGCTTAAGTGAACAGATGTGTATAACATTTTTTTAAACACCCTGTCACGTCTGTGGAGCATGCTTCAGCTTTGAGCCTACTGCTAATAATAATTTGCTAAATTAGCATAATTTTTGTCTCCCAGACTCAGGGTGGAACGCAGGCACACCTGCAGCAGAGTCACAGAGCTGCTGGCATCATTCAGAATGGAGCAGGAGGCTCCTTGGGGTTGCCTGATAGCCACCATCTGGTAGAACACCTCCTTCCTTACCATTCAGAAAAAACATACGGACCCACGACAATGCCTCACTGTCTACCACAGGGGACAGCAAACCATGACATATGTACCAAATCCGTGACAGCTGCCTGTTTTGTAGGGCACAAAAGCTATCAGTAATTTTGGCACCGAGAATTACAAAAACAAAAGAAAATGTGAGGCAGAAAAAGTTGCTGAGGCGCTTTGCACAACAGGGTTGATTGCTCTGACCTTGACCTTGAGAGAGGGAACGGGATATCGGAAAAGGAGCCATAGGATACAGAGAAATGCAGAGACACGGCCTTGCTTCCTCAATCAGTCCGTATTCCCAGGCATGGGTTTTCTCACACGGAGGAAGCGAGCAGGTTTTGCAATGCCCATGGGACATGATAATGGTACAAAAAGTGAAATCCTCCCCATGAACCCGAATCTTGAATTTCAAAATGGAAAAAAAAGTAAATACAATAATTTTTCAATTAATATAAGGCACCATGCCGAAAAGAGGAAAAACCTAATTTCAGCGGCACTGGGCTCAGTGGCTCCTTGTGAAAGAAGCTGCAGACGGTAGACAGTTGTTAGTTTCAATGTTGCAACTGTAGCATTTCTGGAATTCTAAGGACCGTAGTCCCAGTCTCCTTGGCAACAAGGCCCTCCAGTGTTTCACCACGTGGACAGGGAGCAAAAAGGCTACACAGCGCTTTGTTGACTCAGGTTCCTTGGGGGGAGGGGATGCTCCTGAGAAAGATTCTATAAGCCTGATTGATAAGAACTTTGTGATTTAGGAGAGTTGGAATGTTACAGATCCAGAGCCAAAGTTATCTTGAGCTATCTTTAGGCCCCTTTATAACCATTCATTACCTACTTCCCGATCTGACATCCTGTGGCTGTCAGGTGAGCTCTTTGGAATGCAGACTGCCAGCTCTTTCACCAGCCTCAAAGCTGAAGGGCATGTTTCCACACACAGATTTGGGGAAAATAAATGCCTTGATTTATGAATGTTCTGTAACTCTAAAAGTTCCATGAAATTGTCTCCATGCTTGACTATATCATTTGGAATAATGTAGATCCATGTTCCTGGGCCATGGCCACTCATATTTGGCTCCAGGATAAACAAACTCTTATTTCTTTTGAGGTGAGAGCTGGATTGTTCACTGAAAGCATCTGCAGGATGGGATTGCGGCTTGATCATGGACCTCCCTTTTGACCCGCCTTCTGCTCCATGGTTGGAGAAGGAAAGATGCAAGTGGGGGCTGCATAGTTGCTAACCTGGACCTGAATAGGCTGGTACCGGCTTTGTAAGAGCAAACGGTTATAATTTGATGAAGTTGCTGTGTTTGCACGGCCTCGGGCACAGCAATATCTCCTGAGAGTGGGAAACAAGGGCGGTGCCTGGGGTACTGGGTCAATAGAACCCAAGATGGAAGCCGGACTTTAGTCATTGCCCAGACTACACTCAATATCATATTCACACGTCAGCTCCAAGGTGTGAAAATATCCAGGTATGTTTTTCGTGTGGGGGTGGGGTGTTACAGTTTCCCCAGTGAGACATGCCTCACATCTGTTAGGACAGCCGTTATCCAAAAGGTAAGAAGTTACAAGCGCTGGTGGGATTGCTGAGGAATGGGAGAGAACCTCTGTGCACTTAGTGGGAATATGATCAACAAAGCCATTACGGAGGGTCCTCAAAAATTAAAACTAGAATCTCCATAGGATCTAGCTATCCATTCCACTCCCACACACATATCCAGAGGAAAGACGCTAACTACCCTAAAAGATGCCTGGTTCTGCATTTATCTCTGCATCCCTCACAATAACCTATCTCAGAAGATCATCAGGCGATGGATAGCTTTTCAAATCGACTTACATGTGTAAATACTACTCTACTATCCTAAGGAGAGACTCCTATCATTTGCAAAAATGTGGGTGAACCTCCAGGGCATTCTGTGAAGAGAAATAAGGGACACACAGAGCAATAAATGCTTTCATGTCCTCACTCAAACGTGGAATCCACAAAAGTCAAACTCCGTAAGCAGAGAGTGGATGGAAGGTATCCGAAGTGGGGACGGGCAGGAGGTCACGCTGAAGAAAATGGAGAGATACTGATCAAACGTTAGAAACCTCAATGCCGAGATGCAAAGTTCTGGGAACTAACACATGGGTTGGCAGCTGCAGTGTGCAACACAGCTCTGTGTGCTTGAGAGTCAGCAAGAGTGGATCTGTGTCATCAAAGCACACCCACACTCTGGAGCACGCATGCTCGCACTAGCAGCTGGCGTGTAATGCGTGCTGCCCTTGCTTGGCTGTTAAGGGCATTCCCTTGGTTGACTGCGGTAACCGTTACAGATGTAGTATTTGCGGCTTTAACCGCTCATCTGCACAGATTGTCTTCCAATCCTCCGTACTCCATGGACAGGATGGGGGACCTTGGGGAGCAGGGGTCCATTCATGTTTATGAGTGAAGGTGGGAACGTGTGCTATTCGTGACTAGTGAGTGAGCGATAAAGACACTGTCACATTTGTGGGGAGCAATCATGGTGTACTACAGAGGCACACAATGCATGTGTGTATCATGTCTGGATGCTGCTCGCCTTCAGTACACAGTTTTCAAATGTGTCTTGGAAAGAACTGGGGGGGCAGTTAAGACAATAAGACGTTATACTTTAAATTCTTAAATCAGAACTTTAAAGACTTTAAACCACTTTTGTGAAGAAAAAAAAAATGAAAAGAAATAATTAGTGCTTTTTTTGTTGTTCCAAAAAAGCTACCTTCTTACGAAAGTACTTTAGCAAGCTTCCCTTCCCTTTCCCTCCTCTCCTCTCCCCCCTCCCCACATCTCCTAAGAGGAAAACCCCAGGTGTCACTCATCAGGAGCTATCCACTGTGTAGATGGCCGATGTTCTGAGATAGAGTCTCAGCCTTGAAGCTCTCCACTTAGGCCATTGGGTCCCAGGGAGAATTTGGTCTCTCCGGTAAGTGCTGTTCTTCCCTTTACCCTCCACAACTGCGAAGCTCAGAACACCCATCCACGAACTAGGAAGGCTATGTGGAAGTCCACAAGGCAGGCTGGTGGCCTCCTCCAAGTGTGTGTGTGTGTGTGTGTGTGTGTGTGTGCGTGTAAGACAGAAGTCAACACTGGGTTTCTTCTATTGCTCTCTGCCTCATTTTTTGAGATAAATTCTCTCCGGAGTCCACCCATTTGGCTAGGCCAGCTGACAAATAAGCTTCAGGGATCCACCCATCTCCCGTTTCCAGCATTACTGTTACAGACATGTTGTATTTGATTATTCTTTTTTTCTTAAGGTTTTTTTTTCATTTTTATTTTATGTGTATGTCCATTCTGCGTGCATGTATATCTGGGCCCCTCATGCATGTAGCACTCATGGAGGCCAGAAGTGGGTGCTGGATGCCCTGGAACTGGAGTTACAGAATGGCTGTAAGCTGCCGTGTGGGCACCGGGAACCCGACCCAGGCTTTCTGAAAGAAAAACCGATGCTTCTCTGCTGAGCCATCACTCCCGCCCTCTGCA
Organism: Pachyuromys duprasi; assembly: GCA_028658305.1. Classification (NCBI taxonomy): domain Eukaryota; kingdom Metazoa; phylum Chordata; class Mammalia; order Rodentia; family Muridae; genus Pachyuromys; species Pachyuromys duprasi. The sequence continues at coordinate 38,780,063 of CM053755.1, forward strand.
CTCGGGTTCTCCATGGTGCTGGGGATCCCGCCTCTAGGTCCTCACGCATGTTCGGGTGCTTTGCTAGCTGAGCCACCTCCCAGTCCCTGCAAAGTTACTTCTATACAAGCGTTCTATGCGTCAGTCCTCTACATCTCTTCTGAAGTTCATTAGTTGGTGACTTTTGTTCTTGATGCTGCAATTGGAATCTCTCTCTCTCTCTGCTTATATTTTCTGATACAAGTATTGTCACTTTTTTTTTTTAATCTGGTAGGAGAAGTAAAAGGCATATGGAGAATTGAATTGATAGCCTATCCCCCTCCCCCAACTCATTTCTTGCTTGGATGCTAGTTTTAGGATTAAAAAAAAAACAATACTTTGCAGCCTTTGTCATCTGAATCCACAACAGCTTATCTTGAAGCATAGAGGTCTCCCATCTGTTGACCCATGTGGAAGAAAAATGACAAGAGTAAAAGGGAATATGGGGAAAAATAAGTCAATTAATACTTAAAATAGTATTCTACCATACATATATTATACTATGTTTTATATATATATATATATATATTATACATATTTGGGAGCACAGTGCTAAATGGGACATTTTTATGGTGCCTTATATGACCTCTAAGGACAAAGGTCCATTTACTCAAGGAGCAATACAAGGTGTATCCTTGCTATAATTCACACACACAGAAACACACACACACACACACACACACACACACGCTAATCCTTTGTATTTTTCAAATTTTTGCCAGTTGATAAATTCTTCTTTGGGGATTAGCAAAAAAAAAAAAACATTAAGCAAACCCAAAGCAACTTGAAATAAAGCAGAGAGAAGATGTGGACAGTCCATGCTTAGGTATTTTCAAAGAGTAGTCAGCTTCAAAGTAAGGTGTGCCTCTGAGCCTGCTATCTGACCGCCGTACAATCCCTGTAATTGCAAAAGGACAGGAGGACAGAAATGGGAGAGAGACAGAGAAGCAGATGAAAGGGAGAAACCAATGCATAAAGAATCCAGTGTGACTCTGTGCAGAGCGCTTTGATGCCCAGACAGGCCAGGGCTATCAGGTGCTTTGTTGGTCCTTGTTTTTCAATAAGTGGGACCATTTTTGTGGAGGTAGCATGCCAAAGCAGTTGATCTCTGGGCTCAGATGACTGGAGTGCAGAAGAGACCTGTCAATGTCATATCAAAGCAGCTTCGAGTAAGAATCTCAAGATCACAGCCGATGGGAGGAATGTCCCGGACTGCAGAAAGACATGCAGCCTGAGCGACAAGGAGAAGAGCATTGCAAGAAAACAACAGACAGATGAGCTTGATCCTGGGGGTTGGGGTAGGGGATTAGCTGGGTTATTAAAAAATGGCCTTAATAGTGCTAGCATGTGAGCTTCTAAGTCACTGGAAGAAAGCACCCTTGCTCTCTCCCCCCTCATCCCTTTCTACCCATCAAACTAGCACTAGTTGGTAAATGCGCATGGAAATCATCAAGAAGCAACTCCACTGTGCTCAGGGCAATGCTGTGTGGAGCCTCAGAACTCAATGTAGCAACCTGTATTTGTTTCTTTCTTCCTTCCTTCCATTCTTTTTGACTTTTTATTGATTCTTTGTGAGTTTCACATCATGCACCCCAGTCCTGCTCATTTCCCCATCCCTTCATATCCACACTTCACCCTTGCAACCTCTCCTTCTTCCCCAAAATAAAAGCAAGCAAGCAAACAAACAAAAAAACAAAGCATAGAAAACATCTCGTCCTGGAAACTGTGGTGTGTCACACTGTGCCCCACAGTATACCCCTCTGTCCACACATCTTCACTTGTAAGTGTTCGTTTCAGTGAGTCAATGGTCTGGCTCAACATCTCTGGCTTCTGTGACGCCATCAGTGTTTGATCTTCACCAGGCCTCCTCCCCGTTATCCTGTTGGTGCCCTGTGTCATGGAGATCCCGCAACTTTGGATCAACAGGACCGGCTCTTTCATGCATCTCAACATTGAGAGATGGTATAGATTTGTGGGTGTGCCAACTCAGAGTCTCGGATCTGGGCCTGGGGTAGGCGAGCTCTCCCTTATCCACACCACCAGGGCAAGCCCTCCAGCACAGCTGCAATGAGAAGGAGACAGGGTCAGCTCTCCTGATCTCATGCCTCCTGGGCCAGCTGTCATGCACCCAGCACTCTAGGGCCAGCTCCGCTGTGCTGCCCAGTCAAGGCACGGGTCCCCCTCTGCCAAGTTCTGCAGCCTGCAAGGGGCTTCGCCAGCTCTCCTGCTGTCATACCTTCAGGACTGGCTCACCAGTGGCCTTCACCATCAGGGCTAGCTCCACTGTATCGGCCTGCTCTCCTGAATGCTACAGCCAGCGTAGCGGCCAGGCTAGCTCTCTTGCTGCTCACAACCTGCATTTCTTCATGAGCTATTGTTTTCTGGACCCTCTGCATGTGTTGACCTTTTCCGAGGCATAGGTATCAGATGCCAAATTTCCCCTCTGGATAGTCTAGATGCCTCAACTTCAAAGGAAGCCTGACTGTCTTCTGAGGCCTCTTGTGTCTCTAAACATCATATTTCTGTAAGCCCTGTCAAAACTTGGAGGATCCAAAGAGAGGATTCTGGGAGGAACTGAGACTTAACTTTGAACCCAAAACAAGACCAGAATTTTAAAAAGCAGATGTAGAATTCAGCAGACATTACTACGTCTCATCTCACTGAATTTCTGCGGAGCAAGTGGGTTAGATGGGGAAAGAGTGGATCCTAAAGGGATATCCAAGTGTTCCACTAGAAAGACAGCAACAGACATTCAAAATCCTCATGCTGGGAAAAAAAACAAAATGCTCCTGCATACTAATAACTAAACTTATAACACAACACCCCCATCCAAACTATTTCAGGGAAAGAACTCATAAGAGTGAACAGACCACGTCCTACCAGAGTCCCATGCATACCAGAGTCTTATTCAGGAAATGTTCGTATGCTGATGAAGACTGTAGTGTACGAAATTTAAACCTGTATCAACCATATGACCTAGACAGAGGCTGTCCAGATTTTTCTGAACATGGAGAATGAGAAGAGCAAACATCCTCAGGTTGGTAACAGACTCCCCTGGATGGAGTCCATAAACAATAACTGCTATTATGTCTCTAGTGGTAATAATGTTCCCTAAAATTTGAACAGAGCTCTTTCCATCAATCCTTAACAACTTGACTCCTGGAAGGCACTTTTGCTTATTTAGTTTAAATGGTTTTCTCTTCACACTCATAGAGAGTTAGCAAAGACCTTTTGACATATTCATGGTTGCTTATTACCTTCTAATGATCCTTTCTCTGGCTTGGGAACCTCCCATGTTATAATAACCTTATTCCTCAAGGTGAAAATCAGAACTAAGTTTCCCAGCTAGACTCAAGGCATGGAAACAGACACATGAGCTGCACCCAGACAATGTGCTCATGCAGAATTTCACTTCATGAGGGAACACAAAAAGGTTTTGATTTCTCGAGGTTGGGAGGGGTAAAAAAAAAAAAAAGAAGATACAGAGTGGTTAGACCTCCTTGAGGCAAGAAATGATGTAAGTTCTGGAGAACATACCTGAATGCTGTCATTTTGGGCTGTACACAACATGGAGGCCGCACTTTGAGGGGTGAAGCAGGTCAGGCAGTAGGGCATCTGTGAGGTCACGTGGTATGTAGACAGCCTGGCTCTCCCAATGCTTCTGTGAGTCTCTCAAGGGTCTCTACAAAATTCATGTTTTGCTTAAACTAGCCAGAGTAGATTCTGTTCATTCTACTCACCATAATTGGCTATCACCTCGGCTCACTGAAAATCTTCTTGAACATGTGGGTCCCACTTTGACCTTACCTTCTTATGCCTACTACGTGTCATGGAGGATCCTGATTCTCCTTCCTGATTCTGTTTTATGCATCACAGACTCAGGACTTGTGGAATGTTTACACTGCTGCCCAGAACAGGAGGTTTCACTTGTCCTTGTCGCTTAGTGAACACAACATGTGTCTCTACTGTATCTATCACCAAGTGAGGGATTTTTGCCAACAGGAAATGGAGTGCCGTAGTACACACCTGTACTCTCTGAAGGAATAAAAAATGATGAAAGTGTGTTTTATATAAGACCGCATTTCCCCCTTTCTTATCAGAATTGCTTTACATTTTTAATAGCCTTATTTATTTGTAGGAGTGTGTATGTACATCACAGAGTATATGTGGAGGTCAGAGGACAACTTGAGAAAAGCAGTTCTTTCCTTTCATCGTGTGAGTTCTGGGAAATTCATTCAGGTCATAAGACTTGGAGGCAAACAATGTTACCTGCTCAGTCACCTCACTGGTCCCTAAATTGCTCCCTTTTACAGGGCGAAGACACATCCCCAAAGAAGAAAAAGTATTGGTTAAAAAACATGCATACCTAAATACATTTGTGAACGCCTTAATAGCAACAAAAGAATAATTCAAAAATAAAACCAACAAGCTAGTCATTTGGCTCCAGACACAATACCAAATAACCTAGCTGTTATCTTCGTGCAAGAGACCGAATGCACTGTTTGCTAAATATCGGTTACCCAGTCGATCTCAGGACAAACAAAATGTTACATTTGAAGGAACTAAAAATTGATGGGACTGCAGAGAGTTTGGACTTCTTAAAAGTCATCTAACGACCCAAACAACCTTTCCAGATTTATGAAAGTGAAACTTAAAGAGAACATTTCCAACATTGCACCTCAGACATTTTAAATTTTTCTCAAAGCTAAATTTTACCTCACTTGACGTTGTTCAGCAGTTTATGGCAACACTTTGGAAGCAAATTTATCAAATACATGCTTGTCTCTATAGTGAGAACTTGTTCCCTTACTTTCATTTAAGAAATGCTCATTCATGACTTCTTTTCATGATCATCTGCATGACGGTTTACTTTCTGCCCTTAAAAGGGCAGCTTGCAAAACTCAATAGTGCCCCTTTGTGGAAATGACGAACAACGGCCAGCCAGCTTAGCTCCTGGAGGCCATAGGCTGTGCAACTTTAATTTGCCTCTGTTTTGTTATAATGGTCCCTCTTCTAATGAGTATTTTTAGGAGCTATCCACATACAGGGGTGAACTCACAGTGCACCAGGAATTAGTTTATATTTCCTAGCAGTGTTCCTTAGCATGTATACTTTCGTGACTCTTTTAGAGAATAAAGAATAAGACAAAAGCTGCCTGTCAAAAACGCTGCCTTGTATTTTCCACACGAAATACGCCAGTTTGAAGACATTTAAATCATAGAAAATAATATTAGCCACATCACAGAAAATCTTTTTCCCCAAGAGAAAGGACAAAAAATGGGCATAAAATAGGACAGCATTCTGTCTCCAAGCTTCACACCATGTTTAACTCAAGTAAAGTTTAAGAGTCTACGTATACAATAGTTCACTCCCCTCATTTTATTTCTACTACAGAATATGTGTTTCTGAAAGTCTGAATGAAAGTAAAACCTGGGGTCCATACCTGAGAGCTGTTCCTGACTCTTCATGTTGAAAGAAAGAATTTCCCCCACAACTTAGTCTATCTTGTTGTGACATGAGCTTCAGCACAATTTTGTTTTTCTAATCAAAGCTTGACCCTCTTCATTGTTTCCCTCAACATTATGACTTGCGTACCAAATGGCCTCCAGGGTGCCTGTGTCGACGGCTTGGCCAGAGATAGTGGTGCCATACCCACAGGACTGAACCATGAGGGCACCAATCTCACCCATTGATGAAGTCATTATAAATGGCTCTTAAGGAGGTTGGAGAGATGACTCAGAGGTTAAGAGTGATGGTTGCTCTTCCAGAAGTCCTGAGTTCAATTCCCAGCAACCATATGATGGCTCATAACCATCTATAATTAGATCTGGTGCCCTCTTCTGGCCTGCAGGCAGAACACTGTATGCATAATAAATCTTTAAATAAATAGCTATTTGACTGGAAGAAGACTGTCACAAGAGGTAGCCTTTGAAGGGTGTATCATACCCTTGATGCTCTCCTGCCTCTCTCCCTGTTCCTGGAAAGAAGCCAGCCAACCATAGGCAGGAACCTCTAAACAAAAGCCAAAATAAAGTTTTTCTCCTTTTTAAATGGTCAGGCCAGCTATTTTTTTTTTCACAGCAATACAAGTGGTGAACATGTCCACTGTCCTGATTTCTGAGTTCACACTTAAGAGTTGTCCTAGGCCTTTTTGGGGGGGAGGGTGGTGGTGAATTATCTCCAAGACTTTAAACCCCTGTGCCTAAGATATATGTGGAGGATATTCCCTCCAAGCTAAAAACTAGACCTCAAAACCAAAAAGAATAATGAAGAACAAAAACAAAAACAAAAGTGCCCATTCTGGTATGTTTCTAAGGTATTGCCAAATATTCAAAAGTATCAGCCTTCCATTAAAATATATTCATTACCCCATCATTGAAGCGAGTCAGCAAGAACCCAGAGAAGAAATTTTCTATGCTGGTAATGTCATCCTGACAACAATAAAACTTTTGTCAATATTATTATTGTGGACAATATTATTTTTATAATAAATGTTAAAGCAGGGTGGGTCATGATACTTAAAGAATGTGCAGTCTTCGAAACACTAAAGAGAAAATGAAGCCAGAAGGAAACCAAGTGGATGATGCAAAGATCACAGACCCACTGAATGGTGTTACAAAACCAAAGTGCCATGAAATTCATCAAGAGGTGATAATAGTTAAGGAGTGAGATTAAAATGCAAGCCCCTATAAGGCCAGCAATGGGTGTGCTTGATAAACCTCAAAATGCCAAACACAGGGGAGATACAGCAGAGAGACATAAACAAAACAAAACCCTGTTTACGGATTTGAAGGTTGATTTTCAGCACCATTCAGTGTAAGAACCCAGTTTGTGAGTTCCACTCAAATAATCCTCGCTGGTTCAGACTTGTTGCCAGTTTATGCTTTAAAGATAGGATTTCTTAGCTGGCAGAAAGAAACAAGAAAGAATGTAAATATGGAAGTGAGAAGAATAAATTCAAATCTTCTCAGACTTTTGGAAAACAAAGCCATCTTGCAGTTAGGGGAATCTGTGAAGTGGAAGAAAGCGAACTTGAGTTGTGGATTCTGAGCTGGTTTTAGGACACAATCAGCACTCTCTAGAGTGTTCCCCCAAGGCAAACCTTCTTCTACTACTTCTTCTTTCATTGTTTCTTTTTCTTTTTCTTTTTCTGTTAAATGCCTGAGGCTTCTGGCTAGGAGACCATTTGTTTTGTTAATTTCCTACCTTGGGGGAATTCTCTTGAGTGGATTTAGTTTAATTTGGACTCCAAATTTACGTGATTTCAGGTTCTTTTATTACAAATTTCTAGTCTTTCTTCTTCACCCAGAAACTAAAGCAAGACAGCTTTGTTTCTCTTGTGCTGAGCAGGGGGCTTCCTGATCCACTTTCCTCCTCCTGAGGTCAAAATCCTGCAAGAAGTCTGGTTGTATGCTGGTGAACCAGCTACCTTCAGGCGAGCCCTGTTTTTACCTCCTCTCTTCATGTGTTTAAACATGAATCCCTAGTTTCCATAAACTCACAGCTCTTCTCCAAACCAGTCTCCCAGGCCAGCTGCTGAACCAGTTCATATTATTTGCTTGCTTGATTGCTTGCTCTATCTATCTATCTATCTATCTATCTATCTATCTATCTATCTATCTATCTATCTATCTTTATATCTGCCTAGTTCTCTCTCTGTCTATTTTACTGGATCCTAGAGTTTTCCATACTTTCTGCTTATTAAATGATAAGCATATTTGTTCATCATTCTAAATGCATTCTTGACCCTTAGACATATCAAAATGTATTTATCCACCTACTGAATTTCTCAGTCATTTTTTTTTCTTTTTTTGGACATGGTTTAATGTAACCTAGTCTGGTCTCAAACTTGATATATTGTGAAGGTTCCAACAAACTCAGATCCTCCTGCCTTAACCTCCCATGTGCTCAGATTATAGAACTGTGCTATCATGCTGGATTCTGGCTTGATTTCCTTTGGAAATTATGAAAACTGTGGCAATGTATACTGGCTTCTGTGGGTTACATTTGCTGTGGTTGATTGTTGAGTCAAAGGCCCTCAGTTGTTATCTTTCTTATAATATTTTTTTCATGTGTGGTTTTTTTCATGTGTGTATGTAGGTCCCCCCCCATGTGTGTGTGTATGTGTGTGGTATATGCACAAAGGTTCGTATGTGGGTGCAGGTGCGTTGCCCATGTATGTACATGTGGAGGCCAAAGGTTAATATGGATACCATCCTTTATCTCTCTCCTCCTTACTTTTTGAGGCAGGCTCTCCCACTGAGTCTGAAGCTCACCCCTTTGTATGGACACATTGACCAGTCAACCCCAGGGATCTGCTTGTCTCTGCATCCCACGTTGGGGGTCACAAGCGATGCTACCATAACTGGCTTTTATGTGGATGCTGGGTATTCAAATGCAGGTCATCACTTTTGTACCACAGCCGCTTTGCCTGCTGAACCCCTCCCCAGCCCAACTCCTTCTTCAGTGTATGTCTTTTGAAGGACCTTGACATGTATACTTGATCTCAGGTGTGATAGTCAACCCATCATATTCCAGTAATCTGAACAAAGTGCTTAATAAAGGTATGTTGGCTTGAGTTATGCCAATTAGTAGGTTTAATTCTCAAGGCTAATAAACTTGTCCTTGGGCTTCATTCAAGTTTCCGTTTCAGAGCTGAAAAATGACCTCTGGAAACAAATGTAGTTCCACCTCTTGGGAGGTACAGACAGGAGGAACAGGAGTTTGACGCCAGTCAAGGCAACACAGCAAGGTACCCTGTATCAAAAAAATATATGCTCAGCTTCATTTGTCATCAGGGAAGTGCCAGTCAAAACCAGAGGGCTCACTGGGGCTACAGGGCTCATCAGTTAAAAGCACTGGCTGCTATTGTACAGCACTAGAGTTCAATGCCCAGAACCTACATAGTAGTTCACAACAGTCTGTAACTGCCATTCCAAGAAACGGCATCATGTATGACTTCTTAGTGCTCCTGCATGCATATGGTGCATAAACATACTCTCAGGCATACGATACACATACAATAAGATTTTAAAAATAAGCTATTTAGGAAAAAAAAAAAACAACCACAAGGGTCCCATCCACCAAAAAAAAAAAAATGTCAATGAGGGTCTGGAGAAATGGGAACTCTCTCATTGCTCATGGAAATGTACATTTGGACAGTCACTTCAGAAAACAGTTATCAGCTCCTCAAAATGTTAAACTGGTGACCATAAGACTGGGTATTTCATTCTTAGATATTTGTCCTGAAGAAATGAATACATGTTCACACAAAACTTGTACATGAATATTTATAGCACCATTTCTTGCAGTATCTAAAAAAAAAAAACAAATTAAATATCCACAAGCTAATGGCAGCATAAACAAAATGTATATCCACGTAATTAAACATGATTTGACTGTGTCTTAGTCACTGTTCTATTGCTGTGAAGAGACACCAACACCAAAGCAACTCTTATAAAAGAAAGCATTTAACTGAGGGCTTGCTCACCGTTTCACAGGCTTAGTCCATTATCATCAAAGTGGAAGCATGCTGGCATGCAGGCAGACATGGTGCTGGAACAGCAGCTGAGAATCTCATCCTTATCTTCAGGCCAAGAGAGAGAGAGACTGGACCTGTATTGGGCTTTTGAAACCTCAAGGTCCAACCCCAGTGCTACATTTCGTAGCCACGCCCATTTCAACAAGGCCACACCTCCTAATCCTTCTAATCCCTTCAAACACCTCCACTCCCTGGTGACTAGGCATTCAAATATGAGTCTACCGGGGCCCATTCTTATTCAAACCACCAGACTATAACAGGAATGATGGGCTGATACATTTTATTGCAAAGATGAGCCTTGTGAATATATCAGTGAAATAATCCACTTATAAAAATCAATGTTTTACATTATTATATTTGCATGAAATGCTCAGCATAGGTGGATCCATGGAGACAAAAAGCAGACTAACGTTTACCAGGACTGGAAAGAGGACATGATGGAGAGGGAATGTCAGTTCGCCTGGGGATTCTTTGAGAATGGCAAAAACTCTTTAAAATTAGTGTGTTGGTGTAATGTTCTTTTGGAATGTATACACTTTACCCTTGTTCATTCAAATGCTGATTTCTCTCCCCCACCATCTGGTTTCAATCCAGATATTGCATTGTGATACTTATTCTAAGCATCTCCTGTCTCAAGTTTGTGTAAACTTGCCACCATTTGTTCTCTCAATTGTCAATTAAAACAACCAACTGCAATGTTGAGCAATGGAGAGGATAGGATGGGGAATCCTGGTTCAGAATGGGAGGAGAGGAAGGACGTAGGAGGGAGAGGAGAGGAGCTGGAGGAGAGGAAGGAGTAGGAGGATGGAGAAGAGAGAAGCTGGGAAAGCAAAGGCTGGAGAAGAGGTCTTCGAATGAAGTGGAGAAATGAACCGGACCTAAGATATCACTAAAAGCAAGTATAATGGGTGAATCCGAATGGCATAAAACTATGTGGGCTTGGAGGTTTAGCATGGAGTAACTATTGCCCAGCATTGTATTCTAGGTTACCTAAATAAATCCTAGTCTCTGTGTGGTGATTTGGTGTTTAGAATTAACCGCAGCTTTACTAAAAGATATATCAATAGTAAATGTTAACTACAAATACATTACTGATAGCCGCATAACCCCATAATTACCTTATCATTAACCCGATGCTTCAGATGAACAAGAAGCTTGTGCTGGAGCAGTAGCTGAGAACTAATGGCTGCAGGCCATTACCCCAGTGCAGACAGGGTGAAGGTGTGGCTTCACACCTCTGTCTGTCCGTCTGTAAAGTGGGCTGGAGCCTTGTACCTTGAGAATGGGAAGTTAGAGTTTTTAGTTCCAGAATGCCCTGTCTTTCCTTTAAAGCTCCGCCTTCTATTGCTTATTATTCTTACACACATTCAAATTTCCTATGGACTCAATGATAGTTTGAAGTATTCCTCCAAATGGCAGAGAGGCACCTCTACTTCCCCACCCTCTTTTTTTGTTTGCTTGTTGTCTTTTTAAACTTTTTATTTATTCTTTGTGAGTTTCACGTCATGCACCCAAGTCCTGCTCATGTTTCTCTCCCCTTATATCTGCTGTTTGATTTTGCAACCTCTCCCAGACCAAAACAAAACACACACACATACACGCGCACACACACACACACAGAGAGAGAGAGAGAGAGAGAGAGAGAGAGAGAGAACCAAAACACCAAAGCATAGAAAAACATCTCATTATAGAATCTATAGTATATCACGGTGTGTCCCTATGTCCACACACCCTCCAAAAGTTCTGTTTGTTTGTTTTCTCATTTGTTTCTTTTTTGGGGGGGGTGTTTGTTTTGTTTTGTTTTGTTTTTGGTTGTTGTTGTTTGGTGTTTTTGAGACAGGGTTTCTCTGTGTGCCCCTAGCTGTCCTAGAACTCATTCTATAGACCAGGCTGGCCTCTGCCTCCCAAGTGCTAGGATTAAAGACTTGTGCCACTATGCCTCACTACATATCCTGGAACACTCTACGTAGACCAGGCTAGCCTCAAATTCATAGAGATCCATTCTGCCCCTTCCTTCCAAGTGTTAGGATTAAAAGCATGTGACAGTACATGCAATCTATTGAGATTGACTCTCGGATCACACTTTACACATCACACAGTCATTTACATTTCTATTGATGTAGTTGCAAAAAAAATGGCTGCGAAAGAATTAAAGAGACATTACAAAGTCCACAGAATTTTAGGAGCTCTTACTGGAGGCAAAGGCGGAGGCTGATAGAGATGCAAAGACAGTCTGGGTGGAGGGAGTGTCTAGATGCCAAACCCTGTTGGTGCCGCTGCAGAGACGACCCATAGAGTCAGTGTGGAGCTGAGTTTCGGGGTTGAATTGGGCTGCAGAAGCCAGGTGCTGGATTAGGTGTGTGGAGGTGAAGTCCAGGGCTGAGTCAGCACAGGCAGACAGACGAGCACAAGGCCATTTGAGTAGGACCTGTCAGCAGTGGGGACTGACCTAAGCTAAAGCTCCCCGCACAGTTGGGAGTTGTTGTCCTCTCGGTCTCTTTGACTTACAGTCTAGCGGTCAGGTGACAGCTGGGGCCTGACTGTCTCTTTGCAGGGTTAGATATTTTCTTCTAGGAGGCTTGACGAAGGTATTGGACTCTCCCTCAGGCTGTTCTATTAGATAACTTCTTACATCTGGTCTTAGTTCAACCAAGTGCTATGTGGCCCCAACCTATACTGATGTGTTTATAGGGTAGGACCCTTCTTAGGTTTAGGAGTGAGCTGTTTATCAGTTTTTGCATCATTGGTGGTGTTGGACAGGTGGTGGTGTCAACAGGGTGCACAGTCACCTCCCTCTGTGTTTGCACTCAAAACAGACCCAAACAATCCTTGAAAAATGGAGCCACCCAGAAGCAAGGGACAGCCTGAAAGCCACATTTCACAGAGTGTGGAGTGACCTACGGCGGTCCCCACTTAGCTTAAGGGCAAAGTCTATTGTACTTTTCATCCCTAGATGCACAGCTGCAATTGAGAAACAGGCATAACACGGTGGTGAGGGAGAACCAAGTGGCTTGCATGCCAGGAGATACCTCTGAGCTACCCCCCCCCAGCCCCAAACACTGAATTTTCCTTCCGTCCTCTCAACAGTAACACCCATGGCACTGTCCAACAATCTCAAGATGGCTTGCAGTGAGAGCTGTTCCAACATGTGCCTACACTTTCCATGGTTGAGTACTTCCGGAAGAGCAGACAGCGTCTGGACAGGTCTGGGGTCAGGGAGGCCTAGGAAAGTGGTTGTCCTTCCTTTGGCCTCAGAATAGTGCTGGAGAGATGACAATAATGATTGCATTATGCCACAGCGATGGCCAGCGAAGGGAAACGTCAATGAAAAAACAAAACCAAAAAAATCATCTACTGAGTCGCAAGGTAAAACAGTTGTCCAAAAAAGATGAGCGTAAACGACAACTTGGATTCTTAGGATACTTGATAAAGAAAGCCTAATATTGTTGTTGTTGTTGTTATTGTTATTTACTTTTCACTCATTTATTTATCTAAGGGGTTGCATAATTGTGCAAGTGCACATACGGAGGTCAGAAGACAACTTTCAAGGGTTAGACTATGTTCTTCCCCTTCCACCACGTGGATGCAGGTGATGGAACTCAGGTCGTCAGGTTTAGCATCAAGCTCTCTTATCAGCTGAGCCACCTTGCCGACGTTATTATTTTTATCATCATCATCATCAAGCGATTCTCAGAGATGTTAAAACTTTGGCTGGCACGGAGTTAAATAGGTTAGTGTACTTTCTCCTCGATCCATTTTCACAGAGCACTCTTTCTACTTGTACATCTTCCCTCATGTGCTGGGGTAATTTTCAATTTTGTTTGCCAGTTTTCTCACCAGAGAGAACTGCTCTTACCCACACAGTATAATGACTAAAAATGTACATTTATCCAACACGGGCACAGAGGCAGTATACTTTTTCTTTTTGTTTCATTTTGCCCTAAGGAAAGTTATTTTTCCTTTTAAGGTGTTTGCAGCTACAGAATTAGGGCAAGAGGCAAGATGGACCACACACGAAGAATCTGCACTCGGAATGATTTGACTTCACTCTTAAATTTCCAGCCAGGAAGCTTGAAACTAAAACAAACTGCAGTGCATTTGACTGTGTGGTAGGCGATGACCTTGCCTAGTCTGAAAACATGAAATAATGAACCACAAGAAATCCTTTCAATGATAAGTAATAGTCTTTGAAAATAGAGTTTCGTATGTTTAAACTGAGTTTCCTAGGTAATATCTCCAGACAGATTCTAGATGTTAATAGGCAGGATGCCCCACCCCTTGTGGCAGAAGGGAAGAACTGTCAGCCCAACAACCCCACACTGGAATCAGAAGCCTGCTTTCCCTGGGATAGGAATCCCCTCACACAGAAAAGAAGTAGTTGATTGACCAGGTGAAATCACAGGAGTTGATGATGTGACTAAGAAAGCAAGCAAAAAGAGAGAGAGAGAGAAGAGGAGGAAGAAGAAGAAGAGGAGGAGAAAGAGGAGGAGGAGGAGGAAGAAGAAGAAAAGGACCCACAAAGTGAGTCCTGAGGGCAGAGAGGGAAGCAGAGGAGGAAATGCCAGGAAAAGAGACAGAGAGGGAATCACCAGGAAGCCGGACTAAAAACGGGGAGGGTGCTGTGAACAGACACTATTATACAGCGGCCATGGACAGATACCAAATTGAAAGCCCGAGTAAGAGGTGGGCAATAATTTGGGCCACACTGAGCCTCATGGAGGCTCTTGGGGACCTCGGCAGAGGCATTGCTGTGGGGACAACTGAGGAAGGAGAGGAGAAACTGAGGAAATGGGTACTACATGCATATGAACTGCCTGGAGGTTTCTGTGAAGGGCGACAAAGGATGACAGTGCTTCTGGGTGAGAATGTTGAAGCAGGATACAGAAATGTTGCAGTGACTCTAGAGTATGAGTCTGTGTGTGTGCACGCATGTATGTGTGTGTGTGTGTGTGTGTGTGTGTGTGTGGTCCCGTACATGCCATAGCGTACAAGTGGAAACTAGACACGGTGCGGGACTCAGTTCTCCCACCTTCCACTATCCGGGTCCTGGGGAGTGAGCTCAGGTTGCCAGGCTTGAGGGCGGTCATCTTCACCTGCTGAACCACCTTGCTGGCCCCAGAACACATGGCTGTTCTCCTGAAATGCACGCTGCTGCACCTAGGGATAAAGAACCATGGTGAGCAACTTACCATCAAAGAGAAGAGAGAATGTGTTCCCTAAGTAGGCTAGTGCAGCCATGCCTGCTTAAAGATAACACAAGAGGCAAGGAAAATGGGATAAAATTTAACAAAGGTAAACCCAGGTAAAAAGGCAAATGTAGATTTGTGTTATTTTTGTTTTTGCAATATTTCGCAAATTTGGTATTATTTTCAAATAAAGTCAATGAAGATACTAGACAGATATTGATAGCACGACTATGTAATGCGGTAATGGAAAGCTCTCAGAGATGGCAACATCTATATCCTTCTTATACAGACGAGAAAACTAAGGCCAGACAAGCACTGTGGGTCTTTATCAGGAACACGACCACAGCCTTGTTGAGCTTGTAAAGTCCTTCTTACAGCCTAAGCATTACAGTCTTGGATATTTACAAATTTAACATCCAGGGTTAAAAGAAGCTTTGCGTGAAACTGTAAATAGCATCTGTAAGTTGTTGTAAAATCCATGTGATGGGATGCTAAAGAATGAATTCCAGATGCAGGGCACAGTGTGCACACATCTCAAGAATATTAGAAACAATTCCCCTTCATTTGTGAAAGTTTGAGGAATGGTAATATTCAATCCTTAAAGGCTGTTGCAGCTGTTATTTTAAATCCAATTCACGAGAGAAACTGTGTTTACCTGCAGTTTACTTCATGGAAAGATTTTTGTTTTGTTTTGTTGGGGTTTTTGTTGTTTGTCTGTTGTTTGGTTCATTATTTGCCTGAATAAATCTGATGGCATGTTTTTTAAATGGCATTCTTCTTTACTGTAACTATAGGGCCGTAATGCAGTCTACTGATGGTGATATTTTCAGAGCTGGTACAAATTCACAGTCCCAGTGTTTACATTAACAAGATCTCCAGTCTTTGTAAGTGTGTGTTACTCCTTGGTACATGGAAACTCAACTTTCTTTTGGCTTGAGCTGTCAAATAACTTCAGCTTGAGCTGAAATAACTTGTGGAGAAGAGTGAAATTTTACCCTCAGTCACATACTTGGCATTTCTTTTGTTCCTCGTGTTTTTCTGAAGACTCAGATCTCTGGGCTGGAGAGGTGGCTCAGTGGTTAAGTAGACTTCTTGTTCTTGACCTGAGTTCAATTCCCAGCACCCACAATTGTCTGGCCCTCCAGTTCAAGGGTATCTCACATCCTTTTTGGCTCTCGTGGTACTGCATGAATGTGATGTCCATAACCTCACGCAGGGAAAACATTCATACACATAGAAATAAAATAAACAGAGACTTTGAAGTAAGACTCAGACCTCTGAGCACGAGAGCTGGCTCACCGGGGAAGCACCTGTGCACTGCTCATCCAGAGAACCTGACTTTGCATCCCGGCCCCCATGTCAGGCAGATCACAATCCAGGGGATCCAACTTCCTTTTCTGGCATCTGCAGTCACCTGCACTCACATGTGCACGCCCACAGACACACAAGTTAGAAAAATAAATCTTATTTTTTTTATTATTTCCTAAGAAAAATGTTAAGTCATCTCACTGTAGTCAGAAGAACTCTCTTAAGCGTTTATATCTGCTGGAGACATTTTCTCAGTTGTCAATGTTTATTTTTACTTTGCCTTAATTTTAACACGATAGTCTTCTTGGACCTAAACTCTGGGTAGCCTACTTTTTCATTACTTTCACTGTGTGTCATCCTAATGTCTGCTTGTGTCCAGTATTTCTGATGACAAGACAAGGTTAATTTTTATCCTAGTTTTCCTGCACGTATTATGCCCCTTTCCTCCTCAGAGTGAATTTTAAGCAGTTTGGCCTTATGTTCCTAAACGTAATTTTCCTTATTATCTATTCTACTAAGGATTTCTGAGTCTGTGGTTTGAGAAATTTTGTTTCCTTGTTATTTCTTAAAAGTGGGATAGTTTAGCCTTTTTTTTTAACTTGGAGACACCTCTCATAAGCATGCTGGTCATTTGATGCTAGCCCAGAGGTCACTAAAACTCTCCTCAATGTTATTCCTGTCTGTTCTCTCCACTTCAGTTTCAACAATTGCTGTTGACATACCTCCCAAGCTGATAAACCCATTGCGTCCAACATGTGCCAGTCCTGTTCAAAGCATTTGCTTTTCAAATATCATTCTTTCATCCCTGTTGGTTCTCTTCTTTCTAAAAATTTTTTAATTTAGTTAGTTATGCACTTTACATCTCAACTGAAACTCCCCTCTCTCCCTCCTCTCGGTCCCTCCCCTCTGCCTTATCCTTCTAGCCTCCTTCCCCTGCTCCCCAGAAAAGAAGAGAAAGAAGAGACACCCCTCCTCACGTACAAACCTGCCCCAGCACATCCAGGTCTCATCAGGACTGTGTGCTTCCTCTTTCACAGTGTCCTGGCAAGGGAACCGCACCAGGGTGAAGTGATGGGAAAGGTATGCAACAGAGACCGCGTCAGAGACAGCCTCAGATTCTCTTCTTTAAATTGCAGCTTTCACATTATTGTTACCTATCTCCATGATCTAGAGATGTTTCATCATATTTTAAAGTCACTTTATGCTCCCTGTCTTCTAATTCCCAAATCAAGTTGTCACTCAGTGTGCTGCCCTGTTCTTATCAACGGATGGGATTTTCCCGTGTCACTCATGTCTACCTTCGTAAAAATTGCGCAATGACACAGAAACACCATGGATGATACATTTCAGAGTTTTGGATTCTATTTTTTTTTCTCTACTAAAGGGCATTGCATTTTGTTCAAGCAAAAGTCATCGATGGATCATTTATCTCTTGATGGCTTGATCAGTTTTTAAAGGGGTCATCTGTGTGAGCATTGTCATTATGGTGGTTTTCATAATTTTAGGAAGTGGCACTTGCTCCTAGGTGATGGCCCTTCTGTGGCCTCCGTGGAGAAGAGGCAGAGATGATTGCGAATCTCATCTAAGTCGGCAGGGCATGAGCTGCAGGCTCTATGTCCCCAGATGCAGCTCTCTCTGCTTAGCATTGTCAATCCTGCTCCTTTCAGTTTGTTTTCCTCTTTGGCCTCTCAGAATCCCTTCCTATTTGGGCACATTTAAATATCACTACACGTCTGAAGAAAGTCTATGTGTGTTTCAGTTCACTGACTATGGGTTTCTTAATCTAGCATGGTTTTATATATGAGAATAAAGTTCTATGTCATCAATGGAATTACTTCCTTGAACAGTCTTTGCTTTACGGTACAATACGTGGGAAACATGTTTTAGAAGTTGAGTGTCACTGTGATTTTGACAGTCTAGAATTTTGCAGTGGCCTGATGGCTCACAATCAGGCAGAAATCATTGATGACAGGCAGGTCTCCCTCTTGGTTAAGACTCGGAAAACAAAGTTCTTTACAGAAACTCATTATCTTTTTACTGCCTGCAAGCCTTCACTCTCCACAGGTTGGCCCAAAGGAAGCATTTGAGAGCAGCGAGGGTTGTCTCCGTTTTTTTGGCAGGCGTTCAGATGTGACTGTTTGGGATGAGACTTCTAGGAAGTCCCAGGCAAAAACAACATCCGCAGGAAAGACAAGAAGGCTGACCACGCAGCTCTGCCTTGCTGGGGAGACTGAAGTTGGGGCTCTTGCCCGCCTAGTTAGATAATCCTCTCAGCCTCTCCACGGAGCCCTCAGAAATCAGGATCCCTGACCACACTCCACTGTGAGATGAATGGGAAATGGAAATACATAGTGCTTTATTAATTAGAACTTGAACTCTAAGATCCAACTAGTTAATTCAAGTGATTTTTCCAGAGCTTAGTGCAGTGGTCATGCTTGTAACCAATCTCAGGGCTCAGGAGGCTGAGGTAGGAAGATGGTATCGTATTTAAGGCCAAACAAGACTACATCTTGTGTTAAAGTGGGTTGAGGGTCAGCACAGGAGAAAAAGAGGAAAAAAGCTTGGGTAGGTGTCGTGATTTTCACCACATCCTGATGTTTGGGGCTTCTCCTTTGCACTGGTTTTTCATATATGCTTCCATGTATAGAAAACAGGATCTTTTTGAACCTCACATATCCCATGAATCTGTTGGTCCAAGCCATAAACTTTTACAATCCAATCATAAGTTCAGAATTCCAAAAGGGCATTCTGATACTGCTGCTACATATTAAAAAAGAGTATGAGCCCT
The DNA here is from genome assembly GCA_028658305.1 of Pachyuromys duprasi. Lineage (NCBI taxonomy): Eukaryota > Metazoa > Chordata > Mammalia > Rodentia > Muridae > Pachyuromys > Pachyuromys duprasi. Next base: position 38,798,904 of record CM053755.1, read on the forward strand.
GCAGAAATAAAGCTTCTTTTTGAATTCTCAAATGACACTAAGCACAAGCCATAGCCTGAGCTTCAATATCAGAATGACTTAAGACCACTGGTCAGTAGGCTGAGGCTCAGCTCCAGCTTTCTAAGAACCAACTCTGTTTTGGCTCCTTAGGTTTTAATATGTAGCAACATATTCCTTTGGCACTCCAGACCTATTTGCTGTGCCTTGATACCAAGGATTACACGATTAGAAGTCACTGAGTTTTGCTGAAAGGAGTTTTATCTGGTAAAATTCAAAAGTAATTTTCCCTTTAATCCAGTTATTTACTGAGATATTTGAGTTATTAATGTGAACGTAAAATAGTGTGGGCAGTTTAATTTGGTAGGTAAACTAAACTAGGCAATGAAATATTTGTCTTTTGATGGTAGTTTGGATTTTATATCTGTTTGTTTCATTTATCCTATAAATATCTGGTGTTTAATAACCCATTTTCATATATGTGATCAGATGAAGTTCCTCAAATTATTTATTATTCCATGGGCTATCAGGAATATTTCAAATATTAGACTTTTTCTATATCTGACCATTTAATTAACTTTTATTCTAAGCTCCATGCCATATACTGACGTTAATGGACAAGGATAAAACTTAGCTTTGGGATTTAAGGAGTTCATGAAGACTCAGTTATTATAGAAAATGACTTGTGCCTAGAAGAACTATCATTGGGTCTCTTGAGCAGAAAAGAGTGAGTAACGAGAGCAGAAAGGAGATGGAGGAATACACTGTGTTGATTTGAGAGAAGGACATTCCAGTCAGATTGGAAGGTACTGTGCCATCCAGAACAAGCAAGCAGAACTGGCAATCCCCCACAACTCTGCCAAGGGTATAACAGGATGGGAGAAAGAGGCTTGTCAGGTCAGATGAGGCACCCAAGGACTAATATGCCTTGTCCGGAAGATTGGATTCATAGAGAAGAGCAAACCGGAACAGCTAAGATTGAAAAGAAAAATCAAACTAGAAATCTCCACACCTGTCCCACTGAAAAATTGTGGCAACAGAATATTATTTAGCTGTGGAAAGAAATAAAGGACCAGCCCATTCTGCAACGCAATTGAACCATAAAGACATCACGCTAACCAAAATAAAATGGCTATAAAAGCCAGAGAGTGTCGGGTTGTAATTTTCATGAAATGTTAAAATTGGCTAATTTATAGAGACAAAATTGACTAGGGATTGCTATGGGCTGGTAGCTAGAAACAAGCGAAGAAAGAAAGATGGATAAGGGGTGTGGGACTCTTCCTGGGTGGTAAAATGTTCTAAACTCAATTGTGGTGATAGATGTTTGACTCTGTACCTCAGAGCCACTGAGTTGTATGTTGCAGAGGGGTGGATTTGATGGTAGTAGCTCAGTGAAAGAATTCCTTACTAGATTCAAACCTACAAAATCAGCCCCCACTCCTCTGTGCATTCCTTAAGCAAAAGACAAACGATGAAATGGAAGCAAGGGAGGGCCGATTTTGTGCCGACTTTTTTCCTGCTGGTCTGTGTGGGTGGGCATATGTTCGATTTGAAGTGTCTGTAGAGCATATCAGTAAACTAAGGGTGTCTGGGTGCTTAAGTAACAGGAATTTATTTCTTAAGGTTCTGAAGGCAGGGAAGCCAAGGTCAAGATGTCTAGATACCTGGTTGAAGGTCCTCTTCTTACTAACAAACAGCTCCTTTCTCTCTGTGTTCTCACAAAGCAGAGAGACAGAGACAAAACACAGAGAGAAACAGAGGGGGAGAGAGAAACAGAGACAGAACAGGCAGTGAGACAGAGATAACAGAGTGAGAAACAGAGGGGGAGAGAGAGACAGAGACAGAGACAGAGAGAACACTGATCCACCTGACTCCTCTTGCTCTGTATTTCCTTGTGAGGACGCCAATCCTGTGGGGGAACTTCATTCTTACGACCTCCTCTAAATGTAATTGCCTCAGCAGGATTTATCTTCAAATGCCATCACACGGAGGATTAGGGCTCTATTACATACTTTTGAGGGTAGAAAAAAAACGTTCAATTCATAAAAGAATTATTAAGATGGTGACAAATAATAGCTAAGGGAAATGATGACGTGTCCGAAGACAAGACAGAACCTCCCTATAGGTCTAGACTCTATAGGTCTAGCTCCTTGTGAGTCCTTAAGCTTGTTTACTTGAGGAAAGAAGAAGACTCGGAGCCAGGTCTTTTAGGGAAGATTTCACGCGTAAGGAACAGACCGAAGCATCTTTGAAGGTGGAAGAGCATCAGCAAGCAAAGCAGGAAATAAATACATTGAAACTCAGCAAGTTCAGTGATGTCTTTGTCTGCATTTTAAGAAACCTCTCAGAGTTATTATAAGTTGGTTCCTGGGCTCCACGAGACTGTCCTGGCATAGTGTCCTCCAGCTGGACACTGACCTACTGGCTACAGGATTTAGGGGAAGTGTTTTTCCTCTCCGCTGCCTGCTCTGTGGCCACAACCATCTTGCTCTGCTCACGGTGCCCACTTTCTTGCTTATCTACTAGTAAAGTGGTTACATTCAGCTCTCATCATAATTAGGGTTCATTTAGTTCACGGGTTTTGTAATTAATCTCTTGGGTTAATTAATTTTTACACACTAATACATCATAAAATATGTAAAAGCAAAACATCTTTTCTTACAACAAATCAAATGAAGCTTCCTTGGCTTAAGAGCAGCGTGGGAGGGAAAAATTGGACCAGGCTCTAAAATAACTCACAGCTGGAAATGGGCTATTAGGCTGATACTAATATTTGTACTTGGAGGTGCTGGAGAGATGGCTCAGCGGTTCTTACAGAGCTGTTCTTACAGAGGCCCCAGGTTCAATGCTCAGCACCCATATGGCAGATCACAATTGTCTGTAATTCCAGCTCCTAGGGAACTGGCCTTCTCAAGTGCAGGCCCAGATGTATATGCAGGCAAAATACCCATAAACACACAAAATAAAATATTGACCTTGGAAAATAGCAAAAGAAAGCTGACCTAACAACATACCTTTTCCCATATCACTCAGCTGGCAAAGTATCCTTTCTCAATGAACCTGAACTTATTTTCTTTTAATTAATTAATTTTTATAAATATAAACTATAAATTACAGTTTATTCATTTTGTATCCCAGCTGTAGCCCCCTCCTTCATCCCCTCCCAATCCCACCATCCCTTCTTTCTCTCCCAATCCCACTATCCCTTTCTCATCTTCTCCCAATCCCTTCTCCAAGGCCACTGATAGGGGAGGTCCTCCTCTCCTTCCTTCTGACCCTAGCTATCAGGTCTCATCAGGACTGGCTGCCTTGTCTTCCTCTGTGGCTGGAAAGGTTGACCCCACCTTGGGGGTGGGGGAGGAATGATCAAAGAGCCAGCTACTGAGTTTATGTCAGAGACAGTCCCTGTTCCCCTTACTAGGGTACCCACTTGGATACTGAGCTGCCATGGGCTACATCTGTGCAGGGAATCTAGTTTATTTACATGCATGGTCCTTGGTTGGAGTATCAGTCTCAAAAAAGACTTCTGTGCCCAGATTTTTTGGCTCTGTTGCTCTCCTTGTGGAGTTCCAGTCCCCTCCAGGTCTTTCTAGCTCCCCCTTGTTTCATAAGATTCCCTGCACTCTGCCCAAAGTTTGTCTATGAGTCTCAGCATCTGCTTTGATAATTTTCTGGGTAGAGTTTTTTAAAGGTCCTCTGTGGTAGACTCCTGTCCTATTGCCTGTTTTCTCCCTCTTCCAATGTTAGTTCTATTTGCCTTTCTGAGTGAGGATTGATCATCTTACCCAGGATCCTATATTATATGTCTAATATCCAATTATAAGTGAGTATATACCATGTGTGTCTTACAGCAACAAATAAAGTAATCCAATTAAAAATGGAGTACAGAGCTAAGCAGAGAATCCTCAGTAGAGGAATATCGAATGGCAGAGAAACCCTTAAAGAAATGTTCAACATCCTTAGTCATCAGGGAAATGCAAATCAAAACAACCCTGAGATTTCATCTTATACCCATCAGAATGGCTAAGATCAAAAACTCAAATGGCAACAAGTGCTGGAGAGGATGTGGAGAAAGGGGAACACTCCTCCAATGCTGATGGGAATGTAAACTTGTACAACCACTTTGGAAGTCAATCTGGCGCTTTCTCAGACAATTCGGAATAGAGCTTCCATAAGATTCAGCTATATCACTCCTAGGCATATATCCAAAATATGCTCAAGTATACAACAAGGACATTTGCTCAACCATGTTCGTGGCAGCTATATTTGTAATAGCCAGAATCTGGAAACAACCCAGATGTCCCTCAATGGAGGAATGGATGCAGAAATTGTGGTACATTTACACAATGGAATACTACTCAGCAATTAAAAACAAGGAAATCATGAAATTTGCAGATAAATGGTGGGAACTAGAAAAGAGCATCATGAGTGAGGTATCCCAGAAGCAGAAAGACACACATGGCATATAACCTGCAGTTCTTAAAGACAGAAGGGTAGGGAAGGGTCTATGTCTCCACCTGTAATCCCAGCATTGGGGAGGCTGAGGCAAGAGCATTGTTGAGAATCTGAAGTTGGCCTGAGCTATAGGGTGAGTTTCAGACTGCAGACCAGCCTAGGCTACAGAGTCAGACCCTGCCTCATAAAGAAAGAAAGAAAGAAAGAAAGAAAGAAAGAAAGAAAGAAAGAAAGAAAGAAAGAAAGAAAGAAAGAAAGAAAGAAAGAAAGAAAGAAAGGAAGGAAGAAAGGAAGGAAGAAAGAAAGAAATAGAGACTATGAGGGGTGGTAGGGAGGAAGAAGGGAGGGGGAAGAGAGAGGGAAAGCAAGGTTTTGGTTTGTATCTAGGTGGCATTTCTTTATCTGAATGAGGATTTATGCTACAAACTCCAACACTGCCAAGACAAAGGCTGTGAATTCTGCCATTTATTATTACATTCAATCAAGAGAGGCTTTGTGTGACATCTTCTTTTTACTGTACTTTATTTTATTTTTTTCTCTCATGGGCCTTGAACCCAGCTTCATGCATGCAAGGCCAGCCTTTCTATCAACTGAAGAATATTCCTAGACAGACATCCTGCTCCATGTTTCTCAAGCATTGGCTTACTCTATTTCACCTCCTGTGACCCTGCCTGTGCCCTGGAGTGCTCTCAGCAGCTCGAGGGACACTGTTGGAACTCAGACTCTAACTTTGTCTTCCTGGTTGTTGTCATTAGCATATGATTTTGTGTTTTCTCATTTGTAAATATTGTTGGTACCTTTGGGGGTTGCTTAAGGATTAAATCAGGAAATGTGCTAGAACTGTACCAGCATCTGAGCGCAGACCGAAGCCAGAATGCTGCCAAAATGAGAGCTACCACAAGCCAAAGCTGCTGAAGAAGGCTGCTGTGGCACTTGGACTCTTGGAATTGGCGACTTCCACTCTGGGCTCATGCCAGTCGTGGGCATGGCTGTTCTCGTCGCACCTCCGTGAAGCCACCTAGGAGGACATCAGTGCTTAGCCCATGACGTAAGTGGTGGGAAAGCCTCCCTTGGGGTCTCCAGGGTCATAGTTCTCTTGGGCCAGGTGACTTCTAGCTCAAGGACTCTGCACACTCCATGTTGTCCATTTAGGCTGGGGCTGTGACGATAGCAATGTGTCCAAGTGTTGGGATTGTAATCTCCAATGCAGCAGTGTTCATTGGAGAAATGTCTGAGGCGAGTAGATCATGGGAGAGCTAGAATGGATTAATATTCACTGAAAAGGGATTGAGCAGCTTGTGGTGGCATACACACGCACTCTCAGCTATTCCAGAAGTAGAGGCAGGAGGATCTCAGGAGTCCAGGACTTTGAGGCCAGTCTGTGCAACACTAGTAAGACCCTGTTTCAGAAAAAAAAATAAATCAAATGAAACTAAATAAAACAGCATAGACTTGAGGCTGCCAGTTTGAGCTCTTGCTTCCTCTCTGTCTCTCTTTCTCTCTCTCTCTCTCTCTCAGCCTGCCACCTTCCGCTGCAGGAAGGCATCCCATGAAGACCCTGGTTAGAGGCTACAACCTTGATATTCTTCTCCCTAACCTCCAGACCTGTGAGAAATTCCCTTGCATTATAGATTATGCAGTCTGTGGTATTCCGTTACAACGCAAAGCAGCCCATGATTCCTAGAAGGGCCAAAAACTAAAACTGAATTTGGTCTTTGGGTTCAGGTTATCTTGGTGGTGGTTTTGATGGTGTTTTTCATGCTGCTGCTTGCTTGCCCAATCACCTTGTGAAAGACTGCAATAAGTCCATTACCTGCTGCAAGTGTGCGCAGACCAGGGATGCTGGTATTGAATGAATATTTTCCTTAAAAATATCAGTGCCGAACAGGCAGGATAAAAATGTGTTTCCATATCATATTTAATTTGTATTTCTATAACATTCTCATAAGATTAAATGGTTCTTTCCCACATGCGTATTATTCATCTGTGTGTGTGTGTGTGTGTGTGTGTGTGTGTTCATTCATGTTATGCATGTGCAACTGGCCTCTTTTGGGTAGTTCTCTTGAGGTTTTTCTTATTGATTTTTAAATATATATATATATATATATATATATATATAGTTAATGTATTCATCCTTTATTATATTTATTGCAAGCATTTTCTCTCATTCAACCATCTGCCTTTTAATTTCTGCACGTGGTATATGTGCAGATTTCCTTTTTTTTTTTTTTTTTTTTTGAGCACATTGCAGTTTTAATGCTAATGTTGTTAAGCCTATTGCACTTTTCTTTTGTGGTCTCTTCCCGGCTTGTATGCAATTGCAGTCACGTCTCCTCCTCTCTGGCTCTGCCCTTCCAAACAGAAATCCTATTCATTGTACTCGGATGGGAATTCTGAGGCCCTCCAGTGTCTCTGCCACCCCCTGGCCATCTTCACCCAGACACAGATGTCACCTATTGTATACTTCTTCCCAATGGCAACTTTTCCCCCTTTTTTTAAAACATTAACACTAAAACATCATGAGAAATATGTTGATGTGTGTGACTGAGCTTTATGCTGGCTTCGTCGAATCCCTTCTATAAAGAAACCTGGGCCCTCTTTTGTGTCCTTTAAAAGGCACTTGGAGCCCTTCGTTTGTGCAAATGGCAGGGAATTTGTTTGCCTCCAGACACATTCATATTCCAGCAGTCCCACTAGGGCTCGGTTCCCATCGCTTCTCATCCACGTAGACTTACAAGCCAAAGAAGGTGGGCACCATTAGAAAAACCTTAGAATCTACCACGAACTTCATATCCAGCACAGCAGAAAATATCAAGAAAAAGATACAATTTCTAAAACCTCTGATCTTGTTTAGAAAAAGGCATATGGAATTTTAATTAGTAATAATCATTTGCACAGCATTTCCTGATTATATTAAAGGGGGTTGGGCCAACTTTATCCCATTTGATACTCAAAAGGGCAAATTATTTTTTCCTGCTATAAATAAAGAAGCCAAGAGCCAAACTCATGAACACAGATCTCCTAAAAACAAACCAAATGTTATTTCGTAGCTATTTTCTATTTTCTCATCCAATTTTCCATTCATGACATCATCTTCCTAATGTATGTTTTTATATTGAAATAATTTCAGATTCATGGAAAAAATCTTGTAAACACAGCTCAGAGAATTTTTATGCTATTCATCTGGCTCCCTCAAATTCTGCTATGTCATGTGGCTGTAATATTGTCAAAATGGAAAATTACTATTAGTGCACGACCATCCCAAAATCCATAGACTTTGTTTGCATTTCACTGGTTTCTCGTTGCTGTTGTGGTTCATTTCCTGCTCTGGGCTTGAATTTAATATTGTGTTGTCCTCAGATGTCATATTGCTCCCAGTTTCACTAATCGGTCCTAACCTTTCATGACTTTGACAGTTTGGAGAAGTAACACAGCTTCTTTGTTTGGATTTTTCTATTTCCTCAAATTTGAAACTGTTTAAGCATTTTGTGGCCGTGGCGTGACTGAGGGGTCGGTGTGTTCTCTATGCCTTTGTTAGGACCACACTACCAGCTTCTCCAGTTACTCAGGTTGTAAGCTGTGATCCCAGGTTAACAGGGTTCTTCCAGACTTCACCACCACGCAGAGACTATTTTCTCTACTTACACAAGAAAATAAAATATGTTTCCTGTGTCTCATCTTTTCACCCATTACTACGTTGCTAAACAATAGCTTTCAAGCTAGGTGGTGGTGGTGCAGGCCTTTAATCCCAGAATCTGGGAGACAAAGGCAGGCAGCTCTCTGAGTTCCAGGACAGCCAGGGCTACGCAGAGAAACCCTGTCTCGAAAAACCAAAACCCAAACCGAAACAAACAAACAGCAGCAAGGAAGTGATGAACATAGAAATGTCATTAATACAGAACACAGAAAATGAAAACTGGCAAAGACAGAAAGGAAAAAAAAAGATACAAGTAAGGTACATGGATAACACCAACCATTTCAGTAAGCACATTGAATATGAATAGGTTAAAATTTTTAAAATGTGGAGACAAGTTAGATATAAGTGAATGCCGTTGACAAGATGTATGATGAGCATAAGGACAAAGAAAGGTTAAAAGTGAATGAATGGTGTGGTCAGTTGAATTATTGATCCTGACTCTTCCCTCCTCTCTTCAACGTTCATTCACACTTTTGCCAAAACTTCTCCCTATCCCCTCCTCCTCTATCAGTGCTGGGATTGAACCCAAGATCTAGAACAAACTCATTAAGCGCTCTAACACTGCAGCCCGTAGCCTTCACCATTCCCTCCTTCTGGGCCTCTTCAAGTCCTATCTTCTTGGCTTTCTCCTCATGATGGAATTTCATTTAGCTGAAGCATTGGGCCAGACCCATGAGGCCAACCTTAACAAACCTCACATGCTTCCTGCTACCCTCTTGCAACATTGCCATTGCTATGAGAAGAACTTCTCTGGTGTATGAAGTCTCCAAAGCAGGAGCAGAGATTCTTCAGCTGGCCCAAGGCCTCCAGAGAGCAGATTAGAACACAGAATAGAACACAGCTTATGTCAGCAGAGTCCCTGCTAGCCATGTTCTCTGAACCACCCTTTTATTTTAGACTTGATGTGCTCACTGGGCGTAATGGGAATCTACAAGGCCTATAATCTCCCGCTCGCCACTGTGAACCCTGATTTTGCACAAGATGCTTTCATGCTTTACAAACCTGCCAGGTCAGCAGTGCAATGCTGGGATTCACAGGCTACTCTCCAATTCCTGAGATCCGCCGAGAGGTCATTTAACCTCTTTCATGCCAGAGCTGTCACAGCGTATCATCAGGACTTTTTCTTTTTTGTTTGTTTATCTTTGATTATTGTTGAGTATTGTACAGTATTTACAGTGGGTCCAACTCACTGGCTTCCTGGCAGCATTTGAGATTAGTAATCTTTTCCACAATTCGTTTCTGTGGTTGGCTTTAATGACCCAAGGAAGAAGATGCATTCAAGCACCCAGTTATCTTCTTTCCTTCACCGAGTTTGACGTTTGCTCATAATTAGTGGTTCATGTTTAGCATTCAATCAGTTTTTCCTTTACCATGCTCTCAACCTCTTTCTCTTACATTGCTTGGCAGAAACTCACTTTTGCTCACCTGTTCTCTACCTGTCTGTAAGTTGGCCCTGCTCCTCATTTGGCTCCTTCTGCTCTTAGAAAGGTGTATTTTTCTCATAACAACCTCTTTGCTTCTGACAGCAGCATGATATAAATTTAACAAAGGCTAATTGGGTTGGCGAATTTTCCATTTGCATTGATGCCATAGGTGTGTGCTCATCACGGCCCAGCAGCCTCTGGGACACTGACCTGGTATCAGATTCCTACAGTGAGCTCCAACCACCAAAGGGAAAGGCTTGGATCTGTTACAGAAGAGTTCAAGGCAAATCAAATTTCTACGAAAAATTGATGAAGCAGCAAACACTGTAAAGCCAGGATATTTCAGTGCGCTTGTGTTATGAAGGTGTAACTCGTGTTTTATATGTGCACACAGTAAAGGTATTGGGAGTGTTGGGAAAGGCTGCCTCATTACGTAGACTCTTAAATTGCCAGCCTGCATTTTTAAAAGTCACATAAAAGAATAGATGTGTAAAAGAATAGATGTGTAATGTGACGGTTGCACTGATTGCCTCACACCCTATGGAGCGGAAACGGGGAAAATGATGCAGTATTTTAGAGAACCATCAAGTTCACTGCTATGACATTTATAAAAAGTTTCAGTAGAGAATGTTCTAAAAGAGATTGGAGGGTTTGTGTGTGTGCTGGATGTGAGACTAGGGCACTAAGCTTGTGTGTAGCCACAAACTATTTGGGAAAGAACAGGGGCTTTCAAGCGATGAGGGGTGATTGGCAAGCAGTTTAGAACCTTGGAGAAACTGAACAGCACAGTTTTGCTTTCTGCTCTGACTCCTCGCCCTCCAGAAGAGCCTTCAGTAGCCCAGCTGGCCTTGAACTCACTATGTATCGGAAAATGACCTTGAATGGCCCTCCTGCCTCCTCACCTCGAATGCTGGCACCACAGACGTATGTCACCACGTCCAGTTTCTGCAGTGCTGGCCATGGAGGTCAAGGCTCACTCTGGACAAGCCCTCCACCAACTGAGCTACAGCCCCACCCAACCCCACAATCTTTATTCTCTCATATATTTCATCTGACGCCCAGCAAGCAACAACCTTGAGGCTCTTCACCAGGAAACTGTGACTCTAAAAAACAAGCGAGGATTCCCTTGAAACCACCAACTGAATTGAGTCAGTTGTAGGCCTTGTTGCTATTGGCAGTTGTCCGGGTATGGGGACTGGATTCCAGTCTCAGCACCACTGATTCACACAAGTCTCTAGGACTTCTCTTGAGTGATTTTTATTCCGGCGATCCTAATTATGCACTCTCTTCACTATAGCTAGCCATCCTAATGCATTTCCAGCCATACGGTGTGTTCATATTTACTGTATGTTCAGTATGTGTTGGATTCAAGAGCCAAGAATGTGCACGTGAGTAAAACAGAAAATAACCTCTTTCATTTCAGAGCCTATATTTATCTTAGTAAGTGTTCAATTAAAAACAAAATAAAGTAGGGATATCATTAAAAGCTAACAGATGCTATAAAAGAGGAGAGGAAAGGAAATGTTTGTGGTGAGGGTGACATTTTAAAGAGGGCAGATAGGATGGGCCTCCCTCAGCTGACATTTGAGCAAAGCCGTTAAGAACACGAGTGTGGGGATCTGTAAGGTAAGCCTTAGGCTTTTGCTTCTGGTTCTACATCTTTCATGCTGTATGTCTCTCACACTTGGTTCCTGAGTTCTCTGTGTGAAGAACTCACTGGAACATGCAGCAGAGAGCGATTTGGTGGGCGGTAGCATACACACGTACTCAACCAAGGGCTTCTGGACTTCTTTCCACAACAGCCATCTCTACCTGCCATCAAAAGCCAGCAAGCCGCAGCATGTCTGCCATGAACTCTAGATTCCTACTTTTGCCGACATTATTAAAAACCAAACAATGTTCATTTTCATTTCTTTTTAAAAGTATTGCTTTCGTTTGCTAAGTACTTTTTTATCAACTAAAACTATATTACATATATTTTTGCTATTACAAAATTTTTGCCGTTTTCAGGTAGCAATTTAGCAGCACATGTCGCATCCACGACAATAGGCAACCGTCATTTCTATGTCCAAAGATTTCTTCATCCCAGACATCACATATTTTTGTTATCTTTGAACAGTTCTTCATTTGCTTTTTAGCACATTCACATTTTATTTGCCCTTTATTCACTGTAAGAATTTAAATTGAAGTTTAAGTAGCAATTGTGAGCACTAAATAGCTCCTTTGATCTGGAGTCAGGGAGTCTTAAATAAGAATCCAAGGTCTTGTTCCTGTATGTGAAAGACCTTGGGAAAAGTACTCACACTCTCTGAGCCTGCGTTCCCTTATCTGTCCAACAAAGCTAATGTTACGTAGTCTTCTAAGCACTAAGTGACATGTTCATACTATATACTTCCTTATACTTCTGAGTACTAAGTAATGTATTATATAACATAAACTTTCTTATACTTCTAAGTACTAAGTAATGTGTTGCGTGTAAATTATGAGCACCACTCACAGGAAAAAGTGCCTGGGAAGCTAGGATTCCAGTATTTTTATTAGTTCCGTTTAGTTATGCTTCATATGAAGCTGACCTGACACAAGCCTCACTGACCTTCCGAGGGATAGCGTCTTCCTGTCTACTGTAGACCTGCCCCAAGAATTTGTTGAGGAAGGAAACAAGATTGAAAAGCAATTTCACTACACATCTGGGAAGGCAAAAGGAAAGGCTAAATAACAACAGGGGTGTTAAGCAGAGGGCCATTCCCATGCCAGGAGAGGAGGACAGGAGAACACCAGAGGGAAAACTGTCCTCTCCTCCAGCTGCGTGAATGCACACTCCCCAGCAGGAGGAGGAATGGCTCTTTGCTACCCTTTGCCCAGCTGGAGAAAAGGATGCCCCTGTCACACTCATAGACAGTGCAGCCTTGAGCACTGTCAGATGGACTCTTGCTTTACTTTCAGTCAGATTTTTTTTTTAATGCTGGCATACACATACCATGTCTGGGGCCCAAATATCCCCAGCTTCAGCTGATGTCACTAACATGTAAGTAACAAAAACGGACAGTTTCCCCTGAAGAGGAGAGATAACCAAGACGAGTTTTTTTTTGTTTTGTTTTGTTTTGTTTTTTTGTGAAACATGAGTCAGAGTCGGCTTCCCACTGTTATTACCGTGTGTCCTTTGACCAGCAGCCTACACCTCAATTATTTCATGGAGCTTTTCCAAAGCAGCAAGGATGGAAGCAAAGCAAAACAAAGCAGTAGCATCCACAACTAGGAAAAATATGTGTTTCCAGTGCAAAGGCAAGAGTCCAATGGGATAAGCTGGCGAAGTTCCTGTCTTCATACAGCTTAATCTAGCTGTGTTCATTAGTGCTCAGAAAAGAAAGGGGAAAAAAAATCAACAACCCCTTCTGGGATAGTTTTTAAGGCATGTTTTTAAGAAAATAAAAACCCCTATCTAACTCCTCCACTTCTGTGTCGCAGAATATCTAATTGTAGAATTTGCTTGCTTGCTGAATGTGTGCTTTGGGTTAGAAAAGAATATTTAGAAATCCTTTCCCAAAAAAAAAAAAAAAAGCAAGTGGGAGTGGAAATTTGAAAGGGGACCGCCTAATTCAGCACTAAGCCCAGTATGAGAGGCGAATGAGTGTGTGTGTGTGTGTGTGTGTAGTGAATGTTACAAAATGAGCTTTCCAAAGGACTGAGAGGTGGTTGGGAATGTTTGCTTAGCTCGTCTGAGAAGAGAAAAGGTTCCTGGACCTCCTCTTGCTTCTTCTTTAGAATAATTTGGATGGGATTCGTGATGCAGAAAAGCTTAAAGAAAAAAGAATAACCATTCTTTGTGGTGGAAAATTTAGGGGGGAAAACACTGCTTTCTTCAAACAAGGTACGTCTGACGAATTACTCAAGGAGGGCACAGATAACTGCTTTCCATGCATTGTTATTAAAACATTAAAGAGTACTTTTTGTTGAAAAACAAGAATAAATGCCTAAGCCAGAGGATAAATTTCAGCTCAAAGAGAATTGTGATAGAAGTGGATGCCAGTTGGCATGGTCGTAAATAACCATATGTGTGCTATATGCTGAGGTGTTAATATTAGAACAAAGTTTTTGCATTGTCACTAAAGTAACTTCATTACAGTTAAATTTGGAAAATGTGGCATTTGTGTGGAACATTTAAGTAATTTACATCTTTCTTTCTTAAAAAAAAGTTTTATTTGTTTCCTATAAGGAATGCATTAACAAGGCAGCAACTGCTTAATGTATGAAAAGCCATATAAGGAGTGAGCACAGTGATGCGAAAAGAGAAATGATTCTGAGTGAGTCTCCAAGTCTCTCTATGGAGGCAGGTCTCCGCAGAACACAAGGCTTTGACTGTTTACAATAGAAGGGTTTCTTAGACTGAACGCTTGTGTTGTTGATAAGCCCAACAACGGGTTGGCATTGCTAGCCTTGCCATTGTAGCTCAACTTTGCACGAGAAGAAAGGACGCACAATCTCTTTTGATGGTGATTGTGTGGAACCAGTATAAACATGAAATAAATGCCTGAGGCACAGGTTAAACAGAGGATTGAATCGAACAATTAGTCAGGAGTCTTGCCTCCAAACAAGCCACAGCATCTCAAACCATCCCTAAACCAAGAACGGAATTCAAGACTTTTTTGAAGTTTATTGTAAAAACAAAACCAGGCATTCTTGGCCATGATGGTTGTTTAAAAAAAAAATGTGTTTCTGCTAAGAAAATAATATTTTGCCATTACGTTGTGTTGCAATAAATTTGGAACTTTTGGTGGTGAAGTTATGATGTTGTTTTTCCCCTGGTCTCTTGAAGGATGAAATGCCCTGAAGCAAGGCAGGATCAAACATTGTTTGTGTATTTTATTTTTTTACTTTGTGTGTGTGTTTGTGTATCTACTGGTACAAAGCTGAAAGAGTTTGTCTTTTATATATTAAATTAAAATATCTTCTTTTATTAAAAATAGGCATTAGGCAAGGATTTTTAGGACTATGAGGAATCTATTTTTATTGCAATATGCTAATTTGCCAGGCTAAACTTCATTTAAATATACCTTATACCTTACCACTGGAAAGGCTGAACAGGAAATGCCTTAGGAACGCTGGGAACGCTCCTTATCTCTGCTGAAATCATGTCTGTGGCAGTCCCTCAGCAGATCTAATTATCTCTCCAGCAAGTTGCCTATCACTTAAAGAATAGCTTCTTTCAGAGAGACTACAGCAGAGAGTTTGAACAGTGCCACGAGAACAGAAGTGTCTGTGCTGTTCTTCACTGCAATGCCTGTAGGACACGTGGAGCACAGGAAAGCCGTGTGGTTTGACCCAACGAGCCAAGCCAGGAGTCTTGAAGAATCAGGGCAACTCTGCCTCTCCCTCTCTGTGTTCCCTCAGGAAGGGCGTGGAATATTTCTTGACTTTTGCCCCACCCCACTTTCTTTGGAAAAAATAGAAACAGCAATACCTGCATCTCCTCCTTCCCAGGGCAGGCCTGAGGCTTGCTATTGATTTGCACCTCTAACAGGGATTTGAAAGGTGAAAGTTTGCTACAGGAATATATTTAATACAGTCAGAGGAAAAAGAGGGAAGAGCCATTGGCCTTATGATAAATGCCTGATAGCCTCCAGAAAAGTCCTGTTAGCACGCACCCACACAGTGCCATTTCTCCTCCCCAAGCCCTCCCCAGGGGAGTCAGGGTCAGAGTTAGTGGGTGCAGGTTAGAAG
Source organism: Pachyuromys duprasi (assembly GCA_028658305.1). Classification (NCBI taxonomy): domain Eukaryota; kingdom Metazoa; phylum Chordata; class Mammalia; order Rodentia; family Muridae; genus Pachyuromys; species Pachyuromys duprasi. The sequence continues at coordinate 38,814,195 of CM053755.1, forward strand.
ACTGTGATCTCTCAGTAGGTCATCAAGTGACCGCTGAGGAGATAACGGTTCTGTCTCCATCTCTTGACATGAAGACAGCCAGTTTCATCGTTCAGATTCTCCTTACACTAAAACAATGAAGAAGTAACAACACAGGCTTACAGAAACTATATTTTATTTATTTATTTATTTTTATCTCAATCACAGGTTGGGTACTTTGAATCCCAGGCGTAGCCCCCTCCCCCATTCCCTCCTACCCTCCCACTCCCTCCCTCATCTCCCTCCTCCCTGCCCCTCCAAGTCCACCAACAGGGGA
>CM053755.1:38814989-38864660 GCA_028658305.1 Pachyuromys duprasi
ATGGGATGGACATTGAGTGGAGGAGAAAACAAGCAACAGGACAGGAGCATGCCAAGGAGGACATCGGGGGGGGGGTCAACGTAGCGATGTATCAGAGTAGATATTAAGACTCGCGATCAAGCCTTTGGCAGAGGGCAAGAAGTGATGATAGAAATGAAGGAGGTTGGTGAGACTTGGGGAGAACAAGAGCTCTACAAAGACCAAACTGAGCAGGTCATAGGGGTCTTGTAGGAGACGGTTTCTACAACCAAGGACCACGTGTGGATGTGGCCTGGAACCCCTGCTCAGATGGGGCCCATGATAGCTCGGTGTCAGACTGAAGACCCTAGTGAGGGAAACAGGGACTGTTTCAGTCTTGAACTTGATGACTGACTCTTTGACTGTCCCCCATACATGCCGGGGAGTGACAGACTGGCTAGATCCCAGGGGAGGACATTGCAGCCAGCCCTGAGGAGACAGGATGAACTGGGGTTGGATGGAAGGAGAGGAGGTCCTCCCCCCGTTGGTGGACTTGGAGGGGGCGGGGAGGAGATGAGGGAGGGGGGAGGGGGGAAGGGAATGAGGGAGGGGGCTACGCTTGGGATGCAAAGTACCTAACCTGTGATTGATACAAAAATAAATAAATTAATTAAAAATATATATAATGTAACTAAAATCTATATTAGAAAGAATATAGAGTTGAAAGATTTTATGTTAGGTTGTGCTAAAAATAAAATATAGGTAAATAAACAAACAAACAAAAAAGAAAACCTCTCTTTATATTGACAAGTCTACAGGAAAGATAGCACTGGTTATTTTTCTCAGTTAGAAAAAAGCTAAACTTTTGTGTGGACATACAGCAAAGTTTGGTGGGAAATCACCCTTTGGGGCTGTGACAAAAGAAATCTTTCGTTTTTCTTTTTCTTTTTCTCTCTTTCTCTTTCTTTCTTCTTCTTGTTCTCCTCTTCTTCCTGGTCTTCCTCTTCTTCCTTCTCCTCCTCCTCCTTCTCCTCCTCCTTATCCTTTGAAAGTATGGGGCAGGGATTCTATTCCTTGAGAATATATGAGTATGTGCAATTTCCATAGGTTTGGGGCCACTTGGCATCTTAATGCTGAGTCAGTTCCCTCTGAGGTTTCTTTCTTTTGTGTCTCAGACAGAGAAAACATGCTTTAGACATAAAGATGCAAGATGGCTTGCCCAGACCGCCTCTGCTTGTGCAATACTGTGAGGAAATTTGTACTCAAATAGGAATAAGCTTCTCAGGAAAACTGAGATAATAATGTTTGACAGTAACCACTACTGACTACTGAGCTGCTTCCACACGCACCACAATTCTCAGAACGGCGGAGGAAGAGTGACCAAAGGATTTCCCATTGTTTGAGGAGCTGCCAATCTTGGGGCATGTACTAGAAAGTGTGTGTGTGAGTGTGTGAGTGTGTGTGTGATTGTGTGAGTGTGTGAGTGTGTGTGTGTGTGTGTGTGTGTGTATGGCTAGCAGTAGAGCAGTGGCAGACAACACAAGCAAGAAAGATGAGGGAGATGTTACAAGTAGTGAAATGGGGGAATGATTTTCATTGCACGATTGGGGCTGGGAAACGCTATAAAAATCCCTGGGGGAGAGAGCATTTCATGCCACCATACTGGCATAAGAGTCATGACATAGGCCCTGAGGAGGTTCATGTTTGGGAGGCCTGGGTGGCGTTTGACACTGAGGCCAGGAGAAATCATGGAGGCACTGTGATTAATCAGATTCAGAGTATGCTCTCCTGGCACCCTTCAGTACTCCCCAGATACCCGCATCGAGAACTCACGCAGCAGTAGCTCTTGCCTCCGCTCTGAATAAATCTGATTAGGTCCTTTATTATTTCAAGCCATGCCGCAGAGATTTTCCATGACCTTGATCATATTTTAACTCAGTCATGTAGTACTCATTGACGTGTATATGACACTAGGCAACACTGAGAACTGGCATTCTGGGTTTATTATCTTCACACCCCACCTCCACATGGGTGCTGACCAAGTTCTGTCTTTCTCTGTCTCATTGCTGCTTCTTCCCTTTCCATTGACCAGCAATAGTGACTGCTTTGTGTGTAGAATCGAAGTTCATGAAGGGAAAAGTGGTAAATGTGACAGAAAGGCCTTGCTAGGTATTGTTTTGTTGGCCTGCCTTCTGGCACTCAGATTAAAGGGTGTCCAGGAAATCCACAAGTCCAAGGCCACAAATCTGAGTCATGGCACCAAATGTTGCTGTTTTGTTTTTAGTTGCTGTGGGCCTGCCTTCCTGATTGGGTAGGAAGGTGTCCAGGAAACTCACAACTCCAAGAGGTGGGAGGGTATCCCAGCTCTGAGGTGGAACAGTGTCCCAAGGGTATCCTGAGGCAGGGAGCCCAGGAGTCCCACAGCTCTGAGAGGAGGCCTCTTCAACACAGATGTTACAGCTCCCAGGGGAGGACAAGCTGATGAGAGGAGGAACACAGGAGCCTGAGCTCTGGAGCTTGCATAAAGATTTAGGGGTTGCCTCTCTGCTAGTTGGAAGTTAAAAGTAAGCACTATCAGTTCAGCCTGTTGGTTTGTAGTTTTGGGTGGAAGGACCTATGATTCAGTCACCATAGTGTCTGAAACAATAGCTTGTCCTGCTTTGCAAACTCTTTCATGTAGGAAGGAGCTGCCATCTGAATACCTAGTATGGGTGGCTTGAGGCAGTGTTTCCTCTTGTGTATGTGTGGGATGAGGTAGTAGTTCTTCTAGGTTGGGGCTTTTACTGGCTGGCAACAGGTTCTCTAAGCTATGAAGGGGTTAGAGCTATTTTGAGTCCCCTAAGATACAACTATAGGTTCTTTGTAGACGCTCTTACCTATAGCCACCTGGTTGTAGGTGCTCTGGCTTGGGAATTATAGTTTCTCCCTCATCCCCTGAAAGGCTGGTTATTTGTGTTCACTTGCTTTCAGTGTAGTCCCTTCTGTCTTCCATGCTCCTGATTCTGCAGATCCAACCCTTGCCCACCCCGAGAAGCCTGTCCCACACAGGGAGTCTGTGTGCTTGGTTTTATTTGTGTTTTTGTTTGGTCATTGGTTTGGTTGGTTGGTTTTGGACACAGTACCTCACTATGTAGACATTACAGGCCTGGAGCTTGTTATGTGTAGACCAAGCTGGCCTTAGTCTGGCAATGATTTTCCTGTCTCTGCCTCCTGAATGCTAAGATTGTAGGCATATGCTATGAAACCCTGCTACAAAGAGAATCTTTCTGGTTGCGTATTCTTCCCTGATTTGGTATAAGTAAATCATAAATCAAGATCAGGTCCCCCGTGTCCCAGTCCTGAAGGACAGCTGCTCGGTGTCTTCCAGTGATGTTCCAAGGAACCCAAGCTGGGGTTCCAAAGAGGCACATAAACTGGAACCCTACCTTATTCCCTCCTCCAGTCTGTATAAAAGGGCATGAATGCCAAGAGAAGTGATCAAAGACTGGAGGTAAGAATTTCTGTAGGAAAAATGTATTGGCATTTTGCTCCCTTCCAGACCCTTCCCAGATGCAAGAAGGAAGCTGGCGGTTCCTCGCTCCCACCCTGCTTTAGGCAACAGTGAGAAGAGCTATGAGGAGAGCACCTTGGGACATGAGAACAGCCGGATGCCATCACTGAGTCCAAAGGCTCTCGGTTTAACATCCCGTCCCACAGTCAACTGTAATATACTCACGCATCTCTTTATATGGGGGTGACAAGCCTGGTTAAACTTAAAAATGATGCCTGTGCATCACCTCAACGTTTATGAGGAAGAGAGCACTGTGTGAGTTGAGACCCCAGTATGATTCTTTATAATTATGACAACTTTTATTATTCAATGTGTATGCTTTACAGCCTGAATATTAACTATTGCCAGCCAAGTATTTTAAAAGCCAATGATACATGAGTCAGGTTAAAAGGAAGATGGAACTATGTTGTGAGTAATGGGAAAATGAGCTGCTGAAGGCGTGAAGGATTCGAAGTCTGGTGAGTTATAAGATGGTCGCATAATCCTCTGTGACCTTGAACAATTTCCCAACATTCTCTAAATCTCAATTTTCTGCTCTGAGAAGCAGATGAACATAGTATTTTCCTGCAGATATTACCATGAGACATCAGTAAGATCTGGCCAGTGTGGTGTGTATCACTTAGTGAGCATTCTGAAATGACAGTTGTTATTAGGTATACATTCAACTTCTAGAACTTTCTGCAAAAAAAAAAAAAAAAACAGATCTACTGTCACATGCCTATGGTTCTAGCTATTCAAGGAGGCTAAAGTAATAGAATCACTTCAGCTCAGAGCTTGAGGGTATCCTACAACATAGTAAGACATTATCTCAATTTTAAAAAATAATGAAAATAAACGAATAAACAAACAATTCCACAAAGAGGAATAAAGGGACAAATCCCATCTGACATGAGAAAAATTATCAGAAGAGGCATGTGGGTGAAGCTAAAAGCTCTTTCAGGGCCCAGAATGGTCTCTGGAGCTCTGGAGCCTGAGGTTAGGTGGCTTCCCTTAGTTTAGATTCTTGCATCTAAATGACTCTTTCTGTTTGTCCCTGGCAATTTCCAGAGTTTAATCCTCCACAGCCCTTAATTCTTCAGCCACAGCCACTCCTCCACACTCTTCCACACCCTCCGCTTTCCACCAGGCTCTACTCAACTGGGATTCAAGAATGTGCTTCATCTCTGCTCCGGGAAAGCTGAAAGCCTGTCATCTGTGAGGAGGCAGTCAGGAAAGCTCGGGTCCCACAATCCCACCTTCCTATTACTATCTCTGTCATCTGAGAGGAGGAGGCAGTCAGGAAAGCGTGGGTCCCACAGTCCCACCCTCCTATTACTATCTCTGCTGGAAGGCCGACCCGGAGCTGGACATGCTTTTCTGTGCCTCAGAACTGAAGGCGGAGCAAGAAATCACAGTGTTCACGCCAGTGAGGTCTCTAAGGATCCCAGTTGAATTGAAACAGACACCCAGGCCTAAAGTCACAGTAGATAGCCCTTGGCAGTCACTAACCACAAAAGCCCAAGGGAGAACTCACAAAGAGAAGGCAGAGCTAATGCAATGTCAAACACATTAGGCAAAGGCATCTCTGATGAGAGAAGTTCGTGTTTAGGAGCTGTGGGAGATTCTTTTTAAGCCTTTGTTTCCGGGGTAACTGGGAGGCGACCTCCTGCCCCACCTCATCTGAGAGGCCCTTTTCTTTTTCCTTTCCCAGATGTTCCACTCTTGATAGCCCTTCCATTACCCAGGATGAATGGCTCTTGGGAGGAGTTCTGTGATGCTCATCAGGGCATGCCTGCAAACTAGTATATTCCCCCCCCACACACCACCACCACTGGCAGTATAAGATCTAAACTACCACTTCAGAACTGTAATTACTATTTGCAGCCTCCCTAGAAATCACTATTGGTGGAAGCGTTTGTGGATGTGGTAAGCATTACCATATGGTAGGTTCTTAACGAGGTACAAAATGATGGTTCTGAACACATACCAAAAAAGGCTTTCCCTTTCGGGGTTTCTGAAATGTGAAAGATGCCACATGGATCACTGGCACAAACAGTGTACATGTCTGTCAGTGACACATATGTGAGCTGCTCAGTCCAGCTGATGGCCATGGGTGAATACCCCTGCTGTGGGGTCTCCTTGGTGAGCAAAAGCGATCCCCAGGCTGGGGAGATGGCTCATGTTACTCTTCCAGAAGACCTGAGTTCAGTTCCTAGCACCTGGGTCAGACAGCTCACAAGCCCCTGGAACTCCAGATCCAGGAGACATCAGAGGACACCCCCATTTCGGGGCAACCCCCTCCACACATGCACATAGTTTTTTTTAAATGCAGCCCCCGAGAAAGGAATGTATCCATACGTACTTCACACCTTATTAATCCATGTATCTGTGAGACTTAAGGGGAACTCTCGGATGGCAATATCAGCTAGGGAAGCATTCTCATGAACAACTTGAGAAATCACCATCCACACGTATCAGACTTTGCCAACTCCTTATCTGAAACCCGGCCTTGTTTGCTGCGGGTTTCCTTAGCTACCTCACCGCCCTCTACCCAGGAGGTACCAAGCATTGGTGTCTCCACCTAGGCAAATTGTAGCAACCAAAGTGTCTTCAGAGCTGCCAAATGTCCCTTGCTGGTGCAGGACTGTCATCATCGGGGAAACTCCACAGCACTGTTCTGGCAGCCTTGCTTTGTGGTCATCCGTTTCCAGAACTCAGAGTCTCTTCATGAATACTTCTCATTGGAAGAGTTTTTTATCCCACCAGGCATCATTTCGGGGAAAGGAAACCTAAGTAAAAAAATAAACATGAAAAAAAAAATGTTTTAATCCAAGCTGCCAGAAACAGAAACTAACTCAAACTGGCTCAAGTGAAAGCCCCCAGAAAGACTTATGTCGTACATAAGAGCTGGATCTCCCTCCCTGGAAACGGGGCCTGGGGAGTGGCCAGAAATCAAGGCTTCCTGCCAGTGCTCCCCCAGGCTGTGGCCACTGTCACCCCTCTCCTACTCTTGTTATGTCTTTTTTTTTTTCTATGCAGGGCCCCACAAGGCCTGCACTTCATCAGTCACACACTTCAAGGATCTCAAAGTCCCAGTTCTTGAGGCCCAGGGGAGATCTCCCGGTCGGTCTAAGGTATCTTTTCTTGCTAGATGAAAGGCTTTGACCGCTGAGTCACCTAAACCCACGTGAATGTTCTTGGTGACTGTGTTTGAGCTGCTGACCGTCCTGGATCTTGTGAGACTGAAGTCGCTTTGAAAGCAAACAGTGTACCACAGTAAGTGTGGGAATTTCACTTCCTAATAATGAGTGAAGACGTTGTGGCATAGTTTGAAACGTACAGTGACGGCTGTGTGAGAAGTCTGACACCGTCAACACAAAGTGCTCTAAAGCTGCAGAACTGGAGGTCTCACTAAGGTGCAAGCATGAGGACGCCACTTTCAGCCCCAGGACCGGCTTTTAAAAGCCGAGCATAGTGCTGCAATCCCAGCACTGAGGACGGAGAGACAGGAGGACCCGTGAGGTTCCTGGCCACCCAGTCTTATATACACAATGAGGTCCAGGCCAAGTAAGGGTCAATGTCTGAAAAAACAAGATGGTCAGTGGCTGAGAGATGACACCTGAGGTTGTCCGCTGGTCTCTATATGCCCACAGATACACTTGCACCCCTGCTTATACATAGATACAATCAGCATAGCAAGATGCAGAGCTAGCTTCCCACAATCCCTTGCGCCTGTCCTTCCCAGCTTGGGCCTGGCAGAATGGCTCCCGCAAAGAAGGGTGGCGAGAAGAGCTGTTCCACCGTCAACGAGGTGGTGACCCGAGAACACACCATCAACACTCAGAAGTGGACCCATTGAGTGGGCTTCAGGAAGCGTGCTCCTCGGGCACACAGAGAAATTCGGAAATTTGCCATGAAGGAGATGGGAGCTCCAGATGTGCGGATAGATACCAGGCTCTATAAAGCTGTCTGGGCCAAAGGGATAAGGAACGTTCCATATCGCATCCGAGTACATTTGTCCAGGAGACGTAATGGAGATTCATGAGGACTCACCAAACCGGATCTACACATGGGTAACTTATATGCCTGTTACCACATTCAGAAATCTACAGACGGTCAATGTGGATGAGAACTAATCTACCGAATGTCAAATAAGTTTTAGAACTGGGAAAAAAAAAAAAAAGATGAAGATCTTCGCTGTGTGACACTGGGAAATTTACTTCCGCGCTCTGAATCCTAAGCATTTTAGTGCCCATTTTGTCTTCTTTGCTAGCCCAAGTGAGAAACATTACCCGGTACATGGAGAAAAACACTCTGAGCACTCTGGAATAACGGGCGTTGCTCACCTCCTTTCATTAAACTCACTGCACTGAAAACTACACCACGTAGAAATAATCCTCCAGTTGTAACCTACCTTAAAGAGAAATCTATAGATGGTCTAGAGCTGGGCCTAGGCTCCAAGCTTCTACTCCTGTCTCTGCAATTCCCCAGGCTACCGCATTCCTTCCTGTGCTAGCTTATCCTGAAGCCTGATTTTTCTCATGGTCACAAGATGGCTGCCACAAGACCTCGAACCTCCTTTTGCTTTATTCACTTCCAACAAGCGAAGCAACTACTATTTCCAAAACATAGAATTAAAATCTTGCATTTCTGCCTATCTGTTATACATCGAGATATAAACCACCTCAAGTAGTAATTACTACAGTGTGCATATTCCTTAGCTGAAATGCCTGGGCCCAGAGGTATTTTGGATCTAGGACTTTGTTTGGGATTTCTGAACTATTTTCATGTCTATAATGAGATATCCTGCAGATGGGATCCAAGTCTAACCTCAAGGCTCACATGTTTGGTGTGCTTCTCGCATACATAGCCTGAAGGTTGCTTTATGCCATTTAAAAAATAGTTTTGTGCACTATTTTCACGGTTTGGAAATACACACAGTTTCACGGTGTGGAATTTTCTAGCCATCGTGTCGTTTTAACACGCAAATGTTTCAGATATCAGAGCACGTGGATTCTCAGTTTGTGACAATACCTAGATAGGCCTCTTTGCTGACTAGTCCAAGATGCAGCCCAAAAATCTCTAGCTGCATTTGTTTCCGTTGCTAACTTGGAACCAATCTGTGTTTCAGGAGGTCTGTTAGAAAGGGGGAGTGAAGCAATGAGGGCTGTTTTCAGTCTTGACCATGTAACCTGACATCACACCTTTGGGTAGCCTTGTATATACCTATTGCAAAATGTATTAGGAATGAGTAAAATATCTTCTGTCTGCTCTGCCCATTTGACTCAATGCACTTTACTGTTGCCATTTCCTGAAGACAAAAATGGGGGTGGAAACAGGAACAACTAGAAAGTGAACTGCTATGTCTCCCCTACCCCCCAATCCTGGAAGACTCCAGTATCCACCTCATGGTGCTTGTTGGTATCAAGGCAACAGTGAATGTGGTTATTGGGACCTTGCCCTCATATCTATGCCCTGTGTAAAGATTACTGTCCATATGGAGGCCACATCCACCTTGCAAAGGACCCTCCAACTGCCAGCCTCCTTTTTCTTTCTTTTCTGACCACCCCACATCCAACGCCGAGTAGCAAGGGACAGACAGGCAAGTAGAAATGGAGAGAGCAAAGCTGCAGATGTGGCCTCTCTCCTCACAGAGACATCTGTCCCCAGGGATTTTCAGCATGTTGGAAGCAGCAGCCCAAAATCTTCATAACTGCTGAATGTTTCCAGATGGACGCTGGCTTTCTCCACCTCATGGACCGAGCATGGCTGGGTGCTCCCCGAAGCCACACCTACATCAGGCAAACACCAACATTATATCACCTCTATACATCCAAGGGGGCAGATTTTTTTTTCCGAGTGGGTGGCTAACGTGGACCTCCAAGGGGCTTATTAAAAATGATGAATGAAAAAAAAATCATTCTTAAACTTCCCATGTCTCCCTGTTGCCTAGAGGACTGATCTCACATTCCTTAGGCATGACATTCAAGGCTTACGTAGCCCCTTCCTTCCCCTATAATAATCTTATTCCTCTTCCATGCCTGGCTCAGTAGCTCCCTGAAGTTCAGTTAAGTTGTTCAAGCCTCTTCCAGTTCCCACACCTGAGCCAATGTACCATCCACCCATTTTCCTTGCTGCGTTAACTGTAAGAGCAGATGGGCTCGGTTCTGGCTGCCCAGTGGAATCTATGCAAGAGCATTCAAGCAGCATGATACCATCTTAGACCAACTGAGCAAGAATGTGGATAAAGGCACCTGCTTTCCACAAGCCAATGGAGTGTAGGAAAAAACGCAGGCATGACCTGGCAGCCAGCCTACTTGGCACACTCCACTTCTAAACAAGAAGCATGCTCCTGGAGTCAGAATTCTGAAATAGTGTCAGTAGCCAGGAACTGGCCTTCTGGACGAACCTGCTTCTTCCACACAGAGACCCTGGTGGCATGAGCACTCACCATCCAACCTGAGGTAAAACGCTAGCCGATCACAGTTGACAGGTTTCCACTCTATGAGTGGTTGCTCATGTGCAATAAAGCAGTTCCCTGAAACCATCTCTGGAGTGGTTTATCTCTGCACCCTTTACCAACCCTCAGGCATTGCTGTCTTGCAGGGAGATGCCTTGGTAACAATGGCCGTGAGAAGGGCAGAGCCTCCGATCTGGGAGTTTTGCTCCTCTCCCTTCCAGCCTTATCACCCTGAGTGAAGCCACTGACTTCTGTGTGCTTCCAGGACCTTACCTCTAAATGAAGGCAGTAAGCAGTCAATACTTTGCCAAGCCGCTGTAAAGTTGAATGAGTTACTATGCCATCTACAGTCAGCATGTATTCCAAAAATGTTAGCTATGACCAGACGCACGTCAATCTCCCTCTGAAGACTCCCAGCAACTTGATACTGGGACACGCATTTTGTTTTTCTCCATTTGGCACATGGGGCACACATAAACTTTTTTTTTTCTTTTTTGAATCATGAACAGAAATATGAATGAAGATGAGTTTTGACTTTCAGAAACCAGGAAGGTTTGCATAAAAGAGGTGGACCACGGGCTGAAGCCTGGAAGATAGCTAGGCTTGTGAGAGGCAGGTGAAGGTAGTGAGGTATTCCAGAGAGCCATGGCGCTAATGTAAAAAGATAAAATCAGAAGTCCGTGGGTGCTGGGGCCGGGGGAGAGAATTAGGAAGGAGAATTGCAGCTTAACATGGCCACATTTTCATAATCTCTAAAGACACCCCAAGGAAATTTAGGTTTTGTTGTTTAGAGAGTGAGTGGGCTGTGAAGATTTTGACAGGTGAATGCACATTGAGACCCGTGCTTTAGGAAGCTGGCCTTTTCTAATTAGAGGACAAGGGGAGTACAGAACAGGAAGAGCAATGGGCAAGGAGGTCAGAGCTGTGCACAGTTGCTCCTTATTTGATATTGGCATCTATGAAGTGGTAACTCAGGTCACATGTTATGACAACTTTCAGGTTGGTTTCTGTCTATTGTGTAACTATTAAATCTGGCAGTAAAAGTGTTGGTGATACAGGTACGTGCATCACACCCCCCCCACACACACACACAGTGGATGATGATAAGTCAGTCCATAAGTGCCCCTCCCAAATTGGAAGGTTTAATCATTGTTTTATCTTTATTTGCCTTATTAATTTCTGGTTTCTCAGCTTCTGGGCACAGGGTAATTTTTAAACAAGTGATTACAACACACTCTTCATGGGCTGCAAAGGAGAGTCATTTTCTCCCTATTGTCGTTTCAGTCTCCTCCCACCTTTAAGGAACAATAATCCTCTCTGACCTCGTTAACATTAGTAGCCCCCTTAACCTGTGAGCATCAAGCATGCTAACAAATAGCTCTCAGGAAAAGTCATCTTCCCTTTGTTTTTAAGTCTCAATAAAAATACATTTTACACACATCAAGGAGAAAACAGCAGTACTGAAACAAGAGCTGCAAAATCTGGGCCTAACTTTGAACATGTGACCTTAAAGAAGCCACCCACTATAGACCTCAGTTTCCTTCCCTTTAAGAACTGAACAGCAGTGGCGCATGCCTGCCTGTAATCCCAGCACTTGGGAGGCAAAGGCAGGCAGATCTCTGTGAGTTAGAAGCCAGCCTAGTGTACAAAGGGAGCTCCAGGACAGACAAGACTTCACAGAGAAACCCTGCCTCAAAAAAAAGAAAAAAAAAAAAGGAAACTAAGATGTAAACCTCCACTCAGCAAACAAGGTCGCTGTGTAAGAACAAGCCTTACTCAACAAACACAGATTGTGGACCTCATTGCCAAGCGATGTGCCAGGGTGTAGGAACCAAATGATCAACAAAGACTAAAGAAGAGTCTTTCAGTTTGTAGTTCAGTTAGAACTTGTCCACCACACACAAAGCCCTGATTTGACCCCACCGCCACAGCAACCTTTCGTGGTTCTTTAGAGTGAGTTAGAGAAAGAAGAGGAAGAGGAGGAGGAGGAGGAAGACAGTAACTAGAACAAAGGGAGCTCCCATTTTAGAAACACACGGGAAGTTTCTTCATTTTAAGACTGTGAAGAGCACAGACGGTATCTCTTATTTAGCTTAGACTGTCAACCTGACTCGGCCTTGAGAACAAATTCTCAAAAAGATTGCCCAGCTCATGCTGGCTATGGGCATGCCTGTGGGAGACAGTCTTGACTGGGAATAGACATAGGGGACATCAGCCCACTGTACCAATGGGCTGAACCATTCCCTGGGCAGGTGGTCCTGGGCTGCATTCCATCCGGAAAGGCAGTATTCCTCTTTGGCAGTCCCTGCTCTGACATGCCATGATGATGAAGTGTGACTTGTAGCGCTCTTTTAAAAAACAAAAAAAAAACCAAACTCCTTTGTTTGGGTTGGTTAGGCCTCTACCTCCTTTCCACCAACACCCTAACCTTAACTAGGAGAGAGAAGATTAGTGGGTAGAGGGAGCCCAGACCCCTTTACTTCTCCCGGCTAGTTAGAGTCAGTGGGTCTTCTGGGCTCTATACCAATCTCCGACAACCGCAGATGCTGCTGTACCCCAAAGCGTTTCTCTCTGTCTCTCTGCTCCAAACCACCACACTGTCTCTGGTCTCTGGTCTCTCCAAATTGCTGCAGGCCACACGACAACACCAAACGCCACACAGAACACCACCTTGTCTTTTCCCAGGCTCTCATATTTATGCTCTCAGAGCCCTAGACTACACCCCTCTCCATGCTGCACATGGAGGGCTGTTACCAGCTGGCAAAAGCCACGCTCCCCCATGAGACAATTAACAGGTGTGGACAAACTATAGCCCAACTAAAACCTCACACTTGGGATTAAAGCAAAAGTGTATTTATGTAACATACAAAGAAACCGCAACCTCCATTACAGTGACCCGTCAGCTGAAGTCAACACTTTGTTCCCCTAAGTTGTTTTTGGTCAGAGTGCCCTATCACAGCGAGAGAGATGAAATTAGAACAAGGTGCTATTCTTATTTATTGCAAATTTGTCCTCCTCTAACCTCAGGCCAGGATATCTAATTGAATTGGCTATGCTAATCTACTTACACTAAAGTATATTTTTCTTTCACAGCCTGGCTTTATCTGCCTCACCAGAACTCCAGATTGGGGAATTTTTAAATTATAGCTCACAGCGCAATCCATAATTCATGCACAAGTAACATCCTTTTGGAAGCTCTTCTTCAATTTTTGTCAGTACTCCTGGGAGCCCAAGAGGAATTAAGGCTCCCTAGTCTCGGAACACCCCATGGCTTCATGATACTGGCCTCCTTCCCTTCTGCAGAAACTGCTTAGCAGAACTTCAGCAGTCTTCAGCCCTGGCCTCTGGGCTGAAGGGGGAAGGGGGGGGGTGTTAATGTTTTCCCTTGCATTTCAAAAACCACATTAACATTTAAGAGTATGAAAAAAAAAAAACAGAACAAGCAAGGAAGGAAAGCGCAGGGGTGAGAAAGACCAGAGAGTTTCCAGTCAGTCCTGTTGCTGGTGAGTTGTACATGGGTGCCATCTGCACCAGGGATTCAGAGGTTGTCTCTTGGAACTGGTTGGCAGCTCTCCGTGCAGCCCAGTATGTGAAAGGCATGTGTGTTCTTCGTGACCTCTAAAACTGTAGGACAAATCTGAGAGCATTCCTCTCTCTCCTTTTTTTCCTCCTTGGATTTATGTATAGACCATTGATAATTTCTGATGTGATTTTATCACGTAGAGTTCACATGTCACAAAATAGATTGTTTAAACAGAACGATTTGGTTGTTTTTCATGTGTATCCAGATTGTCTTTGTTTTGTTTCTTTGTTTTCTTTGCTGAGCATCTATAGACTCAAATAAAAATTCCTATCCTTGTGGAGCTAGCATTCTGTTGGAGGGAACCAAACAGTGGGCAAATAAAATAAGTAAATTGTAGAGTATGACAAAAGTAATCAGTAACAGGAAAAATAAAACAAGACAAGAATAGGCATAGCCATGGCAGTAGACAGAAGTGAGCTTGTGACTTTAAATAGGATTATTACAGAGCCAGGTGCAGTGGCACATGCCTGTGATTCCAGCATTTAGGGAGGCAGAGGCAGGAGGCTCTCTGTGAGTTTGAGGCCAGCCTGGACTACAAAGTGAGTCCAGGACAGCCTGGACTACATAGAGAAACTCTGACTCAAAAAAAAAAAGAATTATTACAGAATGTCCCATAAGAAGGCAACATTCAAGCAAGGACCTGAGAGAAATAAGGGATCAGTCGCATGCTCGTGTGGGGAGGTATGCTAAGGCAGAGCAAATCAGTGGGATAGTACAGCACATGCGGAAGGGAGACCCTGAGGCGAAAGGCATGTTCTAGAAACAGCCAAGAGCCTAAAGCACCCTGGACTTAACAAGCGAAAGAAAGAATAATTCAAAGTTAGATCAGGAGGATGAGTGGTGGAAAAATCCAGAAAGACCTTGAGTACCTGTAAAGGCTTTGGCTTTTCTTTATGTGTTGTGGGGAGCCCCTGCACAGTCCCTAAACAGAGAGGTACCACCAGCCAATTTGCTTCAAACAGGATCAGTCCAGTTAGCCTCCCTCTAAGGCTAAAGCATTCATTCTCCATGGACTAGGATGTGGCCTCCGCCAGCTGCAATGGTGAGGATGAGAACTGAGTGATGCTGGAGGTAGAACAGGTGCAGAGCAACAAGCTTAGCAGGTGAAGACAAGGAGTGTGAAAGGAAGAGGGTGATGGGTATGCAAAACTGAGTGTTAGCAGTGAGGGCCATACCCACCCAGTCAGGACACTTGGCATCCTGCATCTAAGTATTGGAACATCCAATATTTAGGTTTGAACTCATGCCTATTTCTCGGCAGTGTCTCAAATTAATAAGAAGTATTTATTGCAGTAGTTCCAAAATATATTACAGCTATTGTAGCATTGAGTTAGAAGACTGGATGTCTCTACTCTGATGGTAAAGGCCATTTCTTTATTATTAAACTAGTACTAAGCTACTTCCACTGGGAAATTTAATACCACACAATTGTTGCTCAGAATTAACAAAGTGATCCAGTGATGTGAGGAGGTCACTCTTTGTGACTAATTTAACATATTAAATGGCTTTAAATACATTGCATCAGATATTGGTGTTTAAATCATCACTTCGTGTTAACTCTTCATGGATCTGTAAGTATTGAATGTAGTCGTATACATTTCCCATTTAGCAACATCACTTTGTGTCTTAAAAATTAGATTTGGTGAGAATTCACTCATAGAAACTGGCATAACCCAGGGCCTTTATCTTTCTAGAAAGTAGATTTACCAGCAAACTTCTGGGCCACAGCAGGATATAGGGCTATGATTACCAGTTTCGGGCCACCCAGCAGTGGCATGGAGGACACCACTTGCCCAGGGGAAAGGAGTATGTTGTTATCATTGATGTTGTGTAAAGATTTTAGGTGATAATGCTAATAAAATGCAAGCCAATTTTATGTCTGGATTCTCTACAATATTTTATTGCAGGAACCAAAGGCAAATGCCTCTGACCTCCCCCTCTTCCATCCCACACCCACTCTCTGTTGGCCCTGTGGTCGTAAACTGTAATTTAAGTCTTTGTTCCCTTATCTACTTAATGACAACCTTCAAGGCCACCATGCTGACATCATAAGAATTCAAAACAAAATGAGGTAAAAGTACAGGGGATGGTAGTATTGGTGAAGCACTGAAGGTCTTCTCATCGCTCTAAGAGAAGGGGTGGATAGATAGCAACCTTTTCACACCCACTGTGCTTTCTAGCTCCTAGAGCTCTGTCTGTGCTGATCCCTATACTGGGGCCCCTTTTCTCTATTTCCGTTTTACGACTCAGTTCATTCCAGCCAGGTGGGCCAGCTGTTCCCAGCTCTGGGAAGCTTTTTCTTATTCTCACAGATAACATAATCTCTGTCCTTTCTCCCATCCAAGTACTGAACAGGCCAGACCTTGCTTAGCTTTTCTAGGTTAGATGAGACTGGGCACATTCAGGGTGGTATGGTTGTAGGCTCTCCTTTCTTCCTTTTATGTCTCTGTTGTTGAACCTAGACCTACTGTACTAACATCTGTATTTTTCACAAGACACTCAGGGAACTAGTATGCACTGTGAAGAGACATCCTACTTTGACTATCACTTCTTGAACTTGGTTGCCTGTTGAATTACCAGAGGAGTTTTAAAGCTTAATTCCCAGGCTCTACCCTCAAGAACCTCTGATTCGGTTGATCTGGGCACAGCCTGGACATCAGTGTTGTTAAAATTCCCAGTGACACCAATATGCAGCGATGTGTGAGATCCACTGTTCTGTAAACGCCCCTTCCACTTCCTTATGAGATCTTCAGGCTCACTCGTGCTCTCTGATGCTGTGATTATTTGTGTTCACACATGTTTTCTCACCATGCCTTTTAAGAGTGGGAACTAACTTTTAATTCAGTTTTATCACCCTCTTCCTTACAAAGCAGCCACATTACAGGAATTTAATATTTACTGAAGGAACGGTGTATTTGCAATCTTAACTTGTCCTCTTGACACCATCAATGTGGCTATTTGCCCAAACCTGAGGACTATTGGGACATAGCCTCAAAATCATGGAATTGTTTCTCAGTTCCAAGACCAAGTCTCTGGAAAATCAGAGGCAAATAACTAGAATGGGCTTTCTCACAGCAACTGGATTCTCCGGATGCCAGTGCGGCCATCCACTTCCATCTATGTGTCTTTCCTATAAAAAGCCAAAGCTTCAAATCCTGGTTCCAGAGGGCAGTGCAAAATGATTCAGAATGTCCCCACATACTTTGGGCATCCAATTCAGAACTCTTGGCTAAAGCTTGATGTTTTTCTTTCTCCCCAGGGTACCATTTTGATATCTGTGGGGATCGTTGTTCTCACCATGAAGGCATCTGTTATTGAAGTGTTCCTTGGTAAGTACTTTTATATGTGTATCTGGATACTAGTTGAATCTGGCCAAGACAGAACACATAAACAATAACAGAAGTTTAAAGGAGAATGCTAAGTATAGATCAAATTCAAGATCCTGTGTGTGTGTGCATATATGTGTTCATATATAGAAAATAGATATCATCTATATGTGCCTATATGTTGCACATAGTATGCACACATATCTGTACTTTTCAGCAACAAACAAATATTTCAGATTAGTATATTTGCAGATTCTGAATTTAGGATCCTTCTGTTTCTTAATTTCTTTTCATTTTCCTTTTTTGGTTTTTGAGACAGGGTCTCTCTCTCGCTCTCTTTCTCTCTCTGTGTGTGTGTTTGTGTGTGTGTGTGTGTGTGTGTGTGTGTGTGTGTGTGTGTAGCTCTGGATGTCCTAGAACTCACTCTGTAGATCAGGCTGGCTTCAAACTCACAGAGACCTGCCTGCCTCAGCCTCCTGAATGCTAGGACTAAAGGTGTATGCCACTACTGCTGGGCATGTTTCTTAATTTCTAAAAAAGAAAGAAAATGTTTATCATTTTCATACTTCTGCCATAATCTCATACTTTGGGGATGAAATATTTGAGACGTCTCTTCTCTCTGAAGAATACAGTTCGGACACATCTTTGAAGAACAGCAGGCCAACTGGAATACAGACACTGCTGATGGGGTTAGGACTGAGCCCAGGGTAATAGTCTGTTAAGTTAGAACCCACTGTCTGAGGCTTTGCCAGCCAGCAGATTCCTGTAGGTCATAGTGAAACTGAGGCGTACAAAAGTCCTTGTAAATAGTCTCTATTAATTTGTTGGGGCTGGACCACAAGCTTGGTTGCCTAGAATAACATAAAATGTGTTATCTTCTAGCTCTAGTGATTTAAAACCCAAAATCAATGTGTCGGTGAGGATGGCTCCTTCAGACGATGTTGAGGGAGAAGTCTATCTCATGCCTCTTCCCTAACTCCCTGGAAATTTATGGTGTTCTTTGCTTATGGGTACAACACTCTCGTCCCCACCACCTTCACATAGCATCCCATGTGTGCACGTCTGTCTCTGGCTTTTCCCTTTTTGTAATGATATCAGTTTTATTGGCTCAAGAACTCCAATATGACCTCATTCCATTCAACCGATGAGCTGTGCCATTCACCTGTTTCCAGATCAGGTCATTTTCTGAGTAACTGGGGACCCAGACTTCAGTGCATATGTCGCATGGGGGAGGGATGAGATTTAACCCATACAGAGTGAGAAGTCTGTGCAGCGGGCACCTTCGTGGGCACAACTGAGGAATGGAGGGAAAAGGTGACATAATCTGCAAAGCAAAGGGGATTTCACTGTGATAGGGTGAGTCAGAGAGAGGTCATGGGTTCTAGTTCTGAGACACCATCAGTTTGCTGATATTGACAGCCAGTCATTATGCCTTTTCTTGTAGTTCATTGGTTCTCAACCTTCCTAATGCTGTGACCCTTTAATACAGTTCCTCACGCTGTGGTGACCACCAACCATAAATCTATTTCAGTGCTTCTTCATAATTTCTATTTAGCTTCTGTTATGAATTATAATGTAAATATCTGATATGCAGGTCTCTGATATACAATCTCTGTAAAAGGGTCATTTGACCCCCTAGGGAGGTCATGACCCACAGGATGAGAACCGCTGTTTTAGAGCCTGCTGTTTCTGCTGTAAATGATGTGACTGAGCTAGGGACCACCCAGATCTTTGTCAAGTGTCTGCAGGGTGTTAGGACAGTTTTTGCCTAACCACTCGTCTCTCAGTTAGCTCTCCCGTTCTCAGAGAGGAACATTAATAGGTCATTGTTCATCCTCAGTGCCACCCTATGCTGTTTCT
This sequence comes from Pachyuromys duprasi, assembly GCA_028658305.1. Lineage (NCBI taxonomy): Eukaryota > Metazoa > Chordata > Mammalia > Rodentia > Muridae > Pachyuromys > Pachyuromys duprasi. The sequence goes on from CM053755.1 coordinate 38,833,706, forward strand.
GTCACATGGTGGCAGGGGCGGGGAGAGCACAAATAGACTTCTGGGTACTCACGTGGGACCTCTCTCTCCCCAACTACTGATGCTCTCATCAGCTTGGGAAAGGGCCAAGAATCATCTGTTACAAGGAAGTCACTGTCTGTTTCCAGGTTCTTCGTGTCTTGTTTAAAGAATTCAGGAAGCACATATAGGAATCAAAGTGACAAGAAGTTTTTATTCAGAAGCAAAAGCACAAACACACTGCAAGGGAGCAGTGGGCTCCTTGAGTTAAAACACCGACAGGTCTCTGGTTACTGCCCTGAGCATCTGGGCTTCCTCTTACGGAGTCTAGGAGAAGAAGCAGTTGGTTGTGAAGGGACGTGCTATGGGTGCTTTTGTTTTAATTGAGTCAACTTGGATTATGTTCACTTTTCTCTTTTTGAAGATTTAGTGTTTTTAATTTTCTGTGTGGTGTGTGTTTGCACATGAATGCAGGTACCCACATAGTCCAGAAAAGAAAGCCAGACTCCCAGTAGCTGGAGTTACATGAGACTATGTTCTCTGTGGATTCTGGGAACTGAACTCAGGAGTAATGGTCAGTCTCCACCTCTGATCCACCTCTCCAGCCCCACATAGGACTTTCTTTACCTGCATGTGCCTTATCATAATTCACCTGACACTAATCATATACACACCCACTTATGCACAGGCATCAGATGAGAAATAGGAGAATTTCCTCTAAAGCTCCACTCACAGAACACAGTTTCTCTTACTCTGCATGCACCTGGCCAATCCAGGCCGGGTCAGCCCCCTACCTTTAGCTTCCTAGGATGTTATGGAACATTCTTGAAGGGAAAATAGCTGAAAAAGGAGAGTTACCAAAGGTGTTGAGAAGAGCAATCACTTTATTTAGAGCAGAGTGTGTGCACTACTCGGTGTGGGTGGAAGTCCCAGGTTATTAAATGCATGCTTAGAAGAGGGATTGTGGGTAGCCTGAGCCAAGGGAAATTCTGCTTAGCTAGGCTTTCCCAACACTAGGCTGCTCCACCAATGCAGCTATTTCATATGCCTCGCCTGCTTTAGTAATGAAGAGAACATTCACCTTGGAAGTGCAGTCTTTTGCTTCCACCTTATTATTTTGAGCTGCAGGTTGTAAAGTACTAATTAATAAAATAACAGTTTTCTTTAGCCAGGCTAGCTTCCAAAGTAATTGACACACAGAGACTATGATTTATTTTTACAAGCTTAAAGCACAGGAGCTGGGCAGATATCAACCCTCTAAGCTATTTAACTACCTCTCAGCTAAGCAACCCAAGCTACTTGCCAGTAAGTCCTCGTGTCTGGGCTGCATCTGCTCCGTAGCTCTGTCCTCAGGGCCACATGCTCATCGTCCTTCCTGACCCATGGCAACTCCCTTCAGGCTCCACCTTCTGCTCCTCCTCCCCGCTAAGCCTGGGAACCTAAACCCACCCACCTCTCTTCTGCCAAGTCACAGGCTTCAGCATTTTTATTAGCCAATCAACTTTAAATGAGGTGGAGCGAGGTTTACACAACACAGACAAGTATGCATGAGGATGTGGTCTTCTGGGTGGCAACCAGATCTAGTATTAGAATACACAACCTCAGACCAACCCCCAACAACAGGTTAACAAGCTTTTAACATTAAAAGACGTGGAGGTGAGTACTTCCTGTTCTTCACCTTGGCGCAAGGTCAAGGTGAAAAGGAGAACCCCACAAGGGAATTTCTTCCCATCGTCAAGCTCTGCCTCAATATCTGCATGGGGGAGAGTGAAGACAGCCTGGCCCAGGAAAGGAAAGGTGTTGGAGCAACTCATAGGCCAGACACTTGTAGGTCTTTTGTTACCAAGTGAAATAAAAAGATTGTCATTACCTGCACAGTCCATGGGGCATAGCAGAAGAAATCCTGGGAAAGGCCTGAATGTGCAAGAGTATTAGTTATGGAAAAGTAACTTCTCAGATACTGGAAACATTGGTTTGAGGATTCAAGAACACATTGATCTGAGCATCACATATGACCCGAGCTTTGGGATCTATGGCCTGGATTTCTATGTGGTGCTGGGTAGGCCAGGTTCCAATATCACAAACAAGAAACAAACGACAAGACACACCAGAGCCAAACGCAGAATCAACAAGGGGGAAACCATGCTCTGGTCCCAGCAGACGTATCCTGGGATCATTCTTCAGCAAATAAATTTTATCCAAAAGGCCACTAAAATTTCCTCGGGGTGGAGGGAAACAAGTGGTGGTGAAAAGAAAGAGAATACGAAGAATTTCCTGAAACAAAAGGAAATGAATCTTAAGGATGTTTCACACCCTGCCCTTTCTTAAGCATCATAGAGCCAAGACTTAGCCGCTCTGCTCACTGCCTCTCTCGGCCTGCTCTTTTCCTCACAGGGATGCTCACAAAAATCAAAGTAGAAAAAGAGCACTCCTATGCCTCAATGCAATGGAAGCCACATACGAGACAATCCCACAGCCACACTACACACTTCCTCTCTGATGGTGAGTGAGATAAATATGTCTACCCTTGCACTGAAATTCCTAGCCAGATCAGTTAGGCCAGGAAAAAGTTAAAAAGAAACAAACAAATAAACCAAAAGGCACTGAGGCACCAGCCAGACCAGGTACTGCTCTTTGAGATGACCTGTCACCTACATTAGCTCACAACCTGCTCTAACTCCAACTCTAAAAGAACCTCACTCCTCCGGGTAACAGAGACACCCGCACCCAATATTTCCCCCCCACACACATAATTAAAATTAAAATTAATAATTTAGTTATAAATTATTATTTATATTTGGAAAAAGTCAAAATAATCTATGAGAACAGGGGACATGACACATCAAAAATGTACAGCAACAGGCCTTTGGAACTAGCAAACGGATTCAGTAAATTTACAGAATTTTGTTACTTTTTCATTGTTGTGACCAAATATAGCTGACAGAACAACATTAAACCAAGGAAAAGATTAATTTGAGGTTATTGTTTCAGTGCATAACGTTAAAAAAAAATCCTGGTAAGGCTGGGCCTTTCTATTCACTGGAGAACTCCGAGCATAGGCTCAGCAGGTCATGGCAGACCAGTTAGGGAATTCAAAGCACAGCACAGTGACCAGTTCATGGCACTGTGTTGTTTGCTTGGAACTTACCAGAAAAGTGGATCTAAAATGTTCTCATAGTATAAATGTGTGTTTGTGAGGTGATGGACATATCAATTAGCATGACTTAATTGTTCCACATAGCACACAAAGATCAAAGCATCAGATTGAGTGGTTGAATACCACAGTTTTTATTATCTATAATTTAATGGAACAAGGGGAGGGAGGTGTAGACTTTTCAAACTCCTACTTTATTTGGGGTTCTTAAATGTCCCTACCTCCCTTCCCACACCCCATCCTCCTGTAGGAGATTTGTAGGAAAAGGGGCTGGAGACCTCTTTCAGCTACTTCCTGCTGATTAGGGCCATTGCTTTCTCTGGGGATCGCCAATCTCAGCTGTCAGGATATCAGCAGTCTAGTCAAAACAGCAAAGCAGCAGCAAACTGCAAATAACAGCAAAAGCTGTGGTACCACTCACCAAAGCGGCCAGACTCCGCCCAAACGGCTGAAGTGGCAAAGCAGAACAAAATGTTCTCAGAAGTGTTTCCGTCTTCAAAAGCTAGCAAATTGATCTGAACCATCACAAAGCATGGAGATGCAAAAAGCGTTGTCTCACTGTCTGTGGGCTTCTATTTATCCCTTCTCAGAGCGCCTTGAAGGAGGTAGCTTCCAGCCCACAAAGATCATGAGCCTTTTGGAGGGGGAGGGAGGGGTTGACATCCTACACATCCTACACTTGGAACCAAAACAAACAAACAAACAAAACATATTTACGTCACACAACTGAGTTTCCAAAGAAACCGGAAACTTCCACTTCAGGGAATAGTAAATCACTCCATTACTGAAAAAAGGAAAGGACATTACTGTGCCCGAGTTCCTCCGAGTCCTCACGTGTCTTCACCCCCAGCATCACTTTCCTCTGCTCAGTGGTCAGGGGCATTTTCTAAGTCTTCCTAGCACCCCTACCTCTCCCACCACACCCTAGTCTCCTGGCCCCAAATCCTTAGCCCTCCCTCACTCTCCACCATATCCTGCTGGTCTCCACAAAGCCTGTTTCTTTTTGTTTGTCTGTTTTGCATTGAGACAAGGTTTCATGGCCACTCAGAAGATTAGAGGTGTGAGCCAGCACAGCTGGTTATGAAGGTCCGTTTCTTATCACCATTCTCTTGACTGAAGCTCCTCATGCCTCTCCTTTTCCAGCATGGAGCCTTGGGTCTTACAGTGCTTTGCTTCTGAAGCCCTCAGGGCGGCGCTCTTGCAATCTTTCCTGCTTCCTTCTCTCACCATAGTTCTTACCCTGAACTTCCCGGAGGATGGCAGCATTTCTCATTCCCAGGCCACTGAAGACACGGTACCCTTTTTTTTTTTTTTTTTTTTTTTTATTCTCTGGCCCTCATTCTCACACTCAAAATCCCCACTTGGTCCTACAAGAAGTTTCACTGCAAACCACAGTCTCCATGAGATGAGAACATCTACCTTGCTGACCTATCTTTATTCTCATCACGGATGCATTATCTTTGCCTTCTCTCCGTACTCTGCCCCAAACGATAGTCAATGAGGACAGGAGCTATGCCTGTCACTGCTGTATCACTGGTATTCTTCATGTGTCAGAGCTATTCAGCAAAGGACTGTCCCTAGTGATACTGAGCTTGTACGGCATCAAAGTCATCCAACAATATTACCAATCTCACTAAGTTAATACCAGTTGCTTAGTTAATGTGTACCAGAGTTAACATGTTTTCTTTCTTTAAAGATTGATTTTTATTAGTTCAGTCATGTGTATGTGTGTAGGGTCTGGGGGAGAGCATATATGCACATGAATGCAAGTGCCCACAGAGGTATCAGAAATCCATGGAGCTAGGGTTATAGGCTAGTATAAACTGCCTGGTGTGGGTGCTGGGAATCGAACTCAGGAAGAGAAAGAGATGTGATCTTAATCACTGAGCTGTCTCCTTCGTTCAACACGTTTCCTTTAGATATCCCTAAGCATACTACAGAATTTCGTGCTACTCGTTGTCTTAGGGTCTCAAGTACAGTCAACATTTCTACCCAGAGTAACAAATGAAATAGAAAAAGTTAAGACTCTTGCTACCAAATGTGCTTTCTGGTTCCAGCCTCAGATGTAGCCAAAGTGATAGCTTTGATCTAGGTTTCCTTTTCCTAAAACGAGGGGCAGAGGATAAATTCCAAAGCTTCCTCTAGGTTTTCAATTCTATTATTTGAAGTCCATGTTGATTTTTCATGGGATTGTAGAAAATAAAGTCCGGTGTTTTCTGTGAAACTGATCTATATGATCCTCAAAGTTCAAATGAGTACATACATCTCAAGTTAAAGCATCAGAGAACTTGAATGACTTTGAGATGATCTGCTCTATAGAATATTTCAAGGAGTTGTGGGCACTGCATGTGCTAGTGGATTAAGGGCCTAAAAGATCTAACAAGACATTTTTGGGCAAGAACGAGGCATTTCTATGAAGGCTCCAGGCACCTAAATGCTTGCTGACTTGACTATTGATGACCTAGCCTGACATTTCATGCCTTCTCTTGAGATTAGATTATAATTCATTACTTATTACAAAACATGAGCACAGATTAATCATGCCAATAACTTTAGAGTGCACTTTTCATTGTAAGTCCATATGACTTTAATGTGTCCAAATTAAAAATAATTTAATGATAAAATCTGTTTTTAATTGTAAAAGAAACATATGTCCTATAAAATAATATGTTTTATATATAAATAATATGATGCAGTAGGGAGAAACGCAGAACATAGAATATTTAAATCATGATTTTTGTCATTATTCACATTTTGGTATATTGTTCCAGGGTTTTTTCCCTCTACCTCTATTTTATCTGTCAAAATCACTGTTAAGGTTATAGCTGAGCACTTCACAGTTAATTTAGTCGCTTTCTACACATCACTTGTAATAAATGCTTACACTTTCCTGATTGTTGGGACATTTCCAACATTCTATTTTTTTCCAGGTTGCCATTAGAAATGCTCTAATGAGAATCTTTACATAAATCTCTGTCTATATCAAAGATTATAACTTGGGATATATTCCTAGGAGGGTAGTTTCTATGTCAGAGAAGATAATTTCCAAGGCTCTTGAAACCTATTATCAAATTGCTTTCCTGTATGGCTCCGCCTGCACCAACAGAGCAGAGAAATTCACTAGCCCCAATTCCCCACCAGGATTAACTGTAATTTTCTGTTCCATGCACAGGGACATAACACAGAAAAACAATCTCTCATTTTCTTTTAGTCTGCATTTTGAATCATTAATAAAATCCAATGTTGTTTCAACTTTATCCTTTTGTGTTTTCTTTATTTTTGAATTATCTGTATCGTCAGCCTGTTAGAACTGAACATAAAAACAATTATGCCTTGGGTACCTTAACTGTGGCTAGTTTGCTATCACTCCAGAGAGGAAGCAAGATCAGTAAGTAGCAGAACTTTTTAAATTAAAAAACATAATTTTAATACTTAATTTTCTCGAAATTTCAAGAGCTGCTAAATGAAAGATGAAACAGTTTAGGGTTTTCAAAACAGAACACCAAGGGACATCACTTCACAGTTGCTTTAGAGTCTTGCATTCTTGCCTCAATTTCCTCCAGGTTTGTAGACACGAATGGTCTCAGTGGGTAGGTAATTAAAACTACTATTTGAGGAGTTGGCTTGCAGATCTGTCTGCTGCTTTACGTAGGCATGGGGTCAGCCTAACCTTTTAGCGCTCTGCTGGGCTTCCTAGGAAAATGAACGTAAGAGCAATTTTCCTCCTACCCAAATTCAACATCTACCACTTTCTTTTTGTTTGTGAGTGGAAGGAGTGATGTGTCTTCACGATTATGCAAGTGTGTGTGCCAATGAGCCCGCACATGCATGTGTGTGTGTCAGAGACTGATATCCAAACTCATCCTTGTATGACTCTCCACTTTATTTTTGAGACAAGGTCTCTCACTAGGTTAGGCTGGCCGAACAATGAGCTCCAGAGAACTGTCTGTCTCCACCTCCAACCCAAGTGCTGATGTTAGAGATGCAAACCCCTGCACCAGGCTTTTCTGTGGATGCTCGGTATCCAAACTCAGGTCCACATGCTTTGTGTAGCTGGTACTTTATGCCCTGAGCTGTCTCCCCAGCCCTCCAGGGTACTATTTTCAATGTACCAAATGATGCTTTACAAACAGGAAAAGAAAACTTTGCCTGGGTATGACCACATGGGCAGGCTATGCTCAACAGCCCTGCTCTAGGGGAGGACAGAATCAGAGGTGCTCTAACTGACAAGGCAGGGAGGGTTTGTGTGCATGTTGGTAAGGTGAGAGAGCGAGGCATGTGCTCACTCATCCTGGAGGGACTGAGGTGGTCTTACAGAAATGTTTATGGTTCTAATGACACCAAGACTTAGAAAGACTTCCCAGTGACCCTCAGGTAGTGTTAGTTTCTGCCAAGAACTAACACTCAAGTTTATTTCACTTTATGTTTTCAAACTCACTTTCTATTTGTGTGTTTTATTTATTTATGTACTTGCGTGTTTATTTGGTATATGCTTAGAGCATCTTTTACAAAATATTCCCAGATTCTGGCTATTTATTTCTGCACCTAAGTTGAAAGGGTGATCTTTATCCAAAATTAAATGACACAGAGACTACTATAAAAAAAAAACAGACCACCTCCAGGCTACTCACACACACCCAAACCCCAGAAGTAAATAACACCTAAAAAACATCAGCCTTCATGCTTCTCGGCTGCATTTTCTGCTCTCTCCCAGTTCTCTTTCCTGTTTCTGTTCTTGTGTGGCCAAGCAGGCAGCTGACCTCACCTCAGCTGGTGCTAAGAGCTGAAGAAAGGGCTGACGTGGTGGCTGTATCGCTGGCACATGTTACACAGTGTCTTTGTGGATTTGGGGTGCTGTAGACAACTGTCATAGAACGGTACCTTACAAAAACTAGAACCCAATCTGCCGAGTTTCTGAAGGCTGGGAAGGCCAAGATAAGGACACCAACAGTTGACATCCCCTTCAATGATGGAGGAGACAAAACAGCTTTTTGAGACCTCTTTTACAAAGGCCCTAATTCCAACTATTTAAAAAAATATATTTGTGTGTATGATATGTGTGTGTATGTGTGCGTGTGACATGTGCAAAAGTGTGGGCGTGCCACAGTGAGCATGTAGAGACTGGGGACAACTTTAGATCTAGGTCTTTGCTTTCCACCTTGTGTGAGACGAGACAGGGGTTCTTTGTTGTCTGCCACTAGTAAGCCCAGGAAAACTGGACTTGGAGCTTCTGGAGGAGGCTCCTGTCTCCTCCCGTCTCACCACAGGACCAATGGGACGCGGGACTGTAGAGTTACGTTACTATGTCTAGCTTAACCTGGGTTCTAGGCACTAAAGCTTAAGTGTTTTACCCCTGGAGCCATCCCTGCAACCCCATGAATTCCATTCATGACTATTTCCATTTTCATCATCTACCAGAAGATCCACATCTAATGCTGTCCCCTTGAGGGTTACGATTTCAACATAACAGTTTTAAGGGGGGCACAGATGAATTTCTGTAGCAGGTGGCCATACAATTCTCTCTAATACTTGGTGATATTACCACCCTTTCCTCCAAAGCTAGATGCCAACTTAAGAGTCCCCAGCCTGGGTTCAAATGCCTGTTTAGATTCCCTTGTTTTCCCATGCTCATCTCCAGAACCCCAATTCTATCCAGAAAAATCAGTTAGATTGAGATACATGCTTATAAGGTACTGCTTTGCAGGCAGTTAAAATGATTGTAGGAAGAACATTAAATGACAAGAAAAAGATGTGTATATGTAGGTGTTCATGTGTGAGCACATGTATACATAGATGTTGAAGGAAGTTACAAAGCACTATAAACGGTATGAGCGTGATCAAATGTTAGAGTGCCCATAGAAATGCATGTAAATATACATACAGAAAACAAACTGCCGTGTTCATCCATCCATATCTCTATATTGCTTTTCACGTTTTTGTAAAAGAACCAGGCATCACCTTGGCAAAAAGAAAAGAAAAGAAAAAGAAAAAAGAAAAACAGAGCCAACTTTATTTTTTAAAGCACAAAGCTCAAGCTTATTCTATGTACTTGAGAAGGAGCCAGAAAATGTGGCCTTAAATTCTTCGGCCCCCTAATTCACTTGTTACTGAATCCATGAAGGCAGCAGTGTCTGACTCCTGCTGTCTGAGGCAAGAGTAGGACCAGGGCTGCTGCTTGGTTGAAGCACCAGAGGTCTGTTGTTAGAGTTTTCCCTTCTCCACCCTCCCCCCGTCCCCTCCTCCATGTCTCCCTTCCCAATACAGCCTCCGCTAAGGCTGTTCACTGATCCACTCCATTCAGCCTTCGTACAGTCATTCTTACACACACACACACACACACACACACACACACACGCACGCACACACACGCACGCACGCACGCACGCGTGCATTCAAACACGTGGTCTACTCTTCGTGTGTGGTTCTTTGGGCATTGGAAAATTGGCCACTTGGAAGCTGTTGTGAAATGGGAGAAAAGGTCACGAGAAAGGGGTGGGTGCTCACTCTACACCCATACTTCATTCCTGGGATGAGGCCCACGCTCCCTCCCTTGGAAAAGGAGCTGCAGACATGGTGTGTGGAAACGAAAGGGCAGCAGACACGGCAGATACCAAGGTGGTTTTCTAGAAAGACCTTTCAGCAGAGGCTGAGACGCTCTATAAGCTGGACCTCTCACTTCACCGACTTAAGAAAAGCTTTGGTTCATCCAGGAAACCTCACGCGTTACCATTTGCAAATATGAGAGGCCATAAAGAAAACACTGTTTGGGGGAAATGATATTAATTAGACTAATTTTGTTTTTTCTTTTCCTCGCATAGTTTTGCTGGTAACTGGAATACATTCAAATAAAGAAATGGCAAAGAAGATCAAGAGGCCCCAATCCAGTGAGTAAAATCAGAGATCCTTCCTGGCACAAGGCAGTGTGCTCCTGCCACCTCCATGTAGAGAGCGGTAGAGGGTGGACGGTGGTCTTTGGGCTTAGCCAGGGCTTCTGTTTCTATGGCTGTTGCTTTCTATTTCAATGGCGGTGTGTCTGATTCATTATCCACCTCATTCCAAAGAACGTTTGATGTGAATCCCGATTTTAAATAAGTAAAACAACTGTAGTTCCATTCCAACAGGAAAACTCAAAAGTCACACGTAGAAACAGGCAACTCGTATCTCAGGTCCCCATGGCGGGAGATTCAGTATGGCTAGTGCGAAAGTCCATCATAGCTTCCTGTCTTCCTGAATGCCTGGGAGAGAAACAAAAATAGGAGGAGTCCCTTGCCCTCACCCCCAACATGGATCTGCTTTACATGTCTCACTGGCTGCAATTTCAACACAACACAGCTCTAAAGATTGCCTGCAGATCTCCCTCCCCTTCCATATGACCCTAGCCTATCAGGTCTCATAAGGACTGGCTGTATTGTCTTCCTCTGTGGCCTGGTAAGGCTGCTGTCCACTGGGGGAGGTGGGGGGGGGTGATCAAAGAGCCTGTGGGAAGGGCATGAGAGGAGAAGAGCTAGGGAGAGCATGATTGGGAGGGGGCTACAGCTGGGATACAAAGTGAATAAATTATAATAAGTTAAACAATAAATGGAAGAAAGAAAGAATAGAAGGAAGGAAGGAAGGAAGAAAGGAAGAAAGAAAGAAAGGAAGGAAGGAAGAAAGAAAGAAAGAAAGAAAGAAAGAAAGAAAGAAAGAAAGAAAGAAAGAAAGAAAGAAAGAAAGAAAGAAAGAGAAGATTGCCTGCAGAACCCCGATTTCCATGTGTGGATCCTCCTACCGCCATTGCTTTGATAGACCTGATAGAGAGATAGACAGTCTCTGCGTCTTTAGAGCTGGTTTACAGAAGGAATGCTGGAGAGTCTGAAGCCATGAGCCAGGGGAGCACTATTGAGCTGTAAGCATAACTCAACAGGCCATTCTGTGGGCGTTTGTAAGACCATAATGCTGAGGGAAATAGGCACAGTGGAGTGCGAGCTCACCAGAGGCAAATAAGATATTCAGTGGGGGCTGAGTTAGAGTTCTTTCATGAATCCAAGAACTTGAGGGAGGCCAGATTTGAAAGTGATGAGCCTGAGTGGAAGAGATGGCTCAGCAGTTATGAGCACTGGCTTCTCTTCCAGAGGACCCAGGTTCAATTCCCAGCTCCACATGGCAACTCACAACAGTCTCTAATTCAAATTCAGGTGATCTGATGTGCTTACAGACATGCAGCCAGGGCACATGACATAAAAATAAAATTTTAAAGAGAGAGAGAGAACGAAAGTGATGAGACAATTTGTTTGGGCGGGAGAAATTTGAAGACCAGACAGCATTCAGGCCATTATTGTTGATCTTACCCAGTCGACACGGAGAGAGCAACAAGTGAAACAGAAAGACTGGAAACTGCAGTTTGACAAGAAGCACCCAAGTGAACAGGAAGCTGCAGACATGCAGCTGTAATTGTCAAGAGATAAGCACCAAGGAACAGAAGCCTCCTGCTCTGCACTGGGGCCATAGGAAAGGTGTCTCAAGAGCAGTACGTCACTCAGCCAAGCCTTCAGCCTGTTAAAACAAAAATTCATCTGAAATAGACTACACCTAACCGAGAATGCCTCTGAAGGGTTTTCCTGTTTTTTGTTTTGTCTTTCCTTCCAAGTTGAGCCATTAGGATACACTAAGGTCACCACAGCTGTAAGGGAGGTGGCATCTGCAGCTGGCAGAAGAGCTCAGCAGCACTGTTCACATGGTGCTGGCTTTTCAGGGAAGTAAAATAACAAGAGTGATGGCATCACGAAGGCTGTACCAAGGAAGTTCCTGGGCACATGCAATGTGTGGCACAGTTGGCAAACCCACAGGGCACCCCCAAAGAGCTGTTTCATACGCCCAAGTCACAGTGAAGACACCAGAATGATGGAGATCCTAAGGTCATGGGATATCTGCCAAGGAAAGCTGTAGGCATGCAGTAGAGTTGGCCCAAGGAGAGGCTGTGTGTGTGCTGTGGGCAGCGGGGCTGAGGAAAGAGGCCACCTAGATTCCATCACTAGTCCCAGAGACCAGCATGGGAGCAGCAGAATTTGGCAATTTGGCCCTATCACTCCTTGTGATGCCTTCTCCATTCTTCCCTTCTGGAATGGGAAGGCTTACTCTGAGTCGTTACATGTTAAAAAGCCTATTACTTGATTTTGATTTTTACAGCAGCTCACAGATATGAGATTACCTTGGGTCTCAGAAGAAACTGGACTATTGGGAAGTGTTGGAACTGTCAAACGTTGTAAGAACTTTTACATTTGGAATAAATATAATTTATGTCATGAGATAGCCATGAGTATAGGGGGCCAAGGTCTCAGAATGTTTTGTTTGAATGTGAAATATCTCCCATGGGCTGGCAAGTGTGAATACTTCATACTCACTCAGCGCTGTGGCTATTTCAGAAGGTTCTGGAAGCTTTGGGAGATACGACCTTTCAGGGGAAGTGTTGTATGTATGTGTGTGTGTGTGTGTGTGTGTGTGTGTGTGAGAGTGACAGAGAGACAGAGACAGAGAGACACACGTATACACAGAGAGAGAGAGGGAGAGAGAGAGAGAGAGAGAGATGTGGCACCATAGCCTGTCTGTTCCCAGATTCCTGACTACAGACACAATGTAACCAGCCATGTAACACTCCTACTTTCCCAGCTAATATGGACTGTACTCTCTCAAACTGTAAGCCAAAATAAACCCTCTTCACTGGTGATAGGAGGGAGAGTAGGGTGGAAGGTGGGTTGCTTGATTGAGAGAATGCTCCTTTCTCCAAAAACATACTTCCAACAAGCATTTAAACAGCTAATGAACAGTGCTTAAGGTTAAAACCTACAGAACCTTTGAGTTTAATCCCACGAGCACACCTCTCTCATCCATAAACCTGAAAAATGTGCATTTTCCTCCCCATAAAAAAAAACCGTACATTTATTTGCAAAAAGAAATTCTTGAAGATAAGAGAAGTAAGTAAATGAATTCATGGTTGTTTTCTACATTTTTAGGCCTTGCTTAATCTTTGAACTTGTTTGTAAATTATACCCTTTAAACAATCTAACGTCAAAAAATAGAGGATCATAACTACAAATAGCTACTTATAAGGCACTTAAGTGAGACTCTGCCTTGAGAGCCCCTTACCCTTTGGGTTTGCACTGTCTTTTTAACAAACCCCAACTTCGCTTCACAGTGACTCCTCCTGAAATTCTTTGCTATGGTAAAAATGACGATTCTGACTCTATCTGAGTGGAAGTCCCTGGGAAGAATGCAGCAGGCTGCACAGCCAGCAGTCCCGGGGCACTTCTCACTCCCACGGATGCCTGGCTTCAGGAGGCAAATCACAGAGCTGCCTAGCAAACACCAGACTCTGACAATAGAAAAGAAAAAAAATTGTTTGGGGGTATATCAATTCAAATAATTACCACTTACATGAGACTGAAGTTTCTCTCCTGTAAGTAAAAATCAAGCTGTACACTGATGTAAGCCCCAGACGTTTGGATCATGCTTCTGCCATTTTTGACATGGCTCCTGACTGTCCAAAATGGCTGCCTTACCTTCATTCACACTCATCAACAGAAAGGAATGAAGAATGCACGTTCTAGCTCACTAAAAAAAAGTTAAAGTAATATTAATAACCAGAAAGTTAAATATAACTTTTGCTTAAGTACCATCCGTATCAGTAAGGAATAGAGGAAATGTCCTGCTTGCCAGAATACACACTTTTTACTGAAAGTAAGGGATTCTCCTACTGGGAAGGAAGAACAAAGTGAATGTTGGGAAATAGCAGAGCAGGACACAGATGGGAAATTGTGGGCTGTGAGTGCACTGGGATTTCTGGATCCAGAAGTGAAGGCATGGGCATGATGGAAGTTTATGGGAGACCATAAAATAAAGGCTTTAGACAAAGTCAATGTTCTGTGCCTTCCACAGCAAAGGCTTTCTTTACAGGCATTAAATTTAAGTCTGTTGAAATCAGCAACATTTATAATTTGAAATGAAAGAAAGAAATTTGCTACACATAACCACCCTTTTTCTTAAAAGCTGCCACGTGGGATTTCCTGCTGAAATGAGACCAAAGGGGCGGCCGTGCATAGACTCTTAGGTTGAAATACTAAAAAGGAATCAGTTGTTTATTTATCCCTCCCTGTCAGGACCAAGAGCCAAGAGGAATAGCACCGGGGCAGATGTGTGTTCAAAACAATGACTGGGTTAATACCGAGGCAAACGCACACCCAAGTGTGGCTTCCTTTGGGCTATTTCCAGTATCTTCATTAACTCTGATACAAAAATCATGAAAGCATGAAAGATTCCATGATTGCCATGACAACAGTTCTCAGTGACTATGAAAGTCTGTGTTAAGTGACCCAAGGGCAAACTCCTTGGAGAGATCTCAGATGGATTGAATTTCTGATATGCTAAATTCTAGTTTTGCTCTCAAAATCTCCCTTGTGATGTAGCACATTTGAATCAATAAATGCCTGAAGTCTTTTCTCTAATTAGAAACTCTAGCACAATCATTAAATAAGGGAGTGAAAAGATACAATGAATGTAATAGAATATTCCCAAGCCAGGGACATATCTGATTCTTGACCTCAGGAGTATTTGCAAATTGTAGTCTATAGCTTGTGGCTAGAGTAATTTTCATTTTTCCAATTGTTGTCTGCAGCTGGACTAGGTAACTTATGGCAAGCAGGCACAGCATTCATGCATTCAGCAAGGATTTACTAGGGGGCCTGCTAAGTGCCAGGCTCGCTGTTAGACACCCAGGGATAACTGGAACCAAGGACTCACTCTTCACCTTCACAGAGCTCACCAACCAATGAGGAAGATAAGCCATAGGCTAGTCTATCACGTGTAAAGAAGTGACTGTGCTAGGAGACTATGAAGGACCAGACTGTGTATGGAGGTATTGCATGTCTATTCTGATAAAACCAAGAGAGGGTGTCACTACAAACAAAAAGTAAGGGTGAAGGGACATGCCCTAGGCCTGAAGATTTGAAAGAGCTTGGAAAGTTAGCCAGGTATGGCAGAGTATGCCTACAATTCAGCCCTTGGGAAACTGAGGCAGAAGAATCATGAGTTCAGGATTAACTGAGCTACATAACAAAATTCTATCCCTTCCCTCCCCGCCCCAAAAAATAAAACTTTAGAAGAAAACTATCAGTTTGGCTGAACTATACAGAGTGAATTGAAGGTGTTCAGTGAACAGTGGAGAATTAGCCATCGTGTATGGTGAAGCCATCACTACTGTGTGGGAATCTGGGCTTCATCATGAGGCAGTAGGGAATATCTCAGCACAGGTTGTTCTGTTTTCAATTAGCAGAAATCCAAGCCCAATTTGTTTAAGTAGAAAAGAGGATTTGGATGGGACCTGAGGTGATTCACAGAAACCAAGGCGGGAAGCACAGCTGGAGTGCCCTGGGACCTGTTCCCAGACAGAAAGGCTACAAGGACCCAATCAAAGAGCCAACACCTCTGCCTGTTTCTGTATCTGCATTCCCTCCTACCTCTCTCTCAACCTCCCCTAATCCCTCTTCTGATCCCATTCTCGAGGAGAGAATTGAATTACATCCTTCTGAGCTGGCTGGGATCTGACCATATCAGGGCAGTGTCATTCTCAAAGGAGACAGGAGTGGGCAAGTTTGCACTAGGAAGCTTAAATAGCCCTGCCAACCACTATACCATTTAATACCAGAGTATGAAGAGAGAAGACAGAACACAGCTGGTTAGGGAGCAGGCATGACATTTCCACATACACATGGGTAGACAACATGGATATGTTCACACATGTCTGGAGAGCAGATGCTCAAGTGGAAGAGAGCGCCATACTGTCAAATCTCTTGGAGAGGTTAATAGGTGAAACTGTACTTGTCTTCTGTGTACATTGATGCTTATGCTAGAGGTGTTGAACGATCCCAGTGCCTAAGGAGGCCTTGACCCATGAAGTTACAAGGTCAGCCTTTCCCCTGACTGAAATATAGAGCAAGAGCTGACCTACAGTGACCTATTTTACTGACCTACAATACATTCAAGAAGACATAGTCTCAAGGAGAGGGGAAGTAGAGGCCACTTTCCTTGTTACTAAACAAAGAAATCCTGATCAACTTACGGTTTTGGTTGAGAACTCAAAACCTATCTTACAGGAGATACTTGGATACTTGAATTTTAAATGCAAAGTAATAGAAGCAGGGCTTTGAATACACCGTGTAGGGCCCTGTGGGAGAGCAGATGAGGTTTTCAAAGTTCCCGGGCCAGCAATATCAACACCAAGTGAATCTTTTTGTTCTACAAACCTTAGTTCTGCCGAATGAGAAACAATGGGTAACTCCAGATGAGCAAGGGGATCCTGACAAGCTTCATACTATTGAATGTCAGTGGACAAAAGGCTGAGATAAGGCCAGTGTTACTTTTAGATATATATCTAACCATCTGGATAGATCTTCTATAGTTCCTTCTGTCTTCTCTCCAGAAGTCTTCAGGGTTCACCATAGATAGATAGATAGATAGATAGATAGATAGATAGATAGATAGATAGATAGATAGATATGTACATACACACATACATACATATATATAGATAGATTTAAGATCGAAGGTCTTCACAACACATAGAGTTGAAATAACCATGAGGAGGCATCTATTATTGGTCATATGACAATTTTTGGATCCTTCCAACACATCAAATGTTATCCTAGACTCCTGAGACTCAAGTGCTCAGGACTTCCATAATTGTCAAAGTCAGATTTTAAACCCCACCTACACAGACTAAGACATGGCAGGGAGCGGGGGGACAGAGGAAAACTGTTACTTGGCAACAGGTAAGAGGGATAGAGGAGCGAGAGCTGACCAAGCGGGAAGTAAAGTAAGGCAGAAGAGATGTAGACAAAAAGAAGAGCCTGTGTAGCTTCCTTTGGTTTGGCCTGACAGTGCTGGTTTGCCAGTGTACGTAGTCTGCCTACTCATAGGTTTAACGCTCCTTTAGGAGGTGGCTCTTGCCTCTCTTCCCCACCACCCCTGATTTCTCATTTCTTTTCTTCCCATCCTCCACATCCTCTTCCCACCTCTTTGGTTGGCCTACGGTCTCCAGTTGTCTTCATGGATCTCACCGAGCTTCGCTGGGGACCTTTCGGATCTGGAGCACAGGACAAGCACACATTGAGGACAATCTGATATGAAAGCTCAGCAGAGGGAGGCAGGGATGGAGTAAGCAATGGCTGTCTCACAGACCCTCCTCAGGCTCTAAGTGACCATTCATGCTAAGCTAATGCTTTGCTTTCAGATGAATAGCTGCATTTGATAGAAAGTTTATCCCAAGCTCTTTGGCTTATTACTCGATTTTCTAAATCAAATCAAGTCTGGTTCCAAACTGGCAGTCATGGAGGTAGAGAGGCAAGGTTGGAATCCAAACTCCATATTTACAGTGGCCTCCCCACCCCACTTCTGCAGCTCTTACAATGTTTAGATACAGTTTGGAAGATTGGATAATGTTTGGAAGATTCAAAGAGCTTGTGCCTGTGGCTTAGAGACCAAGACCACCTTTGGTGGACAGCTCCATCGGTTCCTGAACACGAGATCTTGGCAGAGATGGGGAAGCTCTGTACGTGAGGCTTCTCTCTAGGCGACATCACACGGGGTGCTTCTCTGAGACAGTGCTCCCCCAAAAGCTGCAGCTATGGAATAAGAACCTACTGACCCACTCCTATGCACCCAGCTTTGGAGCATTGTTTTTTTGTTTGTTTGTTTTGGGTTGTTTGTTTGTTTTGTTTTGTTTCTCCATCATCTATGAGCAGAACTAAGTCAATTCCTTCAACTAAGAGAGATTTAGAGATATTAATTCCCAAAGCACAGAGGAAGGATTGTCTTTGGGCCATTCTGTCTCCTGTGCTGCCACCTTGAACCCCAGAGATAAGAGCATACAAAAGCCTGGCCACTGTCTTTTAATACCAGAAAGGAAGAATTATATACTCAGAGAATTAGCATGTTGGTGACTTAACAAATTAACTTTCTGTATATAGTCCAAGGTAAAGTTTACCTTGCTGTACTAATGAGAGTTTTAACACTTTATTCTTAGAGGTGACATTTTTCAAGGCTCTCATTTCCCTGGTACATTTTGAAGCTATAAATCTAACCCTACCCAGAGGCACCTTCATGGTAGGTTCAGTCAGCATAAGCCTGCCGAAGCAGTTTCTAACAAATTGCCTAAATGCAGCTCCATATTTCTCTTGATTGTCGGAGGCTACAAATAATGACAGAATGGTTGTGGATTGTGAGACTAACTTCATTTCTGTGTAGGTTATGCATGCAAAACAAGCCTACTTTTCAACGCATGAGCATTTCAGCCCATACTATAATAAAACCATCCAATGTTTTCACATAAATTCTAGTCACCAAAGGCTCTAGAACAACCTCTGCCTGGCAGTGTCCATGCTGGAGGCAGAATAGCTTTTAAGTTGTAAAATCTCATCAGTTGATTTTTCCACACACGAAGAATCCCCCAGCAGAGCTCCAGAAATGATGAGCTTAAACACAGCAGTGTCTGGGTAGACAGAGTTGCACAGGTGACAGACACAATGGTTGACAACACACAGCACATAGCTGGCTGTCCATTTAGAGTGCTTGGACATTAGCGAGCAACCAATCTTATACCAGACAAACTGAAAATATGACTCTCTCCCCCAAAACTATGAGAAAAAGCTCTCCTGGCCCCAATGCCTTCCTCCAGCACTTAAAACTAGGTTGGATGCCTCTTGTGTGTGTCACATACTCTCTGAGTCTTACCGCATATGATTTTAAGCATTTTAATACAGTCTGTCTTCCCAACAAGACAAAAAAAAGTACCAAGAATCTACAATTAGTGCTCATTAGGTAATTGTTAGATGGGTACACAGACAAATGAACAACAAAAATCACCACAAAATAAAATGTGGTAAAGGCTACATGAGAACAGCAAACATGGAGTCTACAATAGAATTCATTGTGGTTTCACAAACTAAGATTCAAAACAAGACACGGAAAACAAGAATTTTACAAGCAGAGGCAGGTCAGGGAGCTGTCTAGTTAGCCATGGGGAGTAAGTGTGGAGTGAGCTCAGGAGACCATGGAAAGACAGAGCAAACTCTAGGTGTAGGGAGTCCTAGGAGGCCCAAGTGGAAGGTGAGTCAGGGCCCATCAGGCAGGTGCTGCTTCAAGAAGTTGTCTTTTCTTCATTGTGGCTAGAGCGTACATATTCCTGAGGGGTTCCTGAGCAGAAATTTTGCACAATGGAGACAGCAATCAGCAAAGGGAAAAAATGTTCTCCACAGGCATGCAGAAACCTCATTCTGACATAGTTCCATTTCACTGGAGTCTGTTGAAATAGGCTTAACTTGGAGTGAAATGTACAACCTTTAATTTATACGTTCACTGCAATCAGTTAATTCTAATACCTTGTATATGTGGAAAAACTTCAGCAATCAACCTTGAGAGGATGGACGCTTTCCAGACACACAGCTTTGAGCATGAAGAAGTCATTGTTCTGGGACTTGGTTATTGAGTGCTATGGACATGGGTGAGGGAAAGCACAGCTCCTTTGGTTGAAGAGGCATGTAGGTCTTTAGAAAAATTCATGTATAGTAGCTTGTAATTATTCTTCAATATTTGCCCCTTTCTGAGACTCCTGGTGCCAGTGCTGGTTATTCTCTGCACCGATTGCTACATGTACCTTTTCTCAGATAGTGAGAAAATCAAATTTTATTTCTAGACTTCTTTGTGAGAGGTGGGTAAGAAAGCAAGAGGACATTCTTTGTTGCAGAATTTCAGTGAAGTGACTGCTACCATGGCCAGTTTTTAAAAATAACAGAAAAACAACTCAAGGAAAATTGCACTAGCGACTTGCCCCGCAGGTATTTGGGGTAAACATAAAGAAGTGTGTGTACGTCCACGTATGCCCACACACTAGTACATACAACATATTCACTAATCATAACCTGCATTCACCCAGTAGTAGCTGTTAATGATGTCTCAATTCAAAAAGACCTTGGAAGGTTATAGTAAAGAACAGTGGCTCCGTTAACTTCAGTTACAAAAGAGGCAGTCAGGGAAAACAACAGAAACTTGGTTTTATGGATAGAAGGGCTAGATCTTGATGCTGGCCCTGCTTATAAGCATGTGCAGTCAACTTGGTTCTTGGGAAAATGAAGATGACATGTCTTTCATGTTTTTGTAAGAATCATGTAAAGGAATGTATACCGAGCCCCCTTGTCAATGCAAGCAGGCTATCTTTAGAGTCATAAATGTTAACAACTACCCCAAAGCTTTATTACCACAGGTAAATTATAAATATCCTGTCATTCCTTGGTCATTGTCCTTCCATCCAGCCTTCCATGTAGATAAAGGCATTTTCTCAACCTGACAGGAAGCACTAATGAGAAAACCTCATCTTATACAGTCTTTAAAGGGCTTAAAACTTGAGCACATATTTATGTATTAAGATAAGCTCCTTTTGCTAAGCATGGTGGCACACACCTATAATCCCAACACTTGGGAGACAAAGGCAGGAAGGTCTCTGAATTCTAGGCCAGCCCAGTTTACATAGTGAGTTGAGGCCAGCCAAAGAAGAACACTAGACCCTGTATAAACAAACAAATAAACAAAGACTATTAAGTTTTTAGATTTCTAACAATTTTCATTACATGGCTGTCTCTCCTCTCCCTCTTACATAGACTCTTCTTGACAAATCTTTTGTAACCAAGGGTCTCCAATGCTGCACGCACTCTCTGTAAAATCTCAGCTCATTTGAGTGTGGAATAAAATTAGATTCAGACTTATTGGGATTCAGATTCAGCCCTACAATTGAGCAGCTGCCGCCATTTCAAAGTTTAGAGTGATGCCATTGGATATTAGGTGGGTCTCTATCATTCCTCAGATATTAAGAAAAAACAATGCTGTACCCATTTTTTTTAAGTCTGGAACTCTTCCCGTGTCTTCTACTGAATCTGAGGCTTATGACCTCATGAATGTCTCTGTCTAGCCCTTCCTGTGTTCATGAGGTCCTCCTGTCCTGTTCCCCACCGTGGCTCAGTTCTACTACTGCCTACAAAAATGAACTCCCCTACAACCGACATTCTGTCATATTCTGACCTGTTACTATGGATTTTTCATTGGCCAATGATGGAGGAGGAAGATCTTCCAGGACCGTGCACTTCCTGCCCTTGTTCCTCTCAGGTTCTGCCCTCAGACCATCACATTGCAGGCCACTCCAAAGTACCCCCTTTGTCTTCCCTGTGAGACCAGTACATGTTCTTCCCTGCAAGGCCTCCATGGTTCAGTTGGCTCATCAGGACTTTTTTTTTTCTTCTGAAAAGAGCATTGCGCAGCCCTAGAAAGATAAAAGTACTCTGGTTCCTGCTGACACAGTCTCCTTACTCACCTTTGCTGCAGGCCCACAGGCTTTTCCTGTTTTCCAAACCACAAACACTTTCTCCATCAAATCTTAACTGTGGTGCTTCGTCCCCCTAGACCTGGAACCTTCCCGCCATCCATGTTACTGTGGTAAATGGTTAAGTAGAAAGGCAGGAACCAAATCCCTTCAGCTTGGGAATCTGAATACTAGTCGGAGGGCAGGAGGAAACAACTGAGGAGTGTTGAACAGGAGAATGATAAAGTCTGGTTGTGTTTTCTTAAAGTCTCACCACACTGTTCATGAAGAAAGGATAGGAACAAAGGATGGGGCTAGCACAGAAAAAGCTAGGACAATTGTTAGCAGTCCAGACAGGAAATGCATCTTGAACCAGGGTTGGTATAAAGAGAAATAGCAGAATCAGAAGTTAAAACAAAACAAAGCAGGATTTTCAAATGAATTGCTTTATTCTTTAAATATTCCACTGAACAAAAAGGAACAAAATAGACCCAAAAAAGTGCTTTTAATCCTAGCACTTGGGAGGCAGTGGCAGGTGGATCTCTGGGAGTTCAAGGCCAGCCTGTTCTACAAAGTGAGTCTAGGAGAGCCAGAGCTACACATAGAAACCCTGTCTCAAAACAAACAAACAAACAAACAAAAAACACTGCCCTCTTGAAGTTTATATTCTAGGTGAAGGAAGATCCAACTGGAACTAAGACCTTAAAAACATGTAGTTGTGGTCAAACAGATGGGGGAGGCTGGAGTTGATGCATGGGCAGTGATTGAGCCATGTTTCAAAATGGCGCACGTTTAGGAAAGTGAAATGTAGTATTGGCAAGCCCAGGGTTCCGTTAGAAGAGATTGTAAAACAACCTCAATGATCTTTAAACTTTTCTTAAAGGCAACACAAAGCCACTGATAATTTTTGAGCAGATTCAACATAATCTAAAACTGTTTAAGGAAATTAAAAAGAATACTCTTCAAAAGTAGTCACCCCAAAGAAAGAATATGCATGACCTCTTCATTGTGGGTCAGAGCGGAGAAGGACCCGCTTGTCTTGAAGCTGATGATCTTCTTATTTCATTAAACTAATAACATTTTGTGTAATCTTCTTTAACGTACAATTTTACACTAGTCGAATACCACAGGCCAGTAAAGTGAAGCCTAATATTAAGACTTTTCATGCATAAGCTCTTTTATGTTGTAGTAATTCTTCCTCATTAGCAGCCACAGAGCAAGCTTACAAAGGCTTTCCCTAATTAATAAGGGATTTTATCCCAGAAGTAATGTGGTTTTTCTGGGATCATGGAAAAGATGAGCAGTGAAATAAGAAGCTTCCATGCAGTCTGGTTTGGCCTGCTGCATACCTGGCTTATTGGGTACTACGGCACCCGCCCAAACCCACCATTAGCTCAGACAGGAGGTCCACGCACAGCACCACACTTACAGTTCTCTCTGTGTAAAGATTTGTTTTGCTTTTGAGACACGGTCACCCCATGTAACTTAGGCTGGTCTCTCACTTGTGATCTTTCTCTCTCCGCCTCCTGAGTGCTGGGATTACAGGTGTGCACAGTATGCCTAAAACAATAATTGTGCATCAAAATACTGGCTCAGACCACCAGTTTTCTGTTCCGGAATGGGACATCTGCTATAATACAGATGATATACTGACCTCATAAACCATGTAAAGCAGTGGTTCTCAACCTGTAGGTCACAGCCCCTTTGGGGGTCACATATCGGATACCCTGCATATCACATATTTTTATTATGAGTCACAATAGTAGCAAACTTAAAGTTATGAAGTAGCAACAAAATGATTTTATGGTTGGGGTCACCACAACATGAGGAACGGAATTAAAGGGTCACAGCATTAGGAGGGTTGAAAATCACTGATGAAAAGGAAACTGAAACTCAGTCCTCATGGGAATAGATGATGAATAGGGCAGAAGGGAGGGTGGGACTGGAAGGAGAGGAGGGAGGGGCCTATGACCAAGATGGAAATTGAATTAATTAATAGAAAAGGAGCCTGACCGCTCTCTTCCTCATAGATGGTTCCTAGGGCCTCTGGCAAGGAGTTCTTGGCTGGCACTGAGATGCTATGGTATGGAAGATGCTGTAGGAAGGAAGGTAGCCTTAAGACCCATCTGAAGGAGCTAGGGAGAAAGCAGAGTTATAGCCAGGCCCAATGTGCAAGGCCAAGGTGCAAAGGAAGCGCCTTCAGATGCCCCGGGCCCTCAGCCCTCGGTAGCTTCTGCCCTGGGACTCCCTGGCTTCCCACCCCCAACACCAGCAAAAAGGGGGTTTTGTGCCGGAGTGGGATAGGGGCTAACCAAAGGGACAGCCTTCCCTTCCCTGGCTGAGGCTCCCTCACACCTGAGCAGGATCCTTCCTGTCTGCCTCCTTTGATTTTTTTTTCCCTTTAAAGAAGTCCACTTCATGTATAAACTCCAGAGCTGAGAGCAAGAAAGTGTAAAAAATCTAATGTAAATAGTGTATCGTGAAGGTAAAACCCATTTACATTGCAAAGATAAGTCATTTCATCTGTAACCCATTGACGGTTACAAGAAAACAGATCTCTTCGCAAGCAACTAGGAGAATACTATGAAGAAATTTAAACAACAAAACATGATTTTCATATATGCAAAGAATTGTTGTCAGAAAAATACAAAATGGCTTGCTTCTTCCTGGCTGGACATTGACTAGCCTTTCCAATGATCTTGGCAATTACTCTGCAAAATTTAATTAGCTCACTTTCTCTGGCTTAATTTTCTGTATAAATTGAACAAGTATTTAACCTTTAGTCACCCCACCGTTTGCCGTCACTCCTTGTTTTTTCAAAAGTGTGTGAGTATCTGTACTTCATTTGTTTTTATCCTTTGGGACAAAATGACTTCAGCCACCAACTTCGCCAATCAGCTTTGGTACAGACAACACCACTGTGTTTGAAACATTTCTTAGGCGAGAGAGAGAGAGAATGCTCCTCAAAGGTAAAGGGAAAAAATGATTAGCAGGATGCAAAATAGTCCTATGGGGCATTTCCATTTGTCATTCTAGCTACAGATTTCATGAAAAATCCTGCAGCGTGACTTACTATATGCACCCTGAGTACTCATTCAAAAAGTTTCCAGATTTGGCTTCATGTGGTCCCTTCCAAGAGATTTTGGTTAGCCTTCCAGAAGATGAACAATCTCAAGAGTTTCCAAGTGTCTTCAAAATATAATCCCAGTCCACAGGGTTTGCCATTTCCTATTTCAAATAATTCAGGCCCCGAAGTCTGCACTTTTCTTCCTATCTATATATTTGGGGGTAATCTGTAGAAATGGGAGCTGAGCACCCCATGTACACACAGGGACCCAGGGACTAGCTAATCTGAGGAGAGACTAACCTGGCATCTTCTGTCCCCAAACTCTTTTTTTAAAAATGTATATTCCAAGACTCAAAATAGTAAGCACAGCCTTGGGTATCAGAGTTTAAAAGAACAAAAGGTTAAAAAGAAGCGACTTTGGAGGGGAGGATGGAACTAAATGTTTTAGGCACAGAGCTCCCGTTCTTAATGTAGACCACAAATTGCTTAAGCCTGTGATCAGGCTCAACTGTGGCTCCCAGGAGGAGTGCCATGCTGGCCTAGCCCTGAGTGGCAGAGCTTGTGGGAGGGTTATGTGGGGAAAGAGCCGCAGTGCAACTTCCGTTCTCTCTCCAACTTGAATGAAATGTAACTGCTCATTCGGTTACCTTAGGGTTAAGGCGGAGGAGCGGGGGGGGCGGGGGGCATGTGCACTTTTGGATACAGCTGGAAACCATTAACAACTCTGTGAGCATCTCAGTAATTCAGAGGGTGGGTGGCCTGGCAAAGCTCCTAGATCTCCGAGTATAATCACCATCACCGGCTCTTAGCACTGGGAGGAGTTTAATTTCCACCTCCCACCCGGAATAGAAACCCCCCTTCAACTGTTCTGTTTGCATACTTCCACCGGAGGCCTGCTCATCGCTTCCTGTGAACAGCCTGTTCCTACCAAGGTAGCATCAATTCCTAGAAAGCTCTTGGCAGTTTTACCTCTACAGAAAGTTTACCTTTCCAGTTCAGCCTTCTGGTGTCACAGCTCACAGCAGAGTTGTTTGTAGAGACAAGGGACCCCCTTGCCTCTGAATTCTTCCTTCTAAGCAGCTAAATGACTTTTTTGCTTTGTCAGTCCTGATCCCCGTTTAGTGTTATTCAGCATCCATGTGAGCATGTCCAGGCTGAACTGAGTTTATGTTTTAGAATCATGTTTGGAATCTTATCTAAAGAGCAGGTCTCAGAACTGAACACATTCCTAGCTATAGAGACACCTGGGACAGACTTGCTCTTTTTGTGACTGAGTCTCACTATGTAGCCTTGGCTGGCCCTGAACTTGTTATGTAGAACAAGGTAGTCATAAAGATCTGAATACCTCTGTCTCCTGAGTGCTAGGATTAAAAGAGTAGGCCAACACAACAGATCTTTAAGGCAAGCTTCTTGAAGTCCCACGCACAACCTTTTGGGTCAGAAATTCTCATGCCACTTGGATATATAGCTATATACAATAGATATATAAGTGATATACTTACTATAATAATCATAAAAATTATTTTAGGGCAATTCTTTCATATTCATATAACTTCAGCATTTATTAAAGACAGAAGCAAATTTACATGTTAATGAGAGGAATATGCTTATTTATTTCTTACACTTTAAGAATTAAATCTTACCTAAATACTTGACACTGTAGAGAATCTTCAAAACTTTGCAGAGTTGACCAACATTTGAAGTCTGTAATCATCCATACTGGGAGCTCTGTTCCTTGTGCATATGTAGTCCAGCAGCTTGGAGAAATGCTTTGGCAACTGAGAGCCCTCGTTACTCTATCATGAGGACCTGAGTTTGGTTCCCAGCACTCATACTGAGCAACTCACAATCACCTGCTCACACAGCAAGGGATCCGATACCTTCTTCTGACCTCCTCAGATCTGAAAACATGTGTGCATACACACGTACACAGACATGTAATCTCATGCATGCACATATAAATAAAATTAAAATTTTATCATATTTTCCCCACCACCACTCAACTTCATGTTTTTTTCTCTCTTTTGGTTTTTTGAGAAAAAATCTCACTGTGTAAACCAGGCTGACCTGGCACTCACAGAACTGTGCAACCCACAGGTTAGGGATCTGTGACTTGAGGGACCTTTCTCTTTTTGAGGAAGGAAAAGCTTTGTAGAGAGGAAGCATCCAACTCCTCTTCAGACATTGTCGGCAAAATGTGTTTTCACCTTGTCCTCGGGCAAGCTTTCAGCTCCAGAAGCTGTGACAAAGAGAAAGAGGCAGGAGTCAAGACTGGATGCACTCCCCTGAATGCCCAATGGGGAGTGCCAATCTTTTCACATGCCGAGGCAAAAGACATCTAGGCCAAAGAAATCCTCTAGGACCACACCAAAAAGGTCACTTTGAATATAATTCCCCCTGTCCATAGACCCTCCGTGTCTTTCCACATCCCACACAGAACACGAGTGCTCAATCCCCCTCAGCCTGACCCTGCCTAGCAACTTCTCTCTCCCCCTCCTCTGCCCAGAAGGCCAACCAACCTCAGTGATCTCCGACTCTACGATGCACATTCCCCTTGTTTGTTTTCTTTAAAAGTTTCCTTTTCCTGTGATAATCACAGAACATCTGGAAAACCAGTAATCCCCCCCTTCCATTGATTCCAGATAACATTTTGATCACTGGAGATGTTAATTAATTGTCCAAACAAGAACAGAAGTTGGCCTTTGTTTTCTGTTTTTGTTTTTTTCCTTTTAGCATGTTAAATGTAATGGATGTCATTGTTCTTTGCTATTTCTTTGCCCTCATTATATGGAAGGGATGCAGGGACAGTTTAGATTCAGACTTTCACAGATTAAGTAAATGAATACTTATGACCTAACAATGTCACCTTAGATATAAGCTGACACTGCTTGGGGGTAATTTTGACCTCATTTTGTATTCCCAGCTGTGCCTCAGATCAACTGTGATGTCAAAGCTGGAAAGATCATCAATCCTGAGTTCATAGTGAAGTGTCCAGCAGGATGCCAAGACCCCAAATACCACGTTTACGGCAGTGGCGTCTATGCGTCTTACTCCAGTGTGTGCAGCGCCGCGATTCACAGGTACTGTTCAAAGTACTGATCAAAGTACTGTTGGGGAGCCTCTGGTGCGGGGCTGCTATAATTAGCAAGCAAAAATGTAATGTACAAATCTAGTTGAGCCCCCTGCCTTCCATTTGCAAGTTTGTCCCAGAAGTCATGCATGACCCTGTGTCTCCTTTCATGGCACACTTAGAAAAACTGACTGAGTTATTCCCCTGCCTTTTTCAATTTTAAGTTTATTATTTATGAATATTGCAAATAAAAATGAAATCACACACCAAAATCAACAAGGCCCCACAACTTAACAATCCTCTCCACTTCTCTACAGCTTGAATAGGCATTTGGAATGGAAGCTGCGGAGCTTCGTATCAGAGCCTTACTTACACTATTGAATATATTTTTATGCACATATGCATCACTAAAAACGAAACATCGTGTTCTGAATCAAACCAATAACAGATATGGACAGGTGGGTCCAGCACAAGAAAACAAGAAAGACTAAATATTAGACTTTGAGGAAGAACTGAACGCAGATAAAAGACATGAGTTATGGAAGCAAACAGAAAGCTTGTCATTCTTCCCACTTGTATTCTTTCATAACCATAGCAAAGAAAATATAGTTCTTGATCCTCTTTTATTCTACCTATGCTGTGCAAGGAAACATTAGCAGTGACCAAGAGTTAGGAGTGAGTATCGGAGCTATGATGACGAACTAGAGACAGGAAAGGGTGGCAGGTGTCCGGCTATAACTTTGGGATTGGGGAAGAATGACAAGAGACATGGCTTGCTTTGAATTCAGTCACAGCTTAGACGAGAAAGTCAAAGTGACCTCGACAGAATACTCAGTCTTCTTTTCTGTAATCTGGGAGCCAAGCACAGAGAAATGCGTGTGTAATAGCTTTGGTGATCAAGTTAACGTGCATATGACAAACACTTTTTTTTTTTGTCCAGCTACTTACTCACCACAACAGTTCCTTTTTGAAGTATCTGTAACTACTGTTAGGAACATCTTCAAGATAAAGACATGGCCTTTGTAGTTACGGAAACTTATAATCCAGCATTTGGCAGGCAGGAGAATCGGGAATCCTAGGTTTTTGTCTATTGCATCCAAGGCCAGGCTGAGCTACATGAATCCCTGTCTTCAAAAACAAAAGTAAACAGACAAACACACAGCAAGACAACAGATGAGTATAGTCTGAATAGCTCTTCTAAAGCTACATTGTCAAGCATCGGAGTTAGACTGTAACCCAGATCCAGCTACAATATGCCTACTCCTAACTGCTGCCGGAGCAGCCTTGGATGCAGGGTCTCAATGCTAAATCGTGTCTGAATCACTCGGGCCTCTTGCATCTTTTTCCTTGTCTTTATTTGCACAAAAGGTAATCTGGTTGTTCTGTCAAATGAGGAGATGGTATAAAATCTCCTTTGAAGCTTGCTAGTTATTACACTCTGATGTTCAGAGGAAACAAACAAAACAAATGTCCACAATGAAACACTGTGAAAAAAGATACAGTGTAAGAACTACCAGTAGACTACATTAGATTTCTTCTCCTTTGCCCATATGATGTGAGGGAATTAGGTGGAACAGGACTATCAACACTTATTGTTTTTGTTTTTAAAGGAGAACAGAACCACAAGAGTGAATTTGACCTCACCGAAGATATCATCTAAATGTCAAGTAACCTTTTGCTGCTCTGATTCTTTCCTTCCGGCTTCATTTCAATCCTTCATTTCAACCCTGCTGCTAGCATTTCCATTTGTTAGAAAAGAAATTTAGGCACAGCAAAGTTAATGTGCTTGCTATTAATTGACCAGTGAAGAGCAGGACTCCATTATGTCCCTGACTTCTAGCCCAGAGCCCTAGGTCACACATTTACACAAGAACTAGGGAGGGAAGGGGCAGTACTACTCAGTGAGGGAGGTGTATGTATATTTTGCAAGAGTCATGACTAGAAAAAGCTTTAAGAAGAATGAGCACATGCCTAGCGAGAGAACTGAGCAGTGTGTTCAGAGGAACAGGGCTCTACAAGCCCAGTGTGCAAAGTGGGATGTCAATGAAAAGAATACAGATGAGGCAAAAAGAAAGGAAAGAAACAAAACCAAAAAAAAAAAAAAACCAAACAAACAAAAAAAAACAAGGCTCACTTCTTGTTTTTGAGCAACCCCCGAGGGTCTCTGTGGCTTCCTTGGCCCAATGTCTGAAAAAGTGGAAACTATTCAGAAGGAGGTATCACTATCCAACTAGAGGATGAATAGAGGTCTTAAGGGACAAACAGGAATCTGGGATGCTACTAGCCTTATTTTCCACAAACAAAATCTGTTTTTCGGGAAGCAGGATTTGAGAGATAGCACGAAGAAAAGACCTTAGTCCCTACCCTCCCAGGGTCTCCCACCCTCAGAACAGGAGATGAGAAAGAACAGGCATGGGTTCAAAACTTCAAGTTAACTTGAATTAAAGGAATCAATATTCATATACCCTATCATGTACAGATGTTTTCTCACAAGCCACTTATTCTAGTCTTTCAAAACACAGGGCTATTTGTCACATTGCGGTATCATATCTGGGTTCAGTATCATCTCAAACTGATCGTTGGTTTGTTTGTTTATTTATTTGTTGGGGAGGTGCACATATGCCCTGTCCTGTGGGTCGAGCCCAGAAGACAAGTTTGGAGAATTCTGTTCTCCATTCTTACTGCGACAGGGCCTTTCTTGGTCCTGCCA
The DNA here is from genome assembly GCA_028658305.1 of Pachyuromys duprasi. Lineage (NCBI taxonomy): Eukaryota > Metazoa > Chordata > Mammalia > Rodentia > Muridae > Pachyuromys > Pachyuromys duprasi. The sequence goes on from CM053755.1 coordinate 38,864,080, forward strand.
TCCTGCATACTTTAGGCTAGCTGTCCCATGAGCTGCTTTGAAGCTGACTCTACCATCTGCCTCCCACCTCTCAGTAGAAGTCCTTATTACAAATGCATACCGCTTCAGGCAGCTTTTTCTTACACGGATTCTGCTCTCTAGCTCAGGTCATTGGATTTGGTATGTGTCAGAAATAACATCAGAAATACCATGCAAAGGAACACACACACAAAGCAAAGGCAATTCTTTCTGTAAAAAGGATGTACCAGGACCCAACTTGAGCTAGTTACACCCTAGGGCCAACATGGTTCCAGCATTTTATTCCTGATATGGGTTGTGACTGCGTCTCATCCCTCTTGTGAAGCTTGAGTTCACAATCTGACTTTATTGGCTAATCCATGAGAAGGGGACAGGGAAGGCTCATGAAATAAGAGTCCTTGCGGGGCAAACTACTTTTGATGAAAGAAAGAAAGAAAGAAAGAAAGAAAGAAAGAAAGAAAGAAAGAAAGAAAGAAAGAAAGAAAGAAAGAAAGAAAGAAAGAAAGAAAGAAAGAAAGAAAGAAAGAAAGAAAGAAAGAAAGAAAGAAAGAAAGAAAGAAAAA
>CM053755.1:38864760-39001939 GCA_028658305.1 Pachyuromys duprasi
AGTTGGCAAGCACTTTTACCCACTGAGCCATCTAGCAGTTATTAACCCATATATGTAAAGGCAGAGAGGCAAGCACTTGGTCAAAAAAAAGAGAGCTCTTCCTAAGATGGGGCAATGAGGATCTCTATGTAAGGCCCTCTTCCTGAAGATTTGGAATGTATGCCTATCATCAGAACAGCTGCCATTCAACAGTTGGCTCAGTGGCTTACTCTCCCTCCCTGAGCTGGGGAACTGGCCCTAAGCTTATCTCAGACCCCAGGCATCAGAGTCAGGTAGAAGGTGAATGTCGAGGCCATGCACATGTTTGTGCAGAGCTGAGATCAAGCGATAAATTCTCCACAAAGGCGACAGAAAGGAGACAGGTCTGATATCAAATCTCCAATGTCAAGTCAACTGGCTCATGAAATCCGGAAAGCATAACAACTGTTTTCCCAAAGCTGGTATAAGAGCATCCTGCCCCAAACCACTGACAAGTCTCCTTACCCAGAAAAATAAAATGTTATCCTTTCCATAGGAATTTTTTCAGGGGCTATAGAGATGACTTACTGGTTAAGAACAGGGCTTGTTCTTCCAAAGAACCCAGCTTTGATTGCCAGCACCTACATAGGGGCTCACAAACATCTGTAACTCCAGTTCCAGGGGATCTGATGCCCTCTTCTGGCCTTAGTGGGCACCAAGCATGCATATGGTACACATGCAAGCACGCAGGCAAAATACCTAGACACATAAAAACAATTTTTTCAATTTGTTTATAAAAAGAATGTTCTTATTTATTTAAGAAACAAAATTAATTCGTAAATCTTTAGAGGTAGTGCAAGACAGTAAATCACCAAGTATGTTATGAGAACAAAAGCCTAAGAGGGCTGCAAAAGCAAGATGGTGTCAGGCTCTCTGTGAGGAAGGACACGGGCGATAGAGGGGCCCAGCGAAGGCAGCAGCACAACGTTTCCCATGTGAGGTTGCTTAGCAAATAGAGACTAGCCAGACCCCATGGTGGAGCAGCAAAGGCTACAGAGAATGACTAGAAATTGGAAGAGGGAACGTGTGCGCGTGCGTGCGTGCGTGCGTGCGTGCGTGCGTGCGTGCGTGCGTGCGTGTGTGTGTGTGTGTGTGTGCATGTGCGTGTGCATGTGCGTGCACGTGCTTGTGAAGCCTAAGTACCACAACCAACAGGGAGAAATCCAGGGTGTGAGATTGGTGAGACCCACATGCATGCAAATACCTACTGCAACGGACTAGTTACAGAATCTTCAGTGACTCGTGCACTCGCTCACAGGAGCAGCCTGTTTCTATGGAACAGGGAACAGCAACATTTCCTCCATCCCATAACTCTGAAGTTTGCTAGGGGGACACAGTGAGACATGTGTGAGATGATTTTAAAGCCGATAAGTGTTTTACATGTCACATGCTTCTTCATGGCCATCAGGAATTTGAGTGTTGAAAGTTGCTGAGTCACGGAGCAGTTGGGAGGGCAGGAAATGACAACCTCACCCCTGGGGAAGGAAGGATCCGTATTGATGGAAACAAATCCTTCTACCTTTTTTTTTATTCTTATGCCGTAAATTACAGATGCTCAGAGGAGCCATGGTTGACTCCAGGGAAAAGTAATGACATTGTAAAGGTGCTATTTAGGACGGGGGTGGGGGGGCTCCTGCCTAACAGATGGATATGCCAGCCCCTACAAATCAGGATGTAAAACCGAGTGAAAACCCTAGAAATTAAAGAACAAATTTCAGTCTTCAGGGGATCCTTTCCTTTTCCTCCTTCTCCTCCTCCTCTTCTACCTATTCCTTTTCCTCCTCCTCCTTTTCTGCCTCCTCCTTTTCCTCTTCCTCCTCTTCTTCCCCTTCCTCCTCCTTTTCCTCTTTTCTCAGTGCTGAGACTGGAGCCAAGGGCATCACACATTCGAGGCAGGCTCCCTACCACTGTGAACCCTTGGCCCTGGGGATTCTTTTCAAATGTGTTTAACTTAGCTGTGCATTTTCCCTCTCTAGTGGTAAATCAAAGAACCACATACTTTTAATAATCTTATCCTGCTCCTTCAGAGTGACTGAATTCACTCTGTGATATCCCAGAGCCAAATTAGAAATTTTCAGGCACAAAGCTTTTACTTCAAAGAATCAATGCGAAGCTTGGTGTAGTGGCAAATGTCATAGTCCTAGGTACTTGGGAGGTTGAGACAGGTGAATTTCTTGAGTTCGGGAGTCTAAGGTCAACGTGAGCAACATGCCCGAGAGCAACAAGAGAAAGGAAGAATCATTAGTAAACCAGGCATGGAGAGTGAGGCAAGAGGACTGGGAATTCGAGACTAGCTTGGTCTGCATAGTGAGCTTCGAGGCTAGCCTGGGATACATAGAGAAACCTTGTCTCAAAAGACAGAAAGGAAGCCTGGCACGGTGGTGTACTCCTGTAATCCCAGCACTCAGTGAGGCAGAGATAGGCGGAACTCTGTGAGTTTGAGGCCAGCCTGGTCTACAGGGTCCAAAACAGCCCCCCCCCCACACACACACACAAACCCTGAGGGCTGGGTGGGAGAAGTAAAGGAAGAAAAATGGTGTGGGACTCAATTGTATGAGGTTGAAGTCTGACATTTTCAGATAGCCTCAAGATCAGACAAAGATGCTAGACTCCATTTTCTCAGCAGGGTAAACGTAAGGAGTGTCACGTAGCTCTCAGAGAAAGATCACGAGCCTGACCCTTTCCTGATAGTCAAGGACACGGGGATTCCCGGAGATACCCACCCTACGCTAATAAGATGCCTTGATGTCTTGACTTTCCAAATGACCTGTGACTTTACCTGGAGCTCTTCCCCCACCCAGAGGATAATTAAGTACTCTTATGGTAGGACTGTTTTGGCACATGTAGATTAAGTAGCCCTGGCACCCCTGACCCCGACGAATCAAACACATTCACCCTCGGAGCCCCCTCCTCACACACACACTGGCCCAAGCTTTATACTGCCCTTGGTTTCACAGGAAATCAAAGCACGCCTTCCCTCATTTATTCTGGGGAAGAATCCGTGCTGGACACCCAAACATGGCTGCCAGTCAAGCAGCTGCTAGTGGGGGCTTGACTGCCCATTGGCCAGCCACAGGCTGCTGGCTGCAAAGGTGTCACCATTCACTGCCATGCAGCACTGCCTCTGCAGCCCTTGACCTGAGTCACCCCAGACTGCCCTCTGGCTTGTTTCTGGCCTCTGCTCTGCTCAGCACAGCAGCGTAACCAAGGAGCTGCAGCACTTTGATATCAACCTTTGGATTGCCAGGGCTTCCACTTCCACCAGCAATCTCATTCATTCTAAAAGACCTAATTAGTTGTAACACTCCGTGGAAAACTCTTTCCACACCTGGGCCTAGCACACAGGCCTTGCCTGAAAGCACTCTAGCCATTCCTGAGACCTGGGACCTTTGATTCTGTCCTCAGTTCTCCATCTGGAACCAGCACTCCAGGACCACACCTAGCAGAAGAAGAAGGGCAAGGGTGAGGCATGGTGGCACATACCTTTCATCTCAGCACTCAGGAAACAGGCAGGCAAATTTTCTGTGAGTTTGAGGCCAACATGCTCTACATAGTGAGTTCTGAGTCTGCAAGATCGACATAGCAAGACCCAGTCTTAAAAAAAAATAGTAATTTTTTAAAAGGAGATCAGAAATACACAAGAAAAGAGTAGGAATGGGAAAGCTAGGGAACCAGAACAAGAAGATCATGCAAGAAGAAAGGGACATTTGACCTGGTGGTCAGGAGCCAAGTCCAGTGGTGGAAACACCATTTGGGGGTGGATGGGTTGGTTTTGGTTTTCGAGACAGGGTTTCTCTGTGTATCCCTTGCTATCCTGGAACTAGCTCAATAGACCAGGCTGACCTCGAATTCACAGAGATCCACCTGGCTCTGCCTCCTGAGTGCTGGAATTAAAGGTGTGGGCCACCATGCTCAGCGGAAACACCATTCTTGGGGATTGGGCTGCAAGCTGAAGCAAACTTTCCCTTAAGCTCGCTGCTTTCACGTGTCTGAGTGAAGACAGACTCTGCTGTTGCCAGGCAATATGTCTATACTTTCCTTCTGTGTAAATTTGCTTTTTCTTTCTTTTCACAGTGGTGTGCTGGATAATTCAGGAGGGAAAATACTTGTTCGGAAAGTTGCTGGGCAGTCTGGTTACAAAGGAAGTTATTCGAACGGTGTTCAGTCCTTATCCTTACCCAGATGGAAAGAATCCTTCATCACCTTAGGTATGGTCACACCCTGAACACGCTGCTGAACACAAGCATCAGAGGCGACACCAGGATGAACTGTGCTATTGCTTTTTGCTTATGCCCCACCTCTTTTCAGAAATATATGAAGCATTAATTCTAAAAAGTAGAATTATGAAATACTAGATTATAATTACTTGACAAATCACTACAAAGTAGAATCTGGAAATACTGAATGCATCAGTTTCTCATTTTAACTGCATCATAGTTGTCTGCAAGTCCAATCAAACTCTTGAGAGAAGTGAATTACGTTTAACACATTGGGATTTTTGAAAACTGGTCCTTCAGATGGGCCTAATGCACCCTGTATCTAGAACATTTTCCCTTGAGCTCTCTAGGAGATGCGTGGATGGCAGGACAGGTTTAGAGAGGGGCTGAGCCACAATTTCATTTTAGATTATCTAGAATTTTTGTTCAATTAATTGCTTAAAAGATAGCACAAATATACCCATCTTCCTCTCACCCAGAGTCCTACGTGTTAATGTTTTGTCCTGTTTCTCTTTACCTACTTGCGTACCTAGCATCTCAAGACACTTTAGCTGGAAAACTCTGCAAGCATTCCCAACATTTTATCTCCAAGTACTTCCCCATTTCTCACTAAAACATCTCCCTGAGTCTGGAACTAACACTGATGCAGTATTGCCTGATGAAGACTTCTTATTCATGTCTCCAAAATATTCCTCACAATAGTTTATCCTTTCTTGGATCTGTAACATGATCAGAGATTATGCCTAGCATTTAGTTGTCCTACGGCTTCAGTCTCCTTCAAATCCCACACCACCTCACATCTTGTCGTCTTGAATGTTGATGACATCTATGGAGTCTAGGCCAGTTGTTTACTGGTATGTCCTACAGTTGGACCAAAAATGGGCCCAACTGTTTTGTGTGTGTGTGTTGTGTGTGTGTGTGTTTGTGTGTGATTATTTTCAACCTCCATATACATTTCTAAAGATATATTTACTTATTTTTATTTTATGCATGTGAGTGTTTTGCTTGCCTACATGTATGCATGTGCACCCTGTGTGCCTGGTGCCCATGGAGGCCAGAAGAGGGTTTCAGAACCCCTGGAACTGCAGTTACGGACAGCTGGGAACTCAACCCTGGTCCTCAGCCAGAGCAGGAAGTGCTCTTAACCTCTTAGTCATCACTCCAGCCCCGCAACTGAAATATTTTGAAAAGGATAGATTATATTGTCAAATCTCCCTGGTGTACAATGGCCATGACAAAGGGACTATAGCGCCAGTTTCCTTAATTGTTGCTGATGCCAAATTTTATTTCTTGGCTAGTATAATAGACTTCTCCAGGGACAAGATATGTGCAATTAGTTAGCAAACAGGGTGATACTTTAAATTGCTTAGGTAACTTATTTCCCAGTAATGCTTATTCAGCAGTAAGCTGGCCATGCTCTCACAGCCTTGTGTCCTCTCCGGACACATTCAGTACCTAACGATGTGGATGCTGTGTACGTTGCTGTTCCACCCTTAGTGTTAGGAAATGGTGACAAGAAAATAACCACATGCAAGTTCAGTACGGCTACAAATTGTTTCCACGATTTTTAATTGCAGATTAGTTGAATCACATATTTGGATACTATAAAAACAGGGCAAACTGTGACTGCAAAATTATGATTTTTCCTAATTGTGTCAATTCCTTCCACATTAGTGGCTAGGGAACCCCACCCCCCAGCTACCCCCTTTCCCTGCACTGTTGTTTTTAATGTAGATGATGTTCTCATTCAGGGTTTTTTTTTCCTTTAAATTAAAACGTGTATAATAATATCCACCATCCTGACAAATCACCATTATATATTTTTTATTGTCTCCAGAGGCCGGCCAGTGAAAGTTGTTTACTCTGTCACATTTGATCTTGAGCATATGATAGTGTCCGGTGCTTACTTTCCCCTTCCATTGCTCAAGACACCCAGTCTCCTATTTTCTCCAAGGAAGTTCCATAGGATTTAAAACTAGTTTCTAACTCAAAGCTGCCTGGCCCCTCAGCAAGACTGAGGACGAATGTCCTGCGGAAAGAGAGCTGTCTTGTTAGACCATGGCTCTTCTCGACTGGATGGTTTTCTGAGCCCCGTTAGGCATCCCAATCCCCAAACCCTTATTTCCTCCATCTATCAGAACTAACAAAAGTAAAAACAGACCTTTTTTTGGATTCTCCTCAAATCGGGCCATCCCTCTTTCCCTGAGCCTGTTAAATTATACAAATGACCCTGGTTTCTTTATCAGAGCATGGGAGGTATCAACCACATAGAACATTGTAATGAAGCCTTTAAACAAAGAACTTTTCATGGCAGAGACCAAATGACAATGTCAAAGCCTAGCTGAGTAGAGAGAAATACAGCTTCCACATAGGAGTTCCTGCCTAAGCAAGAGTCTTCACTTACAGCTCAGCCTGCCATCCAAGCACGGTACTAGGACTTTAAAGGACAAATTTATTCCTACAAAGGAGAGACAATGAGTGTTAGGGATTTCGTTGTTGTCATTTGCTTTTTGGTTTTGCAATAAAATCGGTTTAATAAGTTTATTCTCTACAAATTTCAACTTCTGTCTCCCCTCATTCTACCTTGTGACATTGAACAGAAAACAATTGTGGCCAAAGATAATAAGCACATGTGCTTACACAGTGAGTAGGAGACCTCTTTCAAATAGATGTTAGGGAGGGCACTGTCTCAGAAGGTCGCAGCCAAGGGTACCCTGTGATTCAGCAGTTCACAGACAACAAGCATAGCCAGGCCATGTCACCTACTCAGAAGGCTCGGGTGCCAGGATGACCTTTCTCTGGGGTTTTATTTCTAATTTTTATAGGTCACTATGCTTCTTTAATTAATCTCCTTTGGGGATCTGGGAGTTGTCAGGGAGAGATGGTGTGTGTGGTTTTGGTCCACACAACTTGTGGACAGTACAGGCTTGTGAGAGGAAAGGCCAGATCCCCTAATAACTTCCTGCTGTCCTTTGATTCACATTTCAGGCAGCTGAGCCAATGCTCATTTACCTTCTGAACAGGAACACAAAGGACTACCCAATTTTAGTCATGAAAAGAATAGTAAAAAGGCGGAGGGAAACCTCTACCTCCCTCTCTGTAAACTCTGTATGGCCCTCAGCCGGGAGGACCCCATCGGGTCCAAACAGCTTCAACCAGGGTCTGCTCAGAGCAGGCCCCAACATAGCTGAGGACTTGAAAATGACCCATTCTGCTTCCCAGATGGTTTTAACTCGATGACATAAGAAGCTCCTGTGATCCAGGGTGTTCGCCTTGTTTGTGCTTTTGAGTGGAACTTACAGGTAATTCCAGAATGAGGTTTCGCATCTTCGTGGGCGTATGCAGCTCCAAACCCTTTTTAATTTCTTTTTTAATTCATTACATCCCTGTAACTTTTAAGAGGTCATGTCATTATTTATATTTTCTCGACTGGAAAAAAAATATAGTCTTGAAGATGATAGCAGTTAATTAAAAGTAGAAGTAAGGGCTGGAGGTGTAGTTCAGTGATAGAACTACTCGCTGAGCATGTGCAAGACCATGGGTTTGATCCCCGGGACCATTAAAAAAAAACATGAAACAAGAAAGTAAAATAAAAATAGGAACCCAGTTTTTCTTGGTCTCAGGCGCTTCTTGAGACCTTACAATCCTTGTGTTAATAGGATGCTTCTCATGTTCCTGGGCCGTGCTCTATCCCACACACTCCATTTTCCATATAGCACCTCCCTGACCATTCTCTTCAAGTCCTTCCTTGTGTCAAGAGATTAATGTTTTCACATAAACATGATAGCCAATGACACACACACACACACACACACACACACACACATACACAAAACCTTTAAAGATGTTTCTTCATGTCATAACTACATGAGACACTGCTTATGGCCCTGGGATCTTATCAGCTACTCACAGACAAAAGAACTTGTCGTGGAGCAGGGAAGAGACTGTCTGCTTTCCATTAGCTCTCTTCTCCTCCTCCTTCTCCTTTTCTTCCTTCTCCTCTCTTCTTCCCCCTCCTCTTCTTCTCCTTCTTTTTCAGAGACAGGGTTTCTCCATGTAGCCGTGGCTGTCCTGGATTCTCTTTATAGACCAGGCTGGCCTAGAACTCACAGAGATCCACCTGCCTCTGCCTTCCAGAGTGCTGGGATTACGGGTGTGCACTGCTCCATGCCTGCTCCATTAGCACGTTCAATTTAATTGTAGAAAGAAAAAAAAAAGCCCATATCTGGTCGGGCATCTCTTGGAAACCAGATGGCTTCACAGGAAATAGCCGTCCCAGGCAATTTCACTTATCCCAGGCTTGATAACTACTTACTACTCTGCCAGATCATTGCTGATCCGGCTCTGCTCACCTATGTCTTTCTTATTTCTGCATCTACTGTGTCCTTGTTTGATAAGACTGCTCTTTCTCCTTACCTTGCACCTAAAGTCTTTCCCCAAGTGACCACCAATGGCTGTTTTCAAGGACGATGACCTATATACAACTGCTTTCAAGTTTTCATGATACCCTGGATTTCAAATGGGTCCCAGAGGGTTTCTGAAAGTGAGAGGCAGCCATCCATCCACACACAGCCAGTCCAAGACCTGAAAGGAGAATGTGGATAACATTTTGCATCCATCTACTATTGTAATTGAACATTCAAAGCCTTATGGGGGGGGGGACCACTTGGCTTACATGTCACATCTTCAGGAGTAAAATAAGAAATTGCTAATTTTAAGCAACTCTGCGTCGTGGAAATTTTATTGCTTCCATCCTATTATTAATAAAATAAATGATCCACAGGAAAACAAAATGGCGCTTGACTTTCTTATTGTAAGCAACAACTCAGTGTGAGGGCCACAGATGTTACTGAACTCGAGAGAGATAATCTGGAAGGAGATAATCCACTTATCATCACTGAGAGATTTGAAAACCAGCCTCAGAAATAAATTTCTCTCTCTCTCTCTTTTTTTTCAGAAAGTAAACCCCAAAAGGGTATAACCTACCCATCAACTCTTACATATTCATCATCCAAAACTCCAGCTGCCAAAGCAGGCAAGTGTTCACATGTTATTTCATCCAAGCTGTCTAAGCTCATAAACACACATTGTTGGGTTTTAGGAGATGGCTTGGAAATTAACATCTCATCCGGTCAGGCCCCGCTGACCCTCATGATGCTCTCATCAATGCCACGATCCTGGCACCGAAATCAATGCGATCAGACAGCCGTGGCTTGCGAGTGAAGGATGTGTTGTTGTTGTTATTTCCAGAATTTGCTATTGTCTCTCTATTTGTGTCACTTTCATTCAGAATGACAGTAGCCTTGAATTTTGTTGTATTGTTACTGTAGACGGTGATATGTATGACCTTACGCCTAGAAACGTTTCCTGGCAACTAAGAGGGAGAAGGCTGCTTCTACTTGGCTCTAAAGCAAAGGGAAGGAGGGACAATGATGGGACTTATTCACTAACAGCAAGATCTGAATCAAGACAAAGCTAACATCAGTAGGGGCTCAGCCTTGCCAGCCACGGTGCTTTCTAGGGAGGTGCTCTGATTCTTTACACTCATGCCTGGGACTTGGCATTCCAGAAACATGGTGTGTGAGCAGATTTGGTTCACGTTCTGCTCATGGATGTAGGCTGGACACGGCTCTGGAATTTTGACAGCTAGCAATTCTTGAATACTTGCCTTGTGCAAGGCACTGTGACAAGACCTTCTCCTGGTAGTTTTTAGTCAGCCGGGATTATCCACCAGTATGCCTCCTTCTTAGTCCTAATGCACACACAGTTTGAAGAAAACACAATCCAGGAAAGTTGAGTAAATTTCCGGTGGCAAAGAGCAAGAAAGTAGCAGCATCAGCATCGAGGGTCAAACCCAGGCAGCCTGGCTCCAAACACCTTTCCAACATCCTCTGGGCCTTCATGGACATGTTGGGGGTTACCTTTCTTTCACCTTCCCTTACCTATACCCTCAATGACTTTTTAAGCACTGAAGTGACTGTGACAGTGATATATTTACTGAGTTGCAAGAATACAGCTGTCCCCGTTCCCCACAGTGGCGTGATGCTTTGTGATATCACCAGATCTTAAGGACTTGCCTTCCTTTGGTGAGGACACAGGGAAGAAGTGACAAAGCTTCCTAACAGTTTCTGTTCGGTCCAGGTCTGCTGCCTCTGCTCATACGGCGATTTCCAGATAGTTAAAGTGTGCAGATAACAGGGTTCTGTTTTATCTATTCTACTCCTGTCAGGTCCCCCCCCCCACCCCCTTTCTTCCATTCCTGGCATACCATCCCAGGGACCAGCAGTCCCTGCACTCAGAACCATGGGTTTCTCTCTGGACTGCCCTGAGGCCTGAGTTGCTGTGAGGTGAGGTCACCTTCTTTTCCCATCTCAGCCTGTAGCTGTTGAGGGCCTTTGGCCAAGAATGCATGCACTAACGGCATTGGTAACCTCAGTGACGTCAAGTGTAGAGAGGCCAGCCATAGCCGGGAAACACCCTGACTTCAGAGTATGTGTGCCAAAACCCTCTCTCTTTTTACTCTGAGGGGACAGTACCTCTAGCCTCCCAGAATACTCCCCTCTGCAAAGGCCTCTCCAAGGGGTCCACAGCCTGCCTGTGGATGTTCTTCCTCAGAAAGACCAGCAGGAAATGGGTGAGCCACTCCACCACAGCTTCTTCAGGCAGCGGGAAGGAAGGGGAGCGCACTCTCACCTAAGCACACCTCCTCACAGCCTCACAGCATGGCTCCTGCCCCCCAGCCCCCTTTTTTCTTCTCCACTCCTTGCTTGGGGAGACTTGGGTCTGGTGACTGTGAAGATTAACCTGGGATGGTCACAAGCATGTAAACTCAGGGTGGACTTTCCTCGTCTAGAAAGTAGTATTCAGATCCTTCTCGCTTCAGCCCTCAGTCCAAACCTGCAAAATGGGAAGGGCCCCACACAATGTCTGGTCACCAAAGCTCTCTCTGGGCCAGACCTCTGAACCACAACAGCCTCAGGCAGGGAATGCCTGCGTCAGATAAAGAAACTGACCGAAGAAGTGTTTAGCAATTTGCTTAAGGGTATAATTGTAACTGGTTCCTTAGACACTCCAATGGATTACATCATCCTAAATCAGGAAACAGTGGTGGGGAGAGCGGAGGAAAAGGAACAGGATCCAAGAGATACCATCTTGAATTTTGAAATCCTTTTGGTTTCAAAGCCATAGGCAGCAGAGGCCTGCTCAACGTTCCCCTTAGCCACACCAGCCATGGGTCAAGCTGAATTGTCCCTACCCACCAAACCTTTGTCTCTATGCTGATGTAGAACCTTGAAGTAGTGCAAATGGGTCACGGGGCTTTCCCTCTCCTACTTCTATTTAAACTTATGAAGTACCCAAAAGCCAACTGTCCCCATTACCACCGCCACCTCAAGCTTCTGTGGCACAGTTCCTCATTCATCCACTCACCGGGTAGTGAGTACCTTCTGGACCAGACCTAGCTAAGTGACAAAGGTACCAATAGCAAAGGGATGCTTGGGGGCTTGTTCCAGTTTTTAAAGGACACGCCCACGTGGGGTGAGTTCTTACCAATTTAAACAAAGTATTCCAGTGAGAACTGTGAAGGCGCGGCCTCACTGTTACTCTTCCTAAGGGATCAAGTTCCTGTAGAAACTGGGTAAAAACAAAGAAGGGCCAGCTATGGCTCAGGGTCTCAGTTCGCAGCATAAAATGCTTCCTAGGCTCTCAGAGAATGAGTTACCCGATAAATCAGGCTAGAATGACCCCACACACACACCCGAAGCATAACCGCAGTCTTCATTGGTAAATTGTCTCACTTGAACCCTGGAACGTATCTGATTTGTCTAGCAGGGCTCACGCTGGGGACAGATATTACCTGAAATTCAAAGGCTGTCTCTCCCAGGCAGTTAACAACCATTAAGCAGGCAGCTGCTACGCTGCTACTTGGCTCCTGGCTCTGTTTGCTCTGAGCTAAATAAAAACAGGTGAGTGTTGGTTTCCAGAAATGCACACACAAAAAAAAAGCTGGGGTGGTACATTCTAGGTGTCACGGCCAGAGAAGGCTGAGGAAATCTGCTACAGAGAGCGCCAGGAAAACACCCTCCTCCCCTTGGCTGTTTGCTAAGCCCCGCCTTGGAGGGCTCGTATAAGGCTAGTGCAGTCGATTTCACGTCCCAGGCATCTCCTGCCCTCACTGCCCGTTCCCACCACAACTGCTGTGTCACCACTCCGGACAGTAAGCTGTGGTTACATCACCAGAGACCTTGAGATACATTCAGGAATTCTCAAGTGGCCAGGGCCCTGTCTTCTGCTGTCTTCCCTTTTTTGTGGACAAAGAGTTTGGGGTCAACCACCCTTGAGTTCAAACCTTGTCTCTGTTTCCATTTGTCCCTGTAAGTGGGAATGCTTCTTGACCTCTCGAAAAGTCTGTTCCTTAGCTTAAAACAGGAACTCTTGTGTCTGCTTCCGGGACTGTGACAACATTCACCTGGAATGCTTATGCAAAAATCCTCCAAAGTGCCAGCCCACAGTAGATGGGCAATGGACCTTAGATCTCCTGCCCTGGTGTACAACCCCGAGGCTCAGAATGAGTTAGTGATGAGAAGACCCCACCCCATACGCACATCTTTCCCCAGAATTCAGATCTCTGGGCATCTTGGCTTCTGTCCTCTTCACCACCAGTAAGGCACACTGCTGTCTGCTGCAGAGTAGGAGGCATAACATCATGTGAGATGTCAACTCCTACCTTATTGGATTCCCGCATGAGCCAAGCACAGCGTGGGTGACTTGTACACCTCACCCAAATTACGGCAGCAGCCCTGTCCCATAGGCATGACTGTCCCCATTCATAAGAGACAGGTCCAGATAGCTTTAGAAGCAAGACCGGAGAAGGTGAGGCTAGGAGCCTAGGCTGCAAACATTTTTGTTTGTTGGTTTTGGTTTTTCTAGACAGGGCTTCTCTGTGTAGCCTTGACTATCCTGGAACTCACTCTGTATGTAGACCAGGCTGGCCTCAAACTCAGGGAAATCCTGGGCTGCAATTCTTATATCAAAATTCCATGGTTCATCCGAGATCTGGAGATCTGGCAAGTCAGCCTCTCTCGGAGCAATTCCTGGTGGCTGCATGAGTAATCCCTTGTGCTCAGCCCCATGGATCTGCCAGGCGTAGGGAAATCTGGGCTCCACCTTCTGCTGCTGAGAAGGCTGCCGGTGAAGCTCTTCTTGGCTAGGCCCATGAGCATCACGCACTGAGAGCCCAAGGCATTTCTGCAAAAGCCTTTGAAAGGAGACAAAACCTCCATATATCTGACACAGCCTGCAGAAACTGTCTGACTGGTTATTATGTCAAATTTCTGCTAATGAATCAAGAGTGAGATATTCAGTAAGGACCTGAGCGAATTAGGAGAAGCGGCATCCTCTTCCTCCACGGTAAAGATGGTTCTAATTTGTGACAGAGAATGAACAAAAACACAGGACCCGATAGATGACTCACGAGTAAATCGATCAAGTATTTGAAAGCAGCTGTGTCCTACCAATAGGTTCATTGGCTGCCCTCGTGACATTTAATCTCTAGCTCTCTTGAAACTGAATATTCACAAACCTAGATGACTGGGTAGTCAGGAGCCTAGGATCTGGCCACTGGGGTAAGAAAAAGATAATTATGATTTTTGAACTATGATAAGTTTATGACAGAAAGATGTTCTAAGCGAAAGCTTTACTTTGCCACATTATGGTTGGATTAATGGTTTGAAAGTAAAAATATACTGCCTGGTTGTTTGTACCTGTCTCTCAAAATGAATAATTGGATCCTGATCCTGGTCTTTGAAATCTACAAGCAGTTCTACTCAGTGGCTCCTCCCTGCACGAAGCAAAGCAAACCTGGGCTCACGTCCCCCTCAAGAGGTGCTAATGCCGTCTAGCACTAGCAGAAGGCAGGGGATCCCTCTTGAGAAATTAAACGCTTCTCTAGGATTTATTACGAATGGCTGTCCTTTAAAGGAAAGGAAATGTCATACATCAGGCAGGTTTGGCTCTGCCTCAGGGTGGTACAGATGCCTGCTGAAGCCCGGAAGCCATCCATGGCTCTTTAATGATTGTCTGGCCCAGTCTTCCGTCTGATTTAAAGATGGCCAAGGGTTGGCAAGCGACAGGGTAAATGAAAATGAGAAATCTGCTTCCTACCCGCAAGAACAGATGGGATGGCTGAATCGAACCCCGATCCCAGGTTTGCTTTTTGTCTGGCCTGTGATTAGCCCCTGGAAGGTGACAGTGTCAGGGTGTGAAAGGAAGCGAATGCCAGTGCTGAGCAATGGGTCTGAACATCTCACCAAATGTTTGTCTGCAGGGCTGTAGTTCTGACACCGTTCTCGTAGGATGCTGTGCCATGTACAGTGCCATAGGACATCAAAGAGCAAGTTGGATGGAAAAAGAGGCATCTTTCGACCTCATTTGCTACCCCCTTGGCCTGCTGTTCCATGTGTCTAAAATGTGCCAACCCTAAACACAGTGACAAGCTAAAGACAGGATGCTATGGTGGGCTGAGAAAGTCCCCTCCAAAAGACACTCAAATCCCTAGCACTGGAACCCAAGTGTGCCCTTATATGGGGAGGAGCACGTTGCTATGTGCCCTTTTGTGGCACATTTCTAATATGATTAAGGATCTTGACAATGGATATTTTCCTGAATTATCTGGGTGGGCCTAACACAGTCACACACATCTCCATAAAAGGAAAGTAGAAGGAAATTACTTCACACCCTGGGAAGAGGAGTCCATATGAAGATAGGACAGAGGGAAAACTTGAGGCTGTTAACCTTAAAGACAGCCACAAACCAACCCAGATGAACTTGGCTGATGCAGGGAGCACACGCTACCCTTGGGCTTCCTTGAAGAACTTCTGGAGCCTTGTGTCAGCTCTCCACACTCCTAGAAACGCCCTCACACTCAGGCCTAAGAGATGGCTCGGTGGTTAAAAGAGCCTGCAGCTTTTGCAGAGGACTGGGGTTCAATCCTCAGCACAGGCATAGGGCAACTCACAACCACCCATAATTCCAGCTCCAAGGGATCTGACTCCCTCTTTTGGCCTTCAGTGACACTACACCTAAATGCATAAAGCCCCCCCCACACACACACACTTATACATAATTAAGAATAGAAATAAAAATTTAAAATAATAGCCTCCCACTCATACTCAGGTAAGCAACCAAAACCAAACTGAGTGAAACAAATCTAGGCCATCATAGTAGAAGGGAACTTATTGAGTAGAAAGAGAGTTTCAGGGTGGGGAGTTGGTGAGAGAGAGCAATGGGAAGTGAAACGATCCCAAATCGGTATATACACGTGAGAAACTGTAAAAGATAAAGCCCCGCGAAGCAATCTAAATCTTCTCGATTTAGGAGAACCTAGGTGGTCCTTTTCATTGAGTTAGTCCCATCATCCCAATTATTTGCAAGACATCTGGGCCAGGAGAAGTCAGCTGACTGAACATCAACTAAACCAAAATTCGTTCTGTAGGATCGAGCCATAGTGAGGGCCCTGGAAGGACCATGTATCCATAGGCCAATTACAGTTAAGATGGCAAGGTAACAGAGAGGGCAAGAGGGGAGAGAGAGAAACGGAGGTTAGAAAGGAAGAAAACAAACCATTGTCCGTGGTGCCCGGCAAAGTAATTTGACCACTACTCCTGTTCTGCCTTTTCTGCATTGCTGTAGTCTTGAACTGTAACTTAAATATGTCATTTAATCTTTGTTTGTTGATTGGCTTATTGCTCTGAAATTGTACAGGCTGTTTATGTAGATTCGACCCTCCCCTGCAACTAGCAAAGGTTTCCGCTAACAGCCAGTGGTGTTCGGTAAACATTGATTTGACTTCTGGTCCTCTAAGTCCTTCAGGCTGTTTTGTGGACACCAACGCAATTCTATCTCCTCACAGGTGAGACCACAAAAGCCTACGAGAAACCATCTATTCCAGGGACAACCACACAGCCTGTCATGCTGACACAAGCTCTAACCCTCCCGGTAGCTGAGGCCACCCACAGAGTCACCTCAGAGCCCTTTGCAACATCTGTCGCCAGCAGCCCCAGACCCCAACCTGTGGGCCACAGGAGCCGGGAGATGGGTGAGTTGGCCAGCCATGTATCATTGTGTACTATGAGAAGGGCATGGTGTATACCCTTAGAGGAACAGCTCTTTTGGAATCTGGGTGTGCAATGCCCAGACCTTGCCCTTTCAGCTAGTGACTAGGAGTGTGTGAGACCTTCACCAAGGTGAGACACAGCAGATTGTGTCTTCTAGGTTCAAAATACAACTGCTGCCGCCAAACCTGTGAAAAATCACCTTTCCTTCATTCCAAAAGCTCCACTGAAAAAAGACGGCAGGCTTCATCTAGCCATTGTTGTGTTACTGGATTTTGTTGATTTCCGTAAATAAGTGGCCCACACCCAGAAGTCTTTACATGTTAAGAATAAAACCAAAAGACTCCCTTCAGGAAGTCAGGTAGTGATACTTGCTTGTCTCGGAGCTTCTGCACAGGCTTCTGTCTTCACCTCCCTAAGATGAAAAGCACCTGGGTCAGTTCAAACAGTTTTCTGGCAAGGGGGGATGGGAATTGCACAATGCGATCACTGTTATCTTGAGGGCTTTCTCTGAGCATTTCCTGTCTGGGGACACATTTTCCTTCTTGGAGCAAGTTCCCAGGACTTACTGTTTTCAGCGTCACCGTTACCACCCAGTCTTCAACCATCACTGCGGTGCAGCAAGACCCCCCTCTTCCCCAGCAGGACCCAGCCACCTGTCCACCCATCCTCTTCCCTTCTACAGGAGAATTTGTGCTTTCAACGCACTGGGCGCTTTTCTAAGCAACCTACACATCTCACTGGATTGTAACAACTCTGCAGCCAATCTGTATGACTTCTGACTTGAACAAATCCATTGTTATGGTGAATAAACTGTGGAATAGGGTGATAAGGGAATGAACCTTAGGTCACAGCAGTGAGGGGACCATTCTTTGGCCAGGAATGAAGCGTCAGGATTAGAGGCTGATGAGCTTCCCTAATGTCTTCAGTAATTAATAAGAACCGTGAGGATACAAACCACCCGTGCATTCCACAGGCTGGGTAGAGCACACGCTTTATTGTATTCTTGTCAAGCATTCCACCGTAAACATTCTATTTCATCGATGCCTCCTAGAATTTGGGACCTAAAGGCCCCAAATCAGAGAATCATAAAAACAATTTTGTGAAGTTTTGAAATACACCAGACATGCTCTTGACCCCATCCTATTCTTGCTATTCATATTATACTAACATTAACTAATATTTACACAAGTTCAGCAACAGAGAATTAGTCTCGGGTGCTGGGAAGCCAGGGCTCACAGGAGTCCCCAGAGCAAGAGCTTTCTTTCTCTTTGTTACATCCCAAGCTCTCGGCTTTAGATTCCTTCCCTCTCTCTATTACATTCCAGTATCTGAATCAGTGTCGTCTCTCCCAGAGGGCGTCAATTCTTATGTAACAGAGAACAGTGAGTGTGCGGCTTGTTGTCTTGGCTATCCTGGCAGCTTGGGATCTTGATGCCAGTTTGGCTGAAAACCCCTCCAAAAACCTGAAGTAGTGACTCCCTACCTGGCATGGCTCTTGTTACTCCTGGCTCTGGGACAGGAGCTTTGGACAGCAGCCTCCCGGCCCCAGGGTCCCCTTCTCATCCTTGCACAGCACCCGCTTCCATGCAACCCACACACTCCTGGGCAAGTCCTGGGCGAGAGAGAGTGGCCTCCGTGCAGCAGCTCCACAGCTGGTAAGGCAGGATCCCAGGCGGGCACGGGGAAGGGGGGGAACGTCTCAAACAGCGCACTGCCCACTCCAAGTCTGCAGCCGTGAGAAGAAGCAGGTGTGAATGTCCAAATGCATTTGTCCATTTAAAGCAACAGTTGCATCGAGACGCTTTTTACGTCCCATACAATCCACCCGCTTAAAGTTTTCACGCAGAGGGTGCTAGGATACCCGTAGAGTTACGTGGCCATCTCCACAATCAAATTCGAGAACATTTTCATCTTCCCCGAAGAAACCTCATTCCTTTGAACCTGAACCTGAGCCACCAACCCCTTGGTCCTACATCAGTTGTTCTCAACCTGTGGGTTGTGACCCAACAACCCTTTCACAGGGGTCGCCTAAGACCATCAGAAAACACAGATATTGACATTGCTCTTCATAACAGTAGCAAAACTGCAGTTATGAAGTAGCAACGAAAACAGTGTTATGGCTGGGGGTTGCCACCACTTGAGGTTAAAGGGCCTCAGCATCAGGAAGTTTGAGAACCGCTGTCTCAGATAAACATCCACCTACCTACGTTTATGAATGAGTCTCTTAAAAAAAAAAAAAGCTTCTGTAAGCGTGAGAATTTTACTTTGTAACTTGACTCCACAGTTCTCAATGTGAACTTGGGGATGACACAGCCTGTTGCAGCCTCACATGACTGAAGCCCATCCCCCTCACCATGTGCCATTGTTCAGTATACCTCCAGAAAGATGGTGCCTTGTGTCCTTTTATAAAATATATTTAATATAAGACCTTATGATAAAGTGGCTCAGTGAGGCCCCGGGGTCCATTTCCAACGCTACAGATGCCCTTCTTGAAGCATTGCTGTTCATACTTGCTGTGATATTTTAACCCAACTACATGAAATAAAATTCAGTAATTACCTTTTAAATTCTAACAAGCTGAGACATTCTGCCAACGATAAGAAAACACTCCTTATAGTGTTGACAGACAACATTGTTGTTCTTGTAAAAATTTTTCCCCTTTTATATGTGGGATTGAAGTGGAAAGATTCTAGGAGTGTGACCGGAGTGTTCAAGTGAGGCTTACTTCACTTAAGAAATATTTACCGAATGCCTACTATGCTTCAGACAACATTCTGGGATCTTGGGCTGTGTGAATAGCCCATCTCAACACTGAGATCCACAGCCGGTCCCTTCCGCTTAGGACACCTGACACGTGTGTAGCGGAACAGGGCCTGTGTGTGTTTGAGACCTGAGAGTCATCTCTGTCCTGCTCTGAGGTCAAAAGCTTCCTGTCAGGCAGAACACAGCACCTTAGACTTAAGGGGTTCTCAACCCTTTGCTACAGACCCTCATGTTGTGGTGACCTCCAACCATAAAATTATTTCATCGATGCTTCATAACTGTGATTTTGCTACAGTTACGAATCATAATGTAAAAATCTGATATGCAGAATATCTGATGCGTGACTCCCGGAGGATTCGTGGCACACAGGTTGAGAACCACACTGCCTTAGCCGGAGGTCGCCGACAAAACAGATACAGAGACAGGCGCTCTCTCAGCCTGGGAAAGAAAGCCAAGGCGTGGGAGGACTCCCAGGAAGGGAGGGCTGGACACAACGTGGCCCTTTCACCGACCCATGAATGTACAAGCCAAGGCCAGGAGTAACGAGCCAAGAACCAAAGGGACAGAGACTCCTCACAGGACAGGCAGTCTCCGTGGGAGAGGCCGGAGATGGCACCCGGTGCCCCAGGAACACCCAGCGCCAGAGAGAGCCTCCAGGAGAGCCAGACCCACAGCTATAGTTAGAAAAGGCTTCTGCAGAGATAGACGATCTGCAAGGCCAGCGGCGGGGTCGGCGGGGGTCTCTCAGATTCGGAAGGCAGAGCAGCGGCTGCTTGCAGCATTGTTTTCCCAGTCAGGTTCACTTTAAGAAGCACTTTGGTGGCCACTGTTGATGTAGCATTCAATGCATGCATCCTGCAGCTAGAGCAGAAGGGGAGAAGAGCATCGCCTAGTGGCAAGACGTAGAAACGACAGGCCCATTCTTTTGCGATCTAGCTCTGGGCAAGGAAGGAAGAGGAGATGGAGGAATAGGGGCAGGAGATCAGTGTCCATCAGCGCACACCTTTCACTCCTTTCCCTCCTCACCAAAGCTGTCCGTCACCTATGAAGGTTTTTCTTCCTTAAGGTGTCTGAATAAAGTTTTTCTTAAAATTCAACCTTTTAAAAAGACAAGCATTCCAGAAGAGAAATGGAGAAAGACTATGATCAGGCAAACTACAGCAGGAACTACAAATGACCAATAAATACATTCTTAAAAACATATTCAACTTCATCAGGGCTCAAATAAGTGGTATTTAAACAGCAAAGTGTTATATATATACACAGAGAGAGAGAGAGAGAGAGAGAGAGAGAGAGAGAGAGAGAATTCATACCGCAAACTGAAGGGACAGGAAGATTTACACATCCATCATTAGAAAAACAGGTAAAGTTACCATAGAGCTTCTCAAATGGGGTACAGCAGAAAATGCATCCCGAGTACACAACGAAATGCTATTCAACAAATGAAAACTCAAACTGTGGCGTTTTCAAGAGAAATGGAGTTGGAGGGAAGAGTAGAGATCATTATTTTCAGTAAAATAAGGTAGAGCACAAAAGAGGAATATTCCACGTGCTCTTTCATATGTGGGATCTAGATTTGTGTGTGTGTGTGTGTGTGTGTGTGTGTTGTGTGGGGAGAGAGAGAGATGCACGTAAAACATGAACTGAGAGCAGGTCAGCCAGGCACAGTGCCGCACTCCTTTGATCCCAGTACCCAGGGAAGCAGAGGCAGGTGGATTGCTGAGTCTGAGGCCAGCCTGGTCTACAAAGCAAGTCCGACACAGCCAAAGCTACACAGAGAAACCCTGTCTCAAAAACAAAAACAGCAACAACAACAACAACAAAAAAAAAAACCTAGAGAAAAGAGAGAAGAGATCTAAAAGGAAGAAAGTAGAGGACAACAGAACAAAGAGGGTGGGAGGGTGAAGGAATACATGTGACTTGAAAATGGGGAGTAGTATTTGAGGGTATGATTAAAGAAAGGGACACCAAGAAGTAGAAGGGACTTGTGGAAGGGAATCAAATAAGAGCATAATATAATGGCATGTATATGTAAAATGTCATAATTAAACCCATGACTTCGAATGCTAACCTTTAAAATTAATAAAAATAAATAACCAAAAAGTGATACACGCGGGCACTGGCTGGCATGAGATTGGCCTGTGGTAGATTGCTCAGTCAAAGACGTGAGGTACACCGCGGGCTCCCCTCCTGGTCTTGCACTTGTGTGTTGTGTGTGAGAACATGTGCACAGAACAAGGGTTGTATTTCTACATGCCAAAATCGGAGGCCAGCAACTGCTGCTGGCTGGGCAAGAAATGGTAGCTCTTAGCCACACATAATATACACAGATAACTTCTTTACCGTGAACCTATGCTATTTTTACGGATTGCATTAGATAACAAAGCTGCTTTGAGTTCATGTCACATAACTGAAGCAAAGTCAGGAGGAAGGGGGAAAAAATCCCACCATGGATAAACTTTAGAATCTTCTCATTACCTCTCCCTTCTTCCTTCCTATGAGACATGGGTCTTTGCCTCAGCTACCTTCTCCCCCAAAGGGACTCTGTGTTTCTCTTTGCGAACTCTGCCGTCTCCCTTCTCCCTGTAAAGCCTTCCTTCAGAGAAACTGCCAAGTAAGCAATGAATGCCGAAATGTGTTTGACTCTCTCCCAGAGTAATCAAGCTAACCCATTGGAGGCCTCTGGAAACGACTGAAAGCTAATGCTATTTGTATCAATTTCATGTTTATGCGGCTTAGGCAAATTGCTAAATGTTAAGTGACATTTCTGTTGAAGGATTGCTTTAACCTCCCCACAAGTTGAGAGGAATTGTTTTTGAGAACAAGGAAATTTAAGGAATATGGCCCTTATGAATAAGGGACTACTTTTCCAGTCATAAAATATGAGAGTGTTTTAAATTCAGTCTACTTTGTTTATTTGTTTGTTTGTCAATCTACCTGTCATTCTATCTGTCATCTGTCCATCTATTTATTATTCAATCTCTCTGTCTGTCTGTTTATTTGTTGATTTATTTTCCATTCCAATGCGGCCTCCAGGGCAGGCTCAAATTTCACAAAGGCTTTGCCTCGGTTCTGACCCTGGTCTGGGCTTGCTAGGCTGGCTCAGGGAGAGAATGAGGTGCACGTTCGTGTGCTGACCAGTCTGACTGTGATTCCAGGTCTGTGGTCCACCACCGCCTACGTGAGCAGCCAACACAGTCCTGGCGCCAGCTCAGGTGGGAAGCGCCCCTCCGCAAGGTTCCAACTGCCCAAATCCTCACCATTCGATTTTCAGCTGACACAGCCTGAAATTAGTTAGGCCAACAGAATGCACTGCCCTCAGGCCCAGACTTGTGAAAAAACCTGTAAGGAAGACATTAAGTAAGGCGGGCCTTTGCCCAATCTCCCAGAGGCGATTTCATGCAGGCTGCAAAGATAATTCCTGGGGACTCAGTAACCAGGCTCTTAGAAGCCTGGAGAGAGACATTCTCTGGGGCTCACGCTTGGGGAAACCGGCTTACGCAGATCAAGGAAAATTTTTATCATGTCCCAAGAAAGGGCGGCTTGGGGACATCTTGCTTGGGGACATCTATTATGCTTCGGGGAGAGGAGCAGGTTCCCTCCCAGGACCGTGCCTCTGAGGAGCACCCCCTGGGGCTCTCTTCTCTCCGTGCAGCCTCTAATGGCTTGGTGCTGCACCAAGCCTGCAGCGGGTTTCTGCAGAGAGGGTGTGGGGCTTCCCACAAGTCCCAGCGGGCTGGCTAAGGACTATGCTATTGCCTTTGAGGCCACGGGGGCGTGAGGACTAGAGGCCGGGACTGCCACGAAGGAAGCTGTTCCTGTCTCCCTCCTGCTGTTTGTGTTTTACTTATTTACTTAAGGGGGGGGCGGTTGTTATACCTGGTGTGTGTCTGTGGACCACGTGTGTGCCTGGTGCCTGCGGAGGTCAGAAGAGGGCTTCGCATCTGCTAGAACTGGAGTTAGGGCTGGCTGTGAGCCCCCACGTGGATGCTGGGAATTAATACCACCTCCCACCGCACCCCACCCTCGCAGCCTCTGCAGGAACAAGTGCTCTTAACTGCTAAGCCACCTCTCCAGCCCCGTTGCTTCTGTGTTGACTGATTCCTGATAAGAGACTAAGATCCATCCCCCATCCTGCCCACCCCCCAACCAGCGTTAACAGGTCTCTACAAACTTCACAACGACACTTCCGCCAATGTGTACTCTGTGATTTTGGCTTCAGAACCAGAACTGGCCAAGCCGTGGGGCATTCTCTCGTCCTGTTCCCCTGGCCAAGATTTCTGCTTCCTCTGCAGCCCCCAGTAGGGGAGCTAACCACAGATAACTCAGCTAGTTAAAAAAAAAAATCTGGACTAGAGCCACTCTCAGCTGGGGACAGCATAACAGAAGAAAGTACTCATTGGCCGTATGTAGATCTGCTGAGCCTGTAGAATCCTCACGGATTCCAGAGGCTGGGTTCCAGAGGTGCCTTCTGGAAGCCTACAGGAGCGGGTATCAGCCTAGGCAAGCCACTTGCTCCTTTCGGTCTCCCATCCTAAAAATGTACATCCATGATCACCCCTGGCTTCTCCAGATGGACTCCAGGTCCACAGAGTTGGGGGGGCGGGGGTACGCCAAGTCACTTCGACCTTCGGGAAGTCTTTGTTTTGTCTCTTCTTAGTAAGAAAGAAGAAGCCGCAATCAGGTTAGAGGACCAAGGGTTTATGTTACTTTGTCTTCTCCAGACAGTCCTACCCCCTAAGCAATCACCCAGGCTGGCCTCTGGGATAAGGTGCAAATACCAAGATGCACCATGTGAATTAGACATGAGTTAGGGGTGGAGAGAAACAGGGCACACTTCCAGGCTCCAGCTGCCCTTTTGTTTCCTGACTGTTTACCTCGTTCCTTTTCCCTAACCAAATCTCCCTCTAGTTCTTTTGTTCTGTGAGTCTCTGCTTCCTCTTTAGTCTCCTTCATGTTTCTAATCCTTGGACCCACAAAAAAAAAAAAGTTTTTAACTCCCTTTTACCCAAATCTTGTCCATTTCTGCAGCTCTTCCCCTTCTCACCAATTAATTATCCTAATTAGCCTTAACTGTCAACTTGACCCAGCCTGAACTCACCATAGAAGGAGGGCCCAGATCAGATTAACCTGTGAATTTGTGTGTGGGAGGGTATCCTGATTTTTCAATGATGGAGGA
This sequence comes from Pachyuromys duprasi, assembly GCA_028658305.1. Lineage (NCBI taxonomy): Eukaryota > Metazoa > Chordata > Mammalia > Rodentia > Muridae > Pachyuromys > Pachyuromys duprasi. The sequence continues at coordinate 38,889,051 of CM053755.1, forward strand.
GGTCCTTGTCTACCACGGGCAGCACCATTCCCTAATCTTGTAGTCCTGGGCTGTAATTTGCTAGCTAAGCAAGAGCCTGGAAGCAAGCCAGCAAGCGCCAGCCCTCCATGGTTTCTGCCTTTGGGTTCCTGTCAGAACCCTAGCCCTGACTTCCTCAATGACAGTCTATAACTTGAAAGTGTAAGACAGACAAATCCTTTCCTCCCAGAGTTGCCTTGGTTCCAAGTACTATGTCACAGCAACAGAGGGAAACTATACCACCATCAACCGCACAACTGCCCTGATCCACTCACACCCTTCCCATAATTCTCAGCATGTCCTTGCATGGGGTCTCTCTACCAGCCTAAAGATGTGCAGAAATGTATAGCCATGAAATCTCACAAAAGCTCCTGCAGAGGGGAGAAACTACCTGTAGACTCTGAGTGAAAGCAGGTGAGCTGTTAGGTCTCTAGCCAGCTCTCATCTCCCACAGGCTCATACATGTCAAGCAGTTCCTCAACTATAAAACTGCCTGACCCTGGAATTACAAAGAATTGCATAAAATGCATCTGGGCTAATGCCCTACCAAGAAAAATAAAAAGAATTCCCACACAAAAACAAAAAAAAACTCTTTGAGGTCTTCAATAAGACAATTTCAGGTCTATGAACATCAACTCATCATTTCTGGAGTCTATTTCTCCAGTTCCCCCAACGGGCCCTTCCATGAGTTGGCAGTGCATGGCAGAACCCTGAACTCAGAGCAAAACACCATGTGTCTGAGAACTACTGCTCCTTTGAAATTAGCACTAGGCAACTGGGCAAGGTCTGCCTCACAGTTGGCCCCTCTCAAGTCCCTGAGCTCTTTCTGTCCTAGAATAAGCAGATCCCTGAATCCTGTCTTTGCATACTTGTGCAAGGCCCCATGGGCTTTTTTTGAGTCAAATAAGCTCCTCTGGCCTAGAAGCCTAGGCCTGGAATTAGTGTTTCCGTGAAAAAAAAAATGGTTTCCAGGTCCCAAATAAATATCTCACAGTGTGTGTCAGAGAGCATCCTGTTTGTAAACCTGAGGCCATTAATGCTTCCCTGGCATGAACTCATTCCCAGGACTAGAAAATGTCCCCAGTGGTCTCTAAAAGTGCCTTTGCAACAGGCTGCTGGCACGCCAATGCCTTGGGCACAGCTGCCGGCCTGTATTCTCTTAGCGCTTCCTGTGTGGGTACAGCAAGGGGAAATCTGAGGGAAATGTGCTGCCTTCCTTGCCTTAGGAACACACAACCAGGAAAGGAGACAGGAAGCTGCTAGCATCTACTAGCTCTGGAGGCCTGCCGTAGCATCAAACTTCCACTTCCTCCTTCAAACTGCACCGCAGGGGACTCACCAGGGAGGAACTTGGGGGGGCTGTCGGGCCACCTGGGCTTCAGGCCCATAAAACTTTATAGCCCTGGTGGCTACATGTTGCAGCTCCCTCTGCAATGGTGGTGATTTCCAGATGTGCAGGGGAACAGAAGAAGCTGAAGCCTGCCTCAGTATCACTTTCAATATGTCAGAGAGGTAGGCGCTATCATCCGAGGTCCTTTTGAAGAGTTAAGCACTTCAGCGGGAGTTACAGGTGACAGTGCCCGGCTGAGCTTTCCTGTTGTGTAATCAGGTACCCTGAGATGCTGAAACAACAGTGGCCCTTTCCTCTATGTGTGTGTTTGTGTGTGTGTGTGTGTGTGTGTGTGTGTGTGTGTGAGAGAGAGAGAGAGAGAGAGAGGCAGACAGAGACAGAGAGAGAGGGAGGGAAGATAGGGAGGGAAGAAGGGAGAGAAATTAGTAGATGGATGGGTGAATAGATTAATAGGTGGATAGATGGATGGATAGATGGATGGATGTGTGGATGGATGGATGAACAGATAGGTTGATGGTTAGATGGATAAAAGGATGGATGGATGGATGGAGATTAAGCTCAGTCTCTGCAACCTGCTGACCTGAGCTCAAACTTCAACCAAGGCAAATTTTTGTGTTCCCGTTTCCCCACTTGCAAAATGGGGTCATCGCGGTACCTGATTCAGGCTCACTGTGCCTTACTGTTTTCAAAGTGCTTCTGACTGACACTAAAGAAGCTCCGGGCAAATGTTAACAATTCCCCACAGTACTTCCCTTATCTGGGAGATGGCCAACCAAAGATCACCACCAAAATAATTCCCTGCCTTGTTGAGTGCCCGTATGTACGTGTCCTTCTTCCAAGTCTTCCCTGTGTCAGCCAGGGCAGGATCACTCCTCACGGCATCGAGAAGGCTATCGGCAAACCGTAGACCAGATGGCTGAGGCACACCCTGCCTATTTTTGGCAGCCTCAGGATGGTCTTCTGACTGATCTCTTCCCACGCCACCCTGTCCCTCCTTGACACCCGAACACAAATGTCCTTTTTTCACTTCTCGTTACCACCAAGTCCAAAATACACTGAACCTCAGCTGTCCAAATATTTTTCAGGCCCTGGCTATTAGATGAATGTGGATTTGTTCAGATTTGTCACCAAGCAAGATGAAAGTGTCACTGATGGACAGGTTTTGGGGAAAAAAAATTAAGAAGCCAGGGTGGCCAGATTAATAATGTGATCAGCATTCTAACTTTCGTGCTGAGGGAAATTTTTTAATTAATTTATTCTTATTAAGTACAGTGTATTCATGCCATATCCCATCTGTACCCCCTCCCTCAAAGGAGGACCCTGGGTAAGATGCTCAATCCTCACTCAGAAAGGCAAACAGGATAGACATCGGAAGAGGGAGAAAACAGGGAACAGGATAGGAGCCTACCACAGAGGGCCTCTGCAAGACTCTACCCAGCAAGGTGTTAAAGCAGGTGCTGAGACTCAGTCAAACTTTGAGCATAGTGCTGAGGAAAATGTTAAGTACTTTTTAAAATAAAACATTTTAAGAGCTTTTTGGGCAAAAACCAGACACACCAGCAGCATTTTTTAACAAGGAAAATAGTGCAGTGCTGATTTCCACCAGCAGGTGACAGTAAAGTAATAAGGGTAAAGAGACAATGTTTCAAGATCATTAGGAAGGTCTTTGTAGGAGCCCACTCAACCTAGCTAAGGCTCGCAGAGGGTCCCATCGACTCCCTCACGGTCAGTCAGTAATGCCTGAACCAGATTAAATCCAGGTCTCGCCACCAAACCTGGGCATACTCGGGTTTGCTAACCTTTTTTAAATCCCCTGACCTCTTTGCATGCAGAAGAATTACGACTCCTATTGAGTGGTTTAGTAGTTCCAACCACAACAGGACAGGTAGCCTTTGGGAGACAAAAGCCGTTCATGTCCTAGAGCTTCTGGGAAGCCTGCAGGGAAGGACAGAGAAAGAAATAAGTCATCTCTGTGTTGTGAGGTTTCCCAATATGTTCTCACCACCCTTGAGCCCTCTTAACCATATAGATTTCCCAAATAAGAGCAGGGGTTAGTGCATAAATCCCCCTTCTTCATCCTTTCCACCTCACAGCCTGTTGGTGCGTTAGAATGCAGGTGCCATGTTTCTTTACTCTGTGTCCTAGTCAGGGTTGCTACTGCTACACCATGACCAAAGCAACTTGGAGAGGAAGGGGTTTATTTGGCTCACAGTTTCATGTTGCTGTTCACCACCAAAGGAAGTCAAGATAGGAAGTCAATCAGGGCAGGAACCTGGAGGCAGCAGCTGATGCAGAGGCCATGGAGGGGTGCTGCTTACCGGCTTGCCCATCACGGTGTGCTCAGCCTGCTTTCTGATGGAACCCAGGACCACCAGCCCAGGGATGGCACCACCTACAATGGGCTGGCCCTTCCGCCATCAAGCACTAATTAAGAAAACGCATTACAGCCGGATCCCAAGGGGACATTTTTGCAATGGAGATTCCCTCCTTTCCGATAACTCTAGTCTGTGTGTCAAGCTGACATGAGACCAGCCAGCACACACTGATTGAGGCACACAATGAGAGGAAACTCAGAAACTGGAAGAAGGGGCCGGCTTCAGAAAATAATCCAGACAGGTGGAACAGGTGTAATTAAAATGGTATTTAAATGGCGCATATTGAATGGTTAGTAAGTATGGATGGGTAGGTGGAAAGATGGAGAGATGATGGAACCTGTGGGTAAAACATTAGCTCAAAACACTTCCGATGGCTGCAAGGAAAATAATTCCAGCTTCTCAGTAAGCGAAGACAAAGTCAGCACACACTGCTTTGTTTGGGTAAGTAGTGACTCCTGGTCTCTAGAAGTATTCAAAAGCCAGCCAGCCACTAAGATACTGGGATTATATAGGGGTATGGGATGCTTTGGGGCTAGACGAGCCTTCCAGGAATCCTAGGATTCCTTTCCATCCATGCCTCTTGGTGAAGAGGGAATGAAGCACACACAATTGGTGTTAAAAACTCCATCAGAAGGGTGTCATGCTTCTTCCTGCAAAACCCCGGTCCATCTTCCACCACTGAACTTCTTACCTGGGCTGGGAAGCAACGTCCTAGCAGGTGCCTTGAGAAGATTTGCTTGTTTGGTTTTAGTACGTTTGTTTCTTTTTATTGAAATTCAGGAGAGATGGATGTGTGGAAGCCTGGACCCATCCTTTTAGATCCAGGTAAGTATCCGGCTGACCTCTTAATCCTAATCAGACCAGATGCACAGCACCGAAGAGCTGGGAGGGCCTAACAGTCCAGTTGCTGGCTCAGGCATCCTAGCCGAGCCAAAGTGGCCTTGCTAGAGCCTTGCTCTTGGGAGCTTCTGGTCTAGGGATGGGCCCTTTCAGGCTTTCCTAGGGGTGCCTGGGCAATAATGGCTTTCAAAAGGGAGAGAGAAAGCATGAAGACTAAGGCTGGCGGTAGTGAGTTCACTGAAAGATGGGTTTAGACCCTCACTTCTCCTGGAACCACGCACTGTAGTTTTCTGTTTCAGAAGGAATGGCTGGTGGTAGCACACACCTTTAGTCCCAGCGCTCAGGAGGCTAGCACAAGTGAATTTTTTAGTTTGAGGCCAGGCTGGTCTCCATAGTAAGTGCCAGGCCAGCCAACGCTACACAGTGAGACCCTGCCTGAAAAAGCAAAACAAAACAAAAATAAGAAAGAAGGTAAAAAGAAACTGGTATCAGGTTTTCCATTCTCATCAATGTGTGTTTGTGTGTGTGTTTGTATGTGTATATGTGTGCTTTTCAATGAATACCACATTAAATATTTGACCTTCTAACAAAGCCTTCCAGTCGTTGGTAGGAAGCAAGATTTTACTGGCAAGGGGGCAGGAGACAAGGATAGAAAGGTCAAACCTCTGAACTTGCCCCCCCCCAACACACACACACACACACACACACACTGATGAGAAAGAGAGATGGAGAGAGAGACAGAGAGAGCTTTGAGACATGTCCCTGTGAAACAACTGGCTGAGAAATACCGTTGAACACCCAAAACAAAATTTCCAAATGATGTGAGGAAGTACAGTGAGCTGGCTGACCTTTAATGGGAAGATGAAATCATGTGCTTTGCAAACTGGAAAAACAAAACAGCAGAAAGCTCAGCGCAGCAAAGAGAGACCGCCACACCTGCCCCCGCTGCCGGAAACTTCTAGAACTAGGAGTCCTGAAAACTGGAAGACCTGAGCCCTGCACGTATTTGATGCAGCCATCCTTGCGGCTTGTGGCTGATTGTCACATTCTGTGTCCATAGCCCTAATAAGCCACCTCACCCCTGCCCAACTGAAACCCAGCCTTAACACCTTGTATCTCTGCCTCTAGCCTTACCTGAGAAACTGTCTTCTCTGACCTTTGATCTGAGTTGTGTTCCCTCTGGTACACAAGACACCCTTCCCAGACTGCCCTGTACATGTCTAACTCATCTTTGTCCAGTGCCTGTATCACCAAAATTTGGCCAAGGCCCAAATGTACTGTAAAGGTTTGGATAAGCCAGACTCATTTCCTGACCTCAAAACTTCCAGAATGTTATGAAACGATCGTTTACACCAGCACATCCGTAATGTTTTCACATAAATAAACCAGGGCACAAATAGAGAGCAGAACAAGGTCCCCCCAAAGCCCCCAAGAGAGGCTGCCGCTGTGTACTCTTCTCAGGATGGGGCCAGTGTAGAGGAGAAGCAGCTATGAGCCAAGCGAGCGCTGGCTATGAATGTCCACTCTGTCCCCTTCCCTGGGGCAAGGCCAGGTGCTTCCTATGCCTGGAAATCACAACCGCTTCTCCTCCTCTTTCCAGGATTTGTGCCAAAAGAAGAACTCAGCACACAGTCTTCGGAGCCGGTGCCCCAGGGAGATCCAAGTGAGTTGACTGACAGCTAGAAGCCCCGGGGCGGTCTTAACATCTGATGAGCTCTCTCTTCTCTACCTACTCACTTGCATTCAGACCCTCTTCTCTCCTACCACAGATCTATTTAGCTTCCCTCTTCTGACACTTTGTTCTAAGGAGACTGGAGGGCTTTTGAAGGATTTAAAGTATGTGCATGAGGGGGAGTGGATGGAGAGGTTTTTTTTTAATGTCACTATGGCAACAGGGTGAAGAATGAGGAGGGGTAGGGAGTAAGAGTGGATGAAAAGAATTGACAGGCCGATCGGCAGGGATTGGAGTACCGAGGGGGTGATAGAAGCCAGGCCTTGGAGACAGAACCAGAAATGAAAGAAACAGACCGAGTCACGAAATACAGAAAAGGAAGAATCTATAGGGTTGGCGCGGGGTAAGAGACAGGAAAGCTTAAAATGATGTCACAGGGCTCTGGAGATGACTTAGCTGGTAAAGGCACTTTTTGCCAAGCCCAAGGTTTCACTCGTGGTGGGGAGAGAGAAGCAACTCCCATGAGTGTTCCTCTGAGTGATACACTGTGCCAAGGCACATGTTCTTCCCCTCACACACTAAGCAAACACATAGATGTAATTTAAGTGACTTGCACAACTAGATGGATGGCACTGTGGTGAGGGACACAGGGTTGGGGACAGAAAGATGCCTTATGTCTGTCATTTGCCATGAGATAGGCAGATATTCAGCCCAATAGCAAGACTGATACTTGGATGGGAGGGGGTGGTCCCGTTAGAAATTCAGAGTCGGGGAACAAGGTGACAGTATAAATATTCTGTCATCCTTCATCAAATGAAAGAGAAAAAGAATGTTAAATGGGTACAAAGTGCCTCAAATTTTAAAAAGAAGTTTAGAGTTGGGAGGTGAACTGTGGTTCAAAGCAGAGACTGTGTGTTAGGAGGCTATTAAATGGGATGTGGATGACAGGGTAGAAAAGAAACAGCACACACGCAGATGCCCCATTCGGCAGGGGAAAGGACACCCGGGAATATCACAAAGGAGGGACCAGAGAAAGAAGAAACAGAGAAGTGCCGTGCCTTCCAGCACATTGAGAGAAAGCACTTGCAACCCCTCCTAAAGCAGCCGGCCGCCAGAGCGCTGTCTCAACTCTGCTACATGTAAGAAACACCTGAAGACAGGCTACAGATGCCCATCTCTTGCCTTGTCCCTATTGTGTCAGACTGTCACTAAGCCTCGCCACTCCCACTATGGTCAGAGGCCAGCAGCATCAGCGAGTTGCCCTGGGAACTTGGAACAACTGTAGAGAAAAGCCTCCACCCCAGACATACTGACTGATTCCGCAGCCAGAGTTACCAGTGGGCCTTGAGAGTGGCTGGCAGTTATTTTGTGGAACCTGAATAACACCTGTGACCCGGGCATGCCTCTGATAGATATTATCCAAAGGTACAAAGTATGGACTTGGTGTATCATACAGCACAAAGCGTGTGTTCACCGACAGCATCATACCATGTGGGACTGTACCGCAGAATTAAGAAAATCAGTGCATTGCTTCCTCTAGACACTGCATCTGACCGTCCTTTCTCATCCTGAACCTTTGCTGTGACCATAAACAAGACACTAATGCTGAACACCTCATGACCCCACCCACTACTAGTACTGTCACCTTCAGATGAGCATGCTGTCGTTTCCATTGAAGAAATGCGCTGGGTCCTAGCCTGTACGTGCCATGAGAGAAGCCTAGTCATTGAGATACCCTAAGAGGCTGGGGGCAGAGGCTTTTGCTTCATAATAGAGTGATTGCCTAGGAAGTGCAATAAGGCCTAGTGTTTGGTCCCAGAAATTGGAAAAAAGAAAAAGTCCTGGGAAGACAAAGGACACCTCTGGGTCAGCCGTCAGCAATCAGGCCAGAGAGCCAAAAGAACTAAGCGGATAAATTGCTCTCTGCAAAAATGAACACGCTGTTCCTGAACATAGTTCAAGATGTAAGAAACTAGAATGAACTTGGTCCGTCAGGACCCAAAACAGATGCTACCAAATCCATGCACTTATTGTTGAAAAGAAATGAATAGGGAAAACCCCACTATCTCTTCCTAGAATCCATTGCCTCTATTTTAAAAGGCAATATTAAACTAACATGCTGGCTCCTGGAAGGGAAACTCTTGTTTAGGAGTGCTTCTCAAGCTTAGGGATCATATTTAAAGACAAATCTGATTCTCTCCGTTTGGGTGGGTACCAGGAGTCAATATTCTTCTACACACTGTAGAGGGTGGTGGGCCGAAAGCCCTAAAGAACATTACTGCCACCTGCTGGCCATAATTCACATTGCAAAGCAAGACCTAAGAAAACACAGCAGTTCTCCGTCTTCTGCTTCATCTCTGCCTTTAGCGGAGTCTTTAAACCACATTTGAATTTCACTTGTTTCCTGAAATCTTCGTCTCAAGGGTTATTCTTGGATACAAGCAGCATAGGAGAAAACCAGCTGGACAGGGAACCCTGGAAGGCGCTTGCATACTTGGAGAGGAAAGCTGAGATTTGCTGAAGAGCTAAGACACACAGCAGCTAGACAGACAGCGTCCCTGTGCCCTCCTCCAAACCTGCTCTGCTTTCAATAGCCATTTCAGCACGTTCTCAGATTCAACTTTTTTTCCACCCACCAATTCTTCATTATCACCCAGTAACTGTTTCTAGCCAGTTCTGCGCCAAGCGTTGTCAGCTCGCAAGCATTTGGTACTTTCAACAGTCCGCAGCGCCTTTGTTAACGGAGGGCAGGCAGCGCCAGCCCCCAGGAAGTCTTGAGTTCCTTATGAAGAGCGTGAAGGCCACGCACAGCTTAGGGACAGGCGCGCTTGTCCGAGCGGTTTCTCCCCGCCCACAAGGGGTATTGGCCGTTAGGTGTTCTTAGATGTTCTAGATCAAAATTCTCTACTCTTGTTTCTCCTTGGAAGTGTTTCTGAAACACTCTAGTCTCCCCAAATGAAAGCATTCAATAATTCATTGTTATTTTTTTTATTAATCTTAAGGCTATATGAACTCCCATCAGGGTCTCGGCTCAGCAACCTCCGATCGCGCTGAGTCAGCACGACTGCAGAGGAGTGTGATTCCTTAGCTCGCGTAGCATTCACTGCGAGGTCGAAACCTTTAGGCCTGACATCCTTTCCACCTCTCTTTCCGCCTTCTTACACAGCAGATCCTCTTACCCGTGGTTGTCTTTGCCACGGATTCGATTGCCTGTCACCAACTGCGATCCGAAAATTTTAAATGGAAAATTCCAGAAATAAACTCCTAAGGTTTTTATTAGTTTTTATTATAGTACATTGGTATAATTATTCTGCTTTGTTATTAGTTATTGTTAGTCTCTCAGTGTGTGGAACTTATGAATTAAACTATATATAAGCTGTAATATATAGTCATACATAGTTACATTATATATACTATATATTCATATATAGTTATATATGTATACATATATTTCATATATATCGTTTGGTTCATTCCAGTGAATTTATATTATATATAAATATTTCCCATTATTACGGGGAAACAACTAAATTATATAGTTTAATTCATAATATATATTTCTCTGGGGAAACAGAAAGACAAGACACCTGGGTAGGAGCACCCGGAGCCAAACAGAATCACAGCATCCCTTTCTACTCCTCAGACTGCAAAGTTGACCTGTCGTTCTTGATTGACGGGAGTGCCAGCATCGGCAAGCGCCGCTTCCGGATCCAGAAGCAGTTCCTGGCGGAGGTGGTGCAGGCGCTCGACATCGGCCCTGCTGGTCCTCTCCTGGGCGTTGTTCAATATGGGTAAGTGCGGCTCATGCTCTGAGCCGGGTTATCGACTTCTAGCTACAGCATCTATGAGTCATGAAGCACCGATTCACTCTCTCCTCTAATGCAAATTTAAAAATAAAATAAAATGGAAGCAATCCATTTTATGAAGAAATATGAGCCTTCCCAAAGGGAAGAACGGGTTAATTATTACATGCTTGTGAGTAAATGCCCTTTGCACTCATGACTGAGTGCTAATAGAGAGCATTCGTTTGCAGAGATTAAGAGTGCTGGGTGCAAGTCACCGGTTTCTTTATCCCTAGACAAAGCTTGACTGTGAAAACATTTGTCTGAGGGCCTGTAACCTGGGCTACACTCATTTGAAGGTAAAGATGCTACCGGTCACAGGGTTTTCCTCCAGGCAAACTTAGGCTTGCAAACTGCCCTGGTGGAGGCCACCAGGCGACAGGGAAAGTCCAGAGCATGGAGACGGGGCTCCAGATGGGCACTGAGATGGCTGGCCCCAATCCATCCGACTATTTCATTAAGGGTAGGGCTGAAGGGGCCATAGCAACATTCCAAACTCAACTTTTGTTTCTCTAATTCAGAACAATAAATCAATCTTAGTTCAGATGTGGATGTGTTTCTCCTTACAACAGATTACAGATGTGACAGATCATAATCAAAAGAAAAAAGCACCCACAAATCTTCCATCTCTACATACGTTTCAGACAGGTGGTCTGATCAACCGATACTAAGAGCAAGATAATGATCATGTTAGCTATAAAGGACCTTCGGTTACCCATGATGCTTTTCCTCCCCACATACCTATAGCTTAGTCCTTGGAACTGAAAAGCCACACAAAACTCAGCGCTCTTCAGAGCCCAGCGCTCCAAAGCTTCAGTGATGGCATGGCCATTCGTTCTGTATTAAAAATAAGTATTCCAACACTCCAGCCCCTCCATACATTTCCAGCTGGCAAGCACCCTGAGGGCAATATGAAGACCTTAGCAGGTCTTTGAGTTCCTATGAAAATAAGTGAAAATGCTTTCTTTTTCAAATAACTTGTAACATGTATATTTATTCCTTTCTTCCATTGCTGTCAGGAAAAATCAGTAGGTTGGCTAACTGGCAGTTATAGTTAAGAGTCAATTATAGATAACCAATTTCTGCAAATGCCACCAATCAGTGTCCTATGACCTATCGTGAGATTTTGACTTGAAATCAGAAAAAAAAAAAAAAAAGGAGGCTCTTTTGGCTTTTGTTTTCTTGTTTTCAAAATGTCAACTCATTTTCATTCCTATGTTATTATTTTTTTAAGATAGCAAATGCAGAGCAAGCCTTCCTCTAAAGAGCAAATACAAGTAGTGCCAGATGTCCTAGCCAATTTTATTGGAGGATTCAAAGCTTGCTGTCTTATCTTGCATCAAAACTCGCTGATTTAAAAGCTTGTGTGTACCTGGGCTTCTGGTGCGATATGAAAACAAGGTGATGACGAGAAGGAAGAACGGCCAAAAAAGTGTTGTGTGTTGACAAGAATGAGGATTAAATAATAAAGGTAACAGGGAAGCAGAATCAATAGGAATCCCTTTAACCCTGCTGAGGGGGTGAATGTGGCCTCAGAGGTTGGTAACTTAATTCTCAGAACAATAGTGATGCGAGCTGGGGACAGCCAGGGGTGCTTAGCAATGGACTCATGTCACAATCAAGGGACCAAGGTAGCTATCAGGAAGGTAGGTCTGTTATAAAAATGACTTTGACCTTTCTCATGGTCTCTTGCCTCCCACCATCTGCCATGCGATGACACAGCACTAAACTTTCCCCAGAAATGGGGTCTCCAACCTCCAGAAATGTAAGAAATAGAATTATTTTCCTAATAAAATACCCCATCTGTAGCATTCGGATACAGCATCACAAAACGAAGGAACAGCCCCTCTCCCGGTTTCCCCCTAACATAGACCATCATTTTGTGTTCACATCCTTGCTTTCCAATTTCATTTCCTAAGCATTCTCTGCTTTCTGCCTTTTCTCCGTCTGTATTAATTTAATTTAAAGCGTTCAGGGCAAGTGTGTGTCTGTCCCTCCGCTTTATGCTCGTATAAACTAATCTGTCATCTTCGCCTTGCCAGTAGCAGGGCGGGGAGGAGAGCATTGTGAACTGACTGACAGGAGATCTGAATTCTGACCTCAGCCCTGCTGGGAGACCTTACGCAATCACTTAACCTCTCCATGTAAGTGCTGACACCTGTAAAATATGGGGTCACCTGATGATTTATTAGGGCTCAGCCAGCTCTGGCATTGTATAATTCAATGGCTGGCTCGGAAGATAGCCAATAAATGAATGTTGGGCTAACAGGCCAGCAAGCTGCTTCCTCTTGCTTGCAGCCCTGAGTTCCGATTAGGTGGGCTGATCTGTGATGAAATGCTGGCTGCTGGGGTTGTACAGCCACTGAGGACTGTGAGAAACCGAATAAATCGGAGGGGGACCTGACAAGGCTGAAAGGAGTCAGGAGTCGCACTATCCAGCCAAAATTGCTCTTTGTTGAAGGTGCCTCCCATCTGCCTTCACTTCTTTCATCGCTAAACGCTGGTACTGCAAGCAGAAGAGGGGAGTGGATAGGAGAGTGGGCATGGTGCTGCTGAGCTCAGGTCTGCGCCCCGGAAAAGGGAAAAGCTTGTCCCGCGGGGGAATCTGACTCCACTCACAGCCTTGGGATTCTCACCAGATCCGATTGCCTTCTGCGTGTGTCAGGGTTCTCTGGAGGAACAGAACCAATAGGAAATACGATTGTCTGAATTGGTTTATTTGATTGGCTCACACAATTAGAGCCTGGACAGTCGCACACTAGCTGCCGGGGCGGGGTGGGGGGCGATTGAAGAAGAACTGGTTCGAGTCCACAGGCAAACGCTGCCGGGCAGCAGCAACAGCGGCAGAGAAACGCAGCTCACGAAGATGCATGCGCAGCCCCCTCATTCTGCTCTAAAGTCTTTTTTTTTTAATTTATTTAGTGTGTGTGAAAGAGGGAATACGCAGTCACACACATGCCACAGTACGCGTGTGGAGGTCAAAAGACTACTTGCAAGAGTTGGTCCTCAATTCTTCCGCCGTGGCCCCAGGGACCAGATCCTAGTTGCTGGACTTGCGCAGCAAGCACCTTTACGTACCCAGAAATCGTGTCACCCCTTCTCTGCTTTCTCCTGACCCCCAGACTGTCCAGCGTTAACATTCGTGCCCTGCGTGTGTCTTCCTGAGTCCGTCTTCACCCACATAGCAGTATTCTCAGGAAGCACCCCTCGCTGACGACACACCCAGACACTGGCCGAGCATTCTGCTGGGGGTTCCCCAGGTAAACTTAGCCTTCTCCCTGCACTCCCACGTGCAGATAAAACCATCCCTTCATCCTAGAATCACGGAGCCTAAGACTCCTGGGTTTGCCTTGCAGTAGTGTCGTGAGATCTCCAGGCCCTGCCAAGAGAAGCCTACCCCATCAAGAAGAGCCACAAAGGAGGGGAGTGCGAGGGCTGAGAAGGGCCTGAGGGAACCTGGTGACTAAATGTCTCCGCCTATCAGGCAACCCACCTCCATTTCCTCCACTGTTGCAGCCTCGCACAGCTTCCCAGAGGAGTTCCTCAGGTAGCTGAGTCAGAATTCAGACTTTTAGGTTTAGACTCTACAAGAGTTAAGTTTTGAATTTCAAAGACTTGTGCCAAGCAGTGACAGGATGTAAGCAACAAAGGCCCAAGATGTATAAATTTGTGAAATGCAGTACGTTGGACACCTCAGGAATCCTAACTGAAAGATCCCATGGGGACAAAGAGCAAGACCCATAGGTAGCCTGGTGAAGGGAACTGCTCGTTGAGGTGAACTCACAAGACTGCCAGGCCACTGGTCTCTCTCGCTCGCTCTCTCCAGTGTCTCCGGGGATCTTTGCTTGTCCCTTCCACTCTCCTCACAGAGACCAGCACCCTCCACCAGGTTCTTTCCTGCGGTCCAGGCTGAGAGGGCTGACCCTCCACGGTACTGCAAATTCTCTCCCTTGTTCTCTGCCCTCACAGCTCATAACCCACGCTCATGACACCCTGTCAGCAAGCACGGCATTCCTCCCACAGTCATCAGGTAGGAGAGGTGACATTTGGTGCAGACTCAGAAATACCGCGTGGCTTTCCCAGGAGCACTCGCTAAATGCCATGGGAGGAGGGCAATTATCAGTCATGTTGATCCTTCAAATGTCAAACAACATGACCTCAAGACTGCAGCTCGTCTATCAGGAGAGCAGTTAATAATTAATGTTTCCCACCAGCCCAAAGCTAGAGACCCAGTGCTAGGTCAAGGGTCAAGGCCCCATTTTGCACATGCATTCTAAACTTAAAATTATACAACCAACAGGTGTGTGATTGGGGTGCACGATCATAGGAAATCACAGCCAGTGCTCATGGTTAGGTAAATGCCAATAGGAGGGGTGATGGCAAACAGCATGAGGCTTGCCTTGTAGATCAGCTCATGACCACAGATGCTAACTGGCCCCCGGACTTCTGATTTTTTTTTCATTTCAACCCCATAAGTGGAAGAGAATTGTGCATGTTCTCTTGGCCTTCATTGCCAACTCTGGGACATTGAAATAGGAAAAATAGTTTTAGAACAAAGGAAGATGTCAGTTTTCTTCACTTAAAAATAAGTGTTCCTTTGCCCTAGGGAGGCTCCCTCTTTTGTAGGCTGTGGCTTGGGCTACACCTCCTGTTTGCCTCTCATCCCCCTGATTCCCAGCAACAGGCATGCTGGCACCTTCCGTGGTTCCGAGGTGCCACCTACCCATGGGCAGTCAGAGAGGAGGGAGGAAGTAAAGGCGGCATTGCATGTGCAGCAAAATAATGGCCCTAACAGCTATGCACATGCAAATGTCTGAAGGCTGTAAACCAAAGGGACCTTGCTGACATAATTAGAGAGAGAAGGTCACCTTGTTGACCTGATGTAATAACAAGTCTGTGAAAGCAGAGAAGCTTTCTCCTAGCTGTTGTCCCACCAAGGACACCCACTAGAAGAATAGAGAGATGTCCATTCCAGGCTTGAGGACAGGAGGTCATGAGCAAAGGGCACAGGCATTCTCCTGATGAAGGCAAAGGCCTCCTGAAAATGGGCACCCCTACCAGCACCTTCAGCACCAGACTCCAGACCTTGGGAGCCATGAACTTGACACGTGTCGTTCAGGCCACACATTTGCTACAGCCACGATGAGAAATAAACCCAGCTGGCAATGTATTCACTCTGCCACGTGGTCCGTGTCCGCACCAAAGAGAGGAGTAGGAGGGAGCACGCATGCGATAGAGCAGGGGTATGGATGATGGGTGTGATTCACAGCACACACGTGCGGGCACACAAACACCATGCCCGTGCCGCACAGCTCCCTGAGTGACAAGGAACGGCGTGGGCTCTGACTTCACACTGGCATCACTCAGAGAGCTTCTAGGCGATGCCTCTTCCTTTCTCCGAAGCCCAGATATGTGGAACCAGAACCAGACAAGAGGATGAAGATTTGAAATGGATGCTTTAACTTCTTTGTCCTGGGAACTTGGTCTGTGGCCAGTGTGACAAGCACCTGACTGCCCAAGGGCGGAGTGGAAAGTACTGCTTCATGTCCCAAGAACAGAACTGCAGCACTTGTCACACACACACACACACACACACACACACACGCTTCTCCAGTTCACCCCACTGTTGTTTTGTCCCCATGGTTGATAACGTCTTTCCAGGAACTAACAGGACCCTAACCCGGGCAGCTGCCTGCCATGTCCCTGGGATGACTGTCTGTGCCTCTTGACAAGACCCTACCCAGCCGCTTTTCTCTCTCAGAGAGACAGGCAGGTGAGCCGAGTAAGCTCTGGCCCTTAGAAGGACGGAGTCTTCAAGCTCAGCGATCTGAAAACAGAACACACAAAGGAATTTTGGGGGGCTGGGGAAATGGCTCATAGAGTAGAAGTGCTGTCACACAAACACGATGACCTGAGTTTCTATTCCCAGAACCCGTGCGCAGATCTAGACACGGCAGTATGCACTTGCGATGGTGGTGCATCTTCCGGAGATGGGAAACAGAGAAGGGAATTCAGGAAACACATGGGCTAGCTAGATCTTGGGATGCACAGTGGAAAAATTAGTTCATGCCTCAAAAATGAGGTAGAAGGCAAAGACTGACACTAGAGGTTGTCCCCTGCTCTACATGTGTCCCATGGTACAAGTTCACCAGTACTTAACACACACATACATATACCATAGACATATATCATATACCACATACATGCACATATACACATATGTTACAGAGAGAGGAAATTCTTTGAATAGACTCTTGGGCTTCTTCCTTTCCCTCTGTAATATCTAATCTTAATTGTCAACTTGCCTACATCTGAAAGTAATTGGGACCCAAGCTACTGAGTGCTCCGGTGAGGGATTTTCTCAATAAAATTATTTGAAGCAGGAAGACTTTATCCTAAATCTGGACCATGCCTTCTGGTGGCAGACCAAATGGAAGGACACGGAAGAAGGAAACCCTGTGTTCTGCCTGCTTGCCCTCACTCTTGCTGGCAAGTTCATCTCTCCTGTTACTGTGACCGGGGTTAATCCAGGTTCTTCTGGGTGCCAGTGTAAACTGAGGACCAGTAGCTCTCCAGCAGTTACCAGGACTCCAACACATTATCAGGACTATGGAAGCATCCAGCCTCGTGGACCGAAAAACTACCAGATTCTCAGTCTTTCCATTTTCAGAGAGCCAGTGCAGGCTACCTTGACCACATTCTATGAGCCAGGCTAATAAATGCCTTCCTAATATATATGATATATTATATAATAAATACTTTTGTTAGATACCATATGTAATATATAGTATATATTAAAGGCGAACTTGTTATATGGGTTAATATAGCATATATAATATATATATATATATATATTCATTACATTGGTTCTGTTCTTTTAGATAATCCTAACAACCCTCCTGTGAAGTTCTCTTGAGGTGTGTACAGAACAATCACACTTGGCTTCACCAGTGAGTCCTGTGAGCACACTGGCTGGGCTTGTACAGGGTTCTCTGAGACCACTTGAAAAGTGGACAGCCATCTTCATGCACATTAGAACCATTTAGATGGTCCTTAAAAATTCTGATGCCCAAGCCAAACATTAGTTCAAAGAAATGATAATTGTTGCATGTGGAGCCAAGGCACCACTAGCTTCTCAGGTAACAAATCATGGAAGGCATGGCTGTTCCTATAGGCCTATGCTGCCATCATGTGAATCCTATGTTAGACGAACATGCCTCCTTCTAGGCGACCAATCACAGGCTTGCAGGGCTCCGTCCCATCCTCTGTCAGTCTCCCTCTTACCTTTTCTAGATGTCTTTCTTTTAAGACTTAGTTTTATTTTTAATTACGTGTACGCATGTGTTTGTGAGTGGATGTGTGAGTGTGAGTGCAGTTGTCCATGGAGGCCAGAAGAGGGCGTCAGAGCCAGAGTTACAGGTGTAAGCTGCTGATAGGAGCACTGGGAACCGAACTCTGGTCCTCTGCAAGGGCAATGCACACTCTCAACCGTGGAGACATTATCCAGCTCCTCTGCTCTAGGTTTCTTGTTTATTCTTTCCCTCCTTGACACCAGCAACCTCATTACTGTCCTTCTGGGCTTCCAAAGCCTTCACTAAGACACTGCCCCTTAAGGAGAGATCCATGCTGTCACCACAATATCAGAGGTTAGAAATACATGACCTCAGACCCCGTGCTGGTTCTCCAGGAGCAAATCTATATCCTAACATGACCCAAGGTGATCAGAGACACGAGAGCTTGGGAAGTTATGCCACCTAGACATCCCAGCGCTCACCAGGACAGCCCCCCCCCCCCGCCGCCCCAGTGTGGTTCCAGATTAACATCTGGTGTGCCTGTTGCTTCTGGAGGGAATCACAGGTCAGCAGACAAAATGTCCCATTTCCTCCAGCAGAGAGTGATTAAGGCAGGTTTATTTTTTCTCTTTGAAAAATACTACTAGAAATCACATAAAAACACAATTCTGGAAGACTCCGTTCCTCCCTTTCTGCCACTAGGAAATCAAAAGGCCAGTGTCCCTTTGTAAGGGTTGCTGTGCAAAGTCCCTCAGCAAGTAGGCCTGGTTTATGTGCACTAAAGCTGACAGTAGCTGCTCTAACAGTTCTCAAAGCTGTTGACGGGTCGGAGGCAGAATCATTTTCAGTTTGAGCCCTCTGTCACCTCCCCTGCACCCACCAACATGTTCCTTGGAAACTCTTCCTGATCTCACAGATTTGCTTCATTTTACTAACCAAGTCCATACCATCCCTATCTCAGCCTACAATGAAAATTAAATGGCTAAATATAGATTATTCTGTAGTAACCTACAGACACTGTGTGATTAGAGGGAACAATTTTAAAAAGGCTCTTGCTGGAGGAAATATGATTAGCTAATATTTCTCTACTTGCATAACAAATTATTCTGCGAGGTTCAGCCATTTGTTGAAACTGTTCAGAGGTAGATCAGCAGACCCTGGGACATCAACAGAACAGCAGGGTTATGACTTTAACAGAAGTTCTCCAAAACTCAAGGCTGCCTGAATCTTCCTGAATGATTCACTAGATTCTTTATTTCAGAAACTCCAAGGCCAGTGTTTGATTTTTCTTCTTGAAGATATATCAAGTAACTCATGCACTTTAACAAATGCCCCTAGTGAATTTTACCATCAAGGAGGTATGGATATGCTGTTCCCCAACCTACCTCGCCCCTGCCCCAAACCTTTCAAAGAAACCATCTGTACTCACCTCAGACCAGTGTCCTTGCTTCCAAAACCTGCTCCCAGCAGCCTTTGCCAGTATGCAAATTATCCCTTTCTATGTACTGCAAACTCTTGGCTCTACACCATATTCTTTGCTTTGAGCCTAGTTTTTCTTCCAAATGTAGAACAATTTCATGGTTTTTTTTTCTTTTTTAAATTTCTTTTATTTATTTTATTTTTATATTAATCACAGGTTATGTACTTTCTATCCCAGCCATAGCACCTTCCCTCATTCCCTCCCAATCCGCCCCCCATCCCTCCCTCATCTACTCCCTGCCCCTTTCCAAGTCCACTGATAGGGGAGGATCTCCTCCCCTTCCATCTGACCCTAGCTTATCAGGTCTCTTCAGGACTGGCTGCAATGTCCTCTTCTGTGGTCTAGCAAGGCTGCTCCTCCCTCGGGGGGCGGGAGCAAAGAGCCAGCCATTGAGTTAATGTCAGAAATAGTCCCTGTTACCCTTACTAGGGTACCCACTTGGATACTGAGCTACCATGAACTACATCCGAGCAGGGATTCTAGGTTATATCCATACAGGGTCCTTGGTTGGAGAAACAGTCTCATAAAAGACCCCTGTGCCCTGATATATTTGGTGGAGCTCCTGTCTTCTCCAGGTCTTACTAATTCCCCCTTCTTTCATATGATTCCCTGCACTCTGCCGAAGGTTTGGTTGTGAGTCTTAATATCTGCTTTGATACACTGCTAGTTAGAGTCTTTCAGAGGCCCACTGTGGTAGGCTCCTGTCCTGCTGCTTGTTTTCTCCTACATTCAATGTCCAACCCATTTGTCTATCTAAGTGAGGATTGATCATCTTACCCCGGGTCCTCTCTCTTGTTTGTCTTCTTTAGGTGTATAGATTTCAGTATGTTTATCCTATCTTATAGGTCTATATCAGTGAGTATATACCATGTGTTTTTTTTTCTGCTTTTGGATACCTCACTCAGGATGATAGTTTCTAGGTCCCACCATTTGCCTACAAATTTCATTATTTCCTCATTTTTAATTGCTGAGTAGTATTCCATTGTGTAAAAGCACCATAATTTCTGTATCCATTCCTCAACTGAGGGACATCTGGGTTGTTTCCAGGTTCTGGCTATTATGAATAAAGCTGCTACAAATATGGTTAAGCAAATATCCTTGTTGTGTACTTGAGCATGTTTTGGATATATGCCTAAGGGTGGTATAGCTGGATATTGAGAAATCACTATTCCTAATTATCTAAGAAAGCGCCAAATTGATTTCCAGAGTGGTTGTACAAGTTTGCATTCCCACCAACAATGGAGGAGGGTTCCCCTTTCTCCACAACCTCTCCAGCATGTGTTGTCACTTGAGTTTTTGATCTTAGCCATTCTGATGGGTGTAAGGTGAAATCTCAGGGTCATTTTGATTTGCATCTCCCTGATGGCTAATGACATTGAGCATTTCTTTAAGTGTTTCTCTGCCATTCTACAATCCTCTGCAGAGAGTTCTCTGTTTAGCTCCGTACCCCATTTTTTAACTGGATTACTTGATTTTTTGCTTTTTAACTTCTTGAGTTCTTTATATATACTGGATATGAGCCCTCTGTCAGATGTTGGGTTGGTTAAGATCCTTTCCCAGTCTGTAAGCTGTCATTTTGTTTTGATGACAGTGTCTTTTGCTTTACAGAAGCTTTTCAGTTTCATGAGGTCCCATTCATTGATGGTTGGTCTTAGAGCCTGTGCTGTTGGTGTTCTGTTCAGGAAGTAGTCTCCTGTGCCAATGAGTTCTAGGGTCTTCCCCACTTTTTCTTCTAACCGATTTAGTGTGTCTGGTTTTATGTTGAGGCCTTTGATCCACTTGGACTTTAGTTTTGTGCAGGGTGATAAATATGGATCTATTTTCATTTTTCTGCATATAGACATCCAGTTGGACCAGCACCATTTGTTGAAGATGCTGTCTTTTTGCCATTGAATGGTTTTGGCTTCTTTATCAAAAATCAAGTTTCCATAGGTGTGTGGGTTTATTTCTGGGTCTTCTATTCGGTTCCATTGTTTCTATGCCATGCCATGCAGTTTTTATTACTATTGTTCTGTAGTACAGCTTGAGGTCAGGGATGATGATACCTCCAGATGATCTGTTGTTGTACAGGATCAATTTGGAAATTCTGGGTTTTTTGTTTCTCCATATGAAGCTGAGAATTTTTCTTTCAAGGTCTGTAAAGAATTGTGTTGGTATTTTGATGGGAATTGCATTGAATCTGTAAATTGCTTTTGGCAGAATGGCCATTTTCACTATGTTAATCCTACCAATCCATGAGCACGGGAGAGCTTTCCATCTTCTGATATCTTTTTCAATATCTTTCTTTAGAGGTTTGAAGTTTTTCTCAAACAGGTCTTTCACTTGCTTGGTTAGAGTCACTCCAAGGTACTTTTATGTTATTAGTGGCTATTGTGAAGGGTGTTGTTTCCCTAATTTCTTTCTCGGCCCTTTTGTCTTTGGTGTACAGGAGGGCTTCTGATTCTTTTTGAGTTGATTTTGTATCCAGCCACTTTGCTGAAGGTGTTTATCAGTTGAAAGAGTTCTCTGGTTGAATTTTGGGGGTCGCTCATGTATACTATCATATCATCTGCAAATATTGATACTTTGACTTCTTCCTTTCCGATTTGTATCCCCTTGATCTCCTTTAGTTGTCCAATTTCATGTTTTGTCATTAAATTGTAAACAACTTTATTTGTTTCTCTTGTTTTAAAAGTAAATCTCTGATCCCACTGAGGCAGAAAATGTGATTTTGTTTCATGAGTACTTGTAATAAAATTAGAAATTCAAAGACTGCCTACACAAGAATATGAGGAGCATAATCTTTTAAATTTTATTTAAATGGACTTTGTCTTCTGTTTTCTGTTTTTATAACAAAATACCTGATGGCTGTTATTTTTATAAGGAAGATAATTTCATTTAGCTCACATTTTCAGGGCTTTGAATGTGTCACCCACATTTGCCTCACAGTGGGGAGGAGCTTGTAAAGGATGTTAACACAGGGCAGGGATTGCAGTAAGGGGCAGAGGTACAAGTGAGACCCATTCTGAACAAGAACTCCAGGGAGGTGCCAGGATCCTCACAACCCCTCCTTGTGAGAACCAATCCAGTCCCTAAAGGCCTGCATTCATTCCTCCCAAAGATGGTTCTCTCATTACGTAGGTACCCGTAACTAGGGTCAAGTCCACCACCTACCTATCTTACAGATTCTGCCATGTCAACATCATCACTCTGGAGACCAAGCCCCCACTGCCTCAACTACTCAGGACACGTATCTTCTGAACTCTAGAAGCCCTGTTTGAAGAGTAACCAGGTGACTGTGTCAGCCTATTCATCCTGGAAAAGAACAAATACACACCTTCCTATGCTTCCTAAGAACTGCCGTAGCTGACAGGTTGGCAATCCACTCGTTTCCTTGACTTAAACAGGATGAAATTTGGTAATCATTTACTGTTTACCACATACTAAGCCATTCTGCCCTGTGCCATTGAAAAGAAATATCGATGTACAATTCACCTAAGTGATTTGATTACATTTTCCAGGAAGACCCTTGGTGGATGAGTTCCACATCTTTGCCCATAATCATAATCACCATCAATTCAGCCACTGGGAAGGATTTCAGAGGTCCCAGTTCCAACTTTTTAATCCGCTAAGATAATAAATATATGTGATAGAGTTTCTTCTCTTTAGGACTTCACAGGCTTGTTAAGGAGGCAATATTTTTTTATAGAAATGACGTTAAATAAAGTGAAAAGCACCTTTTCATCAAGTAAATGAAGAGCTGGACTGTGTGCCTCTAAAGATGCATTTGTGTATGAGGTGTGAATGCATGATGTAATGCAGGCAGTGGAGACGGGGGCGGAGCCCTGAGGCAGCAGGTTTCACTATACAGAGAATGGGCCAAGGAAGAAGACACAGGCCTTGCCTAACCCCTGCTTTACCCAGCTACGCATTCCTACATGAGCGCTAAGCACTAGGGGTCCAAAGTCAGGAGGTTACAACTGAGCCTCCGAATTTGTGCATCTATTTATCTGCAAATTGGCTTACTCATTAAAATGCACATTCATTTAGTAACACATTAGTAGGCTTTCTCAATCATTTCTGGTAATATGCTGAGGTGGGGAAAATAGTTACCTGATTAAACACAGTTGAATGAGGTAACAGTCAGGCTTATCATCTTGGCTCTTAAGTCATTTTACTGCTTTCTCTCTCTCTCTCTCTCCCTCTCTCTCTCTCTCTCTCTCTCTCTCTCTCTCTCTCTCTGTCTGTGTGTGTGTGTGTGTGCGCGCGCGCGCATGCATGCTTTGCTTTGGTGACTGCTGTTTTAAAAATAAAGCTGACATGTGGCTCACAGAAACATGTTTACCAGGTAATCACAGGTGGGCATAAGTCCCCTGATGTAAGCACAGGTGGGCATGAGTCACTAGCAGGTAAATACAGGTGGGTACAAGTTGCCTACAGGTAGGCACAGGTGGGCATTAGTTACCTGCAGTTAAGCATAGGTGAACATGAGTCACCTGCAGGTAAGGAAAAGTAGTCATGACTTACAGTGCTATTGGTTGTGGACTCAATGTTCATGAATCAGTATGTTGTTAGCCCTTTGGGAAAGGGAGAGGAAATCTGCTGATCTGGAGGTGAGTGCACTCCAGAAAGCTCTTAAGAAACGTCTACGGGGCTGGAGAGATGGCTCAGTGGTTAAAGACTAGACTCATAACCATAAATATAAGAAACATCTACAGTGTGATGAAGATGTGAAAAAGATGGGGACAAGCTTGAACTCATGAGATAAAAGCCAATTAAAAAGCAAACAGAAGGGTTAGGCGTGTTGGTTCACACCTTTCATCACAAAACTTGGAAGGCAGAGGCAGGTAGATCTTTGTGAGTTCAAGGTCAGCCTGGTCTACATAGAGAGTTCCAGGCTGGCCAGAGCTACATAATGAAATGCTGTCTGAAAACAAAACAGAACAAAATTTAAAGACCAGAAAAGGAGATGGGATGTGATTCTGTGGGAAGGCACATGTTCTGGTTTCATTGCTGTCACTGTGATAAAATACACTAAGAACAAGCAATTTAAAAAGAAAAGGATTTATTTTAGTTCACAGTTCCTGTTTATAGCACAATACTGAGGAGAAGTCAAGGCAAGAGTTCAGGAAAGCTCATCACCTCCAAGAGCAGAGAGAGAATAGATGGAAGCAGGCCTAGTACTCAGCTAATCCTACTCTTAGAAACTACAGAGCCCCAGAGGCAGCCAAAACAATCCCGCGTAGACATGCTCCTAGGCTGAGCTGGTGTAGACAGTCCTACGCTGAGACTCTCTTCCTAGGTTATTCTAGGTTGTATCAGGTCGACAATTAGAGTAATCACAGTATATGTATCAGTGTGACTTCGCCACAGAGGAAGCTCCTAGACTTCGATGCTGAGAGACGAAAAGTCAAAAAAATTTAAGTCACATCGCATACCCATGAGGAAATGCTCGACATTTTTACCGACAGTCTTATTTACCACACCACTGCCTCGGGTTTTATCTTCTAGTAAGGCCACGAATGAGAGCCAGTCTCAACACGTGAGCCTTCAAAAGACAGGCCAGATCCAAACACAACCTTAGTCGTTCAGTAGAGACTGGAAGTCCAAAGCTGGGAAAGGATGGGAGGAGCTATGAGAGACGGTAAGAGATGAGTTTGATGTGGCATTTGGTGAGAAGAATGACAACGAATTCCCTGAGTCAAGGGGTACAGAGGAGGAGCTGAGCTGAGCAGAGCAGACAATAAGGAGAAATGCCTTCAGTTTGGGACCTACCAAACCTGAGGTCCCTTCCGATGGAGATGTGTGGAAGCCATTGCATGTATACCTGGGGTTCAAGAGAGGGAACTCGCCAGTGTGGTGACCACTATTGACAAATTGAAAAAATGTGCATGATGGGGAGGTCTTTCCCCAGGGAACCCAGAGTAGAGATGCTCAGAAAATGCAAAGAAATGTTTCTTTGGTACTGCCCGTGAGGACCTCTACGCACCAGGCACTCTGTGATATGGTATGAATTAGAGAGAGCTGGACTGAAGGAAGAAAACAGATACAAAAATAGAAAACTGAAAGAGACTACTCAGTATTTCACTAGAATGCAAGGAATCCTAAAATGAATGAATGAGTGAATGAATGAGTGGGTGAGTGAATGAAAAGAGAAAGAAAAGGAGAATTAGAATTAATTGGTAAGTTGTGCTTAAATCATGAATGCTTTGACAACCAAAATATGAAGTCTAACAATGGGAGTGCATTTTCTTAGCATGGTAAGGCGGCTAATCTTTGAAGGAAATATCATGTTCTGGGGTTCAAGGACAGCATGAACTCATGTCTGGTAGGATCCCTGGGAAGATGGCAAGAGTACAAGCCGACGGGGTATCATATTGCCCGTCAGTATGCCAGAGAGCAATTCAAAGTTCAGCCTCACTCATAGGTGCCCAAGGCTCCCACCAGTGTAACAATTCCTTCCAAGTGCCATCCCCAAGCGGCCTCAGCACACCTCACCAGGCCTGCGCTCCTAAAGACCTCATGAGCTCTTAGCACTGCCACCAGAGGGACGGATGTCCCGACATGTGAACTCAAAACAAGATCCAAACCACAGCAAGCAGCTTCATTCACTCGTTCATTCTTGACCCCGTGGACGGAGCCCAGAGCCTAACACATGCTAACCAGGCATGAGCTAACTTTGATGCTGTGGATCAAGCCCCGAGCTTTGCAGCTGCTAAGTACATGCTCCATCGCTGTTCTACATCCAGAACCCCTGAGGATTTGAGCAGAGCGGTCTTACAGGCAGAGTTAGAGCAGAAGGATCTGGCAGATGCTAGATCGTCAGAGAATCAGGAATAAAAGTTAAGGTGAGCAGACCGGCTGGGACATGATGGTTGGGGGGCTGGGGAGCGGTAGTGGAGATAAGTACAGGGTTTGAGGTCGGTGGCTGAAGGCGAAAACAGCACTTACTGAAGCGCCCAGAAGGTGGCGGGCCCTGCAAATTGCTGTCAACCTGCCGCTTAGATAAGCACACCTTCCTGGCAGAGCTAAGATCAGCTTGAAACAGGGAAGGAAGGGAGATGGAAAGGAGGTAGTGTAGGCCTCCTCTCTCTTGAGTCCTGATGACTAGTTCCCCGTGGACCACAGTGGAGTCTCAAGGACGTACTAAGAACGCCCCGCCCGACACCTTAGAGTTCTCACCCTAAACTGTCTAAGCAGGTGCTCCGGGCTGGGTTTCCGGTGTTTGTGGACACGCCTTTAAAAGACGCCCCACCTCTTGAGGAGTCGGTCCCACAGCCCTTACTGGCTGTGTGGCGTGCAGGCTCCCTAGTCCAGAAACAGAGTTTCAAGATGACGGCATCGTTAAACCAAGCAAGGGCTCGTTTGAAGCACGCAGCCCTGTGGAGCTGCGCAGGGTGTGCACCCAGGGGCCTGCTCTGCCTGTGGCTGACAGTCAGTGCCCCCAGCGACATGATCTCACCTCAGCCCTTGCTGCACCGTGACCGAGGGCGCACACACACCTGGCAGGAACTTCACTCCTCTGACACTCCCCCACACCCTCTGCTTGACAGTTCAAGCCTGTTCTTACTGCTCTCCCACGCGTACATAGTCGTCTCTAGAGAAGGGTCCTTATTCTGCCTCACTAGTGAACTTGCTCCAGATCTGCTCCAGCTGCCTTTTTTTTTCATCCCTCCGAGAGATGACACTGACCTTCTGGTGAGATTCCAGGCGTGTCACCTAGCTGCAGGAGTCACACGATGAGACAGGTATAGTGGTCTTCCTGGCACCGCTGTTCATGATTGGTTCTGGTGCTAGGGGTCACACAGGGCATGGCTAACAGGCGAGACTCTCTGGTCACCCACGGAGGGGCCAGCAGGTGAGAGCCATACCACAGAGGGTCTAGGCAATCCGGAGACGCTGAGAACTCACTGGTCCCCTTTCTATGGCAGGATCTCACTGGACCTTAGCAATGCAATCGTTGTGATGCTTTGATCTCTGAAAGGAAGCTGGAACCCGAAGAGTTAAATGACTCCCCAAGATTGCACAGCTAGACTGATAGACCCTGGGAGTGGAGAAGTCATTGTCTTGACTTGCGCAAGCTCCGATGCCCCCACCAAGCCAGCAGACATTCCCAATGGATCTCAAACCAAAGCAAAAGCCATGAATGTGGAAAATGGAGCAGCAAAGACTGAACAGGGGGCGTGGGTAGCGGTGAGAGGGGGTGGAGGGGGAAAGATGGTCATCATACGCACATACACATATAAGATGTTACCAGACAAAATCAATAGAAGGAAAGGCAGTTCCACTACGGAGGAAATAACTAACCAGAAACTTTCTCCCTGCTCCAAGAAGAAAGAGAAAGTTTACACATCTGCGACACAGGCCTGTCCCGAGCAGCCTGCCGTCTCCATGTTCCCTGTGGAGGACCTCAGCCTCCCTGTCTCATCACCACCTTGTCCTCTGAGGAACACTTCATGAGCACATCCTCAGGCTTTGTGTCACGGCACCTCTTTTATTTGTATATGAAGGAATCAACTATGATGTCTGCCTTCCTCCAAAAGGAACAACTTTCTAGTTAACTTTGATTTCTTGTTCTCTTTAGAGACAACCCTGCTACCCAGTTTAACCTCAAAACTCACATGAATTCTCAAGATCTGAAGACAGCTATAGAGAAAATTACCCAGCGAGGAGGCCTGTCTAATGTAGGTATGTGACCCAGATTCGGGTAATTCCACCTTGTTACCATGGTGCACCTTCTACGTGGCTGTCTTATAATATTCTATATCAGAGGAGGAGGGAAAAATAATCCGTCAAGAGATGACATACAGCCTCTGTATCTCTTCTAATGTATTCCCATGGATTCAGGTACAAGAATGGTCAGAACGCTTGTTCCTCAGAGTTCCTACCCATTCGGTCCTTTCGGCTGCAGCCACATTCCTCAGGCCTGACAGGACAGCTGCTGTGACCACTTCATGGTTGGCCTATAGGCTGCCAACCAGTTAGCCCTAAATTTGGTCAGCAGTTCCACTCAAGAGGTCCCTTCGGAGGGGGTGGGTCTAGTTACCATCGAGTTTGTCATAGTGGTGTCTTTGCCAAGAGAGGCAAGTCCTGTGTTTGAAGATGAGTTTCCTGCGGTGTCTGAGCCTGAGGAGGACATCCAAGATCTAGTTCTCAGTGGGACAGCTCCAGAAGTTCCATTTCACCTGTTCACCCAGAGGAGGCTGAACAAGAAGGAATGTCTCCACACCAGCCCTGCCCGAAGACTGGGGAGAAGGATGGTTGTGCTTTCTGGAAACTTCTGGCCATTAAAGGCCAGAGGAATTTACAGCAGTTTGTGTGGAATAAAGCAGCGAGCAGGACTGACTTTCACCGAGCATCCTTGGCGTCATAACAAGTCTGAGTAATTTAGTGTCCTCCCTCTCATATCTCTCTAGTGACCAGAACACTGGTATCTGGCAAATGCAGAATCCTTTGCTGCAGTGTGCTGATAAAGAACCACAAGCCAAGTCACCGTATCCATGTCTGTAAATCCACGTTACCTGCACCATACGCGTGATGAAGGGGATTGCATATGTGTGTCCAATTTATTGCTTACACAAGCACAATTTCAATGAGAAATTTCGGCCAGGTGTTCGCCTCCCTGATGAGGTCAGAAAGGGGTCCTAACGTTTTCAGAGGGTAATACGTCCTCACTCTGCCTCTGTATCATGCAGGAGTTCCAGAACCATAATCTATGTAGCTGACTGGGGCACATGGGCCTTTGGTCTATGGAGGAGCATAAAAATGCCTGAGGAAATACTCTTCAGCTCGAGCGTGCATAATGGCTTCTCAAGACATCATGAGGAACAGGGGACAGTAAGGGGGCTGTAACCTCTCCCAAGATCAGAATTCTCTCAATAAGGCCTTCTCATGAACCCGTGCCAGCCAGTTGTCATGATGATAGATCACTGATGTAGCATTGTACCCTACATTCCCCATTCTCACTTAAAAAAAAAAAAGCAAGCTCCACCTTTACCATCTTGGCACCATCATCAAAGCCAGGAACCAAACCCAGTGCTGAGAAGCCAAATCCACCACAGTCTCGTCAGCAGAAAGGGCAGAAACAAAGCCACAGCCCCTCCCTGGCTTTCGTCTTCTAGACCTTCATCAAATGCATCAACTTAGGGGACTAATATGAAGGTGGAAGGATAGACACAAGGGGCTATGGACTACTCAGCTTTTAGCTGTTTCAAGGTGGATGGAGTGTGTGTTAAGCTCTGATTTACTTTGGCCTCCATATTTAAGATTGGATGGTGTCAGGCTGACATCTTATGGCTTCCTACAACTTACACACTTCACTCTGGGTGTTTAATATTATGCTGGAGGAGACTACTGGGTTCTTTGAGCCTTGAGTTCTCAACAGCCATGGTTTTGCCTTAATGA
The DNA here is from genome assembly GCA_028658305.1 of Pachyuromys duprasi. Taxonomy (NCBI): domain Eukaryota; kingdom Metazoa; phylum Chordata; class Mammalia; order Rodentia; family Muridae; genus Pachyuromys; species Pachyuromys duprasi. The sequence goes on from CM053755.1 coordinate 38,918,304, forward strand.
CAGGGTCTCTGCAGCTAGTTCACAGGGGTTATCTAAGACATTTCTCCAGCAGCCTTAAAAGCCTGTTGCTTCCAAGTGACAGGTAAGATGGCCCAAGAGATCCAAGGCTGACCAAACCCAGAAGAGTACTGAGTGAAACTGTGTTCGTTCTAGAGTCTAAACAAGGTGATTTGAACTGTTACTGAAATGAGAACCCATTTGAGAATCTTCTAGAATCTCCTAGATTCTTTTATATATTCATATAAACAAAAGCTCTCTTCAGGGGATACAAACACACACAAACTCAGGACCCATAGAAATGTAAGTTAAGAGCCGCGCTCTATGCAGCCATGCTAACTCAAAAGCAGCCAGCCATCACAGTATGCCCAAGAGGACCTAGGACACGCAATGATAAAACTAGGAAAGTTCCAGGGAATTGGGGCAGTGGATTGAGCTAGTTGAAAATGTCCAGAGAGCTTGCCACAGTGTGAAATACACACACACAAGGAAAAAGCATGTCGGAGACTCCATTTCCTCATGACTGTGACAGTTGGCTGGAGCAGACTGCTGGCACTCTAGGTGCCACGACCTTGAGTGACCTACCTTCTCATATACATCAACCAGAAAGGGAATAAGTATGTTTGTCTATACCTTTTTGTGCTGCTGAGATCTGGTCTTATATTCACAGTTACCGCTATCATTCCAAGCACAAATTTTCTTTTTCTTCCAGGCCGTGCCATTTCCTTTGTCACCAAGAACTTCTTTTCCAAAGCAAATGGGAACAGGGGTAGTGCTCCCAACGTGCTTGTGGTCATGGTGGATGGCTGGCCCACAGACAAAGTGGAAGACGTGTCACGAGTGGCCAGAGAGTCAGGGATCAATGTCTTCTTCATCACCGTTGAAGGGGCTGCTGAAAGCGAGAAGCAGAATGTGGTGGAGCCCAACTTTGCCAGCAAGGTACATAACTGTCCTGGGACTCAAGGGCAGGAGCCTCTGCACTCTGAAAAGCTCTGGTGACCACAGAGCTGTTTCCTAGGGCCTTCAAACGTGCATGCAACTCATGAGTAGGTAGTGGGGCCTCCCGTGCAGGAACCTGGAATTGCCCTTTCAAAGACAAACTTTATTCTCATTGCACAGCCAGTGCGGGCAAGAGTAGCGTCCTCAGAGTCTCATTTAAACCTACCTTGAGCCTCTCATAGCACCAGGGACCCCAACCAAACAGTCACAAAGACTTCACACACACATATGCACTTGAGCACCCATGCATGCACACACTTACTGTCACACATGCACGTACTATAGTGAATCCATCTGACAAACAAACAAACCAAAAAGGAAGCCGACCCTTCCCAGATCAAAATGGTCATGTTCCTATGATACTCCTGGATGACCCAACGGCAGTGGCATCCCAGAATTACTCTTGGATCCCCACATCACAGCTCTCACCTTCTGCTATTATCCAGCCCTAAACCCCCCCTCCCCCGGCGTAAGATAGTACTGTGTCACCGGCATACTCTCCCTTTGACTCTCCCCAGTTTACTCTGAAGCATCTGGCGAGTCCTCTGGGGCCCTTGCTCCAAATCCTTGACCATTACCTGTTGCAGCGAAGGCACCCTGGAAAGAGGCCCCAGCCTCCCTTCTTGGTCAGCCAGCTGTGACCTCCACACATATGCTGCGTTCCAGCCAAATCAGCCTCTCATCTACAGCAGCACCATCACTGTCTCTCTGCCATGGCTTTCCACAGGCTATCTGGTGGCTCTCCTCCTCTGCACCCGATAGCCAGGGCGCAGATCTGTTCCGGCAGTCATCTGCCCAGGCCGTGGAAAGTTTCATGAACCCCCATTTAGTTTTTTTTTTATAAATCAATCAAAAAATATTTCCTAAGAAAAACCTAAGTTACTTCATGCTTAAAATAATTTTGTCGTTACACAAGTTCGTTTGCAGTGGTGAAGTCTGTCAGATCCTCAGAAGCCGGTAGGATCCAAATCTTTCACCACTTTCAAGACACGAGCCTAGTCACTTCTAAGAAATACTAACCAGCTTGCTCAGAATTTATGTGCTGTTCCCTTCGTACTTTTTTTTTCCCCCCTCGGGAACAACCTCCTTGGGCAGAGACAAGTAAACACTCATTTGTCTTGGGGCAGGGTTGTCTGCAGGCAGAGCTTGGAGTTTAACAGCAGATAAAATTGATGTTCTGGTCTCAGGGACTCGGAGATGGCCCTTCACAGCTGTCCCCTTGTACCAAGATGAGGGGTCCATGTTGCAGGATGAGAGTGGGAACCAAATAAGAGACCATGAGAGCATCTAGTGTGACCCCAGCACACTTGGCCACTCAGCACCTGTGAATCCCTTCCCGCCCGGTACAGGGCTGCCATGGAAATAGGCCTGTTCAATAGCTTTCTTTAGTTCTCCCTGGTGATGGCTGGTGCCCACAGCTGCCACTCTGTTTCCAATACAGATGAGTTGAGGAGCCAGCAGAAGGAAAAATATGAACCTAAAGCCAACCATACACATCAACCTGTGAATTTGCTCATGCGACCGTTTTTCACTAAGGTAGAGATCCAGCTGAGAGGGGCAGGAGCGAGTCCAGATATTACTGGCATGGTCTTGACCTCAGTGGTGCCCAGCCAGGAAACCGGAATAGAGAAAGTGCACTCTGAAGTCTAATCCAGGGAGCACATCTCTGTAAAGCCTGCCTAGTGGCGAAGGGTCCTGGTGGTGGGCCGAAGGACTTGACCCCTGACTTTCCCCGCATCCTTCGGTTCTCTTGCAGGCGGTGTGCAGAACAAATGGCTTCTACTCCTTCAACGTGCAGAGCTGGTTCAGCCTTCACAAGACGGTGCAGCCCCTGGTGAAGCGGGTCTGCGACACAGACCGCCTGGCCTGCAGCAAGACCTGTTTAAACTCTGCCGACATCGGCTTCGTCATTGACGGCTCCAGCAGCGTGGGCACGAGCAACTTCCGCACAGTCCTGCAGTTCGTGGCCAACCTCAGCAAGGAGTTTGAGATCTCAGACACGGACACGCGCGTCGGGGCCGTGCAGTACACCTATGAGCAGCGGCTGGAATTTGGGTTCGACAAGTATAACAGCAAAACTGACGTCCTCAGCGCCATCAAGAGGGTGGGGTACTGGAGTGGCGGTACCAGCACGGGGGCTGCCATCCAGTATGCCCTCGAGCAGCTCTTCAATAAATCCAAACCGAACAAGAGGAAGGTGATGATCCTCGTCACCGACGGCAGGTCCTATGACGACGTGCGGATCCCAGCCATGGCTGCCTACCAGAAGGGTGAGCACTCCCGCTGTAAACGTGGGCAAAGGGGCATTTCTTGAAGGGGTGGAAGACCAGTGTCCTTGGCGCACAGGGAGGGACTGGGTGGATGGCTCAGTGGTTAGGAACTCTTGCTGCTCTTGCAGAGGACCAGTTTCGGTTCCCAGGACCGCATGGTGGCTCAGAACCATCTGAAACTCCAGTTCCAGGGCATTTGGGACCCTCTTCTGATCTCTGTGTGCACCTCACATGCATATGTGCACTTATATACATGTGGACGAAACAGTCAAACACATAAACAGATTTTTTTTTTTGTAATGTTCACAACCACAGGGGGAGAAAACAGTGTAGGCATTCGAAGAAGAGAACACAGAGTCAAAAGGATTCTGCTTAATGGTTCCTCAAGTGTCCAGAGCCTGTAGGCGGTGGACCGGTAGCCCTTTCTGTAGACCCTATGGCCTAAAGCTCCTTCCGCGGGCATAAAGCCGCAGGGTGGAAGCTGACTGCTTGCTTTATGAATGATGTCGAAGCTCTAGGTTTACTGCCTCCAAATTATGTTTGTACCTTTTGTAGAATAGTAATGTTTTTAAAGAAATGTAAATATTGGAGGCGAATGCTTGTTTTTTGTTTTTCTCCCCTAGGGAGGCTTTTTCTATACGACTCAAGCTAGCCTCAGACACTATCATCCTCCTGCCTCAGCCTCCAAGCGCTGGGATTACAGGCACAGGCCACCACACCTAGATAAAAACTATGATTTTTGTTAATGACTCCTGTCTTAGAGTTTCTATCAGCAACTCTTAGAAAGGAAAGCATTTAATTGGGGCTGGCTTACAGTTTTAGAGATTTAGTCCATTATCATCATGACAGCACATAGGCAGACACGATGCTGGAGATGGGGCTGAGAGTTCTGCATCTTGATCCACAGGCAGCAGGAAAAACCCGAGACACTAGGCCTTTCTTGAGCTTCTGAAACCCCAAAGCCTGACCCCAGCGGCAGTCTTCCAACAAGGCCACACCCACTCCAGCAAGGCCACACCCACTCCAGCAAGGGCACACCTCCTATAATGCCACTTCCTCTGAGCCTATGGGGCCATTTTCATTCAAACCACAACTGTTACACAGATCTTGGGGCTTGAGGGAAATTTTGATTCAAAACATTTAAAGATATATTTCCATCCGCATTTTCCTAAGAGGGCTAGGAGAGGTGGCTCAGTGGGCAAAGGCACATGTTGTGAAAGCCTGAGGACATGAGTTCGAGCCCCCAAACCTACAAAAAGGTGAAATGAGAGAACTGACAAAACACAAGAGTCCTCTTTCCACATATTCAGGGTGTGGCACACACACACACACACACACACACACACACGAGCTGTTTCACATGCATGTGCGCACGCTCACCAAACGAACAAACAAAGTGTAAAAGCCTTAAGAAACCAACCAAAGGTTTTAAAAGCATGGAATATGAACCACATATTTTTATAAATATTTATAAAACTCAATGGCACTTAAGACTGTCCTGTACAAGCCATGGATGTGTAATTGTTGTTCTGAAAAGTGCCGTGGAAATAAAACAACATGAAGAAAACCTTAAGTGATAATAAGTTAAACCAAGAGCCAGGCGTGGAGGCTCAAGCTTTTACTCCAGAGGCAGAGGTGGAGAGATCTCTGTGAGTTTGAGGCCAGCCTGGTGCACAAAGCAAGTTCCAGGCCAGTCAAGGCTACACAGTGAAAGCTTGGTTGGTTTTGTTGTTCTGTGCCTACTTATAATTTGGGTTGCCTTTAAAGGCTTATTTGTTTTTATTCTGTAGGTGTAGATGCTTTGTCTGCATGTGTGCCCCCATGCATGCAGTGCCCCCGATCGCCAGCAGAGGGCATTAGATGCTATGAAATTGGAGAGACAGACAATGACATGGGGTTGGTTTCCTGTCTTAGCGCCCAACTCTGAGATTCAGTCTGAAGAGCTATGTCCTGCTGGAACACCTAAGTCCATCCTGGGTGACCATCTGCCCGTGTGGCTGCGGTTCTCTCATTTGTTTTCTTTGGCACATTTCTGATATGGGGAGCCCGGAAGAAAAATATTCATTATTAGTCCCTTTGTTTGGGGACGTTTGCTTCAGCCCATCTTTATCTCCACAGGGGTGATCACGTACGCAGTAGGCATCGCGTGGGCTGCTCAGGACGAGCTGGAGATAATAGCCACCCACCCTGCCAGGGAGCATTCCTTCTTTGTGGATGAGTTTGACAACCTCTACAAATTCGTGCCCAGGATCATCCAGAATATTTGTACAGAGTTCAACTCACAGCCTCGGAACTGAGTTTGGAGCAGAGAGTGGGAAACGCTGCTTTACTGATTCTTGGGACCATCCTCTTTCGGGGGCGTAAGGGCGTGGCGGGGGCAGGGCTGTTAGAGCTTGGGGAAATGCATGCACTGTTCCTAGCCTTCGCTATTGGCGGTTTAAATGATTCAAAACTTGCCAGTTAAAAATCTGACTATCAAGTTGCAGGTTGAGTTCAAATACTGCATTGTTTTGCATGTGTTGAAGAGTTTTGACAGGTTTCTTGACAGTTGTTTTCAAAACGCATATCCAGAAGAGGGTGCAGCTCTTATGACAGGTTTGAATTGAGCTTTTATGAGACGTTTGTTTATATTTCTCACTAGACCTCTGTAATTATCCATACACTTTCTTTTTCTTTTCTCTTTGTCATGAGAATGTAGGAGTTGCTTAAATAAACGTTTTTAAAAATTACACGGACATTTTCTGATCGTGTGCTGGGGAGTCTCTGGGTTTGCTGTGAGACCATCCTCTACTATTCCTTTGCTTGCAAAAAAAAAAAAATCAATACTAGATGTGAGTGTGCACTACAATGAAGAGGAGGGACGTTGACGGAACTTCACGTCCTCTGCCAAAGGCTCGTCTATTAGCTTATAAAATACACATGCAAAAGAGAATTCAGAGACAGACAGGACGGGGGAGTGCATGTCTATAACCCCAGCTACTCAGGAGGCTGGGACGGGAGGATCAAACAAAAAGGACCAAGGTATGGCTCGGTGGCAGAGTGGCATAGGGTGCTTGGTTTTAAACCCAGCATTTAAAAAAATTCAAAAGATTCCTAAATAAAGATGACTGTATGTGTGTGTACTGATACTGAATACAAACAAACGCACACACATATACATATATATATACAGCTATACATATATATATGTATATATGCATGACATTTGTTCCAATGGGCCACTGACTACATGATGCCAACAATTATGTGTGTGTGCTGTGGGGGAGGAAAGGTCCCAGGTAGTGGAGTTGCTATGATGCTGTGATGTCAGAATTGTCTGTGCCTCTATTCAAATTAGCAGAAATGGTAACAGGAACACAGTGATGGAAGCTATGGTATTTCCAGCCAACGACATGGAGGCAGGCTGAAGACAGCAGTCACGGAATGAGAGCTAAAGGGGATGGTTTGGAAGCAGCAGTGGTTTGGACAAATGAAGTGAAGGGCCATGTCAGCTTGACCCGGAGGAGGCTGCTCAGGAGTGTGGTTGAGTGTGCGAAGTTGGGAGATCCAGATCTTGGGAACGATGGAATAACACGAGGGGGTGGGGAGGGAGTGTTGTCTTATCTGCAACATCACCGTGGCAACCTAAGCCACGCCCAGTGCTGCAGAAGCAGGGTGACAGCGAAAACCCTGGAAACAGTCATTCAGACACAGGCAGACCCAAGCCAGCAAATTGTGCAGATATGGAGAGACAGAAATGTCAGGGTAGCTCATTGGACCATACTTTGCTGGGGTTTCAGAAGCCTCACCCCATCCCCTGCCTGCCCCACCTGGATCTGCACGTTCCTGTCTTCCGCATTTGGCAGCACTCCCCAGCCGCCTCCGCCTCTTCAGCCAACCTCCTAAAGCAATTCTGACTCTCATAATGTGTTCTTAACAGAAAAAATATCTCTTCTCTGCCCTTTCCTCTCAGAGAAATGAGCAGAGATGGACAGGAGCATCCAGTGTGCTGCCCCGGGACCCATACCGTCTCAACTCCACTCAACCTAATTTTCCCACTTCTGGGAAATTGACGACCTCTGGCAGAAATTTCTTTGCTAAGGTTGAAAGCTTTGCAGCAAGGATCTGGAAAAAAAAAGAAGAAGAAGAAGAAGAAAGAAAAGAAAAGAAAAGAAAAAATTGACCAAATTCAGGTTCAGCTATTTCTTGTTTCTCTTGGCTCTTTAAATAACCCTTCTTGAACAGGGCAAGCCCTTCATAAAGCAACTTCCCCAGCTGCTGTCTCAGGGGCCAGCATGAGTTTATAGAAAAGACAATCCTCCTGTGTCCAAGGCAAAATTTTCAGCTTAAAGGAGTTTCCAAATAATGTCATTTTCCAGTCAAAGTCCCAAGAAGGGCTCCCCTTAGATAGCAATTTATAATATATAAATGGGTAAGCAGGAAATATTCTTGAAAGTATGAATTAAATGGCGTTGGAAAAGACATTTATTCAGCCAGTGTCTTTGGGGAATTTGTAGTCCAGTGGGAAGCACAGACAAATGAACTAAAAGTCTATAATTACTATCGTGGGACTATGCATGGAATGCATGAGTAGCCATTACAAACAACCTCGTGAGAAATAAAATTGTAGTTATGCCCAACAGTGACTGTCATAAACTAAGCAGTGTGCCAAGGCTGCACATATTAATTTGCCTGTACCATTTGCTGGGGAAGTCTTCTTATTCGGAATTCATAGATAATTCCTCTAAGGCAGCGGTTCTCACCCTTCCTAATGCTCTTTAATTCAGTTCCTCATGTTGTGGTGATCCCCAACCATACAGTTATTTTGTTGCTACTTCATAACTATATTTTTGCTTCTGTTATGAATTGTAATGTAAATATCTGATATGCAAGATGTCTGATATGGGACCCCTGTGAAAACTTCGTTCAACTCCCCTGTTGTAGGTGTCGATTACTATTTACTACTAATTATCTTTTAGTAATGCTTGCTGTTAATCCTAAACAGCTGTATACCCAAATCACCACACAGACACTGGGATTTATTTAATTAACCTTGAACACAATGCTGGGCAATAGTTACTCCATCCTAAACCTTCAAGCCCTCATAGTTTCCTAACATTTAGATTTCCCACATTATATTTGCTTTTAGTGATATATTAGGTCCAGTCCATCTCTCCACGTCGTTCCAAGATCTCTGCTCCTGCCTCTGTTCTCCCAGCTTTCCTCTGCCTATTCTCCTCCCATTCATTTCCTGCCCTCTGGCTCCTCCCCTCTTTCCTGTCCTCTGGCTCATCCCATCGCTCAACATTGTGGCTAGTTGCTTTATTTTGGCCTATTTACACAAAATTAAGATAGGATGCTTAGAATAAGTATCACAATGCAATATCCGGATTGAAACCAGAAAGGGGGGGGGCGGAGAATTCAACATTTAAATGTACAAGGGTAATGTGTATACATTTCAAAAGAACATTATACCAACACTCCCCAAAAGGGTCATGACCCACAGGTTGTAATTCATTGCTTTCAGGCATGGAGGTGTCCATGAACATGGCTTGGGTATGAACAGTTTCCACCAAGGATTCCTGTGTGAGAGGCTTGGTCCCTAGCTCATGGATCCACTCAAGGAGAGATGATTGATTCATAAGGGCTCTGAAGTTATCAATGTGTTAATCCATTGATTGATTGATAATTTGGGGAAGCAGATTATGAGGTATGCCTTGAAAGGATATCTTGCTCTTGCCGCCCTCCTCTTCGCTTCTCAGGCCCCATGAAGCTTTGCTCTGCCTGTCCATGGCCCAGAGACAAGAGATGAGTGACTATGAGCAGAAACCTCTGAAATCAGGAGACAAAGAACATCTAGCAACTAAGACCCTTACCCGTGCTTCTAATTACAGTGACATCAAGATGACGGAAGTGGCTGCATTGGACATTCTCCAGTAAGCTCAAAAACTCAAAATGTACATTTAATGCCATCAAGGATATTCTTGGTGGCTATTAAATGTGAAGAGTCTGTGAAATGTCAGATACAAACGTCACTTTCTCCATCATTCTCCCTAATTCTCTGAACAGCCACCATGCTCTCTCTCTCTCTCTCTCTCTCTCTCTCTCTCTCTCTCTCTCTCTCTCTCTCTCTCTCTCTCTCTCTCTTCAGGTAGATACTAATCTACTGCCCACAGTCCCATGAAATTCCTGAGCATACAGGGTTGGTAAACTCAGACAGGTCCTTCAAGTGTCAGTCCAAATGCCACCTCCCCTTCAGAGCTTCCTCTGACATGCTCAGAGAGACTAAGGCTCTCTCTTGACCCACCTGTTCTCCACAGGCTCCTGTGGTCCTTTCTCATTAGTGGACACAACCCATACCCATTACCATGAACACAGAATCCAGGAAATGAAAGCTTTGCCTTTAAGTTGTCTCACAGAGGAACCTGAAGATGGCACCTGATGCCCTGGCACAAGTAGAATGAGAGGTAGATGTTTCTAGAAGAAACAGGAAAGAGAAGAGACCGTCTAATTCTACCCTAGCTGCTTCCCTCCCATTTCCTCATGTCCTCCTCAGGTCCCTTATTACGTTGTACAACCGCTGTATTTCTAGAGCCAAAGTCTTTGTGCCATGTTACACTGGTACTTACCTTCTGTTTTCATTACCGTGAAGATGGAACTTCTTTTTATTTTTGTGGCTTAGTTTTATAACTTTCATTTAATAGACATTACTAAGTACCCATTACATGCCAGGCAATAGGATCAGCACTAGGGTAAAAAGATAGATGAGATCCAGTCTTTGTCCCAGGAGCTTATGGGGTCATGTGACAGACACTCAACACACAGAGATCACATCTTTCCTAAGTGTAAGGGGAAGATGGCAAACATGGAGAAACCCCTGGGCTGAGCTTCATGGAAAGACTATGCCATTCAGGTGAAGAAAAATGGGAAGAGGCGTCCAAGGAAGGATATGACGGGAACAAAGAAGAGGCCCATCAACACTGAACAGTGAGACATGTTCAGTGTGAACCATGGGGCTGGAGAGAAAAGTGGGGTCATGCTGTGTGAGGCTGTGTGAGCCTGTGAGGGCTAGGGGCCTCTCTGTGGCACAGAATCACTGTAGGGGGAGGCTGAACCTGGAGTAGCTCATCATCCTTAAAGCCAGAGACACAGCAGTCTCAGAACTAGGATGAGGGATGGGAGTGGGGCAGTGAGCTAGGTCACCTTCCTGTCACACCTTTCTCCAGATCTTCATCCGGAAGTCAGCACACAGCTCTGCAGAAACTTCCCTGTGCTCCTCATTTTCTATGGCCACCATTTTGCACTTCCTTGTTTGTGATAGGGTCTCACAGTGCAGGTCTGGCTGGCTGAGAACTCGGTCTAGACCAGGCTAGCCCTGAACTCACAGAGATCCACCTATCTCTGCCTCCCTGAGTGCTGGGATTAGAGGCAGGTGTGCACAACCACACCTGTTTTCTTTCATTTTGAAATGGTCTCGTTCACTATGTAGTCCAGGCTGGTCTCAAGTGCGTGATCCTCCTGCCTCACTCTTCCTAGAGCCTTGCCTACAGGCAGCACCAGCAGGCCCAGCTTAATTAATAAATATGCTTTAGGAGCTCTGTGATACACCCAGCTAAATGCCAGTGTGTCTACACAGACTCAGCCAGGGCATCTGAGAGCAGACTGAGTCGTGTTCCGCTTTCTGTGTTTGCTAAAAAGGCCAATGTCTGTCTCCCTGAAACTGCGTCCCTACCCTTAGCCCCCATGATGGCAAACTCCTGCTTGTTGTATATTATTATCCCCTGAAAAGTGCTTCCAATAGCCGGGGAGGCAGACATCGCAGTTCTAGGACACACATTTCTCTAGAATGGCCCCACTAAAGAAAACTACTCAACCATCAGCATGGAAAACAAATACGGTCAAGAGATCACAATTTCAAGGCAGACTTTCCTTCCTTCCCCCATTCCTTTCTTTCTTCCTCGTCTTTTAATTGAAAAATACTAAGATGAGCTTTCTCCCTTGCCTCCTTCTGACACAAACAGGGTGCACCAGCAGGAGCTGCCCAAGCAAGCAAACACTATATTGTCTTGGCATCCAAGACTTTGCTAACAAATATCTCTACCGAATAGCTCCTTTCTTGACTCTTCCAGCCTCATGCTTGCCTGAGGTGAGGGGAGTGTATACAGATTAACGGCAAATCAGAATCTGGGTTCCCTACAAAGAGCTTTTACACAACTGCCCTGGGTACATATACCCATAGGGGCCAAAAGCCATAGAAACCACACGGACACTGTAATGACAACCTGAGAGCAATTTAATTGTTGTCCCTCTGATATCTTCGGACATCTGTAAACCTGTATCCTGACATCACCCTATTGATTTTTATCCATTGCCTTGACACTCCACGAGTTCCCCTTGGAGCTGATGAAAAGGACTTTCTTTCTCACCTCAATAGGAGGGTTGTGTCACAATTTTAAACCAAAGAGAGGACAAGTCAAAAGGTTTCAAACTGCTGTGGTAATGGCAGACTAAGATAATAGAGTTTTCTAAATGGCAAATTGGCAAGGTCATTTGTTTTCTCCGTAAAACAAAAACAAAACAACCAAAAACAAAAACTGTACTGTTGACTCTGGGGGGGGCGGGGGGCAAGTGCACCATGGAAACCGCAAGTGTGGCTTTCCAGCCCTGTGACCCAAGGGAACATCCACATTCTTGTTTGTGCTTTTGGAGTGGGGCCCTTTACTGCAGTGGGATAGCCTGTCTTCCTGGAGACCTCAGCAGTCAGCAAGCAGCTCTGCCAGTGAAAAACTGGGGGTGCCGCGGCAGTTTCCGGGGGAACTGCCCATGTGCGCAGAGGCCAAGACTGTTTGCCGAGGCAGGGTCGGCCGGGTTGTACATGAGCGGATCCGGGGCACGCCTGGGTTCCGCAGCGTGCCAGCCGCAAGGCAACACCTCTAAGTGGTTACCATCCACATGACTTCTCACCCACAGGGCGGAGAGGCCTAGGGACGTCTTGGAGACGATGCACCACGAGCAGAGTTCAGCTGTGGGTGAACAAGTGGCTTTACCTCCATCACGTCATTGGATCCACTCCACGTGCCCGCTGCTGGTTTTTCAGAACCATATTTCTACCAAGACGGTTCTTTTTCTAGAGAAGGTGGGTCTTGCATCAACCACGGTGGGAATATTACTGTGGGACAAATAGATTTTCATTGCTTATTGTATCTTCAGTGTGTATTCTTAGCTTTCCAAGGAGGGCAGCGAGATGCAGGGAGGGGAGGAGTTGATTGAGCTCACAGGTAGGAGGGGGAGGCAGCTCAGTCCACTGATTACACCGCGCCCCTGCCCTGCCCTGCCCAGGGCTGCTGTTTTCCCTCCCCGACAGTTACCACCATCTTACTCTCTGCCCCTTTCCGTCCCCACATCTCTTCCGTCCCACACACACTTGTCTCTATGTGTGTCCCTTCCGATAGGTTCTTTCAAGAAGTTGCTCATAGAATAATTGCCAGTGACCGTGTGTACTTTGAGCAGCTGAGGGGAGAGCAGGGAAGGCAGGAATTCTCATTCAGAGGGCCCTCTCGTCGCTTTAAAGAAGGTATGTTTTAGGGGCTGGAGAGATGGCTCAGTGGTTAAGAACATTGTCTGTTCTTCCAAAGCTCACAACTGTCTGTACCGCCAATTCCAAGGGATCTGAAACTTCACACTAATGCACATAAAAATAAAATAAAGTAAAAAAAAAAGATATGTCTTATTAATGAGTAATTGTCTTTGAATTTCAAAGGAATCGGAACATTTGCAAAAACAAGACATATTAGCAGCAGGTTGCTCTGCAGATTTTTTTTTTTCTTTTCTTTTCTTCTTGACGTAACTCTTAACTGTGTCTTTGGATAATTTCCTTGGGTGGAAGACAGCCAGGACTCTCAGAGACCTTTCCCATGCTGAGCTCCCTCCATAGGGCATGAGGGGAAATGGTTCTGCCTCAGGAGCCGGGAAGCTTCGCACCTCAGCATAGGCTACGGGAGCAGCTGCAGCCTGACCCTGGCCTTGAGGGTCCAGCAGAGGTGACCTGAGGAGCAGGGGAGTCAGTCTGTGAGGAGGGGGCTTCACAGTCCTCACAGAGCTTCCACCCAGCACCTTCCTTCCAATCTCCATGGCTTCAGTGATACCCGGGGCTTCTCCCAGACCTGCCTTCAGCAGATGGCTGGTGGCTTACAGATGGACCCTCTGCCCTCTCTAATTGGTGCCCATCACTCCCATGCCTGTCACCTGGCTCCTTTTGTGTACGCATTATCCTGTGGGGCATGAGGTTGGCATTCTGCTTACTATGAGGGAAACTATCTGAGACCCTTGGGTGCACTGTACCAACCTGCCTAGCCTGGTAAGCCCACAGGCGTTATTGACCGTGATCTGGGGCACACAGCAGCCACTGTTGTTTCAGTTACCCTAGGACGTGCTGGAGGCACATGGTCTCTGGGAAGTTTCTAGAGGCATCCAATCCTACAGTGCTCACCCACTTCAACAGCAAATGGCCTGTCAGTGAGTGGCACAGTACATTCAGTCTTTCCTTGGACCTGTGACTTGCCAATCACACTCACTTCCTAACAGGAGGGGTACCCCTTCACCCAACACACCCTGGTTTCCGACTGACTGTAGCAAAATTTCCCTTAAGGCATCTAAGAGGCAGAGACTCTGAAGGACCAAATAAAGAAAGAATCTGAGGACACAGCTCATTCTGGAAGGAAGAGATGTCAAATGGTCCATGTCTGTCCATGAGCCAGCTCTCCCAGTCGGTGTTTACCCATCTCTGCATTTCCATGAACAGGCAGCGTAGTAAAGAAGTGCACTCCAGGGATTAAAAGACAGCTTTCTTAGCTTTTTCTGAATGAGGCACTGTCCATAAACCCTGTTCATTTTCTGGAAAAATACTAGGAATGGAAAACGTTAGTTTGCCTTTGGTTTCTTTTCCAGGGAGGTTTCTAAATAAATCACCTGGAAACACCCAGGTTACGGGTGTTTCTGAACCAAGGAGTCTTTGTAAGTGTTGTTTTTTAGTCAGCTGGTTGAGACTCCTCAGTAAAGTTTCTCTCCCAGGGCCAGGCTCTGTTAACAACCATCTGGGGCTTCAGGCGGTCAAGACAAGAATGAAGACACTCAGAGACTGCCCCTCCTTGCCCCCAACACACCATTTTTCAGATGCCTGGCCATCTCTTGACTGCTTTCACATGTATTATCCCAATGAATTCTCACATTGACTCTCCCAGAACTAAAGAAAATGGAGACTTAGAACAGCCATGTAACTTACCCCAGGGTCACACATTTGCTACATAGAAGATTCAAAACCAAATCTATCTCAGGAATGATTTCAGTAGTGTGAAGAAAGACTGACAAACTTAGCATCATTTGATTGAACAAAATACAGTTTGAGGATCATATGGTCCTCAGAACCAGAACTGTGTCACAGAAACTTCTACACTGCAGCGTGGTCAGACACAGGTCAGAAAAGAGAAACTGACACCGAGGATTCACATACAGACATTTCCTCAGACCAAGTGAATTAACAGTAAATACAATAAAAAATCACACCAATATCTTGAGAAAAAGTCTAATATTCACCCTTTAATAAATAAATAAGGAACAAAATAATACAATGTTCTGGGTGTTAATTTATAAATTCTGATTAGCACGGAGTGCAAATGAGCTTAAAGGGACCTTCCTTAGCTTTGAAGAGTAGAAAATATGAAACATATTTCAAAGTCGATTACACTCGCAGCATTGTCAACTCGCTACTTAAAAAGGACTTTCCTGGAAGGAGCCAGCAGCCCTGGTGCTCCTTCCTCACGGAAGAGTGCTCGATTTTCTTTGGTTCTGGAAGCAGACCGCTTGGCATCTAGGGAAGGCTAGGCATTTCTCATCAGCCACAGATTCTTCCTGGGTGGGGGGAGGCACTGTCCCACCTCAGTCATCTACACCAGCAGAAGCTGCCAGAACAGACATAAGAACTCACAACAGCACAAGCATCGTGTCTACTTTAGTGCTTTTAGAAGCAATAGTATCCACTGTGCTTCTTCACACGCTTGCTGTAGATTCGAAGATGGACCACTGTTTCGTGTAGATAGGAACCGTTTGCTCTGAATGCTGGATATTTCCTATTGAGTATACAAAAGTGCTATCCATTCTATGACTGAACACTTGAGCAATCTTTGGCTTGAGCTATAGACTGTCGCCATTCTAGAACGTCTCTCCTAGTACATGCATGTGTGTATACCCTTTATACAGTGCACACCAAAAGCAGAATTTCTAGATCCCATCTGTAACTATGTCAGCTTCAGTAGATGATGCCAAATTGTTTTCGGTGTGTTTGTGCCAAATTTAATAGGTTTAACGGGTTAATATTAAATTGTAGAGTGTGTGTTGGCACTGTTTTAAACTCTATTTTATTTAGGTTTCCTTATGCCTCTACCTTCCTTTCACCAACCCCCTAACAGTACGTCCGAGAGAAAGAAGAGTAATGAGGAGAGGAGTCAGAGTTCTCTTTAACAACTTCCAGCTAGTTTGGGACAATACCAATCTCAGTCACCAGGATATCCAGCAGTCCAGAAAAACCAGCAAACAAAGCAGCATGCCTCTTCCTTCTCAGAGCATCTGTTTCTCTGGAATCTGGTATTTATACCCTCTCAGAGTCCTCAGAATTAAAGTAACGGCAGCTGTAAAAGACCATGGCCCTCCTGGGGCCACATGAGGCTGTTATCAGCTGTGGACAAACTAAAAGCAGCTCCATATCCCACACTTGGGTTTAAGACAAAAACCTGTTCACATAACTGAGTTTTTAAAGGAACCAAAAACTTCCACTGGGTGTGTGTTAAAACAGAAGCTAGGACCCCATGGTCCTACTTACACGGACACTGGCTGTGTCCCCAGTCCTCAGGAAACATCAGGTTAATGTGACTTAGGATTGTGATATTAAAACTCTAGGTGCTGGAAAGACAGTGGTTCTGAGGTTAGGAACATTTGTTGTTCTTGCAGAGGATCGGTGTTTGGTTCCCCACACCCACCTGTTTGCTCACAACCATCCTTAACTCCCATCCCAAGGAGTTTACCGATGCTTTATTCTGACCTCAGACACCAGGCATGAACATGGTGCACATGCACACATGCAGGTAAAACTCCCATATACATAAAACAAGTCCAAGAAAAGCTCTGAAGCTCTAACTAAAGATTAACAACCAACACAGAATTTTAGAACACATTGTGCTCAAGGGAGCTTTCTTCCAAGGGGTGCTGTGGTGCCAGGACTTTACATATATATAATCTAGCTGGTCAGCAGCTTTTTTTTTTTTAAGATTTAGTTTTACTTTTAATTATGTTTGTGTGTAGGTACAAGCACATAAATGCAGGTGCCTCAGAAGGCAGCAGATTCCCCAGAGCTGGGGTTACAGGCAGTTGTGAGCAGCCATATGTGGGCGCTGGGAACCAACTTGGATTTTCTGAAAGAACACTGTGAGCTCTTAACATTTGAGTCACCTCTTCAGTCCCAGTTTGCAACTTTTGAAGCGAGGTAACCATGATCATGTCAAAAGATGCTAAGAAGGCATCTGATCCAATTCAACAGCTATTCCTAATAAAACTGGAGATAATGTACTTGAATAATATAAAGACTACTGACCAACACAAATACGCTAACTAATGAATGCTGAAATCATTTAAGCTAAAGTCAGTAGCAAATGGGGGTGCCTCACTATTACTAGGTAGAAGTTCCCAGGCAATTAAGATTTCAGTAAAGAAAATCTGTCAAACATCAAAAACATCAGAGTATTCTTATAAAGTATTTCTGAACCCCCAAATGATTTAGGGAAAAACTACTAGAATTAATGAAATTTACTATGTATGTTTATTGTACACAAAACATATATATATATATATATATATACATACACACACATATTTATGCAAAAACAATGATCCAGTGTGGGGAGAACTGGGATCTGTGGGGAGAGAGCAAATCTCTGGGAGAAGCTAGAAATCTAGGACAATGGAAACTTCCAGGAATCTATGAGGGTAACACTACCTTACCTAAGGCTCCTAGCAACAGGGAGTATGGAACATGAAAGGGTTACCTCCTGTAACCTAGCAGGACTTCTAATGGAGGGATGGGAATACCAACCCAGCCACAAAACCTTCAACCCATAATTTTTTCTTTCTATAAGAGGTGGCACAAGCTAGTAATCCCAGCACTTGGAAAGGCAGAGACAGGCAGATCTCTGAGTTCGAGGCTAGCCTGATCCACAGCCAGCTACACAGAGAAACCCTATCTCAAGAAACAACAACAACAAAACAAAAACAAACAAGAGTTGCAGGAATCAAGAGGGTAGCAGAAAGTGAGGGAATGGCCAACCAAATACTGGCCTAACTTGAGTCTCATGCCATGAAAAAGAGCCAACCTGACACTAAATAATACTCTGCTATACTTGCAGAGAGGAGCCCAGCATAACTGTCACCTGAGTGGCTTCACCCAGCAGCTGATGAAAAGATGCAGAAATCTATAGCCAAACATTAGGCAAACTCAGGGAATCTTGTGGAAGTATTGAAAGAGCCAGAGAGGTCAGGGATACCACAAGAAAACCTACAGAATTAACTAACTTGGGTCCATAGGGGCCACGAAATGGAACTACCAACCAGAGAACATGCGTGGGATGGACCTAGGCCCTCTACACATACGTAAAGATGTACAATTTGATTCTCATGTGGGCCTGCTAACAGCAGGAGCAGGGGCTGCCTCTGACTCTATTGCCTGTCTTTGGATCCATTTCCCCTAACTGGACAGTTTTGTCTAGCTCAATAGATGTGCCCAGTCCCTTTACAACTTGATTTTCCAAAGCAGGCTGACATCCATGGGAGGTCTCCCTTTCTCTGAGGAGAAAAAGGGAGGGGAAAGTGGGGGGGAGGAGATGAGAGGAGGAACTGGAAGTAGAGAAGAGAAGGGAAGCTCTGCTTGAGATGTAAAGTAAATATATTAATCAATGAAAAAAAAAAGCAAAACAAGAACAAAAAACTAAAATGACTTTAAATAGAAATGGAGAAATTCATTCATCATCATGACTAATAAAATCATAGGAGTCAATTAATTCTCAAATCCTAATAAAATTAAGATAAACAATATTTTTTTAGCTGAAAAAATATCCTGTCAAAGTTTCTGAAATACTCTCAACCACTAACAAGATAAAATTGCAGTAAATAACAAATTTCAAATACATGAGACTATGTATAAAGGTACTGAAAAGAACAGAAGTGTAAGATGTGGGAGAAACTATGCTGTGCTATACTACAAGCCCTGTAACTAAACATAAATCCAATGTAATTAGTCTGTTGACATCTACAAAGAGAAATACAAGTAAAAAATAACAGCACATGACATCCATTATATGTGAAAACTCTGCTTTGTTGGCATTTTAACTCATTGAAAAAACTTTAATAAGGGGGTACTGAATCCACACAACTTGGAAAATATATACACTACTTTCATTCTTTATAAAGTTTGAGTGGGTATATACCGTGTGTGTCTTTCTGCTCCTGGGATACCTCATTCAGGATGATCTTTTCTAGATCCCATTTATACTCACTTATAAGTGGGTACTAGACCTATAAGATAGGATAAACATCCTAAAATCTGTACACCTAAAGATGATAAACAAGAAAGAGGACCTGGAGTAAGATGATCAATCCTTGCTTAGAAAGACAAATAGGTTGGACATTGGAAGCAGGAGAAAACAAGTAACAGGACAGGAGCCTACCCCAGAAGGCCTCAGAAAGACTCTGTCTAGCAGTGTATCAAAGCAGATCTGAGACTCATAACCAAACCTTTGGCAGAGTGCAGGGAATCATATGAAAGAAGGGGGAGCTAGTATGACCTGGAGAGGACAGGAGTTAAACAAGGACCAAATATATCTGGGCACAGGGGTCTTTTATGAGACTGTTTCTCCAACCAAGGACTATGCATGGCTATAACCTAGAACCCCTGCTCAGATGTAGCCCATCCAAGCCTTTCCACTTGGTAGCTCAGTATCCAAGTGAGTTCCCTAGTAAGGGGAAGAGGAACTATTTCTGACATCAACTCAATGGCTGGCTCTTTGACCTCCCCTACCCACCCCATACCAAGGGAGGAGCAGCCTTGCTAGGCCACAGAGGACACTCCAGCCAGTCCTGAAGGACCTCCTGTATCAGTGGACTTGGAAAGGGTCAGGGAGATGAGGGATGGAGGGTGGGATTGGGAGGGAATGAGGGAGGTGGTTACAGCTGGGATACAATGTAAATAACCTGTGATTAATATAAAAACTAAAAATTATTTTTAAAAAGTTTGAGTGAAGAATTCAATGTGGCGAGCTGAAAGAGATGGTTCAGTATGCTCCATTTTGTAGGGAATCATAATTTGGCTCCTACCACCCACAGTAGGAAGCTTAAAAAGCCTATAATTCCAGATGTAGGCAGATAAGACACTTCTGGCCTTTCCCATGGGCACTGACAGGCGTATCACCTTCCCCACAATACATATGTAATTTAAAATAAAAAAATTAAAAATTTAAATTAAATGTAGTAAACCAAAGATGAAAATGCTCCAACGCTACTCCTAAATGTGGAGGGCATTCTTTAGATAGGACAGAAGATGGTGGCCTTAATGTATACAAAATTCTTACAAGTATGGGGCTGGTGCGAGGGCTCAGTAGGTAAAGGTGCTTGCTGCCAAACCTGATGACCCTAGTTCAATCCCCAGAACCCACAGGGTGGAAGAAGAGAACGGACTCCTACAGGTTGTCCTCTGACCTCTATAGGAAAGCTAGGACACATGCACATAAATAAATGATTAAATAAATTTTAAATATTTTATACTTTTTTCAAAATGTCTACATTTCATAAAATAATATATCCTGCTGGAGGGTGATGGTGCACACCTTTAAGCCCAGCACTTGGGAGGCAGACACATGCTGATATGTGAGTTTGAGACCAGCCTGGTCTACAGAGGGAGTTCCAGGACAGCCATGCCTACATAAAGAAACCTTATCTTGAAAACAAACAATATATATACTAACGTAAAATTTTGAATGGCAAAAGGCATAAATATCAACAGAAATATCAGACTGGGAGAAAACATGCAAATAAAGATATTTACATAATATGAAAGGAGAACTTAAAAAATTAAAGAGAAGTTAGAAACAAGACCAATTTTTTTTGTTCATAAGTTAGATTACTGAAAAAAAAAAAAAAAGAGACTTGAGATGTGAATCTGAAAGTGCAAACAGCTCAGAGTGAAATCCAAATGGCTGAGTTTTCTAAGAAAAAGGCTCTTATATGTGATCAATAGGCTAGGGAATTGAAGAAATATATTTTCCAACCATGACAAACAGAAAAAAAACTTAAAAAAATAGCTTTTACAAATCAGTTAAATAAACAGGCAAACACAATAGAGACTTGGTTAGGAGTAAAAATGAAACATAACTGCAAAATGCAGCTATGACCATTTGCTGTGGTGGGAATTTCAGAGGCACAGAACTTAGTCCTGCTGCAATTCCCACGATGCATTAGGGGCTGAGGAATGAAGTTAAGACTCATCAGCTGACCTTTACAGAGATTTCTGGGTGTATTTAGCAAGTCACAAATGCCCTTTAAAGCAGAACAAAATAGTGATGTCAGAGGGTGAGAACATTTATGTATTCTTGTCAGAGTTGAAGGTGAGCCATGGAAACTTATGACCAGTGAGGGAATATGGATTCCACCTATGAAGACTCAGGGGGGAATTCTTCTGAACTAAGAATCCACTGTAATGAGTGTAGAATTCACTACAGAACTGTGAGCTAATAAATAGATGATTAAGCTGTTAAATTTGTAGTAACTTGTTATGCATATTGTTATCCATATAAAGCAACTTAAACCATTCACAAACTCAAGAAATGATATCCAGAAGTATAGAAGTCAGTTAACTGGCAATTAGCATAGAAAAATCACTACAGCTACTAGGCCCTACATCCTTCCCTTTCTCCCTCCCTCTCTTACTCCCTCTGTCTCTGTCTTTGCTTAGCATCTCTTCCCAGTGGGTACAAAGAAGAAAGTGTTTCTACACACTTAATGATAGAAATGTAAGTTATCCCAGCCTCTTTGGGGTACAATCTGTCAAAATGCATGAAAAAGCATTAGGCACACACATTCTCCTGTACATTAATGCACTCCAGGGAACCGATTCCACAGAGGCAAAGCCATCAAAATCACAAATACGCACACAGTAGTGTTTATTATAGTAGTAAATAAAACAAAGTGAATATCTACCAATATAGGAAGAGGGTTAATAAATGATACACCATAGAGTAAGACAGTCATTAAAAGAATGAGGAACTGTCGGGCAGAAAAGGATTCCCACCTGTTGTTGGATGAAAAAAAGAGAGATGCAGAGAATACATGACTTTATTTAAAGCAAACTGGCTTACCAAAAGATCTTCTCATTTTACTTATAAAAGGCTGCAGGTGCGTGTTAAGAAATTCAGAATTGGGCAGAGTTGCAAACAGCTTTAATCCAGGCATTTGGGAGGCAGAGGCAGAAGGGTTTCTGTGAACTAGGGGCCAGCCTGGGCTACACACTGAGTTCCAGGACAGCCAAGACTAGATGCCGAGAACCTGTCTAATGAAAGAACCAAAAGAAATTTAGATCCACGTATGTATCGACTTTAAGGTGCTCACTAGCTACAACACATTAGAAAAGGCAGAATGCAGAGAAACACAGACTAAGCCAACACGTGTCCAGATGCATGCACATTTGGATGGACTGCTAGATCCCCATTAGGAAGGCAGGACTGAAGGTGGGAGATGACTAATTTTATGAGTGTTCGCCTTTAATTCATTTATTAGTTTGTATTAATTATATGGACCATTAGTCTTTCATTTGTGTCACATTTAGTCAGATACACTGAATTAACCCTTCTTGTGACTTTCCTGAAGCACTTACCTCTTATACTCCATGTATTTTAATTATCATTTGTGTCTCTGGCTGGAATGTCCTGTTTGTCAGGTAAAGACTTTTGCCTGCTCACTGTCAGGCTCCTAGAGTGGCACACAGCAGGCACTCAACTACAGGAGTGGAAAGAAGGGTCGCCCTTGACAGGGTTAGAGGTGCCTCTTCTCCCATGGCCCAGCACAGACAGGATGAGAAGTTTGAGGTGTAAAGAGAACGCTGTCCTGAGTGGAGTGTTTCTTCTTGAGAGGTAAGATCCAAATTCTTCCCAAATCACGGCACAGACCTCAATCTTAGGGGCTGCATCCTCATATCTAAATACAGCTGAGGACTATCAAGGGGAAAGCCGGGCGTGTGTACATGCCCCATACATGGGGAGACCAACTTCAGCTGCTGTCCCTCAGGAGCTATCCACTTTGCTCTTTGGAACAGCATTTCTCACTGGGCTTGCCAATATTTGTAGAATGGCTGCCAGCAAGCACCCAAAAATCAACCTGTGTCCACCTCCTCAGAAATGCATCCTGACATTTTATATGTGGGGTTGGGGACAGAATTCAGGTTTCTAGACTTTCAAGGCAAGCACTTTACACAGCCTTTTCCCCAGCTACCCTCACCTCCATCACTTAAGGTCATGTGTGTGGTCCTTTGTGCCACCAGAGGTTGCAGACTGTCCTTGAACTGGACAGGTGGTCTTCAGTGGGTAGACATGCATGGGTGCTGGGAACCACACTAGGGTACACTGCAAGAGTGAGAAGTGCTTTTCTGACCTTTCTCTCTATCCCCTAAAGGGCTTTGATGATTAATACAGATTTAGAATTTTGTAATAGGTACTCTATACAACCAACAAATACCTGAATCCATTCTAGATAGTGCATCGTCAAGCAAGCACTAAGGGAAAATACAGGAAAAACAAATATGGTCCATGCTCTGAAGAGCTTACAAAGACAGAGGCAAAACCTTGTTTTATTTTGTTAGTTGACAAATGAGCAGCTCTTAACATACAGACTGTGAGCTGAGGACAGAGAATAATCAAGACAATGTGCAAAATACTTTCATCATTACTTATTCATGGTGCTGCAGGAAGTTCTGAATGCTTTCCAAAGATGATGTATAAGCTGATCACAAATTCCGTTTATCTTTGTACTTTCAAATTCATTTTGAAACCACACAAGATAAAAATTTAATGTGCTTATCAGCAGAGGCCAAGTGTGTAAAAACTATATACACTGAGGGCACAGAATTACTTGGACCTACAATCAAGTTTAAACATAAAACAAAACACCTGTAATCAGGTGTGTGTCCCCAAGCAGTCCACAGAAACAAACGAGTTCAAGGCCCCGTTTAAATGCTCACCACTGGAGTGCCAGTGTCTCTTCAACACACTGACTGCATGTCCTTTGACTGTCTACCCAGTACTAGGATTGCTGGAACTTTGATTTCATATGTCACAAGGGTTGTACGCTAATCCCACTAATAATACTGAATTGCATTTACTTGCTCTTTCTCCACATCCTTGCAGTATGATGCGATTCTATTCAATCACTAAAAAGACATGGAATCCTGCCATTTGCAACAGCATATACAGGCTGAAGGACATGTCAGAAGAAAAATGGCAGGTATATAATACAGACAGTGCACTATCTCACCTACGAAAAAAAAGTAAGACCTCATAGTTGTTATCAGACACTGAGAGGGGTGGTGATAAGTTCTGGTGTTCTACAGAACAGCAGGGTCAATTAACAATAACGTACTAATCTCAGAGAGGACTTCAGAAGTATCCACCATAAAGAGACAAGCTTAAGGTGATGGGTATGTAATTACCTTGACTTGGTCACTACCAGATATATACATGAATCAAAACACCATCTTGTGCTTCATAAATATGCATAAGCCTCATTGAAAAGGATGGCGCTGGGGAGCTGGCTCAGTGGTTAAGAGCAAAGGCTTCTCTTCCAGAGGTTCGACTCCCAGCACCCACATGGCAGCTAGCAACTCCTGTAACTCTAGTTCCAGGGATCTAAAGCCCTCTTCTGGGCCTCCACAGGCACAGGACATGCTCAGCATGCACAGGTGCACAAGCAGGCAAGACATTCTACACATAAAATGAATGCATTTAAAATGGGAAGAGGAGGGGATGAAAGGAAACTTGCATGCCTGAGTTAGAAGCAAGCTGGACTCCTGAAACGCATCAGGAAACTGAGCAGGTTGTTTACTGAAGAACACCTTCCACTAAATGAACTGAGATTAAATGCAGTGTTAGATGAATCTGCAGTCTTTGAAAGTCTGTAACAGCAACTGACAGAACCCAACTCTGCTCCTAACGCTGTCAGCCCTGTGAGAGGAGCCTGCTAATGAAAGGACTGAAGTCTTATACATGGCGCAATTTTCGTGTTCACTTTAACATGTATCCAGTGCTATTTTACTAGCCAGAAGGTCCTAGAACAGTGTTGTATTTAGAAATTAATTAAATGGAATCAATGTAAGACAAAATCAGAGCCTTTGATTTATATATATATATATATATAGTATGCTCTCTTTATTTATATATATATATATAAATAAAGAGAGCATACTTTAGTTTCAAGGAGGACTAGAAGGAACATTGCCCATGTCACAGGCTTCTTTTCTTTTGTGGTGTGACAGTTTTTTCTTCCTGTTATCATCCAAGTTACTCAGCAAATGAACTGCTGCTGAATTTGTTTTAGCTCTAATTCAACTTTTTTTTTTGAAAACTTGGTCACAGATATAAAGAGGCAGATGTCGGTGTGTTAGCATTCCAGCACAGTACATGGAAAAGCACAAGGGGCATTGCTCTAACACATGAGTGACACACACGGTTTGCTTCTGTGAATTTTTTTTAATTAAAAAAAAAACTTAATAAAAGCAACTTTCTCACTTTGGGATGGTGTGGCTTTCTAACATCACCCTTAGTTTGATAATGCATTTATGTAAATATCTGACTGCCTATTTTCTTAAATACTTGATTTGAGGTGAGACTGGGAACTCCTAGAACACAAAAGCTATGGCACATGAATAGCATTCTGAGCCTTACTTAGCAGACGCCTTGCATCACTGTGCTAATTACCTTTACAGAGTACGCAGGATAAGAGAACATGGAGTCACCATCTGTTTTCTATGTAAGCTGAATGGCTAAAACCAACTAAAGAAAAGAAAACTGACTGTGAAGTAGGCCTTTCCTAAAAGGAGGACACTGCACGCTGTTCTCACTAAAATCACCAGATCTTTATCCAAGCTTGACTACCATAACCTTTAACTAATCTAGAATCAATGGAAGACACAGGCAGCCTTGGGACTTGGGAGAGCTTTGAAGCTGTTCTCTTTTGATGGAGTTGTGTTAAAGCTCTGAAGTCTTAAAAGATATAGTTCAGTGACAATGCTGTACAAATGAAACTCTGATTTGGGTCTGATGTCCAGCACTGAAAAATATATAATAAATGCTCCCACTCCCACAAAAAACAAAACAAAACAAACAAACAAACAAACCTGACACAGAAAAACAAGGGTTCAAAAATTTCAGTTTCACACAGTGTTGCTTTACCAAACTGGGTATCCTAGTAGATGGAAACTGAGAAGTTCTCAAGCAAAGACTTTTCCATGATTATAGTACTGGCATTAAAGTGAACACCAGACTCCCAAGTGTTCCTAGAATACCTTAAGACCAGGACAGAGCTGGGATCCCTCAAAACCTCAGTTGCTCTTGGCAAACCCAGCCAGGTAATACTCTATTACTCAGCGTCATTACTTTGACACGAGGCTGACCAATAACTTTGAGTTCTCTTGATCACTGACACACCAGAGATATATTCCTCATTACTGTGCCAACACATAACAAAACAGACTGGATGGTGCTGGAAGAGGTCTCTTTTTGAATCCGCACTGTATTGTGAATTCAGATTGTACTGAAGACATCTTGAGCCCTGAGCAAGCAAAGCCCTTGAAAAGGAATGTTGGCTTCTGGGTCAGAGGGTGTAGATGATTTGGGGTTGGCAAGCAGCCCAACAAAGGGGGAAGAACATTAAATTTACATGTGTCTACAATTTAAAACAATTATTTGATCATTTGACAATATGAAATACTAGATAAGCATACATGTCATGTGTATGTGTCATGTCCCAGGAAGTTTTACTGAATTAATCTCATGAGGTATTTTAATTTACTGGCTTTCCTCAGGTCCAAAGTGTTCCCAATGGTAAGCTTTGTCACAATCTGTGCCTGTGAATGTTTAGTTACTTTGCATTTGTATCTACTTTTTCTAATACTCTTCAATTTCTCTGCATCCTTCTCCCTCTATAATAAAAGTCTCATATATTAAAGTATTTTAAACTTATTTACTGCAAAGTTATGGCTAGATTCCAAAGTTCACACAGTCCAATTCACGACACACCTATGAGCACATTAACTAATTTGTACACTTTATTTAAAAACAAACAGTACACTTAGAGCCACCAAAACCGGTTATCATTATTAGCTTATCCATACCCTGAATTTACAAAAGGAACTTCTTGCACCACAAAAATTAGCATTTGGATTTACATTAATTGCTATTATAACTAAAATTTAAGACACCTGAATATCAAACAATCTGGCCCAGGGCTCACCAGTTGGGGGTTTGGGTTGGAGAGAAAAGGTCATGTGGGAATCTGAACTGATGATGCCCTGAGATCCACTCTAGTAAACTCATAGTGAGGAGACATAAAGTAAGTGGTAGGTTTCAGTATTACAGAGAAGTGGTTCTTCCTAGAAACAGGCATTGGATCATATAGCTGGAGTGGGAATGGGGACACTCCTTAATCTGGAATGAAAAGAAAAAGTCTGTGAAGGGGCTATATTTGTTTTCTCACAAGAAGCCAGCATCAGCCAAACAATGAAGAGAAAGCAGGAAGAGTGGGACATGGCAGACCAAGGACTTCCTAGTGCTGTATCACCAATCTCAGCAGCTCTCCACAAGTCAATTCAAATCCCAGTCTCTAAGACCCTTTCAGAAAGAGCTAGTGTACAACAGGCAAAATCATTCTACATTAACAAGGCACTCACTGGTTCACAGCCTGGTAAACCCAGACAGACATTAAGTTAATCTAAATTAACACCAACTTTCTAGTTTGCACCAGAGGGGTGATGAGCATGTGGTCCCAGTTATATGAAATCTAAAAGCATGACTAGCCAAGATCCAGAAAAATCCTCAGCACCACTTCAGAACATTGTTAGAATAAACAGTGGGACCTAAAGATCTCTTTTGGTCTAACATAAATGTTTCAAAATTAAACACATAACAATAAACCTAATGTAAAGTTTCTGTTACATACTAGGTCAGTGTGGAGCCCTTTCCACTGACACGAGACCTAACTTCATGTTTGACATGGACAATTGGAAAGCTTTCAGTGGCAAATGCAAAACTGAATTTTTTTTTTTTTACCTGCTAAACAGATATATTCATTTTTTAACCTTCCTCTAAAATGGACTTTAAAAAATGATACATCTCTCTCTCACACACACACCCACACACACTTCATCAGATACTTTTGTGCAACCAGAATCCCAGTGTCAAACACTCTAAGTACTGCAATATAAACAAACAAGTAACACAGTCATGGAGGCAATTTCTAAGCCGATAAAGTGAGTAACTACCTAAGAGTATTGACATAACTTTCAAAGAATGAAGTAAGCCAACTAAAATTATACTTTTCTTTCCAGGTAAACTTTTTGCTGCTGTTTTTGAGATAATGGCTCATACAGCCCAGGCTGGCCTTGAACTCCTTATACAGCTGAGGATAACCTTGAACTTATAAGCCTCTTGTCTCCACCTCTCAAGTGCTAGGATTATAAGAGGGTGCCACTATGCCTGAAGTTTCAGGTAAATTCAGTAACAATGTGATTCTCGGTTAAAATATCAAACAGACGTTAACAACTGGGAACTAACCCCCTCCACTCACTAAGAACACTGATGGTATTTTTAAGCCATTCTTGGGGAAAACAAAACAAAGAAACAAGCAAAAAACTAAAACTAATCCTGAACGTTTCAGTCTGCTTTGTGAGGATACAACTGAGATGACAAAGCCTGAGAGAAGCACCAATAGATTTTTCAATTGCATCAACCATCATTTCTAATGTCATAGAGATTTGTTCTACTTAAAATGGCAGCAATGACAATGAGGTAGATATGAGAAGTCACTTAAATTCTTCAGTATTGTTCTTAGGTGGAATTTTAACTATTTCAAGTGTTTCATCTAAAAGCAATTTTTACTAGTTCAATCCTCATTATATAAGAATTTTATGCCATACTCTTGTGAATAGGGGAAATACATGAAGTACTAAAAAAGCAAGCTTTAAAAAATTACATCAATGAATATCCCATAATTCTGAGGAACCAATAATTTGTTATCTGAAGTTCAGTTTAATTCAAAAACAGCTATTTATTCTTTACTGAATTTTCTAGAAATTCACATTCAAAACTCTTAGAAAGCATATAAGGCTCTCCAAAGAGTACAACGACTATGCATGAAATGTCCCCTGAAGTCCTGAAAGTTGAACAGATACATGAAACGACATTGACGGTCACAATTCAGGATCTTCACAGATTGGCGTGTGTGTGCACGTGCACACACCCCAGCATGAACACACACACACGCACACACACAGGCTCTCTCTTCCCCCTCCCACCCCCTGACACAGATTCAGTCTTCACCCTCACTGTAAGGCTGCATTTGTAGGTTTTTTAAAGGCACCTCTCACTGTCTAGCTATTGCCTTCTCGATGACACATTCTATCAAAAAGCTTGAATGTTCAATGGAAATAGTTCAGTACTGAGAATGGAATTTTTTCAATTCACATTTGAATAGCCAGGTTTTCTTACATTCAGATTTTAATAAACTAGAATGACAGTCTTTAAAACAAGCATGCTAGCCTATAATGCGTATAGTATATACAGTAATTTAAACACTTAGAACTATATATTATACTGTAAAAGCAAACAGCACAGCACTCGTCATACTCATTAACTTCTGAGTATACTACCTCCAAAAATGAAAACACAAACAGTAAAATGCACCCATGGTTTAGATATATATATATATAGTCTATATATTATATATATCCCTATAATATATATAATATATATTTATAAAATATACATACATTTTAGACATAAATTCTTCAAATAAAGAATCATTATCTCCAAAAGAAATTTATAGCAAGAATACTGAAGGAATGAAAGTCAGATAAACAAATAATTTCCCACAAAGTTCATTATCAGTGATAACAGTTCAAGTTCCCCCTTTTAGTTACAACTAAATTATTACAAAAGCTAAATACTTTGCATAACTAATTATCTGTTTAATGGCAAAAATTGATAAATTTGTTCAATAGAAAAATACTGAAGGTCATTATATCACTTATTTTTTTATGGTTTGAGTAGCAAATGAGCTCCATGTATGGACAGCTGCGTTTTGAGAAGTACTGTAAGCTCCCAGAGACATCGATAGCACATGAAAATAAGGCAGGGACCTAACCCACCTGTTGATTTTCATACTATTCCAAAACAGCTCACCCTAAATATTTACAATTCAGTAAATATTTATGAAAGCATTTCAATGATTTTGAATCTTGAAATTGTTCATCTTGTGAATTTTCATTCGGATGGGGAAAATCAAACACATACATGCTACCATCTAGTTGAAAGACAGCTTTGGCTCATTTCTAGGCTGATAGCAAACAGGGATACTTTAGAAGAATCTCTACGTGTAGTCTTCAATGGCACAAAGCACACTTCCAAAAAACTTTCAGCGATTTGTCAATCATTTGTCCTATACTTTGCCTATTTTAGGATTATTTTTCTCCCACCCATTAACAGGAAAACTTCAATCATGAGGCACAGAACAAACAGGGCAGACTCTCCTGGGTTCCAGAATGTCGGTGACAAGAGTAAGACAAACACTGAAGACTGTGGAAGGCAATTAAAGCAAGAACTGTGGTCAGCCATCATAAATGTACCACTTCAGACTAGAATCTTCTACTACTCTACAAATGTTAGGTTAACAAACCCCTTTGTTCAATTTACAAAAGATGGAAGAATTTATCCATCACAATGTAAAAGTCTTTATCTACATGAAAAATATAAGCATTTACCTGGTAATTTGGTCTATCTCAATTTACTTGCACATACCAATCAATCTCTTACGTCTGCTTGTTAACCAAAGCACAAAGATAAAATGTGGTTGTGTTAAGATACTACAGCTAATCTATATAATATCCAGGGAAAATTCAACATGAGTCTTTTAATGTTAGTGAAAATTTGCCTCCACAATGCAAAGTTCTAAAGACAGATGAGCAGAAATTTTTACAAAGTCAATTATTAACCACATCACCAGGAGAATACTACTTCACAGACTAGATCACCAGAAACGCCATGGCTATGGCAATAGAATCATTTTAACGGGTTATGCTATTTATGGACTACGAGGCAATGGCGCACATACTTTGGTGAAAAGGTGGACAGTAACTTATATTTAATGTTTACACTGGTCTTTGTCATCTGGGACAAAAGCAGAGAGAAACTGTGAAGGACATGAAGAGTGTCTCCATGGCTGGGCCCTAGGTTAGTCAGCAGGATTCTGAGATTCCCAAAAGCTGAACATATGGGTCACAGACAAATGTAAACCCTGGCATTTTAAGACACGGTTTTCTCTAGATAAAATATTGATTCCCTCTTCATTAAAATGTGTGTTCTAATTAAAGAACGGGGGAGGGGAGAAGAACCTCGCAGACGTCACAGGCGTCAACTCTTCCATCTAGATTGCTGCAGCGTTCTTCTCAGAGACACCAGGAGAGGACTTTGAGGGGTGCACTGCCTTATTAGGCATGGCTGCAGAAGCAGCTGCCTGAGGTAAACATATGCTTTGGGCTACATGACATGATAATTATAAACTGTTCATGGTAGGTGTCAGAAAACATGAACATGAAAGGCAGGGAAGAAAAAGTGAGGATTACTTGAACCAGTTATATGGGTTGAGACATAGGTGCTAATAAATAGTTTTCTCCTTTTTCAGTCACCGGGAAGTAATTTTCATGTATGGAATAGTTACTCTAGTACTATAAATGCCACATTAATGAAGTGAATTTTTAAACAAGTTATTATATAAAGATGCCCTGTTTGCCCTTGAAAATAAACAATATCAAATTGGTTAAAACCTTTAGTAAAGCAGACTCTATTTAAACTAGTCTTCATCATGAGTGCTTAATGCTAAATGTTAGAATGGTACATCTACTTTCAAATTTGTAATACAATATAGAAATCTGCTTGCAAACTAAATATTTGTTTAGCATTTCTGAATAATATATTTAACATATTATTGTATCTCTTCCTTCTAACAGGTGAAATGCTTTGCCGTGTGCTTTATGAGAAGGGCTGAAAGGAGAGTTATGTTAGAAACTCAATTGAACACTGTCTGGTCGCTATACAGAGTGGGGTTAGTATATCAGATACAGTACAGCTGACTGCCTAGTATGGTTAGTATGTCTCAGGGTGAAAGTATATCTAGGTTTCCACTCTACGCACTCCCAGCCATCCAACTTTAATTATCCAGTACAGCATGCCCCGTTTACTCAAAAGGGAGAAGCTAAACCTGTTTCGCTCAGGCCTGCCTAGCGAATGAGAACAACTTCAGAAATAAAAGTGCCTCTTTGGGGGGAAATCTGAAAGTTTCAGGCTCAAAGATTCAGCTGAGCTTGCAGCAACTTGATCACACCTTAATTTTAGAAAACACTATACGAATTGCAAAACTATACTTTAACGAAGTTCTCTGTGCTCCCTCAGCAGGACAAAAGGGCAGGGTGAGCCAAATCTTGCCCTGGTCTTCCATATCTCTGTTGTGCAGTTGACTTTTACAAAAAGCTACAAGGTGAAGCTGACGCATCACATCATACAAAGACCTTCGCCAGGGCGTCGGCTCCAGCACTGGCTATATAGCATTTGGAAGGGTGGAATGCTACATCATGGATCGATTCTTCAAATTTTTTCCGATGAGCTGTGAACTCTTGGATACATGTCTTACTTTCTAAATTCCATAAGCGTATTGAACAGTCATGACCTATTTCAAAAGAAAAGAGGTTGAAAGGAACAATTATTTCAACATGAAGATTCTAAGGAAAAATAAATAATCCACAGTTAATGTACTTACTGCCAGACATCAAATACAGGCCATTAGGATCAACTGCCAAACTTGTAACAGCTTCTAGGTGGGCCACCATTGAGTGGATCAGTTTGCCTTTGGAAAAAGAAAGTGTTATTTTTTTTAAATAATTTATTAATTTTATTTTATGTGGATCAGTGTGAGGTGTCAGATCCCTTGGAACTGGAGTTACAGACAGTTGTGAGCTGCCATGTGGGTGCTGGGGATTGAACCCGGGTCCTTTGGAAGAGCACACAGTGCTCTTAATCACTGAGCCATCTCTCCAGCCCGAAACTGTTACTCTTTATTGACAGTTTTCTTCAGCTCAATCATATGCCAACATCCATGTTACACTGGTTTCGCTGTTCATCCCTGTCTGTGTACTTCTTAGGTCAACTTTTCTATCAGTTTAAACAACACATCTCTCCCTCTTGCCTTTGGTCATGTTAATTAGAAGAAATAAACCAGCTTAAATTTCAGATGAGACTATTTTTAAGCCACAATAAATTCAGTAAGTTTTACATGTTCACCAATTATTAGTCAGACATCACTAATGTTGTACAGCCTTCAGTTACAGACAAACTACATGAGCTTCACAACAAAAAGTTCAAATTCAAAGAGACAAGGGAAGGGAAAGAAAGCATGGACAGAGTTTTGGTGGAAATAACATAAAAAAAATAATTCAGAAGATTGGACTGTCAGCAACAAAACACAACCACAAGTGACTATATTAAAATGGCAGAAAGCAAAAGAAATATGGCTGCTCATAAAAAGTTCCTCCCTCCCAATTTAACTCTGCATTTCCTTAGACTGTTGAACTGTAGTCCACTGAAAACTGGGAAAGCCCTATGCCTCCGTTCCACCAGGACTCAGAGAAAATGAGCCAGGAGAAAAACACACAAAACAACTGACCTGAGGGCTTTCACATACATCGCTGAATCAAGCTATTTAACATTGAACAACAGAATATAGCTATTCAATAACTGAACAATTTAAAATAAAACATTGCTGCCGGCCTCTGTTCCAATGTGTTTCTATTAACACTCACTGCTTTTGAACTGCAACAGATCATTTGTATTAGTACTTAGGTTTGTGGCTTTAGAATATGCTATCTGCTTACTATTAAACAAACTAAAGATCATTCCATATTG
The DNA here is from genome assembly GCA_028658305.1 of Pachyuromys duprasi. Classification (NCBI taxonomy): domain Eukaryota; kingdom Metazoa; phylum Chordata; class Mammalia; order Rodentia; family Muridae; genus Pachyuromys; species Pachyuromys duprasi. The sequence continues at coordinate 38,951,854 of CM053755.1, forward strand.
TCTATTATAGCCTAAGCAGACAGGAATAAAATGAACAGAAACAGAATGGGGGAAGTGTTTCAATGTCTACTCTGTCTACTCTGACTGTAAAGCTACTACCAGACACCACAATTAGCACAATGTTAGTAGGCATCTGTTGCTGTTTTAGTTTCTCGTTGCTGGTGCTGGTTTTGCTTCAGCATAACTCAGTGCTCAGTAAGTTCTTACCTGTATTGTTATCGTAGAATTTGATGTGCCTGTCTTCATGTGCAGTGATGCTTATTGGAAGCGTGGGGTGACTGATGACTCTGTTTATTTGGCATGAGGAATTGGCTGCTAAAAAGAAAAAAATAAAAATAAATACAAATTCTCAAAACACTTTTTTTCCTATTAGAGAGATATAAATAACTAAATAGACAGAGAACAAAGTAAACAATGCAACTTTAATCTGACTGTGGGTCAATTACTCTCCAATTACTTCTCCAGGGTCAGTGTTGTAAAATGAGAGTGCCTGAGTCATTGCACATCTACCGGTAATTAAGTCAGAAGTTCCTTTTCTACCATGCTACTCATGGATTCCATCTAAGGCTTGACCTAGAGACACTGATGACATCAAGTCTCCATGTTTTGTGATTGCTTGCTAACGTAGTAAAATTCTATTAGCACAACTGTAATTCCAGCACCTGGGAGGCAGACGCAGGTAGATGTCTGTGAGTTCAAGAGCAGCTTGCCTTGTCTATGTAGAGAGTTCTACGCTAGTTGGAGATTCAAAACAAAAACAAATACCACCACTACCAAAAAAAAAAAAAAAAAAAGTTCTATTAGTTCCTCTACATATGGAGCTCTGTTTTTCCAGTTGTGATCAAAATATAAACACGCAATGAGGGCTCTGGCCTTCTTTGCATTGTAACAGAAAAATATCATCTTGCATCTCACTAGATTTTGACTTTTTTAAGTAGCAAACTAATAATTGTTGTGCAAAGTTTAAGAGTTTTCAAAGAGATTAATTACTCTACCCAGCTTATTATTTCCATATACAACAGAAAAAGTCACCTAAGTTCTTTGTGTGTAGTTTTTCCGATTCTTGTTTTGGTTGCTAGACTGTGTTGAAGTTTAAAATCAATTTTTAAAGTAAATGTGTTCTCACGTTTGGGTGATAGAGTGCTTCATAATTCAAGTATCCTTCATAGTGATTCTGGCAGTTATGCTTTTGATTAAGTTTAAAAACGAACACAGAGACTTTTAAGAACTGGTATACATACTTGAATCTGGATTGGATTCTAACGTGAGAATTCGCTGTTGTGTTTCCATGTTAAAGATGCTTGTATATCCCTTGCTGAACGATGCTACCATATGGCTCGGGTCACTGCTCACTAGATCCACAGAAGCAGGGATTCCCAGTTCTAAGTGTCAGAAGTATTCAAAGAGAATGACAATTAAAAGGTCTACTTGATAAAATTCTTAAAATGCAGCAAAGCAAACCAAAGCAAATTTAGGTAATTCAGGCTTAACATTCGAACAAAAGTTATTTTGTAACCCTTCAGTGATGAGTACTCCTTTAATACCCTTTAGCCTTAGTCTATTTTATTATCCTTATCTGTTAAATGTATTCTACCCATTATTCTGCTAATATACTCATGGAATGCAAACTTATTTTTAAAGAAAATAAGACCATATGGATCATAAGTTTTATAGCTTCAGTTCGATTTCAGGCATACAGTAACACAGTGGGAACTCAGTATTTTAAAAATCCATCTTGAAGAAAAGAAAACAATAACAAATCCATCTCGGGCTAAGGTGCAGCTCAGAACTACCATGCTTGCTTAGCATGGAGTTAAGTCTTCCAAGTCTAAATGCAAGTTATGACAGCTCCAGAGACTTATATATCCTTTGCTGAAGAATAAGGGTATTCTGTGGCTAGGAGTGTAACACAGTGTTACAGTGTTTGTCTAGCATGTAAAGCACCACACAAATACAAAACAACATTATCAGGGGACTAAACCTCAAACTAATTTATACCAAAAAACAGAAGGATGAAGCCAGTGGGGTAACATATGCCTTAAACCCAAGTACTTGGGAAGTTGAGGCCCAATGATTATGAATTTTGGGGTCAGCCTGGACTGTACAACAAATTCAAGGCAAACCTGGGCTATAAAGCAAGGCACTGCCACAATAACACAAATACATTGACTAACTATAAACATATAACAACCTGTTTCACTTAGTTCAACACCTAACTAAAGCAAGGTAAGAGTTGAAAACTGAATATATGGCAGAAGACAGACAGTAAGTGAGCAGCAACAAACAGTACTCAGCCAAACGAGCTACCGAAGAATCCAGACTAAAACAGGTGAGGCACTGCAGCGTGCCAACAGAAAGGCTAAAACGAGGCAGGATGACATCAAAAGCGAGTGAGGATGCAGGGCAAACGGACCGCACGCATGCTGCAGCCCAGGCTCCACAGTGCCATGAGCACTTAGGTCATATAAGTTCATAACAAACAACTACCCTAAATCCCAGCAATTCTACTGCTGTGTCTCTACTATCCACAATTAGAATTTATGAGTCTATATAACAAATTACTCCTAAAAGCCCCACACAGGATCAGCCTACATATCTACCAAGGGAAGAAATGGTCCAGCTCCAGAGCTGTGTCAGTACCAGCCTGCCGTTCACCAGGTGCACCAGAACACATCCTTAACATTTTCAATGAAATTAGTTACATTCAGTTTTTAAAATTTAAACACCATTTTCTCATCAAATGCTGTGTTTTACAAACTATATATACATTGAAATTTCAAACAAAATGCTGTTGTTCCTTTAACAAAACTCTTGAAATTTATACAGTCAAGAATTCACAGAATTACTTGGTAGTACTCTTTTTCAGAGTAGAGTGCTTTGTAAAGATCTGGCAATGTTTGTTTTAGGAGTGTACCTTGGTTATCATTAAACACGCTCAGTGCTGGAGTGGCTTCGGCTGTGTTCCACAAGCGCAGAGTGCCATCTGCTGAGCAGGACAGCAGGCGCTGGTGTGCTGCACTGTAGGCCAGCCCCCACACTGCATCCGTGTGGCCCAGCAGAGGGCCTCTCAGAATAGAAGGATCTGTGTAAAACAAGAAAGTACAAAACCTGGAAGAAGGAAAACTGTAAAGGCATTTAGGTTCCACTGTAAAACATGAAACAGAACATCCAGAAACAGTGCACACAATCTTCCTAGTTTCCATTATTCGTCTGAAATGGTGTCATAATTACAATTTTGGAAATATACAAATATAGTTTGAAAATTCTACATTACAATTAAGAAGCACGACTTTGCTTTCCAAGAAAGCTCTATTTTAATGCTTATTAAATAAATGGAAGAACATCTTGTTTGCTGACTATATGTTTACTTCTCTTCGGTAGTAAAACTGGTAGTGAAATTAAAATGTTTTAATGATAAAAATGACATGCTAAATCATGTGTTAAAACTAAAGCAGCCAATTTCTAAAGAGTTTTTGCAAGAGAATTTATGGTAACATCTGGAGACATCATATAATACAGATTCACGGCATGACACTGCTCTTAAAACCAAAAGGACGGTGTGCATCCTTGGATGCATGTGTGTGTTCGTTATGTGTGTTGAGGATGGAGGAAGGACAGACAGAATGAGTCTTATTCTGGAACTCAGACTGGCCTGGAGTTCATTAAATAGACCAGGCTAGTTTAATTTCACAGCCATTCTATTCTCCTGTGTCAACCTGCCAACCTCAAGAGATTTCAAACCAACACCACTAACCCTAGCCAAAATGTCATTCTTTAACCTTTAAGACCCTTTATAATAAATATTTTAGAGGCATGCATGGGCTTTAAAACCAATTAGCTTCTGCTATTTCCCTCCAATAATCGAATAACTAAGGGAATAATGTCAGCATTCATTTACCTTCAAAGTTGTTTGTCAAAAAACAGTAACGAAATGTGATTAAAGACGAGTTATAGCGTTTCAAGTACTGGACAGATGTCTAACACCAAGAAAGGGAGTGCCAGCCAAACCAGTATCTCTGTCCAAATCGACTGCAGAGACGAACGCTTTTCTCAAGAACAGCGTGTTTTTACTTTCAGCATTATGTAGCTGACTGATTTCTGTATTTACAGGAGTCCTTCTGAATGAAATAAAACTTATTTCTCTTTACTAATTTTTAAAATCTATTATTTTACCTTTAATATATAGTATGAAAAACATATGAGAAATCATCTGGAACGCTGGTGAGCCACATACCGTAAGAGTCGTAGGGATCAACATTGGGGTTGGCGGTGCTCCAGCTCTGGATCAGCCCGTCAGCGCCACCGCTGTAACACTGCTCACCATTGCTACTCATTACCACGCACAGCACCGGCCCTCTGGGACACCAAATTCACAGGTGCTAAGAAGCTGCTTTCCTTACACCGTAATTCTACAGTACAGCTTACACTCATTTAGAATGTCTACTTACTCAAATGCCTTTCTACTCTCAGGTTTTAACAGTGAAGACAAACATGGCTGAAGTACTATTTATTTATTTTTCTTTGCTAAACCAAAGCTTAGTAAATTATGGCCTTGAGGCTAAATTCACCTAGTAGTCCTAAGCTAAAAATGCTTTCTGTATTTTTAAGGCTTAAAATAACAGCACACACAACAAAACTAAGAATATGTTACAAGAATGAAGGCCCTTACTTTAAACCCCAGCAAAAACCAAACCTAACCAAAAAGGGGCAAGAAAAGTTCAGCAGAGAGTATGTGGCCACTAAGCCTGAAAAAAATTTACTTTCTCATCCTTTATATAGAGTGTATTGACTTCTATGACAAATCAAGTAAAGATATGCTGCTCAGACATAAATGTGAACGAGAAAACGTGGTTACTAAAGAGAAACTGTTGGTTAAAAGCACAAGTGGCATGTGTGTGAGAGCATGCATTTCTAAGGCAGAAACCCAGGCCTCATGGCCGACAGGCAAGCCTTCTACCTTTACGGTATATCCACAGACTCTAGGTAATTTTTATGTACGCTATGTTAAGGGAAGAATAGAATATGAGAATTCCTTTTAAAAATTATTTTATAGCCGGATGCAGTGGCTGTAATCCCAGCATTCGGGGAGGCAGAGGCAGGCGAATCTCTGTGAAACTGAGGCAGCATGGTCTGCCTGGTCTACAAAGCAAGCCCAGGATAGACAAGGCTACACACAGAAACCCTGTCTTGAAAAACAATAACAACAAAAAATTTTACTTTTTAATTGTATGTATGGGTGAATGTTATCTCTGCACAGGTGCCCACAGAGGCTTAAGAGTGATTCACCAGGAGCTGGAGGGACAGCTGTTGTGAACCCCTCACATGGGTACTGGGAACTGAACTCCAGTTTTCTGGAGAAGCAGAAGCACCCTTAACTGCTGAAGCATCTCGTCATCACCAAATCCTAGTATTTCCGAGAAACCTAAATGCCTTGACTTCAGTTTATAATACACATGCATACCAGGGTCCCTACTTGGCATATTTATATTATCTGCCAGGTTCTTTCACATTTACAAAAAAGCACACAGAGAAATTATACTAAAATATGTAAGTGAAAGAATGTATGATACTCCAATCAAACTGTGTTATAAAGATGCTGGCTTAAGATAAAAAGAATCACGTACTTACTTGTGAGCCCTGAATGTATAGATAGGCTCCACATCTAGAGAAGTACTCCTAAATCAGAGACAGAAGAAGGCTTTAAGTGTTCCACATTTCATATCGAATAGCAGGAATAAGTAAGTCAGAAACACACTCTGGTAGTAATGACCTCAGCCTCACGACACTGGCTTGCCTAGAGCCAATCCCACCTCAGCGGCACCAACAAGCCACCACCTCAGTAGCGGCACCTGGTTACACAGCCTTCTCACACTGTCCTAATTCAGCCACGACTGGGGAGCATCACTCCTCAGAGTACCTGGGCAGTGAGGGGTAATGTCAGAATGTGATTTCTAGTTATACCATCAATTGACCAACTCAGGGATTTTTATTATTTAAGAACTTCGGATTATCCTATATTTAAAGTAAAACAGAAAATCTAGATAGCATCAAATATTCAACATTGAATAAATGAGAATCTAAGTATAAAAAATTAGTCAAGGGAAGTAGTAGCACATGGAAGGATTTCCGCAAATGGTATTTTAGTGTCCCTGTGTTTTCATGAAGGAAAATATGTCTATACTTCACTTTGTAGAAAGTGCCCCAGTCATTAGTTCATTCATTACCAAGAACTGGAATCTGAGTGTATTCCATTACCTAGCAGGCAAGGATTCATCACAGACACTGGATAAAGGTGAGAACTCACCATTTTCTCCATTGTATTGCAGGGATCTGTAGGTATACCTTATCTCTCCTAAAGGCATTTAGCTCAGAGGTAACTAGGTTATTGTTATCTGCATGTGTAGGTATGTTTACTAATTTGTTTTGTTATTTTCCTAAATCATATATTTACATTCAGCTTCACATGACTGAGCTGGAACTAGAACTAGCATACTGTGAGCTGACAGTCTGAGAGGCAAGATTAGGAACAGCATGGCAAAGGGCGTAACCCCTCTGCTGACCTATCCACAGTCTGCACAGACTGTTCAGCACGGCCCTACGTGACTGCCGACACTGATGCTACTGGTGACCTTTAAACTGTGCAGTGGATGTCTTGTACAACTTCTGTGACGTGCTATGTCATGTTCTGTTGTACTCTCGGTTGTACTCTTGTACCTGACAAAGAGAAAAGGTCCTGGCTGGCGGACACTGGTTCTAGATGAGGGATGGACCAATGGAGGGTGAGCTCCAGAAGGACACCACCAAGTAGATCTGGTCTAGCTTGGGGGTCAATGAAGCACTTTATAGAAAATGGCCTGTTGTCACTCACATAGCATCAAGCCAAGAACAGCAGCTAAGCAAAGACAACAGTGCCCTTTGGGTAAGACAAACTGGTTAGTATAGAAAACTTGTCAGCACAGGAGGGTCCCTAACTACTTCTTCTCTTTTTAAATCCAAACTTTGTAATTAGTGGACCAGAGTGAGGTCACAGGTTGCTCCTACTTATGCCTATTTACATTATCAGGGATCTTCATTACAGAGAAGCGGCCCCATAAATGAGATAGCCACTAAAACACTTATGTGTAAGGACTGCAATCAGCAGTTGCAAACCCTTGGGGACCATCAGCTAAAAACTCTTCCTAAATGTCAGACCAAAGAATAAAGAACCAGAAGAGATATTTAGGAGCTATAACAGAAAGTTACTTTAAAATATGTCTCTTGCTGTTGATAAGTACTTTAACCAAGCTCCCCCACCCCTTTTATTTAAAGGTAAGAATAATGTTCTCACTTTTTGGCTGGAGCTGTTTTTTGCAGATTCCACATTTTCAGCGTATGGTCCTCTGATGCAGTTATTAAAACAGGCTCAATGGGGTGAAAAGCAAGGGCTCGGATGCCATCAAAGTGACTTCGTAATGTAAACTTAGGGTTCCACGTCTTCCTCAAGGCGTCTTTATTATTCGCTATCTATTAAAGAAACAAAGCACTGGTTTAGCGACAGCTGATTTGCTATTAAGGTATCACACTGTGCAATTCTCAAAATAATATATTTTTAAAGTAAACAACCAAACTAGCAAAATTAACAATATGTGGCAGCAGTCTTCACTGAAGAAATATAAAATGATAAAGAATAGTTAGCATAATTCAGTCTAAAATGCAGGTGAATAATGATCCCAAAGCAATCTTTACTATTGCTAGTTTGGATCCTAAATGTCCTCGCAATGTCTGCCCATGGGTTGAAGGGTTGGTCAGCGGCATGTGGCATTTCCAGGAGGTGGAGTTTTTAGCAGACGGAGCCTAGACAAGACAGTCACATCACTGAAAGGCATGCCCTTAGGAGACAGTGGAAACCAGGTCTGCATCTCCAACATCATGAAGGAAGTAGCTTTCCCTGAAGCTTGCACCTTACCACAGTTCCAACCAACTGAAACTTAAGCAAGCTTCTAGCATGTTACTTACTTCAAATTATTATGTCATAGTAACAGAGAGCTTTAATAATTATTAGAACTAACTGAAGTCAAGCTGTAAGATAGAAAATGCAATTTGGGTAGAAAAATAAAGGTTTTTGTTTTGGGGTTTTTTTCCTTTAAGCTTGTGTTCTAACTGGTGTTATGTTAACTGCGTCAAAAAGCAAGAGTCATTTTGAAAGAGGGCATCTCAATAGTGAAAATTCTCCCACCAGAATGGCCTGTGGGCAATGCCACCCCTGGGCTGGTGATCCTGGGCGCTTTAAGAAAGCAAGCTGATTGTCTGAGAAAACGCCAGACTAATTTCTAAAGTGGTGGTACAAGTTTTCATTCCCACCAGCAGTGGAGGAGGGTTCCTCTTTCTGCACATCCTCTCCAGCATGTGTTGTCACTTGAGTTTTTGATCTTAGCCACTCTGATGAGTATAAGGCAAAATCTCAGGGTCATTTTGATTTGCATTTCCCTGATGGCTAAGGATGTTGAACATTTCTTTAGTGTTTCTCTACCATTTGATGTTCCTCTATTGCGAAATCTGTTTAGCTTTGTACTCCATTTTTAATTGGATTACTTGATTTGTTGCTTTGTAACTCATTGAGTTTTTTATTTTTAATTTTTTTAAAATATTAGTTACAGTTTATTAACTTTGTATCCCAGCTATATCCCACACTCCCATTCCCTCCCAATCCCACCCTCCCTCCCTCATCTCTTCCCTGCCCCTTTCCAAGTCCACTGATAGGGGAGGACCTCCTCCCCTTTCATCTGACCCTGGTTTATCAGGTATCTTCAGGACTGGCTGCAAAGTCCTCCTCTGTGGCCTAGTAGGGCTGCTCCTCCCTGGAGGGGGTGGTCAAAGAGCCAGCCATTGAGTTAATGTCAGAAATATTTCCTGTTCCCCTTACTAGGGAATCCACTTGGATACTGGGCTACCATGGGCTACATCCAAGCAGAGGTTCTAGGTTCTATCCACACATAGTCCATGGTTGGAGAAACAGTCTCATAAAGGACTCCCGTGCCCAGATATATTTCGTCCTTGTGAGTTCTTTATATATTCTGGATAAATAGTGCTACCTCAAGATCCAGCTACAGCACTCCTAGGCATATATCCAAAAGATGCTCAAGTATACAACAAGGACATTTGCTCAACCATGTTCATAGCAGCTTTATTTGTAATAGCCAGGAGCTGGAAACAACACAGATGTCTCTCAGTTGAGGAATGGATACAGAAACTGTGGTACATTTACACAATAGAATATTACTCAGCAATTAAAAACAAAGAAATCATGAAATTTGCATGGTGGGATCTAGAAATAATCATCCTCAGTGAGGTATCCAAAAGCAGAAAAAAAAACACATGGTATATACTCACTTATAAATGGATATCAGACATATAATATAGAATTTTCATAGTAAAATCTGTGCACTTAAGGAAGCTAATCAAGAAGGAGGATCCTGGTAAGATGCTCAGTCTTCATTCAGAAAGGCAAACAAGAAGGACATTCGAAGATTGAGAAAACAGGAAAGAGGACAGGAGCCTACCACAGAGGGCCTCTGAAAGACTCTACCCAACAGGGTATCAAAACATATGCTGAGGTTCATAGTCAAAGTTTGGGCAGAGTGTAGTGAATCTTATGAAAGAAGGGAGAGATAGAAAGACCTGGAGGGAACAGGAGCTCCACAAGCAGAGCAACAGAACCAAAAAATCTAGGCACAGGGGTCTTTTCTGAGACTGATCCTCCAAACAAGGTCCATGCATGATGTTAACCTAGAACCCCTGCACAGAAGTAGCCCAAGGCAGGTCAGTGTCCAAGAGGGTTCCCTAGAAAGGGGAACAGGGACTGTCTCTGACATGAACTCAGTGGCTGGCTCTTTGATCACCTCCACCTAAGGGGGAGCTGCCTTACCAGGCCACAGAAGAAGACAATGCAGCCAGTCCTGATGAGACTTGATAGGCTAGGGTCAGATGAAAGGAGAGGAAGACCTCCCCTATCAGTGGACTGGGGGAGGGCCACGGGAGGAGAAGAGGGAGGGAGGGTGCGTTTGGGAGGGAATGAAGGAGGGGGCTACTGCTGGGATACAAAGTGAATAAACTGTAATTAATATAAAATATAAAAAGAAAAAATTAAAAAAGAATAATAAGATAAACCAAAAACAAGTGAATAGGACAAAACAGAAAAAAGTGCCAAAGAAAAATCACAAGAAACACATAAAAACACAGAGACATACATGTTCATACACAGAGAAATGCGAGACATACATGTTCACACACAGAGCAATGCCACATAACTGGAAGCGATAACATATACAAAAAGCACCTGCAAGGTTAAAAAAGTCTCTGACAAAGAAATATGAGACAAAGAACCTCCAAAAATCCCAATGAGTTCATTTTATACTTTTAAAAAGCATAGCAAAAGATTACTGGAATGTTTAATAAAACACAGAACTACCTTTGGAAATAAGGTAAACACATTACATCAATTTTTCTTGAGAGGAAAAATGTGAATTTGCATTAGAAGTCTAAGTTCCTTTAGCTACTAGATAAAGTCTTCATGGTGTAGGTAGAGAGGATAAAAGTATGTAATGAAAAATGCTGCTTCTAGACATTACAGACAAGGTAATTTGGATGACCTCTGTTGTAGAGATAAGTAGAAAAAGAAGTAATGAAGAAAAGCCAGGCTACCTAGGGGAGCCGATACTGGATACACAATGTACTAAAAGATAGGACAAATGCTGCACTTAAGTAAGACATCAGCTTATCACGGTACATAAACAAAAACACAGATCGCACTTCGCAAGGGCAAAAGGAATCCCTTTTCCTACCTAAAGCCAATGCACATGCTATACTGACCCATAAATATAGGCAAAGCCTCTAACTCCAATATCCAGGTTATTCAGAAAATGTTAGCTTATTTTTATATGCATCTTTGCAAAATTTGAAACTAAAACGAAACCAAAATCCACACTAATGAGAAAGTTTTACCTCTGTCATCTTTTTCTATAAACCCAACTATTAATTTTCAAACCGAGTAATAGCATAAAAACAAAACTGCTACTTACATCATAAGCTAGTGAGTCTGCTTCATTGGCCACTGTAAGGCCTGCTAATTCTCCGAGCCCCAGTTCACTCTCCAGGGCTTCATCTGCTCCCATGATGAATGACTTCCCAGAGGAAGGAGGGAACGTCAGTGCTTCCACTGAGGGGGAGACAGATCCCAGTTACACATGCAAACAGCTCCCAGCCATTCCTGCGTACTTGTAGTATATCTCTGCTAAAGGAACACGGACATTTTTGCTTGTTCTACTTTTGGTTTTTGAGCCCAGATTGGCCCAAAATGAAGGCAATTCTCTTGTCTCAGCCTCATAAGTACTGGAATTATAGGTCTGAGAGGCTATGCCTCTTTCATTACTGTTTTGTAATGTAAGTGCAATTTTGTAAACAGTGAAATTCCATGAGCAGAAGATCTTAAAGACTGCTTTTTCATATATTATCCTGCTAATAGCAGCATCTAATTAGGAAAGTAAAACAGAGAGAAGTCTAGTAATCTACTGTCCTTTCCTTTATCATTATGTAGAAAATAGTATGACAAAAAGTAAGTAAATAGCAGCTACCAATTACTAAGTTTTATTAACAAGTAGTTCTTGCTTTATGTTGAATACTACTGGTCTCATTCAAAATAAAACCAATTAATCTTATAACTTGGAATACTGAAATACATTTCAAAATGAAAACTGTACAATGTGCCTATTTGAGAAAGATAGTGTTAGAACTCAGAATTACCACTCAGAGACAAGTGGCCAGTGGGTAGGAGGGCCACATCTGACACCACACCTTCCTACTGTTCTATTTCTTGACCTGAGAGTGAAGGCATGGCCAGTGGCTAGTTCTGATTTGTGATGATTCAACGGTCTGTTCCCACCTGTATGGGTATTTCATTTCATTAAAAGCTGTTTTAAAGTCCATTTCAGAACTTTAGTAGCTGCCAACTGTGCTTCAAGGAGTTTCATTAAGCAATCTACTTGAATATTCTTACTTTGGAACTCTAAACACAGTGGCTCAATCTTTTCAACAAGCACCACTGAGGAACCAGTGAAAAGCAAAATGCTAAACTAAAATGTTAATGACGAAAACTATTGCACCGAGGCACCAGGGCTTGCATTTACAGAGAAGGTAGTTTTATTGATTAGAAACATTTAAGATAATTTTAAAAGTTCAAAAACTTTTCTAAAGAACTGTTATCTTTAAAAAAAAAAGCAGCAAGCTGATTCTATTGAGTGCACAGTAGATGTAAACGTTGTTTTCAGTACTACTGTTACTCATACTTAATAACAGGTCCTTGTTGAGCACATTAAACACTTGTTACTTGCTTTAAAAGCAACAGCGACATCTGGGTGTGACGGTGCATGCCTTTAATCCCAGCACTCTGAAGGCACAGGAAGATGGTCATCAAGATCTCAAGACCAGCCTGATCCACATAATGAGCTCAGGCCAGGCAAGGAGAGTGACAAAAACCTAGTAGTAGTGAGAGAAACTTAAAATCTTTGTCAGAAAAAAAGAAAATCCCTGTCAGAATAAAATACAAATTAAGCAATTATCAAGCCACATGTACATGAGAGTACCACTAATAAAAGTAAGTTTTACCTAGAACACTGCATATCAGCTAAAGGGTTCAAATAGCCCTAAGTGTCTGTGGAGTGGAAATTGTCCAAACAGTAATTTTCACACCAAATTTTCAAATAATAACTTATGTTCACCTACGAGACTAGGTATTCAGCAGGTATGTTTTATTTGTTGTGTTTTTCATTTCTAACATTTCCATCTGTGAAATAAAAATGGCCTTGTCCTGCACACAGCAAGACTCCTGGGACTGATCACAGCACGGATTACTACTAACTAATGCTCTGCAGGGATCTAGTCAGCAGTCAGAGGAAAAAGCAATAGGAATATCATGTCTCTACGTGGGTGGGCATCTTGCTCTCTGAATCCTCAGAAGTTAAGAAAGAGGTTACAGTGCTTTTGGTAACTAAACACTGCTGCCTTTAATTAGCTTTTCGAAAACTAACAGGCACTCAAATACTACACCAAGACTATGGAAGCTTTTCCTGAAAGCTAGATGAACAATGTTTAGTAACAGGTAATTAAGTAAACAAGTAAGCACTGTTTCCTTTCCTCTATCCCTCCTTCCCCAACCTGTCTGTCCATGTTTCTTCTTCACTCACTCCTTTACCCTACTGCTGGCAATGAGCTGAGCTCTGTATATGTTAGGCAAATGTTCTATCACTAAGTGACAGTTCCAACCCTTTTTTGTATTTGTATGCCAGAGTTGCACTGTGAAAAACTAGAAACAATCAAAAACTTCAAAAGAAAGAATTTTACTTCAAATCTAAAGTATAACATGTAACATTAAAGCTGAACTTGAAAATCATTAATACATGATTTTATATTAAACATAAAACAAAATAGAATTATTCTATATGATGGCTGTAACTATGTTTTTTAAAAAAAGTATATGCAAGTGGATAATGATTTTTGAAAGGGACCAATGAAACACGGAAAGCAGAATTATGAAAACAGGTGGCTTTCCCTCTATTTTGTTGTTGTTGCTTTTAGATAGGGTCTCACTATGCAGCCCTTGGCTGGCCTCAAACTCTCAGAGAACCTGTTTCTTCTGCCTCTGAGTGCTAGGATTAAAGAATGTGTGCCATCATGTCTGGCATCTTTTCATTGTTTAAATCAATGACAAATTAAGAATTTATGTTGATTTTCAAAGTAAACATTTAGTATCAACTTTTAGACTCATTTTTCTCAATGTTGGAATGGAGTAGGTTTGTTACCACTGTGTTGTCAATGGAGCTAGGGGATATTCTAAACCAGAAACTAAGAATTCTTACATGTATGCCTTTTCCCCCAAATCACAGACTGACTTAAGAAAGGGATGTGTGCAGACTGAGTGCTCTAGGTCAAGATGCTCACCTTCATCTGCCCTGCTGATCTCCTGTTCAGGAAGCCTGGAGCTGCTGGGTCTGGAAGGGGAGCCGACAGATGGCTGCAAGGAGGGAAGTTCATCAACATCTCTCAAATTAGCAAGCATATCTTGTAGTTTTGACCTATTGGGCCCTAGCCAAAAAAAAGGGGGTGGGGTGGGAAGCAGGGGAGGAGAAAAGAGAAAACAGAATCACTCATTACATAAAAATTGTACAACAAACTTTTTTACATCTGCCAACATTTACCTTCAAAATATCCTACTAGATTGATCAATAAGAAATAGTTATTTTTGAAGTTTTCAAATTTTAAGAGTTTATTATTTCTGGAACAGAATTATATTCAAATATATTCTGTAAATGAAGTTAATGAAATCACTACATGAAAAAGAATGTCATGTCCAATATGTACCATTAAAAGTAATACTTATCTAAAATAAAACCGAGCACTCGTGGTCTAAATGAAGACAGACAATCACAAATCAGGAACCAAATGCGAACTTAGGTGAACAGTAGCACCCCTGCTTTCTTAAATTAAGTTACATTCATTGCCTTACATCCTGAAGCTATGGAACCCAGAGTGAAGTCTCATGCCCTGTTGATTACTTACCTGGGCTTTGATTCTTCATTCTCCCACATCCCTGTTTTGACTGTTTTATATAGGATAGAGGCTGAAACAGATCTTCGGTAGTTTTTCCTGTTACAAGTTTAATTAAGAATGGGAAAATCTTACCCATAGTCCGTTATGGTATTTCCTATACCAGCAAAGAATACAACGATTTCTAAGCAATTCTAACTAATACCTAGAGAAATTTAAGATAGTATGACTGGAGTACACAATTTGACTGGATATACTTCCACTATACCAATTAAAAACATCCAAAGTTTATAATGGGCAAGAGCTCAGTTAAAAAGTGTATTTTCTTAGCTTACAAAGTAATGTTTCATATACCAGCTCAAAGCTTTAACTCATTTTTCTCTTTATCATACATCTTCACTTGTCTTCATACTACTGCTTTAACAAAGTAACAAGTGAAAATGATAACATAATGTGCTGACTTTAGTGTACACTCCTTATCTTCAGTGGAAGACATTACAATTTCTCCCCCAGAGAGTAACACTTCTTCACTTAAAAAGCCCATGTGCTATATATTTACATTTGTATCTTAATGCCCTGGCACAGGGAATCCAATTCCTTCTATTAATAGGAATACTGTTCCAGTCAAATGGTGCAGTTTTAGATCTTAAGGGCTAAATTCTAACTACAATGTGAGAGTAGATGAATCACAGAAGCCTTGTCTACCTTCCAATTAAAAGATCTTTACATTCTAAGATTCCTATTTTATACCATAATGACTGAAAAAAAATTCTAATGTGTGATACATTAGAAATTCCCTGAACATTTTGGTTTAACTGGTTCATACTTGGTTCTAAAAGCCGTGTCAATTCATATCTCAATATATTTAAGTTAAAATTTTCTGGCATATTTGAATAAAGGAATGAAATAGTCTTGTTTTAATGTTGCTCTTTCTCATTCTGATTTAACCTAGTCTGAGGTAACAGTAAATGATCTTACCCCAATGACTGTTAAAACTGTACTATCATAAATAATGGACCTAGACTTTTCATTGAATTAAAATTTTGTAAATTCTCTGACTTTAACTACATATTTAAATGTTTTAAAGATAACTACCAGATGCCAAAATGATGTCTTCAGGAATGACTGGTATTGATATGTTTTACCTTAGTTAAAAAGCAAGGAGGGAATTCAGCACATTCTTCCAGTCTTTTGCAACTTATAAATACAGTTCACACTAAGTCTAGATTTTAATCCAATTTTGTACTATTTTCACATCTCACAGGATGAAATTCCTATTGCCATGAAAAGGAAAAGTCATATTTATCATGTCAATTAGTAGAAGCACAAGGTAGTTTAATCTTATTCTCCCAAACAGATGCTTTTTTTTTTTTTTTTTTTAGACAAAGTCTCACATGTCCTGGGATAGTCTCTAATTCCTTATATAGCTAAATATGCTTCTGGTCCTCCTGCCTCAACCTCCAGAGTGCTGGGATTACAGATATGCTACCACACCCAGTTTACACAGTTCCAGCAATGAGCAAGAATGCTTTGTGCAAGCAGGCTAGGAAAATACTCTACCAACTGAGCTATATCCATAGCCCCTAAAAAGCTGTTTAATATTGTTTTATCAAGGTTTTGATAGCATTTATATTTCCTTACATACTTAACTAGATCTATTGATCAAATTTTCATTTGCATAATGAGTTATATGATCCACAGGGCTAAAACTTCATTTTGGCTTGATTCTGATGTGCCATACATTTTATTCAAACGAGGAAATTGGTAATATTGCTATAAATTAAACTGGCCAAAACATTTTTATTAGAAAACAGACTCTTAAATTATGTGTTTTACTGTGTGCCCTGTATAGCATATAGAGACAAGAGCAAATGAATGATGTGTTGCGAACACAGACTATTCAGGGGTAGAAATTAACTTCTTTTTGTCTCAAGATCTGAAAGTATAAGCAATAACATAGCAAACTGAGTTAAATAAGATTTATAAATCGCCACTAGAAATAAACATCCTTGTGACTGAGCACACAGACCTTCAAGTCTACTCATCACTGTGTTCAATGCACAGGCTGACATTCTCAGGAGGCTTTACATTTTTGTTAACATTCCATATTCATATTTGACTTTTGTTTAAACCCATAGTCAAACAACTGCCACTTAATTTCAACCCCTGAAAGATGGTAAAAAGTGGTCAGGAGCAGAAATGAAAAAGAGTAAGTAGTTTTAGGAAAACATTGAGAAAACAAACTTGGGAGACGTAAAGATGCAGAATTTATAGCTTATAGATACAATGTTTTCCACTTACTCTTCACCCCTTTTTTCCCCTTTCTCTCCTTTTTGTACTGCTCCTTCAGTTTGGTAATTACTCCCTGGTCCACATTCCAGGCTTCAGGCATGAGACACTGATCTTCCTTTTCTAAACAGAATGAAACAAACAAGTCTTTCTTCAATAAAAAACTGAACACTCTAAATCAATGTCTGAAAGACACAATGATTTTCTTCATAATAACACTCACAAAAAATATTTTTATACTCAGATACATGACATACAAAATGTAACACCTAACAAAGATCAACTCACAAAACATTTCCCTTGAAAAGGACAAAAAAATTAACCTAGATATTTCATTAAGTCCAAGCATGGTACAATAGTTTTCAATGTATTTTGTATCGTACATATACAGTAATAGAAGATGATTATTAAAAGACTGCACAAAATCATCTTAAATGGTCTTTTCCAGAGTTTTAAGACAGGCCACGCTGACCATCACCAGAGGAAGTTCCTTCTGCAGGAGATGGGACTAACAGAGACCCACAGCCAGACATTATGCAGGGAGTAAGAGAGCTTGTAACACTCAGCCCCAAATGACAGGTCTCTATCAAATCCCTCCCCTTAGGGCTCAGGGAACCCACAGAGGAGGAGACACAAAAAATTTAAAAGCCAGAGGAGATGGAGGTCTCCATGAAAACAAAGTCCTCCAAATCAACATGATCAGAGTTCAGGTTTATTTTTAAAGAAATTTAAGTTTCAATCCAGTTCTGAAAGTATCTGTTGGATCTCGGATATTACATAGTAGTAGGGATAGTCTACTCTTCCAGAAGTACTAACCAATTTTTTTAAATGTTAATTTTTACCAAATCTTTAAAAAGTTTTATTCATTCTGTGTGTGTCTGTGTGTGTGTGTATGCCAAGAGCCATAGCACACATGTGGTCAGACGACAACTTGTAAGAGTAGGTTATCTCCTTCTTCTATGTAGGTTCCAGGGATCAAACTCAGGTCGTCAGGTTTGGTGGCAAGTATCAGCTAAGTATCTGCTAAGCCATCCTGTTAGCCTTAAAAACTTGATAAATTAAATTTTGCTGCTTTAAAATCTTGGAAAAAATTTATTTTTTCAAGGAAAAATTCAACTTTCTTATAGTCAAGGCTTCACCATAACAGCAGCCATGGTGGGTCACCATGACTGTCACAGACAGACTCAACGAAGCTGCTCCAAACTCACTAGACTCTCAACCTAAGCACAACTGACCAACCAACCAACAAATCTTTCTCCCACAGGAGTTGTGATACAGTTCACTGAATTGACTCAAAGTTTTGTGCTTTGAGTTTTAGTTACAAAGTTTTAAAAAGTTTTTTGAGACAGGGTTTCACTATGTAGCCTTAGCTGTTCTGAAACTCACTGTATAGTCTAGGCTGGCCTTGAACTCATAGAAATCCACCTGCTTCTGTCTCCCAAGATCTGAGATTACAATTGTGTACCATCACGCCTGTCAATTATAAAATTAACAACAGCAAAGGCCAGGGTCCGGCGTGAAGGCTCAGGGTGGTTAGGAGCATGTTCTGCAACTGTGGAGGTCCTGACTGTAATTGTAAACACTGCACGGGTAGATCACAATGATCCCTAACTCCAGTTCCTGGGTATCTGATGCCCTCTCCACACTTCCTCAGCACCAGGCATATTCAAGGGTTCCCCAAAATCTTCATCCGTGGGTCCTACTTGTCTGAGCACACTACTCCTTACATATTAAAGGAGGAAGAGGAGGGGGTGATGGTTACGCACACTTCCTGACAGGTGCCCAGACAACCTAGACAAAAATAAAGTGGCACAAGTGCCACGGCCACTGCCGCCCTGGTAAACATTAACCTAACCCCTGGCTGGAGTCCGCGCGCTTCCTCACCCCAGTCTGTGCCATCGCCTGCACTTCTAGACTCACTGTCCCCTTCCTCTGATGTGGCGAGGAAGTCAAACTCCTTCAGAGCTTCTTTTGTGTCTCGATCTTCACTGGTATCAGGCAATGGCTTTTTCCGAACAATCTAATGGGGGGAGAAAAAAAACACCAAACTAAAATATTAGCAAATACTATGCACTTACCTTAAATAAAGAGACAGTATCCCTTTGTAACTGAGTAAGCAAAAACCCGCTATCTTCAGAATTTACGTATCAGCTATATTAAAGAGCTGCAATACCTAACTCACTGAAAAACACACTGTGGTTTTTAAAAACATGTGCCATACATCTTAAAGCAGTTATTTAAATGTTGTTCAAAGGCATGACAGCTTAAACTAAAAGGAATTTATTGCTGGAGAAGCAAGATCTGTACTTAAATTACAGTCAGGTTATACTCTTGCTATAAGAACAACTAAATCTGCCATCCCTTAGATGCAGTGTGTGCACTCTGCAGGTACTCTGGTCTAACTCAACAGAACACATTCCATGAACACTCAAATGTTTCCAGAATAGAGCCATGAAACCGCGACACAATTGCAATGTACCCTCACAGAGCTACAACTACAAACTCAGAAACAAATATCTCAGGAACCAAAGAACAGCGAAGGGTTCCTATCTACTGTCCTCAACTGCCCTAACAGCTGTTTTCTTTCCTGTCTCACTATGTAGTCCTGGCCAGCCTTGGAACTGAGCTGTTCCTACTCCAGAACTCTGGGACAAAAGACATGTACCATGTGCCCAGCTCAATAGCTTTTTATAGATTCAATCCCCCCCCTAAAATATTGATACTGTAGATTGAGGTAACTCAGGCTTAATACAAGAATTGTTATAATTCACTTTTATATATTTAAAAATATCTCTGGATCCACAAATCCAGTAAAGTTTTAAAAGGTAAACCTAGTAGTGAGTGCTGAGCTCAACATGCCTATGCCCTGCCAGTCTCCATTATCTTTCTGTATACAAAAATAAACAGAAAACTTAAGATACTTAATGACGTCATAATTCTGTATCCTTAGAGTACTACCCGAAGATCAAGAAACACTGCTATGCCTACAGCACTTCTCAGTCTACCATCTAGCAAACCCGTAAGACAACTGTGGGAGCTTCTGAGCAGAGAGCCCAGAGTAAACAGTTTTGTGTTTTTCAAATCACTCACAAGCCGTTTCCTGATAACTTGTTCTAATTTTGACTGAGCAACAAAGCTGAGGCATATAAAATATCTCTGAAGAGTGGCACCAGGGCCAGAAAAATGGTTCAGTAGTGAAGAACATTGGCTGCTCTTCTAGAGGGCGTGAGCTCATTTCCCAGCCCCCACATCACAGCTCACAACTGTCTGTAACTCCAGATTCAGAGGATCCAATACCCTCCTCTGGCCTCCATGGGCACTAGGCACACACGTGATGCACAGACAAACAAGCAAAACATCTACGCACATAAAATAAAAACAAAATTAAAAAACAAAAAGAGAGGCACCAACGGGCTTCCCTTCCCTCACAGTTCCACATGTAAATGTAACATTACTCCAAAGTTAGGAGGAGACATCGGAGGAGCAGCCACTCCTATCAACATGAAGAGTCTTTGTCCTCACCACCTCACTACAAAAAGGGCAGAGAAAATCCAGAAATAACTCCCAGAACCTCAAATTAAATATCTCTGAGTATCTTGGGCTTCAGTTATTCCTTAACATGATATTAAGTAATAAAAGCAACTCCTAGGGCAAACTCCTAGGGCCTCAAAATGTGACAGCATCAGGTCTGTCGCCATCACTGCAGATCGTGCCTATGGAGTGTTTCATGTTAGATAAACAAACCAGAATCCTGTGTATGCTCATGCTTAGGCACCAAAGAAAAAGAACTGTGGTCACAAAAGGAACATATGATCAGTGAATAGGAGGGGTAAAATTTGTAATAGTAATATTTACCTTCCCTAATAGGAGATTCCCTACTTAAGACATTAAGGAGAAAAAAGAGGAGATGGATTCCATCACAGAAAACCACACTGGACACAACACAGTGATCAAGAGATCGAGGGGGTACCTAGTCCCAATTCATTCATCTGTACCACAGTTCCTGCATCTATGGCTCTGGGAACATGGTTGGAGAGGGGATTGTAGGTGACAGAATATTAGGAAGTCCACTGTGAAGCACATTAAGCAGTCTGCCCTAGAAATGGCTGCAAACCCAGGAATAATAGCAATGCCAATGGATGAGGTAAAGTGAAAGGGGCGAAATCTCACCAAGTTCTACTCCTAAATACAGAACTACAAGCAACTAGTAACTGATGAGAGGAAAATGAAATCTTCCCATGGGTGAGCCATTACTGGATGTTTCCTGTCGAGTGGTCAGAAACCATACACTCATAAATGCATCCACGCACATACAAACATACATGTACACAACAATTACAAAAAGGCCATCAACTTAATAGGACATGGGAGGGTTTCAAGGGTAGGTACATAGGAGGGGGTAAAGGGAAGAAAAGGATATAATTCTATTTCCTTGGCAGGCCACAGAGGAAGATAATGCAGCCAGCCCTGGTGAGACCTGAGAAGCTAGAGTCAGAAAGAAGGGGAGGAAGTCCTCCCCATCAGGGGACTAGGGAAAGGGAATAGAGGGAGAAGAGTGAGGGTGGGCGGGACTAGCAGGAGACGAGGCAGGGGCTACAGTAAGGATACAGAGTGAATAAACTGTAATAAAGAAAGAAATCCTTTGGCATGTACTATCAGGCTATAGCTGTGAAAATTAATGTAATGCAATGTAAAACTTAATAACACTGTTAAGAAAAATACCCAGTCATTTAAATACATTTTCCTTCTTGGACTGGGGTGTTAACACAAGACTTTGTATTCAATACCTACCATGGGGTAAATATGAAGGACAAAAGATTTCTGAACCCAGTATGTGAATATTGGGTAAATCTGTTTCCAATGGATGTGCCTTCATGCATACAATAGCCTATAGTCTGTGCTAATTGGAATGCTATTAATACTTATGAATTTAATCACATAAAAAGAAATTAAATGGTTAAGAACTAGGAAATCAACTGGTTGCAGATCTCTTTGAGGTCCAGGCCACCCTAGTTTACACAGTGAATTCCAGGATAGCCAGAGCTACATAGTAGACCTTGTCTCACGTATCACGACCCCCCTCCCAAATATGAAAGAAAAAAAAACTGATGCGGACATAAGCCTTAAATTCAAGTCTTTACCACTTGGTCATTTTGCTTCACATTTTAACTTTCCTCCTCCCTGTTCTTAAACAAAAGAGAAAATATACACACTTTGATGAACATGTGAAGCATGTCTTCATCTCTTCAAAAAGGAGAGAAAGCAAGAAAGGGGGAAATGAAGGAAGGAAGGAGGGAGAAGAGACTACAGAAAGAAAAAGCAGCAACTCAGACACTTCCTATTGTAGGGAATGTACGGCAAAGTCAATAAACTTAAAGACTGCATAAAAACATGTCTGAATTCCGAACAACTGAAGAAAGCAATGGGAGAGTTCTGATGATCTGCAGAACTTTCCCAGGAGACAAAACTTCATGTCTCAGAGGTGAGGCCATCAGGCCCCATCCTGTGTCTGTCAGATCCACTGTCATAATAAACAATACCAGGGCACACTCTGCAGTTCTATGGAGATGCTGTCTTGTTTAACAAATTAACAAAAAGTCTAAGCATTCTATGGGAAAGATGTAAAACTAAATTATTACTGAGATTAAAATCAGTAATAAAAATTTTCTACTTGCCTCAAATTCATGAAAAAGAATTTAAGAGTTGACGATTTAAAGAGCACAGATTTTTAATATATGCATTATGGCACCTAAAAGTATTGAAATGAGTTCTCTAACTCACTGTTGAAGTATCAATGACACTTTTCTCTCTTCCATCAATATCCTCATCCTCATCTTCATCACTGAAATCTGCAGCTGCATTTTCCAGGAATTTGAAATTGTCCAACACAGATGCAGAATCTGTTAACTCGGATTTCCTGGTTTAAACACATACAATACTCGGGTAACTTTTAAAACATCACCATAAAAATTAACTACCGATAGGTTTCAGAAACTTATGCTTGTATTATAATGTGATCACATTATATGACCCCCCTAAACTGTATCATGACTTACATTGATTCCCATCTATTACAGCTCTGAAAAAGTAAGACAAGAAGTGCTCAAGGCCTTCAATCAAATCTGTTTAGACCAGTGGCTCTAATGAGAAGAAAGAGCCTCCTTCTGATTCAGCACAGACTGATCTTCATGCCAACCGTAATGTGTGTCTTTAAAAAAATAATTTTGAGTAGCCTCCACTTTTCTCTATTGTTTCTTGTCTACAACTTTTCCTTGACCTCTCCTATAAGTTTCAATTACTATATTGCAAATCTAACAACTTAGATTACAAGGTAAAGATACAACTATAAATAACACACACGTTATACTAAAGAGAATTATATTACATTTTTCAAAGGCCCAAAGGCATCTATTTATAATATTATTTTGAACCTTTATCTAACTCTACAATTTTATTTTCCAAATAACAGAAACTATGTTTTCCCAAAGAAATTTACAGAGTTCACTTGAAACCATTCTTTTCGCTTAAATGTGAGTTTAAAAAAAAGTCACCATCGGAGTTACATATTCACAGAATCTTTGTTTTTTTATTCAATGAAAATTTATGGTGAATTTTCTAATAAAAAAGCTAACTATTTATATAAATCAAATTATATATATATTTATGTCTATGATCTGTGGTCTGAAACAAAAATCAAATAGTTCAAATAACTTCTGAATTTTCACACTCAATCTACTAATTCAATAAATGTGTGTATACATATATTTGAAATAGGTTTATTATGTCAAAGGAAAGATGAGGAACAACATTATGATATAAAAGAAATGATTAAGAAAAGATTAACTTTCTCATTTCTGGTTCGTTGATAAAACATCATTCTTGCATATTTGTATTTAATTTCAACAACATCTCCTATGACATTCTAACAGTGACTGACAAAATATTAAAATCTATGTTAAATACCTAAATTTAAAGCAAATAAAAATTACATTTTTGAATTAAAATAAGTAAAAGGGACTCTAACTAAATAAAACTTTAAAATTATAACATTAACTAAAATTAAATTATTACCAAATCACCATTTAAAAGCTCAATGCCCTCCATAACAAAAACATCAATAAGAACTGAAGTTACAGCTAAAATAATTTCCAGACAAAACACTTACCCTATCATTGCTGTCCCCTTAACTTCAGCATCTGCACCATTTACAACAGAGTCCTGGTTTTTGTCATCTTCCCTGTCAGTGACATCACTTGAAAACCCTAACAATGCCCGCACTCGTTTGGATTTCACGTCTAGAATAGTATCTGTGTAGCCGACCTCCTGGAGATACCTGCACAAAGAAGACCCTTATAATTCAGTCACACAGGAATTAGCATTGTAACATATAAAATGTAAATAAAAGTATTTCTTCAAACTTGTTGCCTGCATAAGGTTTAACAGAGCAGTACTTGTCAATAAGACTTGTTAATAACATTCCAGCTGCAGATGGAGCCGTCTCTTGCAGTACCAGTCTCTACCAGCGTCATGAAGAAAACCCAATGAACTATACAGTAACACTATTCATTTATCCTAAGAAGAAACTGTTCTCCAATGTATTTCAGAGTACACTTTTTTCTTTAGGAAGAATGGAACAATCTCCTCCCAAACTCCACCAATACTATTTTAGAATAATGGCTCCAGTTGTTTTAAACATTTTTTATGTGAAGTGTCATTAACTAAAATTTGGAGAGAATGTTTCTAGCCTAAATGTTTTCTTTCCATGACAAAGAAGGAAACACTTTTTTCATAATGGTCACTTGTATAAGAGATGTTTCTGTCCTGAGAAATTCTAAAATAAAAACAGAGATCTAAATTGGGGACATGAGATATACAGACTTGCTTAAATTGTGTAATTCCAGGGAGTCAGAGGCACAGAAGAGCCCAGAGTGTGCATATATGCAGGTCTCATCCCCATTTTTGCTACTTACTTGATGTGTAACTTTAGCTCTCTTAAACCTGCTTTTATTCTCATTGAGGAGACCTAATATCACCCATGATATACAGAAAGAACTCTACCCAAAAGTCCTAGTGTTAAATGTTGATAATAATTTGTTTTAGGAGACCAAGAGTGATAGTGGTAGGACCAGAACAAAGGAAATGACATCAACATCACGACACAGTGAAGTACATTTATTTACACAGTAGGTCCACTGAAGAAAAGATGAAAGCATAGGTTGACAGGACAGTTTAAGCTCAGCTTACTTTAGGATTTCATTTTTATAGTTACTAGAGTTGAAAGAAACCTCACAGTGATATGTGATCAAATGGGATAAGTCTTACACAGCTTCCTGATAAAATGTCATCTTTTTCAAAAGTGAGTAACGAATATTCGTGCTTAGTGGCTGCAGAGAGCAGCAGCATGTGTCAGATCACCTGGAACTGGAATTACAGGTGGTTATGGAGCCACCATGTGGTGCTGGGAATTGAACCCAGGTCCTCTGCAAGAGCAGAAAGTATTCTTAACTCCTTAGCCATCTCATTAGCCTCTGAAGTCAGCATTTTAAGAACACTTATCCATTTAAAAACTGAAAATGAATAAGAGATGGTGGCATACACCTGTAACTGAATCTACTGAGGAGGCTCGGGAAGGAATATTAGAAATTCAAGGCTAGCCTAGGTAACAATATAGTGTGCCACACCAATAAAGAAATAAGTAAAAAAGTAAAAAGGATATATGTGTGGCTCAGAAACAGAGCATGGCATACAGAAGAACATAGGTCAATTTAGAGTACCACAAATAAACTTAAAAGGAAAATACACATAGTTAAGACTAAAGTGAGGACAGTAATGAAAGTCAACTTAATAGTTTAAAATTTTTCTAACTTTGTCTAGATCAGTGGTTCACAACCTTTGGGTCAAGACTCCCTTGGGGAGTTGAACAACTGTTTCACAGGGGTCACATATCAGATATTTATATTATGATTCATAAAAGAGGCAAAATTAGTCATGAAGTAGCAATGAATTACTTTTATGGTTGGGAGTCACTACAACATGAAAAACTGTATTAAAGAATTACAGCATTAGAAAGGTTGAGAACCATTGACCTAGATAAGAAGACAGGTATGAGATATTGTAATATTTTCTTCCTATCGTCAAAGGAATGGATGGCATTAATACAATTCGCAAATCTTAGAAATAAACTACTAATAAGCCACCCCAAAAGTCTAACACAGAGAACAAATTTCCTTTTACTCTGGCATAAATCTGTATGCAATTTTCCAAGACTACAGGTCTAGTCTGTTACTTGACATCATAAGCTCTGTGGAGTCCCAGTTACACATTTAGGAAAAAGCATGTTAGACAGCATATGCAAAACCTGAGGAGTCAGAGAGTTCTTCAATATACTGAAAAGGCTTGCAACAGAAGTGTGTATGGGAATACTTACTGGTTTGTAGTAAAAGTCTATGTTTAGAGAATTGATGAAATGAGAATAATGACATAGAACTCTTGCAACCATATGAATTCAAACAGTGGGGGAAAATATTTAATATGAAAAACAAATAATAAATCAATTAAGGTTTTGGTTTTTTTTCTGCCTTACTACTTCCTACTCATGGCAATAATACCAGAGAAACTTATGAGTTAAATATACAAAAAAGCAGCATTCAAAATTTTTCCTACTTCCAACAAGTTGGTACTTACTGTCTGAGCAGCTGCCGGCCCTGCTTCCACATTAACTGGCTATTCTGCTGTGGCTGCACCTCTGTTTCATTACCTTCATCTGAAGAACAGTAAATCACAAGGAAATTGACTAATTTTACATGTTTGGGCAACCTGGTTCATAAACAATGTCCAACAAACATTATAAGGTTAAAAATATTAAAACTGCAACTTTAAAAAGGTATGCTTCAGGGCAAAATGAATCGCTTTCAACTCAAATTTTGGTAACAAAACTCTGTATGGTTAAGTACCTCCACTAGATTCCATTTAAAGCAACAGAACTAAGAATAAAGACAGTTTTTCTTTCATTTTCACTAGCCAGAGCATTTTCCTCTAAGGCAGAGTCCTATCAAATCAAGTTACACAGTGAGAGCCAAACAGAAACATTATGAAACCTAGAAATAGCAGTTAAAAAACAAACAGCCCAAACAGTCTGATACAAAGACTGTTTAATATATAAAGACGCTATCTTAGCTGGGGATATGGTTTGGTTGGTAGAATGCTTGCTTGGCATGCTTAAAGTCATGGGTTCTATCCCCAGCACTGTATGAAGCCAGGCACAGTGGCACAATCTTGTAATCCACACTTAGGAGGTGAAGACAGAGGCTCAAAAGTTACAATCAGCAAGGGCTACATGAGATCCTGCACCAAGCACAATGGAATTACCTCAATCTTGTAACAGCTAAGCCATCCCTCCAGCCCCCTAATAAAGTTCTTTCATGCATAGGGACTAGACCTTTGTACTTCTAAAAAGCTCTGTAAAACTTATGGGGGAGGAATTAAAATAATTATAGGTACTATATATATGTATATACATATATGTTATATACCATAATTAAACATTATTTTCAATCAGACAATACATACCTATGATAGATAGTCTTTTGAAAAACTGACTGTTTTCCCCCCCTGGGGTTTCAGGAACCATGGTTCAATTAGTAAAATACTTGCTACATAAACATGAAGCTTTGGGTTAAATACTACACTCACATTTTAAAAACTAAAAATTAAAAAAGAAAAAAAAACCCAGTCTGTATCTATAATCCCACCACTGGGAAGGTCAGGAGACAGGACACCTGAGGCTTATGGGCCAGTCTGTCTAGGTGAATCTCAGAAGGTATGGAGACCTCTGCCTCCAGAACCTTATGCTGAGTACACCATTAGATACTGGTCTTGCTTAGAACTCCCAAGACACTCAGACCACCACCCTGTCTTCAGGCTCTTCCAATTGCTCACACTCCCTAGTAAGAGACTAGGCTCTCCTGGGCTCTGCCCTGTCAGACTCTACATTATTGCTAAAACACTAGGGGGAAAACGGAGGGTGTGGTAGTCCGAATAGGTGTGGCCTCCACAGACTCTTATGTTAAGCTTGGCCATAGAGAGTGGCACTGTTAGGAGGTGTGGCCTTGCTGGAGTGGGTGTGGCCATGTTAGAGGAAGTATGTCACTGTGAGGGCAGGCTTGGGAGCCTCCTATGGTGAAGCTATGCCCAGTGTGATACATGGTCTCCCTCTGCTGCCTTCGGATCATGATGTAGAACTCTCAGTTCCTTCTCCAGCACCATGTCTGCCTGCATGCTGTCATGCTTTTCACCATGATGATAATGAACTAAACCTCTGAAACTATAAGCCAGCCCCAATTAGATGTTGCTGTGGTCATGGTGTCTCTTCATGGCAATAAAGCCCTAAGACAGGGGAGTTATTTAAAGATGAAAGAAATATGGCCCAAAAGAGCAGGTCCATGAGACTAAGGCTGACTTCTTGATGGGAACTTCGTGACTACTAACCATCCCTATAGAGAATACAAGGAATACCACAGTATGAGTAGGAGGATAAGGACGCCCAAGGCTATAAGAAAAAAAAAATGCAAAAACAAGTGTGCAAGGTAAGACTACTATACACCACAAAAGTCAGCAAAATGACCGAATTAATTCCCATCTTTTAATAATACCTCCAAATGTTAGTGGCCTCATCTGTATTAGAACCAATTGTGTCAGAAAACAGGATCCACCTTTCTGGTGTGTATAAGAAACACACTTTGCCCTCAAGAACAGATACCACTTCAGAGTGAACAGATGGGAAAAACAGAACTACAACCAAATGAAACAAGGACACAAAAAGACACATCACTATTCTAATGTCTAACTAAATGGACATCAATCAAAACTAATCAGAGAAAGTAAGGAAGGATGCTTCATTCTGATGGAGACAACAACCCAAAGAGCACATTATAATTCTAGACATTTAAGCACCAAACTCAGGTGATCCAAATTCATGAAATAAATACTAGTAGGCATTAAGTCACAGATTAATCACAACAAAGTAACTGCAGATGACTTCAATCGGCCAGTTTTACAGACAAGTCATCCAGACCCAAAAACAAAAAAAAAAAAAAAAGAGAGAGAAACATTAGAGCTAAATGTCATCAAATACCAAATGGACTTAACAGACATCTGTAGAATATTCTACCCAAACACTATAGAACACACACTCTTCAAAAGCCCATCAAAGTTTCTCTAAAATAGACGCAATGGAATAAAGCTTGATATCAACAACAAAAGGAAGTACAAAAATACACAAAGCAATGGGGATTAAAAACACAGTAAGTACTGAGCTTGGTGTGCTGGCACAGACCTTTAGACTCAAGAGGCAATTAGATTTTTGTGAGAACTACCTGATCTACAGAGAGAGTTCCAGGCCAGCAGAGGCTACATACTGAGTCTCTGACTAAATAAAACAGTACACAATAAGACAACACAATATTGAATAATGAATGGACTACTGAAGAAATCAAGAATAAAAACATTAGAAGAAATGAAATGAAAACACAATATACCTACACTTCTGGGATAAAATAAAAGCAAATCTAAAACGAAAACTCATAGCTCTAAGTACCTACAAACAAAATAAAAAGACAGAAAGAGGGACTGGAGAGATGGCTCAGCAGTTAAGAGTGTGCACTGTTCTTGTGGAGGATCCTGAGTTCAGGTCTCAGCCATATGTATCAGGGGCTCACAGAACCTGTAACTGCAGTCCAGGGGATCTAGTGCCCTCTTCTGGCCTCTAAAGGAGTGTGCACTCACGTGCATGTGTGTGTACATATACACAAAATGAAAAAAAATGAGAAAAGAGTTAAAAACTCAAATAAGTAACTTGAAAATGTACTTCAATAGTTTGAAAAAAAAAAAGAAAAAGAAAAACCAAACCTTAAAGCAATAGGTGGAAAAGAATTATCAAAACCAGAACAGAAATAAATGAAAATTTAAAAATGCAAAGAATGGATGAAATAATGACTTAATGTTTTGAAAAGGTAAGCACGATTGACAAACCTTAACCTGAATTAAACAACACAGAAAACCCAAATTAATAAGATTAGGGCCAACAGACAGATTACAACATGTATCAAAGAATCTTGGAAAATCTTAATGACATACTTGTAATATTCTAGGACGTGAAATAAGACGATTACAATCAACACACATTTTGGAAAGTTTCTCCGGCATACACAAATGTGGAGAATTGGGTGAAATATGAATTTCTGGGTCAGATAAACCTGAGTGCAGTTCCATCACCCACATCATTTAATAACTAGTTAACCTCAGTCAATTTTTTCCAATGTCCTGAGTTTAAGTTTAGTGCCTCTATGAAATGATTATTTCAAGAATTAAAGTTAATGAAGCCCTCAGAATTATCGTTAGGCATTTAAATAAAAGATAGAAACGATTGTTCATGAGTAAGAATTAAATCTGAAATATGCCAAAAATTAAGTATGGCAACAGCTTTGGTACACACCAGTTAATGAATATACTGTGTGTTTCTGTTAAGGAAGAAAGTCCAAGTAAGCAAGTCCATCTAAGAGGCCAGGTTTGTTGCTTCTTTGCTGGCCAGTACTGAACTTAGGGTCTAATTCATGCTAGACAAGTGCTCTAACCACTGTGGCCTCATGCTTAAGGATTAGCCCCTTCTGCTATGAGAAGAAAACAGGATTTCCAGGGCATTATGCACTTTGTTCTGCACATGCCACAAGTTTCAGTTCATACAAGTAAGACACAGTAAGAAGTGAGGGTAGTGCATGCTATCCCACCATGTCTGAGCCTTCTACTACTTGTAGAACACAGGCAAAAAAAAAAAATGTTGAACTAAAAAAGGGTACAGATAAATAAAAAAAAAGGGGTATAAAATGATCTCATGAAACTAAATGATCAGCACCCAAAACATAAGACAGCAAAGAATAACAACAAATGGATACTAACTCACATTTTTAAGTGTTTCTACAAAATATTAGACATTAACTTTTTATCACGTAAACCTTCTTTACAACTAGCTTACCAGAGTCATAGCTTGGAGGCTTCATGTCTCCCTGATTCAGTTCTGTCCCATATTTCAACTTGTGGTATTTGGCTCTAACAAAGAAATGAAAAAATATAAGCCATGTTAAAATACAGTTAAATAAGCTTTAAAGAGAAGCTGTAAGGATGCAGCAGTCCTGGCCGTGCATGCCTGGAACTTTCAAAGGCTCTGAGTGTCAAGCCTGTAACAAAAGCATCCTTGCCCTTTCTGTCATTGAATCACCAACTATAATGAAATAAAAGGGTAATACTAGGAATAATAAATTATTCTGTACATATAATGAACCACACGAATTCTAGTTTCTGTTGTATTGAAATTTTCTTAATAACTGTAAGCTGAATTTTACTATCAATGAGTAAAAGAAATCTTCACTGTACAATTTAATCTATTAGATTTACCTTTCTTAATACTTGAGCTTATCTTAGAAAAAAAACACTACTTGTAATGTATGTTTCTTACTGAAATTTGCCAAATATTCTTACAGTGAGCCAAAAAGCAAAATAAAAACCTAGACAAAATCAACTATGCCGAATGAGATATTCTAGCAGTAATGATTAAATATCTCCCTTACTCAACATATACTTTGTCTTTACTCAAAAAAAAAAAAAATGATTAGGAAGGCTGTCTAATTTCTTTTTAAAGGTGGCAGGGTATTATTATTTTCAGCTAATTGGACTAAACATCTGATTTAACTATCGCAGATCTTGACAAAGGAGAGCAAAAAAATAATCCAGATAAGGGGAATTTTTTTTAAAATTATTTATTATGTATACAGTGTTCTCTCTGCACTCCAGAAGAGGGCACCACATCTCATTATAGATGGTTGTGAGCCACCATGTGGGTCCTGGGAATTGAACTCGGGACCTCTGGAAGAGCATCCAGTGCTCTTAACCTCTGAGCCATCTCTCCAGCCCCCAAGGGGAAATTTTTTTAAAAATTAAAAATAACCACACTTGTTTAACATATTTGTATATTTTAACTCTTTTTCTCTATAAAATGAAGTTTTTTATAAGTAGATATACAATGAGTTAAGACAGGGAACAATAAAAATATACAAATAAAAACAATAATTTTCAGAACCAAAAGCAAATAATGAAGGAAAAGGCAACAGACACAACTGAAATTTTTTCTTCTTTATAAAAAATTAATGGTGAGTAGGGAGGGTGGATTGTTTTGATGGTTTAGCTATAAAGACCAGTTAAGATCACTGGGTACTTTTCCTGAGGTATGATTCCAAGCATCTACCCACATAATGGCTCAAAAGCATCTGTAATTCTAGTTCCAGGGATCAGACACCCTCCTCAGGTACCAGGCATACACTTGGTACTCATATGTACAGGCAAAACACCTGTACATACAAAATAAAAATAAGTAAAAGTTTAAAAAAATGGATGGTACGCTTACCATAAGGTTTTATTTAAAATTAGATAAAAAATATTCACTCACTTACGTAAGTTACCAAAATCCTTCATTGTTTTTCAATAATCACTCTGTAGTTACAGAGAAAAACCAGGTTAAAAAAAATCTACTAGTTTTTAGATAGAGGGGAGTCTTAAGACAATTTATAGATTATAGATACTAAATTATCTAGCACATGCTTCTCTGTATTCCCAGTGTGTCCTAATCCAATGATTTTATCACTAATTATTTCCAAGTCTATCTTGGAATAGAGTTGATCAGAAGGTGAGATATAGAGGCATTACCTTGATTTACAGTTATAAGAAAATAAACAGATTCATAATGTAATTGTCAATCTTCAGGTTTTTCAGAAATATTCCATCTACTATAAGACAAAGTAACAGTATTTTCTTAAAAGTCGAAATAGTAAGTTAACATAATTGGCTTCATGACACATAACATTTTAAATAAAAGTAGCAACAAAATTTTATGAACCTTATTACACTGCATAAACACACAGAGAGAAAGCACTTCCCAATACAACATACTGCATTATATGCATTCTAGTGGTCTTAGGAAAAAAAACTGCAAAAGAAGTTCTTTGTTTTAATAAACAGAAAACACCATATACTATACGTAGCAAAACAGTTATATTATCAACTATATTACAAAAACCTAAACCAAGACAAAATATGTAAACCATTGTGCTTAGGACAAACTATTGCCCCCTTACTTACTAAATTTTCTGAAAAAAAAAACATTTTATTATCATAACCTCTTCAATCTTAGAAAAATTCTCTGGAAGAAAAAATGCTGAAATGTTTCTCAAGAACTCATAATTTCCCATTGTTTTGATAATTCAAGTCACTATGCAAATAGTCTTGTTCATTTTTCTTTTTCTGTCTCACTTGAACTACAGGATAAACAGATCTCATATTTCATATATACCTAGACTCTAATCTTCAAGTGGCCTTTACTGGAAAAATAATATAAAACATGTTTAATAATTACAAAAGACTAAAGAACTTTGACTCTAGCTTTGTTTAGAAACCTACCTTATAAGCAGTGTGTTGGGAGTAAAACCATGTCCAATTACATCTTAAATGTTAATGCTAAAAAGAATGGTCTGTGTGTGTGTGTGTGTGTAATGGTGTACATGCACATGTATATGTGTGTAGAGGCAAGAAGTCAAGGCTAAGTGTCTTCCACTATCACTCTGTTTATTTTTTTTGAGACGGGTTTTCAGCTATACTAGCTGGTAGGTAAATTTCCACATGCCTATCTCTGCCCCATGCTGGAGTTACAGCTGACTGCCATTGTGTCTGGTTTTGTATGTGAGAACTAGGGATCTGAACTCAGGTCCTTATGCTTACATGGAAAGCACTTTACCCGCTGAGCCTTTTTCCTACCCCCCATAATTAATTTTTAAAAACTACTGAATTCTTATCATATGCAAAGTGGTGTGCTGACTGCTGAAAATAACCTGCTGCTTACAGTGAGGGAAGAATAGAGACAAAAGGATGCCTACAACACAGGAAAATAAAGTATAGCATACTTGTAATAATATATTTTAAAATGCCACACAGAACAGTTCTGTTAGGAAGAGATTTATTGTACAGTGGTAGGGAGAGAGAAAATGGGAGTGTAGGGGAAAAGTCAGAGGAGGAGAGAGAGTAAGAAGTAAGAGACTGGGGTGGTAGGTGAGGGGGTCTTTTATCCCAGAACCCTGGCAGGTGACAGCTGCTAACATCACAGGTTGCTAAACAACCTAGAGGCAGGCTGCCTATATGCTAACAATACTGACATAAGCACTGTAAGAATGTATCTGAAGAATGTGGACAAAGGACTATCTAACTGTAAAATGCAATGTCAAATAAAACTATAAAAAAGAAGGCAACATAGATTTTATCTAAACCTCTATCCGTGCAATGTAAAAGGTATCCAGTCTGGATTCTCACAAAAAACTACTGTGTTTAAGAAGCTCTGGCTCCTAAAACAGAAACACCCAGTGGGTCAAAATATAAGGCAAAAGAATTGGAAGGAAAGGAGTTCAAAAAAGACACCAGAAAAAGTAGCTACTAACATAAGAAGAGTTATGATATTAACCAGGGATTTCAAAGCAGGGATATAACATGGTTATTCCTCTGTGTTTTGGGAAATGAATTCTGCCACCTAGAAGATGAATTAGAACTTGGAAATAAAGATGGAAGACAGTTGGACTCTTACAGTAAAGATGAAAGTGGTAATGAATGGGGAGAAATGAAACACAGGAAAAAAAAACGTTGGTTTACATAGATCTGTGGTTCCTTAGAATTTGCTGAAAAAACATTAATCAAACACTGTATTGTTGAAAAAGAATGTGTAATCCTGCTTATTCTGTAAACTCTATCATGTTTTAAGGATTGCTTTGATAAATTCATTGCTAGGTGAATAGTCCATCTATAGTTAAGATTCAGTTTTTATTTTGGCTCTTTAGCGAAGGGAGCTTAGAAAAATCTGCATTGATCTTTATTTAGTTGTTTATAGGTGAAATGGCATGATGTCTCCAATTGCTTTTAAAATGGACCAGGGCCATAAAAATGTACCTGACAGTGAATGTGTAAAGCCAGCAGTGACACTCATGGCTTCAGAATGACCGTTCTAACTGTAAAAGTTTACCAAGACACATGGCAGGCAGGGTTTGAGTGGCTGCCTTAATCTTGCTGATTGATGTCTATACTTGTGACTTTACTGTAATAAACTGATGTAAGAAAATTTTACTTTTTAACTTTAAAAAGTTAAAATAAACCAGGGCAATATCTCCATGTTTGTATTTCATAGTTCCTCAATCCACTTTTTTAATTCCTTGGACTAGAAAAATAATTCTAGTATAGAAAACACTGGAGTATTCTAGAATTCTAAAATGTATTTGTAATACCTAGTATTAAAGTACTAAACTCTTTTTTTGGACTGAAAACTGAAATGTTCCATGCTACAAAGAACATGCTTTGTATTTGTTAATTTAATAACCTCAAAAGGTGGCACTGCAGGGGCTAGAGAAACAGCTCAGCAGGTAAGAACACTGGTTACTTTCCCAGAGGACCTGGATTTGATTCTTAGCACTCACACAGCAGCTCACAACTCTCCAGGGGATCCAACATCCTTTTCTGGTCTCTGTGGATACCAGACCCACACACGGTACACATATATACATGCAGGTAAAACAGCCAGTCACATGAAATTCTACTCCTACTAATGATAACAGTAATACTGAGTCTTTTTTTAAAGTGTCACTGCATGGTGGGCAGGCCTGCCATCCCAGTACGCGGAGACTACACGGAGTCTACAGCAGCTGAATGTGAGCTCTACTGTGTCCCAAGGGAAAATGACTAATCAAACCGAACCAAAGAAGAAGAAGAAGAAGAAGAAGAAGAAGAAGAAGAAGAAGAAGAAGAAGAAGAAGAAGAAGAAGAAGAAGAAGAAGAAGAAGAAGAAGAAGAAAGTGCCACTTATACCCCAGGGCTCCAGGCAGCCTTCTCTTCTAGGATATGCCTCAGCAGCAATTCACCTCTGCACTTTTGAGAGTTTTTTAATCTGTTCCACTGCCTCCCTCTCAAGACAGATACCTGGGTGTCATTGTTGCCTTTCCTTTCTCTCTCTCTTACTATACCATTTCCACCTTTTTGTGCCTCCAAATTTTAGATTCTTGTACTTAAATTGTTTTATGGCAGATACTGTTAATATTCCAGCAGGTACTATGTTTATCATTTCTCATTTATTATAATTTTCTTGCCCTGATAAGGAGATCCTTCCAGTACAGTTAGTTTCCAGGAAGATATTTCTAAAATGTATTTCCCTAGCAGTATGATCCCAGACTGGAAGTGGGGGATGGCCCACTATGAAGATCACTATCAGAACATCTGAACAAGCAACAGAATTATACAGCATAAAGTTTCATTAACAATAATACATGACAGTTAGATAAAAGAAGGTTCTTATTCTAAGAAAACACAGAAGAAAAAATATGCATTAAATTAGTTAGGAGAGTTAAGCAAATAATTTAGAGAAAAAAACAGGCAAATAGGCAGCATTATTAAACAAAGATAAGTGTGTAAACTGGTAAAAGAGGGTAGAGTATAAAAGAATTCTTGCAACTGTACAACCAGTTCAAGATCATTTAACATAAACATTTTGAAAAATTTTCCATGGTTCCTACCACATTTAAGACAAAAGTTGAACTCCTTAAGTAGATTCCACAATCTCTTGTTGCATTTGTCCATTTCTAGTCATCAAATAACAACTCATGTACACTACAATCTTCACACACACAATTACACATTACCAAGCACATTGCTTATTTCCAATGTGTTTTCTGTATTTTCTACATGTGCCTGACTGGCGAGGCATCTTATCCGCATGATGCTGATGGAGCCACTTGCAGATGATAATACAGCTGCTTCCTTCTTTCTGACCCCCTATTTGTCATGTACATATTTCTATGACAGAACTGAGCACCTCAGTGTGCTTTTGTGATTTATAAATCTAGATCCATGCATGCATGTGTGTGTACACACACACAGACACACATATGAATGCACACATTTCTGGTTTCTTTAGTATTGGTGTGTTTCAGCACTGCCTTATAGATGACAAATGGTATTATGGTAAATGATAAAGAGGACAGGGTTTAGATTCAGTCTGGAGAGATCTGACCTATACTCTACAGCAATTACTTTGTTTTAAGCCTCTGGGTCTGGACATTGTGCTGGTTAGTTTTTGTTAACTTGACACAAACTCAAGTTATCTGGGAAGAGGAAACCACAATCAAGGCATTGCTTCCAACAGAGTTGCCTGTGTGCATTTCAGTGGAAAGTTTCTTGACTAAAGATTAACACTGGACGTCCAAGCCCAACTGTGGCACTGCTACCCTTAGGCAGATGGTCTTGAGTTGTACAGGAAAGCAAGTGAAGGGGCCAGAAAGATGGGTCACTTAAAGAGTGCTGGGTGCTCTCCCAGAGGCCCTGGGTTCAATTCCCAGCATCCACATAGAAGCTCAAAACTGTCTGTAAATCCAGTTCCAGGAGATGCCATACCCTTTTCTGACCTCTGCAGGTACCAGGAACACATATGATATACAAATACACATGCACAAAAAAATGCCCACACAAATAAAAATAAAATTTTAAAACTGAAGAAGAAATAAAGCAAG
Source organism: Pachyuromys duprasi (assembly GCA_028658305.1). Taxonomy (NCBI): domain Eukaryota; kingdom Metazoa; phylum Chordata; class Mammalia; order Rodentia; family Muridae; genus Pachyuromys; species Pachyuromys duprasi. Next base: position 38,989,356 of record CM053755.1, read on the forward strand.
CAAATGGAGCAGGCCAGTGAGCAGAGCTCCTCTACAGTCTCTGCTTCAGTGTCTGCCTGGCATGCTTGCCCTGACATCCTTCGGTTATGTGCTGTGACCTGGGAGTTCAAAGACGAAATAAAATCTCCCCCAACCAAGCTGGTTTGGGTAGGTTTTTGTCATAGCAACAGAAAGTAAGCTAGTGCATACATGGTACCTACTCAAAATAGTACTTCTATTGCTGTCCTCCTCTCCCTACCTCTGGGGAACCCTGCAATGAAGAGTTTCAGATCTCAAATATTTCCAAGTTATATATTTTTAAAATGTTTTTCTTTTCATCTCTCTAATGTAGCTTTCACTCAACTTCTTAAGTTGTGGAAAAATCCATCCATTTTTCAATGGGAAAAATCTCTTCTGTATCAATTTCTCGATATTTAAAACTATTTTATGTTATGTTATTTTATGGTGGTTTTACAAACAGTCCATTTGCCAAGTTCAAAAACAATGGAAAAGCAAGTGACTATCAAAAATAAGGCAAAAAAAAAAATTACCAAAATGAGAGAAGTCTGCTTTCAGGTTATCAAATATTCAGATTACTGAAAATAATGGGCTACTTCAAAATGCTGACAAACAAAACAAAACAAAACAAAGACTAGCCATTAAGGAAACTTTATGTGATAATTTTCAGAACTTTCACATGTGACCTACTTTCTTTATTATATTATAGAAAAGGGAAAAGCACTATAGGAATTTCCTTTATAATTAAAATAAAGTTTTACTCTATAAATAAATGGTTGAGTGCTAGGCATATAGCTCAATGGTAGAGTGCTTGCACAGCATGCATATGACCTTGGGTTCAATCCCCAGAACCATGAAAAGAAAAACATCAGATGAGGTGGATTATGACCATTATCCTACTACTTGGGAGTGAAGAGATAGAAGGATGAAGAGTTCCAGGCCAGTGAATGTGAGCTTAGAGCCTAAGCTATATGAGACCTGACTTCAAAACACACAAAACTAAATAAGTAAATAACAAAAAGTAGAAGGTGGAACAGAGAGAAATGGAGGACAGTCTAAGTCTAGGAAGAACATAGCTTCATATAAGAAGCAGAGTGTGAAGAAATGTGGGTAAAGTGTTTTAAACATGGAAATTACCTTTTTCATAATAAGAATGACATAAAAACATATATTCAATAATCAGGTCCAAGAGCACATGGCATTAAGATAGGATTTTAGTTTAGAAATGTAATAACAATGGTGGTTAGGAGAATGGGATTTCACTGAATTACCTTTCCTGCTTCAGAGCATATTCCAACATTTTGATCCTCCTGACAAGATCTTTCTTCAAATTTTCTTGACCTTTCCTCTCCCCCTGAAGGAAGGCAATCTGAGCCTGTAAGGGAGAGAAAGGCAGAACTTAGTTCAAAACAAACATTTAAAAAGAGCTTTAACAATGCAAACTAAATGAGGAAAAGTCTTAATTAGGAAAAACAAATATCCACAGAAGACCTATGTGCAGCTTATTTCAGATGAAGGATGTTACAGTGTGTGGTGCTTATCTTCCCTAAGGACCCAGAAAACACAAACAGAATACAAGGCAGAAAGGCAGTTTGTCTAAGGTATATACCTTGGAAGAGGTTTCATTTTTATAAAGAATGAAGGCAGGAAAGTAAAAGACCAGAACTCTTATAAATTCTTTCAGATTAAGAGTTTGATTATCAAGATCAAGAGAGTTAAACACTAAGGGTTGAAATAACATCTCTACTTAAAGAACTGCAAGTGCTAGAATGTCAGCTTCTCCAAGCAACTTGAAATCCTATAAAGGCAGGAAGGAGCTCTATTAAAACCACCAGTTTACTACTTGTACATGTTCCTCTCACCCATCTCCAACAGACCAACCCAGAGAGATACACAGCAATGGCACTTAAATATGTGCTCTGCTTTCCATTAATAAGAAATAACTTTAAAACACCCCTAAAGAATTCTGAGGGTTGTGTGCAGGTCTTTCACAGACACCAACAGCTGTTCTGAGTGCCAGGGATCTGAGATAGTGAGAGGGTTCACAGGTATTTTAACTGTGTTGTTTTGCCTGGTCTCCGGTTTTGGTGCCTGTCTCCTTAGGCTGTGTCTTAGGAATCCTAAACATATCACGTACCAAATAAGGTAAAAAAAAAAAAATTCTGAGCATTGTCCAAGTACGGTTTAGTGACTAACCCAACAAACTCAGTTCTAAATGTTAAAGAGTCAATTCTACTTATTTAGTACCATAATGAACACCAAATCCAATTTGCTAGTGTTCTCATAACCTTCAAATTATAGTTATTATGATGTGTTTTCATTTCAAACGCTCTTAAATTGTTTATTTTAACTAAAAGAACATCTTTATTGAAAGACTGACAAACATTTAGCTGTATATAGAAACAAGCTTTCAAATTTAGATAAACAAATGAAAAGGCATGAAATATCCACAGTATCTGTTCATTTCTCAAAGATTCTAAAATGCTTTAAACAAATACTTTAAAATGCTTTAAACAAGGAATAAGCTTTGACAAAGAAATGTGTACTTTTCTAAAAAGTGTTAATAAAAACAATGAATCTAATCTAATCATTGTAACCAAACAAAGTAATAATAATACAAACTGCAAACTTTCCCCCTTTTTAAATAAAGATTTTTATGCATACAATGTCTGCCTGTAGAACACCAAGAACAGAATAGAAAAACAAAGGACATGTAGACAGAAAGAACTCTAAAAGACTCAAAGAAACTAAAAAGATGTTCAAATGTAAGTATGAAAAATGTCAAAGTAACATAAGCTAGACATGGTGACACATGCCTGTCATCCCAGCAAGAAAGAGGCTGAGGAAGGATTCAAAGTTTGGGATTAGCTTGAGCTACATAAGTAAAGTTCAAGTAAATACACATCAATTAGTTGATTATGTAAAATGCCATTTCTTTTTTCTCTTTATTGTGGCTTGGTCCCCAATTTACCAGGTAGCCTAGACTACATATGTTCAAGATCAGACTAGAGAAATAACAAGATCCTGACTCAAACTAACAATAACAAAACAAAATGTCTCCATCATTTATTTATTTGTACTTATTTCTATGATGTAGTGCTTTGAATCAGCTTCCCTCTGAAATGGGTAATATCTATTAGTCTGCAAATACATATATTCTTTAAACCAGCAATTTTAGAATGGTATCTTTTAGGCACATGTGTAAAATGGCAGATTAAAAAATAGGTAAGACTACAGGAATAATACATTGCCCATCAGGTTAAAAACAGACCTGGAGAAATAAGGTCTTAAATAAGGCCTCTGGGAACAGTGACGGCGCTGTGAGAGTACTGTCAATCTTGCTGATTTTCCTCTGGAAAACACAGACTTAAAACACATGTTGCTACTACATACAGAAACTACTTTCTTCTATAAATAGCATGAGCCCACAGCACAACTGGTATACATCTGGGTTTTATTTTTATTTTATAAATCACAGATAAAGATTGCCAAGATTTCACAATACGATTTTGTCTGAGTAGGATTATTTAATTGAAAATGAGAAGAGTGGAACACAAAAGGACGGGCTGGAAAGAAAAGAAGGGGGAACGGGGTAGGGTGGGGAAGAGAAAGGAAACATCTATCAAAGAATACTTTTTGGCTGTTATCATGGATAGATGGAAAAACAGTGGTAGAGGATTATATACAGGAGAGTAAAAGAAGAGGACGAAGAGCCAGGCACAGCATCACTCGTCTGTAATCCCGGCACTCAGGGAGGTAGAGGCAGGCGGATCTCTGTGAGTGCAAGGCCAACCTGGTTTACAAAGAGAGTCCAGGTGAGCCAAGGCTACAAATAGAAACCCTGTCTCAGAAACAAACAAACAAACAAACAAAAACAAAAAAGGGAAGGAGAAGAGTAGTTTGCAGCCACTTGGCTAAAAAATAAAAGGTGACTTTATCATTATGTCTCTCTACAATAATTCAAGTATATAGTAACTATAAATGTTTCTCTAGGTATTAAGGTGATTGAGAAACAGAAGACCAAGAGTTTAAACTACCTTAAATTCATTCTATACCTTTCGAATGTTGTTCCTTAGGCATGTTAATATGCCTTTAAAGTGTTTTAATGAAAAGCTATTACAGCCAAAACCTCATCTACCAAATCTAGTTCCCAAGCCAATTTGTAGACTGTTTTTGGATATTATAGTCAAAATGCATTTTTTAAAAGAGAAAAACAAAAAACGCATGAAGAGATTAAGTGGTTTGCATCCCATGGTACAGCATTCTCACAAATGAACTAAGATAATGAAAAGAGAAAATGAATGCACCATCACTTAGAAAACTCAAGGCACACACCTACCTGAGAGATGGTTTTTGAAATGCAGTATGACAAAATGCAGCTGCTCAAGAGATTCCTTAAATGAATTCCCTATATGCCTCTGGCAGTAAAGTTAATCTGAAATGAGAGGCAGAGATTCTCAGAAAGAAAATCTACTGGCCTCCAGTGGCTATTGAGGTGTCAGACTCAGCTGATTATGTTTGTAGTTACAGTTGAACAACCTTTCCAGAAAGATCAATGGCACTAAATGCATGAATATTCTTAAAGTCTTCTAATTTCCCAGAATTGGGGAAATGAGTGACATTAACAGCAATCAATCCTTAAATTTTTTGAAAATTAGGGAAATAAATATGATCAAAGATAAGGTATGAAGCTATCTTTTAAGTATTTTAGATATTTTAAAACTCACAATTTAGTATATAATCATTCTCTAAGTATTTGTACATAATGGTAGTTCTGAAAAAGATTACTTATGTTTAAAAAAGTATGCATTAAGGCTTTTCTAGATGCATATAGGTTTTCTGCATCTGAGTAGAACTTTCATTTTCTCATCTATAGAAGCAAATAAAACAAACAAAAAAGGTAAAAGCAATACTGGATGAATATTGGACCACAGTCTATAAGGCAAACTAGAAGTTAGTTGTTTGTTTGGTTTTCTGATGTTATGGGTTCAAAGTCTGGGACTAGCTTGGGCTACATAAGTAAAGTTCAAGTAAATACACATCAATTAGTTGATTATATAAAAAATGCCATTTCTTGGCATTGGGTATGATAGGCAAGCTTTCTACTTATTAACTTTATTCTAAAACTGAGCTATATCCCCAGCCCAAAAAGTTTATTTGTAAATTATTTTCAATTTTTATTTGACAAAAATGTATACAGATTGAACGTCAGTTGTATCTGAAATCCAAAACATTCCAGTCCCTGACATTTCTGTGAGCCTCAGAACACATCTTGTATTTCAGACTTTCAGATTAAGTATGTTCAGCCAGTAAAGTCTATGAAAAGCTTCCAAAGTTAAAACATTTATGAATGTTTAAACTCATCTGCCCAAGAACTTCAGATAAAGTTGAACATGGACCACAAATCTTCTACCCTAAGCAGATTCATCTGTGTACATAGGATCTGCTTTCTTAAGGCTATTCTAAATCATTCAGCACTCCAACCTTTAAAGAGTTAGAACGCTAAATTGAAGCAGGGCATGGTGACACATACCTTTAATCCCAGCAGAATGGCAGTGACAAAAATAACAGCAATAATAATAATAGAGTAGCAGCAAATTTTGCTAAAACTCCTTTTCAGATACCAGTCAGCTTTTAGCTCCTTGTAACAATGCTTACCATGTACTCATATCCTTGAAAATGAAATGCTGTATTTTCTATGTGTTTTATCAAAAAGGTTTAAAGGTTTTTTTAGTTTTATTTTGCAATTTCTGGGAACTGTTTGGTAAAATAAAAGTAGGCATTTTGTTGTTTACAAAAAAAGGAAAGAGAGAAGGGACTGTAGATTTTAGTATGTTTATCCTATATTGTAAGGCTAATAGCCACTCATAAGTGAGTGTTTTTCTTGAGGTAGCACTATTCCTAATTGTCTGACAAAATACCAAATTGATTTCCGAAGTGGTTGTACAAGGTTACATTCCTACCAGCAATAGAAGAGGAAGGTTCCGCTTTATCCACAACCTCTCCAGCATGCATTATCCTTTGAGTTTTTCAACTTAGCCATTCTGATAACTGTGAGGTGAAATCTCAGGGTTTGATTTGCATTTCCTGAATGACTAAGGATGTTGAGCACTTCTTTAAGTGTTTTTCTGCCATTCGATATTCCTCTGTTGAGAATTCAAGGAGGACCCTAGGGAAGATGCTTAATCCTCATTCAGAAGAACAAACAGGATAGACATTGGAAGTAGGAGAAGACAAGGAACAGGACAGGAGCCTTCCACAGAGGACCTATGAAAGACTCTACCCATGAGGGTATCGAAGGAGATACTGAAACTCATAGCCAAATTTTGGGCAGAGTGCTGGAAGAAGAGGGAGACAGACGACCTGGAGGGGACAGGAGCTCCACAAGGAGAGCAACAGAGCCAAAAACCTGGGCCCAGGGTCCCCTGCAGAAACCGATACTCCAACCAAGGACCATGCATGGAGAGGACCTAGACCCCTGTTCAAAGAGAGCCCACAGGCTGCTCAGTTTCCAAGTGGGTTTCCTGGTGAGGGGAACAGTGGCTGGCTGGCTGTTCACCTCCCCCTGAGGGGAAGCAGCCTTACCAGGCCACAGAGGAAGACAAGGCAGCCAGTCCTGATGAGATCTGATAGGCTAGGGTCAGACAGAAGGGGGAGGAGATCCTTACCTATCAGGGACCAGGGAAAGGGTATAGGGGGAGAAGAGGGAGGATAGGTGAAACTGGCAGGAGATGAGGGAGAGGATGTAGAAGGGATACAAAGTGAATAAAATGTAATAAATAAATAAATAAATAAATAAATAAATAAATAAGTAAGTAAGTAAAATTAAAAAAGAAAGAAAGAAAGAGAGAGAAGGGAACTAGCGCCTTGGGCATGGTTCTGCAAGGCTGAGCTAGCTGGTCCCCTCAGATAAAGTACAGGATACAAAGTGTGACCCAGAGCTGTGGAGGGTAGGTGCAGCTCCTGGCCAGTGCCCACGGGCTTGATGCTCCGCTCTCACAGAAGGGCTGACAGCAGCTCCAGCCCAAGGCCCAGCAAGGGTAGCCTGCTAGCCTGAGCTGAGTGGAGGTACCACCTCCTCCTTGTGAGCAGAAAGGCTGGGGCAGGGCCAGCAGCCAATGTGACTTGCTGGCTGAGCTGCAGGAACCTGCACCCACAGAAGGGCGGCAGGGTGAAGAAGCTTGGCATAGCAGAAGGCATGCCAGCAACAGTGAAAAAATCACAACAGCTGCAGGCATGCGGAAATGGCGGGAAAAGCTGAGAAGTCATCAGACTTGCGAATACCTGGGAAGTCCTTAAAAAGAGAGTTAAGTAGTATAAAAATAAGCCACATAAGGATGAGGAAGAGTTCACAGAAAATTAAATAAAGAAAAAGATATTAAGTTAGAAAGCAGTAAAAAGAAATATGTAAATGCACACAGAAAGTAAAGTCTCTGTAGAAGAGAAAAAGAGACATAGATAAAAATGTTTTGAATGGTGCACAGATGCTAAAGAAAGTAAAGAAACCGAACACAGACAGTACATTTGAATATAAAAAATAACAGTCTCTGAAGGAAAGAAAGAGAAGGAAAAGTAAAAATACTGTGTAAATGCATAATAAAGTGAAGTCTCGGAGAAAGAGACAGAGAGATTAAAAAGAAAATATTTTCTATGTTAAAAATAGAAAATACAGGGGCTGGAGAGATGGCTCAGGGGTTAAGAACATTGGCTGTTCTTCCAAAGGTCCTGAGTTCAATTCCCAGCAACCACATGGTGGCTCACAACCATCCAAAGTGAGATCTGGTGCTCTCTTCTGGTATGCAAGCACAGAGGCAGGCAGAATGATGTATAAATAATAAATCTTTAAAAAAAAATAGAAAATACAATGACAGAGGGCATATGGATCCCATATAATTTTGTTTTTATTGTCAGGGTAAAAATAACTATATTTTCAGTAATGATTACAATGTTTTATATCCTTCTCGAGAGAGATCAGAACAAAACAGACTCAGAGAAGACTAAAAATTAAATGTTATAGTGGAGGCAATAGAAAAGTTGGGTTAGGGTTAGGTGTTTGATTCAGAATAAAGGATTTTCAGAGGAATCAAATCTAGAGCCTACAGCTCCACCTTCTGGCAAGATTACAGATTGGCAACCCATACAGATGCTAGATAAGCATCAACTATAAATCAAAGTAATCAGATTAGATATTACATTTATATTGTCAAGGATCAGTTGCTCGATGAAGGACAATATGCTGAGTTATTAATACAGATTCTGTTTAATGATGTCATCTTAGAGCAATGTCATACAATAGCTGTGGTTTTCATTTTGTACAATATAGAAAATTAACATGTCCACCATACCATAAATACATATCCAGAATTCCAATGGGCTTTTGCCTTAAATCCTAAAAAGGATGATTCTGAAATTGTACATTTATTACAGGTTATGGCTATCATGGAAATGGCTTTGTAAATTGAAGCTGATAATGTTTTTGCATATGTATCTAGTAAAATGCGATAATTGTTTATACATTATGATATAGGACTTATTTTAGATATATTTTACAGTCTTATAGGACAAGCAATTGTAGAGAAATCTAAGAGGACTTTAAAGGAAATGCTTACAAAACAGACGGAGAATATGGAAGATCACAAAGTAAGATTAAATAATGTTCTATTGAATTTAAAATTTTTAAATGTCACTGAGACAAGTAGCACAGCTGCTGAAAAATACTAGATTTTATAAAGAACTGCTGAATTAAATCAGCCTATATATGTGTTAACTTCAGGATGGAAGACAGGAAATGTGTTGCACTGGGGGAGAGGTTATGCCTTTGTTTCTACAGAAGAAAAAAAACTGTGAATTCCATCAAAGTTAATTAAGATTAGATCTGACCAGGGGAGACCTCTTGAAAATCTTGGCTACAGACATGAAGAAAGAAACCAAGAAGAACAACAAAACAGATAACTTATGCTGATCCCTACTCATGGGGAACAGCTGTGAGACTGTCTGAAACATGAATGTCTATGCACAGCCAATAAATCTTGTTGGCTACAAAGTCCTCAGGATTTATCATGCCATCCTTTCACATAGTATCGATGGGTATTATTATAGTTTGGTTTTGCAGTCCAAACGGATTTAAAATTTTTGATGCTTTTCACCTGCTCAAAGAATAGAGAATCATCTTTAGCTGACTTGTCCACACTGCACATTCTACACATGGTAATGCAGAAATGTATATTACCTTTAAAAGCTTATATGTTTTCAGAGCAAGAGGACCAGACACCAATGAAGACAAGTAGCACAGATAATCCAGCCTCACAGACGGCCTCAGTAAATGTATCCTCAAAAATTTGCACCCAGAACAACTTCAAAATGGCTAGCTCTGGTGGTCCAGGATCACAGACTGTTCCAGCCAGGACTTCAATTAAGCCCTGCAATTTTCCCATCATACAGAGCCTGGCAACAATGTTATAGCTAGCTCTCCCAGACTTGACCACTTCCCCAATTTTCTTAGGGGCTCCTAAAGATGCCATCATCCCTAGACAATAGGAAGCAACTTTAAGAGACTGGCGCCCCATTCCCAAGATGTGGGGTGTGTGGCTTGTGGTCATTTGGTGGGTACTGGTTGTTTGTCATCATTTAAGGGTGTTGGTTGCAAGTTGTTAATTGTCTTGGTCAGAAAGAAAACAAAACAAAAGAGGATAGAGTCAGGGGTTTCTTTCTTTTTCTTTCCTTTATTCTTCTTCCTCTCCAATCTAATGTTAGGGTAAAAGAAGGGGAGATGGGACAAAAAGGGAATACAGGAATAATAAACAGGAGAAAAAGGCAGATTATTGAGTTTACTTTTAGACTAGAAAGCAACAAGACTCAAATATTTTACATTGTTATAGATTTTTTATATATTGATATAAATTTAAGGTTATTTTTGCTACACCATACTCTCTTTACGTATAGATGTACATACATCTACACATATACTAATTTATATACATATAGATATGTATATATGTTTCAACTCCAGTTTTAGGTATTTTACCTATGAAAACTCATTTAAAAATGTAAAGTTCTAGTCCTTGAAAGCTACTACTACAAACTGTTTAGGATAAATAGGAAAAGCAAGTTAGTAGCCAGCTTAGATGCTAGTCTGGTTAATTACAGATATGTTTTATCTGGTCTCCTGTAGATGCTTTCAAGGTTAATCAGATAGTAAATAGCTAAAAACAAGCAACATTTGCCTATTCAGATATTCTACAGATGGATAAATGGTCTTCAGACACTTTAGAGATCTACTAATATGGTATTTAAAGACGTTTTAATAACAAAAGGCTATTTTTGACAGTGAGACATGTCTGCTCCTGGCAGAACCCCCATACTACTTCAAATAAGATGATGGGCATCGAGAACCTCCATGTGGAGTTTGCTTCAAATGTGGCAAAGCTGCCACTAGGCATGTTGTCCAAGCTGTGGACAAGAAGGACACGAAAAAAGTTGACTGCCATGCTTTGCCAAGACAAAGTAGACCAATTCTTCATAATTCCTGTTTCACGGGAAAGTCTGCCACATATTCTAAGCTAGGAGGCCAAAGATGTTCTAATGTTGCAATGAAATCTTGGTTGACTGTCCAGGCAGCCAGCAGACTCTTGTCATTTCTACAGTTTTGGAAGCCGCTTTTTCTGCACTTCTTGTTTACTCAGGTAATACTTATCCTTCTTAAGTTTCTGATGGGGTTGAGAATAAATAGTTATATAATCTTACAGTTTTCCTTGTTACCAAATTTTAAAAAATTGCAAAAGAGATGTAAAGTTAAGAAAGGTTGAGAAACAAAAAAAAAACCTTAAGTTGTGAAGCATCTAAGAAAATGTTTTAAGGTCAAAAAAGATGTTTCTAGGGTGACAAATCCAAGTTATGATAGAAAGTGAATTAGCTACCAAACTCTGAACTCACCAAGATAAGATGGATAATGGAATACTTTCTCCAAGATTGTTGAATACAAATGGACAGGACATTGTGGATATAATTCTTAACTGATAGTTTTCATAATTGTTCTTATTGTGTACAGTTCATTGATGCTAGAGAAAGAGGCCTTTTACTGGACTAAATGGGGAGATGAGATGTTGGGGGTGACCTTTTTGTGCATCGTGTATCATATTTTGTAAATATCCCCTCCAATACCTTCTGATTGGTTTAATAAAGAGTTGATTTGACTTGCATTTCCCTGATGGCTAATGTCGTTGAACATTTCTTTAAGTGTTTCTCTGCCATTCTACAATCCTCTACAGAGAGTTCTCTGTTTAGCTCTGTTCCCCATTTTTTAATTGGATTACTTGATTTGTTGCTTTTCAACTTCTTTAGTTCTTTATATACACTGCATATTAGCTCTCTGTCAGATATGGGGTTGGTGAAGATCCTTTCCCAATCTGTAGGCTGTCGTTTTGTTCTGACCACAGTGTCCTTTGCTTTAACGAAGCAAAGGTTTATGAGGTCCCGTTTACTGATTGTTGATCTTAGAGCCTGTGCTATTGGTGTTCTGTTCAGGAAGTTGTCTCCTGTGCCAATGAGTTCAAGGCTCTTCCCCACTTTTCCTTCTAACCGATTCAATGTGTCTGGTTTTATGTTGAGGTTTTTAATCTACTTGGACTTTAGTTTTGTGCAGGGTGATAAGTATGGATCTATTTGCATTTTTCTACATGTAGACATCCAGTTAGATAAGCACCATTTGTTGAAGATGCATGTAGCCCATGGCAGTTCAGTGTCCAAGTGGGTTCCATAGTAATGGGAACAGGGACTGCCTCTGACATGAACTGATTGGCCTGTTCTTTGATCACCTCACCCTAAAGGGGGAGCAGCCTTACCAGGACACAGAGGAAGAAATGCAGCTACTCCTGATGAGACCTGGTAGACTAGGATTAAAAAGAAGGAAAAGAGGACCTCCCCTATTAGTGGACTTTGGGAGGGGCATGGGTGGAGAAGGGGGAGGAAGGGAGGACTGGCAGGGGAGGGAGGAGGGCACTACAGGGGGGACACAAAGCGAATAAAGTGTAATTAATAAAAAATAAAAAAAATTTAATTAATTAATTAATTAATTAATTTTTTTTTTTTAACAGATCTTGCCTCAGGTTTATTTGTAAAAACAGCATAGGACACTGGTCATGTCAATAGTGTGTAGGTGTGCCACACCAGTCCGTCTGTCTTCACATTAGCAGAAGCCTTTCCTACGGGGACTTCATAGGGGCCTGGGCACCTTTGGGAGCCTGAGCCTGAGCTGGAGCCTTGCCCTTACCTGGAGCTGTGGCCTCTGCCTTGGTTTGAACCTTGGGCTTTGATTTGCAGAGCCTCCGACCCTTAGCCATAGAGCTTCGAATCCGCTTCCCAAGCTTAGGGTGAGCAATCAAAGCCAGATGGCTGAGTTTGCGGCTGGGGCCCTTTGGCATCTTGGGTTTAACAACCGCAGGCTTCACAAGGGCTTTGATGGCCTCTGCTCGTGCACTCATTGCCTTTGCGTTGTTTGCTTGCATCTTCTTCAGGCCTTTCTTGTTGTGCTTCTTGGCAAAGCGCATGTTCCTCAAGAATTTGGGGTCCACCCCCTTAAGAGATTCATA
>CM053755.1:39002439-39041494 GCA_028658305.1 Pachyuromys duprasi
TTTCTTCAGAGATTTGAAATTTTTTTCATATAGGTCTTTCACTTGCTTGGTTAGAGTCACCCCAAGGTACTTTATGTTATTAGTGGCTATTGTGAAGGGTGTTGTTTCCCTAATTTCCTTTTCAGCCCTTTTGTCTTTGGTGTACAGGAGGGCTTCTGATTTTTTTGAGTTGATTTTGTATCCAGCCACTTTACTGAAGCAGCCTTACCAGGACACGGAGGAAGAAATGCAGCCACTCCTGATGAGACCTGATAGACTAGGATTAAAAGGAAGGAAAAGGAAAAAAAAAAAAAAAAAAAAAAAAAAAAAGGAAGGAAAAGAAGACCTCCCCTATCAGTGGACTTTGGGAGGGGCATGGGTGGAGAAGGGGGAGGAAGGGAGGACTGGCAGGGGAGGGAGGAGGGCACTACAGGGGGGACACAAAGCGAATAAAGTGTAATTAATAAAAAATAAAAAAAAATTTTAAAAATTTAAAAAAGAAAGAGTCTAATGGCCAATAGATGAGGTAGGAAAGAATAGGTGTGACATCCGAGCAGAGAAGGAATCTGATTCACCTGTCAGACACAGACAAAGGAATAGTGCGGGGACTGAGGTAACAGGCCATGTGGCAGAATGTAGATTAATAGAAAGGGTTAATTTAAGTTATAGGAGCTACTTGGATAGAAGCCTAAACTAAGGCCAAGCCTTAATAATTAACAAAAGGTTTCCATGTCATTATTTGGGAGCTCGCGGTCCAAAGAAAGTCTGGTCAAAATACATTCCTTACTTATGAGAGTAATAATAGCAATCTCCTGATAAAGAGATCAAACCTACTGATATATTTCAATTCTATCACATATTTAGAAAATCTACTGACCACCAGTTTAAACTCTTATAAAGGAGACCATAGGGGGAAAAAACAAAAAAGCTAAAATGTTCCTATTGGCTTGGTAGCATGTGCCTCCAATCCCAGCACTCAGGAGGCATAGGGAGGGGGGATCCTGAATTCAAGGCCAGCCTAGGATACATAGTAATGGAGTTCAAAGTCATTCTAACATACATGTCAAGCCCCTGTGTCAAAAAAATTTCTTTTTCTATTTACAACACACTTCTAACGAAACTAGGGTATAAGTGTAGCATATATACATTTTTACCAAAAAGCTAAGACAAGATAATGTTCTAAATAATAAAGATCTAGTGACATAGACAAGTATTACCACTCACTTACTTAGCAATATTTACTGAATCCTATTTGATGTCCAACACAATTACTAGCACTGGATAATGCAATGGAACTGCCTGCAACCCCATCCTTCAGTAAGTGAAGGAGGAAGAACATGAAGTCAGAGTAAGCCTGGTAACTTAGAGAAGAAGCAAATGCAGCATAAAATATACAGGTAAAAGTAGCACATAATTCATGCATGGAAGCCAGAAAAAGATCCTGACAGAAGCAGTGATTATAAAAGTAAATACAAGGGGCTAGATCGATGGCTCAGAGATTAAGAACACTATCTGTTTTTCCAGAGTTCCTGAGTTCAATTCCCAGAAACTACATGGTGGCTCACAACCATCTATACAGCAATCTGATGCCCTCTTCTGGCATGCAGATGTACATGCAGATAGAGCACTCATACACTAATAAAGGAAAAAAATATTCTTTTAAAAAAGCTTTAAAAAAAGTAAATACAAATAAAATACAGTGGGATGTCTATTTAGCTATGGGGACACATTTACAAATAATTTAACACTCAAAAATGAATTTTTAATGTGGTATTTATTCTACAATAAACTTTACTTTTGAGAAACTAGTGGGCTTATGAAAATTTCCTCACAAAAAAATATCCCTGGGACATTTTTATGTATTTGTCACTTCTGCTCAATAACACAAGGCAAATTTTTAGATAATAAATTGCCTCTGAAATGCTACCAGAGTAGCATTTTCTCCCAAAGCAAACCTCATCTCTATACATGCAATTACAAATCAAAAGAAAAAAGGAAAAAGCCTAAACTTCACAATTCATTACGTAAAATACTAACTACTTCACATCATCATCTCATGACATCATACAAATTACTAAATGCCAGTAAATTCCTGATGGTCTCATAATTTCTGTTCCCTCAACTCATCCTTATTCCTAAATCTATAAATGTTCCTGACAATTGCTTAAAGTGCTTGGCAAGAAAACTTAATTTAAAAATGTTTTTATAAGCCAAGTACAGTAGCCTAACCTGTAATTCCAGCACCTGGGGGATACAGGTAGGAAGCTCAGGAACAAGGTCATCCTTGGCTACATGATGAGAGACCAACTTACATTACATGCTACCTTGTCTCAAAACAAAACAAAAAGTCTGTCAGTGCACACACATGAAAGAATGAAGGAATTAAGAGGTGCTGGAGAGAGAACTCACTGCTTAAGAATACAGATTGCTCTTACAGAGACCTTGGTTTGGTTCCTAGAACCCAAATCTGGTGAATGGCTCACAATCATCTATAATTCTTCGCACCAGCTCTAGGCTTCCATGAGGAACCACACACACATGCACATGCCTTCACCCCACAGACACACACATTTGCATGTTAAAAAATAAAATAAACCTTTTAAAAATAAGGTGTTGATATTTAAATACTTAATGTTTATAGTTATATAGTCTACTGTTTTGAGAGCTAGGCAGAAGACATTTTGTTATGGCAATACAGAAGTTAAGGGTCAACAAACAGGCTAAAACTGCAAGAATTCAATTATGTATTAGAGCTATGTATTGTAACTCTAAGTTCAAAAGCAATAAACAGAAGTTTTATTTAAAGCGGGGCCGGGGGGAGGGGGACGATGCCCTGGAGAGATGGCCCAGTGATTAAGAGCACTTCTAGTGACTACATGGTGGCTCACAACTGTCAAGAGGATCTGACACCCTCTTCTAGCCTCTGTGGACACCAGGCATGAATGCGGTGCACAGACATATATACAGGAAAAAGTATCTGCACATATAAAATAAAAATAAACCTTAAAAATCAGGTATG
Organism: Pachyuromys duprasi; assembly: GCA_028658305.1. Taxonomy (NCBI): domain Eukaryota; kingdom Metazoa; phylum Chordata; class Mammalia; order Rodentia; family Muridae; genus Pachyuromys; species Pachyuromys duprasi. The sequence goes on from CM053755.1 coordinate 39,005,438, forward strand.
GTGGCACACACAGCACCAGAAAGGCAGCGGAAGAGGCAGGCAAACCTTGGAGTGTGAGGCCAGACCGCTCTAGGCAGCCAGTTCCAGGCAAGCAAGGGCTAGGGAGACACTAAACCCCTTTGGCAACCCTCTATCTCAAAAAAATATTTACATGTGATCCATAACAGTAGCAAAATTACAGTTATGAAGAATAAACAAAAATGATTTTATGGTTTGGGGTCACCCCAACATGAGGAACTGTACTGGAGGGTTGTGGTACTAGGAAGGCTGAGAACCCCTGCCTCAACAAACAAAACCACCTCCAAGTTTCTTTATGAAAAATGTCTTTCCTGTGACCACCAAAACCAAACAGCTAGTAATGGTGTAAAGAAGTAAAATATAAGCAATAAGAAAATGAGAGTTCACAACTAGAAAAAGAACAAAATGCCAAATTTGGTTATAGTTGGTAGCTATGAATAAGAACAAGTCTACCTAATAGTCTATATCAAAAGGAAAAACAAATCATTAAACTGATAAAACAAATTCTCCAACATGAGCAAAAATGATTCACAGAGTGAAATAAGGATTACTAAGAGAAAGAGTATGTGTTAATTTGTAGAAAAGGAATATATATAAGAAAGCAATGATTCAATGGAAATACAATTCAGAGTCAGCATCCTACACAAAGATCTTAATTTTAAGAAGTTTGCTTACAAACAGAGCCTCTGTACTGTTGGTGCTGCTTATCATTAGAAAGCTCTAAGAGTTCTACATGTTTTAAACCAATAAAATGAGTTGCCAGAGGCCATACCTAAAGCAGCATTCTTCAGAGCCATAGCTTTCACCCTCTGTGATTATGGTGCTATAAACTGAGGTGGGTGAAGATAAATATAATTTCTACCAAATGGAATCGATACCCCACGACTTATTCAGGCCTTCTTTCTATTCATAGCCTATGCGTCAACTGAAGCATCTGTCTTCAGAGAAGAACCCCAACTCCCCATGTCTGTGTCTTCCTTCACATTTGCCTTCATCTCCTCCCCCCATAAACACTTTTATTTTCAAATCATGCTGAGATGACTTAGCTCACACTACCATCGCCTAATAGGAAACACTATCTCCTACTTCCAGCTTGAAAACAAAAGCTTATCCATAAATATACAATTAGTGCTTTATGAAGCTTATAATACCTTTCATTTTTTCTAGCAAAATTTTAGGCAGTATTTAAAAATTCTCCATTAGAAATAATCTATGTTCTTAAACAGTCAGGTTTAGAACAACTTAAGATGGTAAAATTTTCCAGGTCAATATACAAAAATACTCTGGTCAAGACAGCAAGATTCAGAAAAAACTGGGGAAGAGAAAAAAGCCAGCTAAGAAGAAAAGAAAGAGCCAGGTGTAGTGGCGTATGCTTGTAATTCCAACATGTGGAGACTGAGGCAGAATTACCATGAGTTCAAGCCCACATAACAGCACAAGGATGATCAATACTTGACAGCAAGACTTGCTTTAACCACAAAACAAAAGTGGAAGGAAAGAAAAAGGAGACAGGCTTTGCTAAATAGAAATTACAGTATTTACTTGAAAGTTAGTAAATAGCCATTCTGAAGAGACAGTTGAGAAAAGAAACAGACCAAACAGATTAGTTAGAAAATGTCCATTCCTTAATCAGAAAGAAGAATAAAAAACATACTTTTAAAAACAATTTCATTACCAGTAATATTTCAACAAGGAAAATCAGCCTAATAATGACAGGGGAAAAGAGTGGAGGGGCAGGGGAGGGAAGAGTGGGGGAGAGAAGACGAGAGGAGGGATGGGGAAATGAAGAGCTAAAACCAGGTAAATAATTAGCGAACTGGTTGCCATACAAATGAAGAGCATAAACGAGTCATTTTAACAAGCCTACAAAGTATGTTGTGAACATTAATGTCTCTTAAAAGATCAAGTTTCTAAGTGCTCGGTGGTTAAAAGCATTTGCTGTCCTTGCAGAGGACTGGAGTTCAGTTCTCAATCCCCATGCCAAGTGGCTCAAAGTCACCGGTGACTTCAGCACCAGGGCACATGACACCTCTCGCATGTGCAGGCACCTGCTTCCATATGCACAAACCCACATGTAGATACACACACCTACACATAATTAAAAGTAAGAAAATAAACCTTTAAAAGGATAAATCTTTAAGGATTTCTATTTTTTCTAAAGGAAATAAACAACATTGTTATCATCCAAACAGAAATATTAGCAAAATAAATGTTAGAAGATTAAGGATATTTGCTAATAAAGAGCAATAATTGAGAAAAGCAGATTATAAGCAGCTTTCTCAAAAACATACAGGTATAGCCAGATGGGCCCATACTTGATGTTTTCCGTTTGCATTTACTCTCATAAATAATATCAGGGATGCAAGTATCAAGTATACAATTATGAAAGTACTAATTCCTTTCGCAGAATTCAGATGATTTCCTCCCTTGTTTATTTCTTTTCTAATATGGGCGTGTGCTTGTGGAGTCAGAAGACAACCTGTGAGAATCAGTTCTCTTTGCCCACATGGCTCCAGGGAGCTCAGGTCGTCAAGCTTGTTAGTGGTGGAACCTTACCTGCTGAGACACAGTTACAGCTCTTTTTTAAGTGCAGTGTTAGATTAAACACATGGTCTCACACGTGCTAGACAAGTGTCTTACCTGTGAGCTACAGTACCAGATCTCTACCCTTCTTATAGAACCTTTTCATTTCCTTTAGGAACTGTGGTTTTTCATGATTTCAACTTCCAGAATTACAATGTTCTGAACCTTATGCTCTTGGGATTATTATTTTTAGGATTTTTAGATTTTAGAAATTTTGATCTTTCTGTATTTCAACATTGAGTATTCTAGCAATCAAGATTATGTCTTTTAGATATGGACTGGCACCATCTACTTAAAAACACCTCATAATTGTTCTTGGGGAAAACACTTCAAGTTGATCCAGATAGCTGTCATCACTTTCATTAATACAGTAAGAAAAACATTTATACAACTGTATATATGTATTACTCAAGAGAAAAAGTAGAAAATGCCTTATAAATAGAATGCTTATATATGTACCATACCCAAGGAAGCAGGAAAATTCTGAAAATCACATAAATTCAATAAAGTGGCAGGATATACATTAACTCCATAAAACCCAACAGTATTCCCTTTTTTTTTTTTTTTTTTTGGAGAAAAAGACAGGACATCCTCCAAAAATAACAACAATAACAATCAACATAAAGTACTTGATAGTTTGTTAGAGCTCTCTGATCTAAATATTTTCTAAAAATATGTCAATCATAAAAACTTGGAAAACTCAAGTTCAGGTAGGGTGCCCCTGAATCTTGAGGCCAATAATTTAACCAATTCATTTTACAACCTGATTTTCACATCACATGCACAGAAGCGGGAAGATCAGAGGTTTATACTAGGTCTCTTCCTCATTAACTTTCTACTGTATTCTTTGAGACAGGGTCTCTCACTGAACCTGGACCTTGCTGATTCAGCTAGACTGGCTGTCTAGCAAGCCTTAGAAATACTTCTGCTCTCTCAGCATTGAGACTGTAAGTCTGTACCACCACACCCCGCTTTTATGTAGTTTTAGGCAACGCAGATCCTCATGTTTGCCCAGTAAGCACTTTGTCAACTAAACCACCCCTCCCTAGCCCACAACTGTTGGGGTAATTTCCCTTCACATTGTGTGAAGGCATGTCTCTATATTTACAACTGTTAATTACATGCTGGCAAAGAGTTAAGTGATGGGAAGATATTGGTACTGTCATTTCTATGGTCCATTACCAGGTTTTCTATTTTATAAATGTTCATCCTTCCTCACTTACCTAGAGGCAATCTAAAAGAGTTTCTGGTGTTGTCTCACTACTGATTGGTTGTAATAAAGACTTGATACAGATAGCTGGAGCAGAAAGTGGAAGGCGGAACTTCCAGGAGAGGGATGCTGGGAAAAGAAAACTTGTAGAGGAGATTCAAAGTAGACACAGGAAGGAAGAGATGGATAGATGGAAAGGGAGCAGAAAAATAAAAGAGCTATTCCCTCCCCCCCCCAAAAAAAGAGCTAGTCACATGGCACAGGTTGTAGGCTAGATTAGTTGGGTCAAATCTAGACTCTAAAGGCCTAAGCTTTAAACTATATAAGAATCTTTGTGTCTTATACTTTGCTTATACCACCGGTGGATCCGAGAAAGTCCTGCTATACACAACTGCAATAATGAGAATACAAAGACGGGATTCTAGGAGGAAAGTGTAAAGACGACAACACACTATAAGAATTTTCTCTGAATGAGAATTAAGCATCTTCCCAAGGGTCCTCCTTGTTTAGCTTCTACCACAGATGTCCTCTAAAAGACTCCACCCAGCAGGGTATTGAAGCAGATGCAGAGACACACAGCCAAACTTTGGGCAGAGCTCAGGGAGTCTTATGGAAGAAGGAGGGGATAGAAAGACATGGAGGGGACAGGAGCTCCACAAGGAGACCAACAAAGCCAAATAAGCTGGGCCCAGAAGGACCTGCAGAGACTGATGCATCATCCAAGGCCCATCCATGGAGAGGACCTAGAACCCTTGCTCAGATGTAGCCCACGAGAAGCTCAGTCTGAAACAGGGGTAGTCTTTGACATGAACTCAGTTGCCTACTCCTTGATCACTTCCCCCTGGAAGGGCAACCTAGCCAGCCCATAGAAGAAAAGGATCCAGGCAGTCCTGATGGGCTCTGATAGGCTAAGGTCGGACAGTGGGAGGACTTCCTCTATCAGTGGACTAGGGGAATGGGATAAGGGAGGAAGAGAGAAGAAGGGTGGGGCTAGAAGGAGATGAGGGAGGGGGCTACAACCAGGATACAAAGTGAATAAATTGTTAAAAAAAATAATAAATTTTCTCAAAGGCATGATCTGGGGTCACTGTAGAGCTGTGCACTACAAAGAAGTAGCTAGCTCATCATGGTTATCTAGCTGAGCTTTCCGAGATCAACTCAAGCCTTTGCATATTTGCCAGCAATCCAAGTTCACCAAACCAACTTTTGCTTATTGACTTCCCAGGTTCTCTACCAAAAGTACCTGGATAAAAGTTACAACAATTCTAGTCAAAGGAATGACAGAACTTCTGCAAGTTTTCAAATCAGCACATAATTTCCTATAAGCTTGATTAATGATCCTCCAGAATCTGAAACACTTCAAGATAAAATAATAAAACTATTGAACCTCATAAAAAAAAAAGGACCAAGTAATTCTGCATCTAAAATGTGGCCTGTTCACATTCCTCTATAATAATTTGTTCATGTAGTATCATTTCTTAGCAGTAGACACAATACTTATTTATAATAGTGACAAATAACAAGTAAAATATGAAATCAATTTATGAAGGACAGAAACTATAAACTTAAAAATTATAAAATTCTAAAACAAGCTGGAGATGTAGCTAAATGGCTAGAATACTCTGAGTGGCTTGCGCAGCCTGCTTTCTCCTCCCTAGGGGTGGGCATGCACAACATCAAGCATTGATCGCCTTGCCCACAAGCCAATCTGCTGCAGGTATTTTCACAATTGAGGTTCTTGCCTCTCAAATGACTCTAGCTTGTGTTGGCTGACAAAAACCTAAGCACTATGTAATAATTTAACAAAGAAAACAGTAAGAAACACAACTGGGATGAAACATTGCAAGGATTAAATTATTTCTGCAAAGAGATCCAAAAAAGGCAAAAATGTAACGGAAAAAGTTCCCAGTCATACTAGAAATAAAACTCATAAATTCTTAGGCATATTTCTAGGTATTTAAGTACACGATACTTACTTAAAGAGAAAAATATTAATTGTGAAGACTTGAAACAAAAAATACCCATTAGTCACCAAGGTAAATGCTAACACGATAAGCATCAGGAGTGTTCATGGCCATGCACACGTAAAATCAAAAATATGTTCAGTGAGTTATAACTGAAACTTATCTGTAAAAAATTTTGTACATGGTCTGGAGAGAGAGAAATTCTTTATATTTTATATATTTCTATAAATCTTGGTGTGTATGTACATATACCTATTTTAAACATTACATAATTTCTTCTAAATGTTAAATCTTAGTTCTCAAAAATAAAATCTAAATAAGACTGAATTCTAAATTTAAAAATTGTTTATTTTTGTAGAAAATTGAAGATTTTAATAAGTTATTCATGTTCCAACTCTTTCTACAATTAATATTAAAACATATTTATAAGGACTTTTAAAATTAATATAGATTAATTAAAACAAACATATCCCTGGGTTTCAATGATCATAATGCTCATTATCTTCAAAGCCTAATACACAAAATTAGGTAAAATGTTAAGCAATCAAATGTATTTGAACAGTCAAAACATAAGAGTTCACAAACAAAAAACAAAACAAAAAACTAGACCACAATGGAACTAAGACAAATTGAGTCATTCAACAGTAAGTATATTAATCTTTTCTATTCTACACATTCCTAACTTACTTCTAAGACAACCCAGTGAAGAATGTAACACAATTTTTCTTGAAAACTTGGTGCTGAATATCACTTTGGAACTGTCGTATGCAAATCCAGTGCTTTTTGGCAGAAGCAGAAATCTGCAGGAGTCTGTGGTTCTGACTCTGGGTTCCCTACTCCAAGCAGCTTCTTCAGAGTGCTCAACTTTTCTAGCAACCTCAGTCCTCTCCACTTTTGGAAAGGTCTTAGTTCCATATTGTTACATGGAGCTGAAGATTGCAGGAAGAAAAAAGAGCTCGGTAAGAACTGACTCTGGGACAATGAGTTAATTTTTTAAGATTTCTATTTCTTCCTATTCTGTTCATGTCCTTTACAAGATGAGTGGAATACAAATGAACCAATGTAGTATTAGTTTGACTAAGGTTTTAATTTTTATTGTATCAAAGATGACAAAAATAGCCATTTGCCTAAAGATTTCTTCATTCTCCGAAACGACAATTCCATTCTCCAGCTAGAGTGTACTTTAGTCGGGAGCAGGGTTGCCTTTCTAATTTCCCCTTTTTGTTTTAATACCACTATCTTTATATTGTAATTTAATCCCGCCCTCACCCCACCCCACTTTTTAAAAGTAGGGTCTCACTATGTAGTCCCGGCGGGCCTAGAATTCATTAAGTATCCCAGGCTAAGCACAAACTTGCAAATATCTGCCTGCCTCTGCCTGCCTGTGCTGGGATTAAAGATACGTGTGATAATTCCCACTTTTTAAACTGTCCCTATTTATGGGCTATTGGCTATTTTTATATGTGCATGCACTGTATAGTAGCATCATCAACACATACTCTGATAAGTACTGTATATAATTTTTTGAGGTATAACAGAAATTGCTAAAATCGAGAGGACAAGAATGGTCCATGCTGTTAACTGCAGCATTCCAAGTCCTACATGCTGCATGCATTCTTCGCAGATGCTCAACAGACATCTAAATCATTGAACAGATTTATAAGAAGCAATTAAACAGGATAAGGTAGCATATTAAGTGCCAAATGACCAAAAAAAAGCACTTAACATAGATATGGTTTATATGTAAAAGGATCACAGTTTAAAAATAGTACTCTAAAAAGTAGGAAATGTGAATACTCTTATTGTGGTGAGATTTGAAATCTATATTAGGCAAAAATAAAAAATAAAAAGAACATTTTGAGGCAATTGATTTTTTGTTAGTATTTTTGCTGCTTAGGAGGCAGGAAAGTATAGACTATGCCCACCAAAGGAGAAGCTAAAAATGAAAACTTAGGTCTGAATTGCTAAAGACAGTAGTACTGGGAATAAAATGATTGAAACTGTTCTAAGGAACTACAAAGCATTCACATTGCCAATGCATGACTGAAAGAGTACAAGAATGCAAAAGACTGAATAAAAGTTGAACCAAGGCTAAGAGGCTGGGTAAGGGAAGGGGAATCAGCCAGCTCTGGAGAACTGATTTTAGAATAGACGACTGAATTTCAAGCAGCAGATGATCCCTGACATTTGCAAAAGCTGGACATGTCAGATTTTAACTGAAGAAAAGTATCAGCACAGCTTTAGAGATGCAATGACACAGAGGTATCCTAAGAAAAGAAATCCGGACTGGAGAGATGGCTCAGAGGTTAACAGCTCTTCCAGAGGTCCTGAGTTCAATTCCCAGTAACCACATGGTGGCTCACAACCATCTATAATAAAATCTGGTGCCCTCTTCTGTCATGCAGATGTACATCCAAACAGAGCACGCCTGTAAAATAAAGAAATCACTCTAAAAAAAAGAAAGAAAAGAAATCCACCACAGTAGCAAGATGTAAACCCAGGTATCCTCAGGAGGCAGAGGAAAGCGGCATCTTCTGGTGTTCAGCAAACTTCATGGAGAAATGTAAACAAGATCACAACAGACTGAGAAACAGTAACCAGAAAGAGAGAAAAAGAGGAAAAATGATACCAGAGAACCCTGAAAACACCTGAAAGTAATAAATGTGGTCTGTTCAGATGAACTTAAACAAATGAAACAAACAAAAGGGGAGTAAACGTAACAGTGCCAGTCAACAGAAGACTAAGAAAGTGGCTTCTTTTGTTGTTACTGGTGGCTGGTTTTTAAATGGGGAAAGTAAAAATAGCATAATCTAAGAGGCCATGAAGAAAAAGCACAAAACATTTTTGAACTTTAAAAACTCCATGGTGAAGCGGTGGCACACGCCTGTAATCCCACTACTCTGGGAGGCAGAGGCAGAAGGATCTCTGTGTGTTTGAGGCCAGCCTGGTCAAAGACAACCAAGGCTACATAGAAAAAACCTGTCTTAGAAAAAAAATTCCAGTGATACATTTTTTTCTTTTATGAAAGAGGGGGTTTCACTATGTTATCCTAGACTCAAGAGGCCCTCATGTCTCAGCATCCTCTGTAACTAGACTACAAAGTATACACCCAAGCCTGACAAGGTAGCACACTTTCTGTGATGCTTCAGCAGCCTGGGTTTTTCCTTAGTCCTGTGCGCTTTATTTAGTCTCACTGACTTGGCTGGAGTACACATTTCTAGCAAAAAAAGCAGGTTCAGACCTAAGAGTTTCCACTCCAACTTTAGGACAACTGAGGCATTTCTGGTATTTACCTAAAAGCTCAAAGTACAAAAAAAAAAAAAAAGATTAAATACTGTGATATATTAGTAAGCAATATAGAAACAAAATGAGAAATGTACACACAGAATGACACTTATATGTTTGTTTCCTGAGGAGGGTTTGGTTGTTGGCTTTCCCTCTGAGTTGGTCTTACAACACAGCCCAGGATGGCTTTATACAAGTCAGCCTTCCTTTATCAACACCCTCAGTCCTAAGAGACAAAAAATACCTGATTTGCCTTAGATATTTTTATTTAAAATCAGATTGCTGAGAAACAAAATGTGAAGTTAACTATTTAGAAAGAATAAAAGCATAGAAAATTTGAGGGTGTGAGCTTTAAAAAAAAAAAGAAGAGAAAAATGTTACAGGCCCTGTGGATCATAAAGATGTTTTAGGACATGATACCAAAGGCATTTCCTGGTGGTCAGAGTTCAATATGTAAGAGGGTATTGTGAAAAACAATCCTTATTCACAACTATCAAAAACAAAACCACCCATCTGCAGCCATTTACTATAGCAGCATTCAGCAGCAATTATGAAACCAGTGGCATCTCTGAAATGAGCCCTGTCAAAATGATCTGGCAGGCCACAGCCCAATGCTCTGTATGATAAGAATACAGATAGGACTTGCTTCATGTGGCTCATTCTAGTGGAAATCACAATGTACAACTATTTAGCAGCAAAAGTAACAGATAAAGTACTGGCCAAATAACAATATGTATGCTGTACATTTACTAGTCATAGAAAACATAAATATTAGAGATGTCTGAGACACATGACTTGATTTAAATAATAAAATTTTACTGGGAGACAAAATAAACACGTGTGTATGCATGTGTATACATGTTCATGTTGATATATATTCAGTAAAACTGTAAATTAATGAGATTTATTCAATTAAGGATAATTTATTGAGAAACTAGTACGTGCCAGCCACTCTGCTGGATGTAAAAAGAAATAAAAATTTCTCTTTTGTAACTCAAAGTCTAGTGAAGGAACAAATATGCAGACTATGAAATAGACAGTACAACAGGTGTTCCACCACTAATCTCTGTTAACCAACTTTACAGAATAACCAGAATTTTTTTTCTTGTTTTGGTAAAACACTGTCCAAAGCTCAGAGCATGTTAAATAAGTATAAGATTTTTTAATGCTTAACAATAATGGCCATTCTTTCTGGTTTTCCTATATTTATTTATATAAAGACAGCAAGAAAAGGAGTATGCTGGCTTTGCTTATCAAGAGTCAAGCTGGCTGGGCCTGGTGGTGTTCACCTTTAACCCCAGCATTCCAGAGGCAGAGGCAGGCAGGTCTCTGAGTTCTTGGCAAGCCTGATTTACAGAGTGAGTTCCAGGACATCAAGGGCTATACAGAGGAACCCTGTCTCAAATAACAACAACAACAAATGTCTACTGGTTTTCTTGTCCAAAAAAAAAAAATGTTTATTTGTAGTGATTTAATTGAGTTTAACTAGATGATTTAACTAGAAAGAGGAAGGGGGAAGGGAGGAAAGCAGGAAGAAGGTACGGCTGGGTAGATGGAGAGGAGGATTCTGGGACAGCAGAAAAAGAAGAGCTACTAAGAATAATTCTATCAAAACAGATGTGAGAGAAACAACTGTGTAACACTAGGTAAAGGGCCACAAAAATCCCAAGATGTTTTCATTTAATGTACTCTACTGAAGGAAAACAAAAACCAGAATAATAAACAGTATATTATAACTGTGGCTTAATCAGGAATGACAACACAGAACTCTAACTGGGATTTTTTAACATTTTATTTATTTATTATTTTTATGTATAGTGTTTTGCACGCATGAATGACTATGCACTGCATGCATGCATTGCCCCCAGAAGCTAGAAGATTCCCTGGGACTGGAGTTACAGATGATTGTGAGCCGCCAGGTGGGCACTGGGAATCCATCCATGGTCCTCTGGAAAAGCAGCCAGTGCTCTTAATTACTGAGCCACCTTTCTAGCCCCTTTAGCTGGTATTCTTTAAAACAAGTGAGAGGTAGATAAACCTGGTCTTACATCATAAATAACTATACAAATATATTTTAACTTAAAAATTTTAAGATAATGTTTTAAACATCTTTTCTAGCAACACGATCATCCACCAGTCTGGACCACATTAAATGCTTCTGGTTTATATATATTCCCAAGGTGCACAATACTTTCTGTTTGGAAGCCTAACAGGCTTTCCAGAGGAAGTAACTGAATCTTGATGATGATCAGAATTTAGTGGGCAGAACATTCCCATACACTGACCAAGAGGTATGAAAGAAAATAAAAATGTCAAACTATTTCCTCCTGCTTAGTATGCCCAGAGCCATGATCAACCTTTCTCTATGGCATAACATTTACCCTTTCTCAATTTTTACCTCAAATTTTTCTCAATATTTATTGAGGAATAATTAATACTTTCTCTGTACAGTTTTATAAGATTAAAATAACTTGTAAGTGTTTAGGTACTTAGCAATGGTACCTACCAGCAGGCAAAGCAGTATGCTGACTTACTGAGAGGACAGGTGCCTTCTTTGACTAACCAAAGCTTTTCTTTCAAGTTCATTAAGTGTGCTGACCCAGATCTCCAGGCTCCTCCTTGTTCCCTCCTCTTAGCTTTATAGGAATCCACATTCCTCAGGAGCAGGTTTGGGTTGTGCCTATAATTTAACCTCCTTTACTCACTGCACAACCTTCTCATTTAGAAAGCACAAACAAAACAAAACAAAAAGAAAGAGAGAGAACAATTCACACTGTGCTGTACTTTTCCATCAAGTGAAACTGGTATTACCTTGTGGAATCTGACATCATGTTTATTTCTCCAAAGTAGATATATTGGTATTGAGTCCAATTTTTACCACATGCAAATGAGTGCTAATGGAGATGTGTGATCAGTGGTGAGACATTCCCTCTGGCCCTTGCTTGGAAAGAATCTCTCTAATGTATTTATGCCAAGAATGTATTTGCCACACCCAAAATAGCTACTCCAGCAAACTTACTCAATACTTCCCAAGCTTCACCTTCCTTCGCTCCTACCTAGTCCCCTGCTTTCCTTCCCACTTCATCTCCTGAACATAGTACTCCTTTTCATACTGCCTCCAGCTTACTATGAAATAAAATTTCCTCCTAACACAACAACATTTTTTAATATCATCACCTTATTCAGATAAAGTTATATAATAAAAGTTTAACCAAATCACCTTAACTTCCTGCATAGCGCAAATACACAGTTGGCTTATTTATTATTCTGCCCTCACACAGCAAACATAAAACCAGGAAAGAAAAAACTTAATAAGCGAAACATTATATAAAGTTTGATGTCTGATCAACACATACAAACTATACTAAACTACATACACTGAATCTAATTAAACTACTAGCTTTAGAACAGACTCAAAGGCTCCAAATTTGAAAAACTTTAAGAAAAAAAAAAGAGGTTTTACTACACACACACAAAAATCAAACTACTAGTTTCATCTCCAACAGTGCATATAACCAGGTATGGTGGCACATGCCTGTAATTCCAGCACTCAGGAGGGGAGGTGGGAGGATCAGAAGTTAAAGGTTTCCTCCACCATATAGAGTTTTCAAGATCAGCCTGAGCCACATTGGGGGTGGGCTGTACATAACATGCTTAAGGACCTCTAAAGAACACAACTTGTTTAAGACTTATCTTGAGTCCCTAGTATCATTTATTCAGTATTTGAAGAGGGGAAAAAAGACTTTTCAACTGATGAGAATTTAACTTGTGATAGCCATTCAGAACATATGTAATCATAAATCTTATCATTTACTTGCTTCTTTGAAACAAGAAGCAACTACACAGATGAAAAAAAAAAAAAAAAAGGAGGCTTTTAGTACAGCAAATGGACCCTGGGCTTGGTACTAAGACTCACTTCAAAATAAGCCTATACCAACTGAGACTACTTATGTTCCAAATGTCCTTAAGAAACAAAATACTCTTAGTCTAAATAAGAGGACAGAAAGTAAGTAGAAGCACAGGGTTGGGAAGAAGCTCTAAAATTCTACAATTACAACTGCTTAAATAAAATATTCAGATTATTATACTAACATCCTGTAAGAGCTAAAAGTGTGAGCAGTGTTCCTCCTGTCCACCACGGCTCCAGATTCCTTTCCTCCCCTTTTCCATCTTCTTCCTCCAAGTCCAGTGCACACAAACTTAGCACTATCTACTACTGCTGTCTTTCACCTGTCCATTAACATCAACACTTTGTTTACAGTTCTCAAACCACTACATACAGGGCAAAGAGAATACAGTAGCTACTATGACAACTGAATCACTTAAACTGGGGCTTCTAAAACATGTTAAATAGATAACAATATAAGCTAATGCGTTCTGTCCAAAGACATCTCAACCAAGTGGAGTTAATTGCTTGTTAGACTAGACCATCAGTTTGCACACGCAATGTTATATGCTTCCTTCTTATCATGAGCAGACTCATGCAAGCATGCTCCAATGTGTGTTAGTGGAAGTTATAAGACAGCTCTGAGTTGGTTCTCCCCTTACACCATGTGGTTCTAAAAATCAAACTCTGGTTGGCAAGAACCAAGTACCATTATAGGTGAGCTATCTTACTGTCCCACACTTCCTACTTCTTAAACCTTTTAACTACCCTGCTTGGTTTGTATATTATCAGCAACATTTTGTAAATAAAAGAGAAGCCTACAAAAACTGAAAATCTTAAGTGAGAGGAGCTGTCTGGCTCTACGGCCCACATTTCACATGTCAAGTTATAATGGCCATCATTTGGGGAGGCAACACAGGTAAGAACCTCCAAAGATCCCAAGGGCAAGTTTGTTTGTGCGTTTGTTTTTAATGGCCCCAAACTGAAACTTGGACACGATTAGCAGAATTCATAAATCAAAAAGCAGAGCTGCATCAGCAGCAAAGGGAACTCTATCCAGATTATTTGGCCTCTCAGAAACTTCTCAAAGATCACAAATTGAAGAGTTTTGTTTTAAATTGTGCCTAAAGGACAAATACTTTAGAGGAAAACTGCGGGTGTTCCCCTACCACTAGAATTCAAAGAAATGAATACAGAAATTGAAGTTTGAGTGTGATGGGGCATAACCCCAGCACACAGCGGATGGAGGCGGGATTCTGAGGACAGGCTGGGCTATGAAGCAAAACCTTGTATCAAGGAAAAAACAATGCACCAAAAAAAGAAAGTTTAGGATTAAACAGGCCTATCTCTTGATCTAAGGGAGTGCTTTGAGTATTATTTTTTTCCCAAGATATGTACTGAGGACATTCTTACATTTTGAAACTAAGACCAGAGAATCGGCAACTTTTTCTACTGAAAACAACTAAAAATTCTGGACAAAAGATTATTGCAATTTTCTTTAAAGCAACGTAAAATTGACAAAATAGGAAAAAATTACTTGGGCAAAATTAAAGTTCTCTTTAATTTCCTAAAAGCCACTGAGGTCAGAGAATAAAAGTTTTTGTGTACAGACCCATCAAAACAAATCTTCACGTCATTCTGAATAGGCTGACAAAACCAACTGAAAAAAACAAAAACACAAAACCCAGCCCACCCAGCCTGTCCACCTGGACAGTCTGACAGGGGACATTCTTCACATTTGGGTAAGACACTAAAAGGTTTATAACTACCAGGAAAAGACAGTGTGTGTATTTGCTCTCAACTACGGTTACAATCCAGTTTTACCAGATGAGTTGTAGTCCAAATGTCTCAAGCAATGACCCTTGTTTAAAGTAATACTGGACTAGTAATGCCTCCAATTACTAGCAAGCTACAAAAAACAAATGCAAAACCTTGAAAATTCAGATTACTCTTATACTTTTTCAAGGACATCGAGCAGAACACCAAGATAAGGCAAAAATACAAAGGAACCAGTCATCATGAGCAAGGAGCAACAGGTACGGTCAACGCCAAACCTAGGAACTGCAGGGACACAACTTAAAGTGACCCACTCTAGAGTTAAAAAGGTCATCCTGGAAATATCTGCAAAGAACAGCACATCAACAAAGAACAGAACAAGAACCAGACTGCAAAAGAAACCAATATGAATGTCAACAATGACCCAAGCTAAAACTCACTGCATAATTATCATAGGCTGAAATGAGCTGAAGAAGGAATCAGTGGCCTGAAAGACAGAACCCATCAGCCAGAATAAAAGGGTGGAGATATAAAGATGGAAAATGTAGAGAAGAGGAGAATGAAGGCCTAACATAAATGCATGCATACTCAAAAACCCAATAGGCAAAGAAAATGCAGCAGAGAGTCTATCTAAAGAAAAACAATGAGATTTAAAGAACATAACCAAATTCTATACAACGCCCATACTCTCAAAATTGAATGAAATACAAAATACAAAGACAGAGGAAAAACCTAAGTGTATTTAACAAACCAGAAAGCAGCAAAACACATTAAAATCTCTAAAAACTTTTTAGATAAAAAGAAAACAGTAAATATCAGTATGACTGATTGCTTCATAAGGTTTTAAGAATAAATGCAGACATTGAGGCTGAGCTCAGCTTAATCGGAGAGGGTGGGCTCAGCAAGTGCGGAGCCCTGGGTTAAATCTAAAGGAGGAGGACAAAAGAGGAGGAGGGAGAGGTGGCAGAGGAGGTAAAGAACCTGAAAAGACTTTAAAAAAGAAAAAGCCTGTCAAAATATCTGGAGACAAAAGTGACAGGGCTTGTACAAAACCTACTTCATTCTTGGTCATTTAACCTCTCTTGTTACTTAAAAAGTTTGGCGTGACTTCCAAAGTTCATTCCTCAAAGATTACTCTGTCATTATATATTTCAGTCAGTAGGAGGTGATTCAAATGATAATAGGCTACTGCCTAAAAATATAACTCTAGCTATCATCAGAAAGAACAATGGAAATTAACAGAAATTATATCTCATATTCTATAAAAAGCCATTCCATATACTGAATGCCAACACATGTTGAAAACTGCCAAATTTCTTTATACATTCTGAGAGAGACAGAGAGACAGACAGAGAACCGAGAGAGGAGGGACAGCATAGAAAAAAGCTAAGCATTTATCTTCAATCTTTGTTGCATATTAGAACCACAAATAAAAAACTGATAAAAACATGCTAATGGTTGGGCCATAATGTCTATGATTCTCATTTAATTGGTCTGGATTAGACCCAGGGAACATGTTTCACAGATTATTCTAAGACTGCCATTAAGGTTGAGAAACACTGAACTTAAGATGACAGATAAAAAGACATTTTAAAAGAGTAAAAACCCAGACTGGTGCAGGCGCGCATGCCTGTAATCCCAGCACTCAGGGAGGCAGGGGCAGGCAGATCTCTGAGAGTTCAAGGCCAGTCTGGTCTACAAAGTGAGTTCAAGACAGCCAAGACTACACAGAGAAACCCTGCCTTGAACCCCACCTCCCAAAAAGAGTAAAAAAAAAAAACCTGTAATCTCTTTTTTTTTCCCTGTAATCTCTCTAAAAGTATGATTAAAGATTATAAAATTATCAAGGATATGAATAGAATTAAAAGCCTATTCAAAATGATATAATGAGAGTTCATTTGTTCTAAAATTAAAAGTAGTTTTAAAAAAAGATAGAACAGATGGTTAGTTTTATAAAATGGTTATAAATGTAAAATTTGTTATCCAAGATGCAATGCAAAGGTGACTGTATTCACTAAAGTTTAGCCACTACTATCCATTCCTGTTAAATGGCTTTACTGCCAGCACCAGACTCTGAATATTCGACTGCATCATCCCGCAAGGCACCATCAAGCTCTGAGTTATGACTGAAGCTTATTCTTTTCTTGGGGGCAATAAATAAACAGGAGTAAGAAGTAATATCTTGTATTTCATTCAGCATTTACTCCATGTACACACCTACTAGGTGCTTTAAAATAATCTCACTTAATTCTCACAAGGCAATTTATTATTCTCACCTTATACAGGAGGAAACTAAGGCTCTGACAGGTCATAGTTTTGGCAAATATGTTTTATAGGCATAGAATATAACAGTAAGTTTAGAGTACAGATTTACTAACAGCTCTATGTCACTGTTGCATTTCATTACATGGGAAATAATTACCGTAATTAACAAAAACCATCCTTTCTAAAGTCCTTCCATTTTTCAACCAAATGCTCAGTAAATCTCAGCTACCTTATGAAGGCATTCAGTAGCAATGCCTTGAATTGTTTTCAGTCCCCCTTTCCTCACACCTCACATTCTACCCCTTCCTCACACATTTAACTTGTTGTCTTCCTGTGTTCAGAACCTACTACATTTTCATGCTACACCAACAAAATGTATATGCAGAAAAACTCCCAACTACCACCCATTCTCAACTCAGGCCTCAATTAATTAAAACACCCTCCTAAATACTCTCCCTGCTTCTTCCACCTATGTCCCAGAGCCTTTTCTGCCAAGAGTTCCTTTGAAAGATGCTCCTTTTTTTTCAAAACAGTCCAACGAGTGTGCAATCTGCCAAGGTAAAACCCAACGGTTGTTGTTTTCTTGGTACTGGAGATTGAACCTACAGCCTTGAATATTCTGGGCAAACACTACACTGAACTATGATCTCAATCCTCTTTTTACTTTGTATTGGAAATTAGCCTCACTAAGTAGTCTATGTCATCCTTGAATCCACTCTATAACTCACACTGGCCTTGAACTTGTGATCTTTCTCCCTAAAACTGCCAAGTGACTAAGATTCTGTGCCACCAGACTCTTCAAAGTCTTTGCAACAGGCAGGATCCAATAATCTCCACCATTTCCTGCACTCCTCCTCCACTCCAGCCACATCTGCCTTATTGTTGTTCCTCTGATGTTCTAAGCATCCTCCCTTCTCCTGGATGTTTTAAGTCTTTCTGGACCTCGGGTATGGCTTTAGGTTTTAGCTCAAATGGCACTGTCTATGAAGACTTACTTCCTACCCCTTTACTAGAGCAAGTACTCCTTTGCAACACAGCAGGTATTCACCAGTGCTTCTCTGACCTGATGACTTCAGTTTCTTGAGATAAGATCTTGTATCTTCTCCATGCCTAGGACAGGATCTGGCATGAAGTATGTACTTGAAAAATATTTGCTAAATGAAATACAAAGCATTAGTGCCAAAACCCAGATTCATAAACACTGCAGGACACAGCCTCTACACCACACGTCCTCTACTAGTTAATGGAAGCAATTCTGGCAGCCCAGGTAGAGATCAGTGCTTCTTCCACTCCCACACAAACTGCACCAAATTCTAGGATCACTTGCTTTTATTTACATGCTTACTTTCCTGTAAGTAATTTTCAAGTTACTGACTCTCAGGTTCTTATTACTTCATAATTCTCTACATTTGCTGCTCAGTCTTCTCTCATGCTGCTCTAAGAAAGTCAATCTCCCTCTCAAATGGCAGTCCGCGTCTCCTACCTACAGTTTACGTCTCCTATCTACTGTTTATGTACTGCTATACTAATTAGGGTGCACGCTTCTTTGGGGTGTCCTGCACCATGTCTCATACACGGAAAACAGCCTCAAATATTACTAATACTCTTTCTTCAACTCCTTTCTCAAACACAAAACTCAGTAATACCTTCTATGGGTGTTGCAGGGGTGGGGGGAATGGACGGACAACACAGACCTATACACTGGCACAGGAAAGGAGGAAACGGGATTAAAAAAATTTTTTTTAATTTGATGACTACTTTCTCCCTTCCAGCACGTAAAGGAGGGAGGAAGTGACAAGAGCTGCCCAGACAGATAAGAATTTGGATTGCCTTTCACAACTCAGCCCTGGCAACTTGAAAGAGCAGGACTGACGGGTTCCTACAGGGACAAACGAGACTGAACCTTAAAGGCACTTCTGTTGACTTTGGTGTTAATGGCTTTGAGAGAGATTTAAAAATCAAAAGGAAAGAGACAGGCGCAAGTGTAACTCTTTTACTTTATATTGTTGTTTTCAAGGAAAAGCCCAACGCACGGCACAGAAAGGGAGAGTCAAATTTAATGTTGACCTAAAATGTGTGACTTTTTTACATTTTTAATTCTGTTAATAAATGGTACAAAGACCATGCATTATTGCAAACCCTCCAATAATAATGATGCTTATTATATTTATAAAACTTTCTATCATTTTTAAACCTCTTGAACATTTCATTTCATTGTAGCATTCATCAAAAGATGCTGATAAAAACAATTAAGAAGTGTCCTTAGATATAAGCAACTATAGGAAACTTACCTAAAGTTAATCTGGATGTGTGTGTAAAAACTGAAGACTAATTAAATTTACAGATAAATTGTAAATAAGCCTCAGAGAATGAACAAGGTAGGGTAGTCTGTAAATCTTCAAGCTCCCACTTGTAGGAAGGCAAACATTAGTTTATCACCAGACTAGCATCAATTGTTTTACATTCCCTAACCTAGAAATTATGCTAAGATTTAAGGAAATTTAAAAAACTCATTTCCAGCAACTGTGCGTTAGAGTTAAGCCTGTCTTCAATAATGCCTTGGACCTGAACTCCATAAGCTCATTTACAGAATGCAGTGCCAGTATGTTTAAGCATGGGGCTTTTCTGTGTCATCGCCAGAAGACTTACAAATATCAAACAGACCAGACAACCAGACACTCATACCTAACAGCGGGTATGGAAAGTCAGCACAGAACATAAACCATCTACAAACACAAGAAACCATTCAGGCCACCGCCTCACTTCATTCAATTGCCCACACCGACCTCCCAGAAGTTGACTATACTAACATAGCTGCTCCCATCTATCACATTCTGCTCCTATATTATTTTTTCTCGAAGAGGTAACTATAGGCCCTATCACACAGCTGTATCCACTGACTGTTCACCTTCTGACTAAAGCAGAGGCTCCATGAGGGGGGCAGCAGCCTTCTCCGTTTTGTTGTCCGGATAGAGGTGGGCATTCAATGACCCATGAGCACGTGCTGAATAAGTAAATGATGGAACTGAAGTCCAGAGAGGTCATAGGATTTCCTCAAGGTCACAGAGCTGTACACAAGCACGGACTTTACCATAGACCTGTTTACTATAGAACCTTACCTGTTTGCTTCTTCCGGTAGCTACCTGAACCTCACCAAAGCAGTATGCTTCTGCAAGGGAGTCTCTTTAGCAGATGTCTTTGTTTTTTGTGCCAAAAAAAAAAAAAAGACCACAAAAGTAACACACTTAAGTGCTTCACAA
Source organism: Pachyuromys duprasi (assembly GCA_028658305.1). Lineage (NCBI taxonomy): Eukaryota > Metazoa > Chordata > Mammalia > Rodentia > Muridae > Pachyuromys > Pachyuromys duprasi. The sequence goes on from CM053755.1 coordinate 39,025,685, forward strand.
ACAACAACAAAAAACTGTGCTCAAATTCCATAACTATCCAGGCTTAGCCCATAAAACAGACTCGCACAACCACTCACAGCCCTTGAGTTCCTTTGTAAATTAGTGTGTGTGGTGGAAGTTTCATCAACAGTCACTGAAAACCTACTTACCAACTCAGAATGGCCAGCTGAAGTACCAACCTTCTTCTCTGGCCCACAGCAGCTACTGTCTGTTAGGCATGCTTTATCTTGCAAATTATGCAAGGAGGCAACCTAGCACTGAAGCCCCTTTAGTTCCTTTTTAAAGTACGGGTCAATCTTGCAAAACACTGAGCATAAAAATCAACTCTTGGGAAGTTCTAGATTCTGTAACAAGGTGAACCACCTCTGCCCAATTATCTGATCCCGTCAGTTAGGTCCTTCATTGAAACCGATGAATCTAAACCAAATGCGGGAGCAGGGTGAAGAGGAAGGGGTCAAGCAACATTTTCAGACAATAAAACGGGAGCTGATATTGCTCGTAACACTCTATCTCTACCTCAGTTTCTCGGGGAAAGCCAGGGCCTTACTGATACACCTGGTCACCTTCCTTGCAGAGAGAGTAGTAAAGTGCCAAAACCTTTGGCGGGGAATGTCTCTAGACCTAGGGTGCGTCACGTTGAACCAGGATGATTTGCTCAGAGTCTCTCAAAACTACTGTCAACCCAATCAGTAAACCGAAAGGGTCAACCCAAGATGTGGCACGGCAAACAGTAGAAATGAGCACGCGAGTTAAGAGTGGGAAACAGTCCATGGAAAAAGCGCCGGAAGGGTAAATGCATCAGGAAAGGGAGTGGGAAATAGGCTCAAGGAAGTGGGGTCAGCAAAAGCCAAAGGTGACTGGAGGAAGGGAGATGAGAGTCTGGAAGTGATGGGCGCGAGGCAAGGGGGAGGGGACGCGAGCGGGCTGGGGGAAGGGGCGAAGGGTCCGGGGCGGGGCAGAAGAGAGAGAAGAGGCGGGATGAGGACCGCCAGGCCGGGAGGGTCTTTACCTGCAGCTCCGCCCGCTCCACCTCCCACTGGGCTCTCTCCACCTCGAAACGGGCCCATTCGTGCTGCAGGAAGTGCAAGATCCCGGGGAGGCTGTACTGAGCTCGGGCCGCCCCCGCCGCAGCCGCCCCGTCTCCGGCCGCTGCAGCCTCCGCCAGAGGCCCGAGCCCCTTAGCACCACCAGCACCCGGGTGGTTGTTGCTGAAGAAGACGCCGGGACCCGCCTGCTCGTCCATGGCGGCCGCACGAACCCCGGGGAGCTCTGCCTATGCGCCCAGCAGCGGCGGCAAACTGCGGCGGCCAGCCCTGCCTCCTCCCTCCGCCGCTCCCCGCCCACACCCCAGTCAGCAGGGAGCAGCCGCCCGGGCGCGGGGGCCGGGCGAGCCCGTGACGGGCCGGGAAGTGGGTCAACTGCGGCCCGCGGGGCTTGCCGGGAAATGTAGTTCCGGGGCGTGGCGACTCAGGCTTGCCGGTAGGACTGCGCCTCTTAGGCGCTCCTGAAGCCACGCCCTTCCCTCACCACGCCCTCTCCCCGGGGCAGCGCGGGTTTCTTCTGTAGCTGTGCGGCCCGGCGATGGCCCTCGGGGAGCGCCGCGGCGGCCTCCTTCACGCGGAAGCTCTACGGGCGGTGCTCCCTGCTGCATACTCACACGCGGAAGTTATCACGCCAAGTGCCAGCCCCAGCTACGCTTATGGTAGGGCTTCCTGCTCGTTTTGTTAAGAAATTGGCTCAAAGCAAGCCGTTCCGTCGGTCCGCTCCCTCGTCTCCCGTTTGCGGGGTTCATCAGAGCCCCGACACCCCCGGACCACAGTTTGCCGTCGCGCCCACCTTCCTTTCCCTGAGGGGCTCAATTGTTGATCAGTTTTCCCTCTGGAGGCACTGTGGTCCTCTGTTTTTCTGTTAAGACTGACATTTGCAGTTTGTGGGCAGTGGGGGTGGGGGACGAGAAGGGGGTTTCTTCCAGTTTCTAGTTTTACTGTCTGAAATCTTGTTAGTCGAGTCCCTTTCTCTGTAGTACTCCTGCAAAAGTTTTAGATCTCCCAGTAACAAGTGCTCCTTGTTCAATCTCATTTTTTCCATCTTTGCAGCAGTTTTCACTCAGTTCACTTGAACAAGTATTTTATTGTCAGTAATATTCCGTGCCAGGAATATAAAGATAGATGTCACAGTTCTTGTCATCAAAAGGAGATAGACATACATGTAGACTCTCAGCGCCCTAACGGCTACACTCAGACGGAACAAAGTCTCTTTCTGCTCCACTGTTCCCTTGAATACACAGGAATTTCTCTCCCTTTCCACTTGCTCTCCCAATTCCTCAGGTAATTGACCTTTACACCAAAGACACACCAAAATCCTTTCCTTCTAGCTGACTTGCCAGTGTTTTTCCTCTCTGAGCTCCCTGATAACTGTTATCACTATAAATTCACACTACACCAAGGGGAGAAAGGAAAGTGCCCGGAGAACATTTAAGAAATGAAAATGAAATTAAGTAGTTATTTAATTGTCACTGTAACAAGAAATTTGTAATCTTGTTTTGATCTAATGGTCATGGGGGGAGAAAAAAAGGCAAAGATAAAAGCTTTTGAGTGCCTTGCAACAGAATGGCATCCTGTCCTGTCCTTTCACTGTTCTCGGATCTTCCCATGGCAACTTATGAAAAGGACAGGAAACACATTGTATCTGCTCTGGTTGCAAATAGCAATGGCAAAGCCCTCTTCTCTGAGTGACTGAATGTTTCCGCTTTGTGAATTCATTCTTTATTATCATAAAAAGTAGATCCAGGCCTGGCCAAATTCCTTGTGTCATAAAGTATTTTGGCTCTAAATGTCCTTTGAGATCCAGCTGATCATCTCTCTGGAGGCAGAGGCATCCGGATTTCTGAGTTCGAGGCCAGCCTGGTCTAAAGAGTGAGTTAGTTCTAGGACATCCAAGGCTGTCTCAAACACACACACACACACAATTATTTACTTATCTGTATATCTATTTATTTTATTTTGTTTAGTTAATTTAATTAAAAACAGGGACATACTATATACACATACTTCCCAAAAATATAGATAGCCTGGACTACTATGAATGCATACTAGAGCATTATTTTAATTCATATTCAACTTTATTATTCAATAACTTCCTTGCTTTTGAGTACATATTTATAATCAAAATAGTACTAATGCTCCATATCATGGAAATAACATTCACTAAATAAAAAATATTAAGTTATCATTAGATGGTATTAGGAAACTTACTTTCACTTAAAACATCTACCCACGTCTGCCTCTCAAGTGCTGGGATCAAAGGCGTGTGCCACCATTGGCCAGACAATCCTCCATTTTTCAAAAGATCTTTTTCTAACACGTGTGTGTGTGTGTGTGAGAGAGAGAGAGAGAGAGAGAGCAAGCACGAGGGCATGTATGCACATACTTGTTGCTCATGTATGGAAATCAGAGGATAACTTATGAAGTAGGTTCTCTCCTCTCAGCATGTAAGTCCCTTGGGGTGGGACTCAGAATGTATCATACTTAGCAACTAGTGCCTCTCCCTGCTGAACTTTCTAATTGGTCCAGTTCTCTCACTTTTTCATTAAAGCATAGCATTTGTCCTATAAAATAACTGTGAGGTTATATAGGAGAATAAATTTAAAACTTTATATAGCATAGTACCTACCATATAGTATATACTGAATAATCATTAGCTCTTCTTATAACACATTTCACAAGACTAACTGAAATTTAAACCACACAAACACACACATACTTAAGGCCTTGGTAAGTGCCAGGGCTCTCATAGTTAATTTCCCTTTTGCATTCTTCATCCCCAAACCAGGACTTCAGTAAGAGTTAAAATAATCCTAAAACCAACAAGACTAATGCTTAAGCTAAACTTTAAGCCTCAAACAAAACTGATGGTGTAGTTGACTTCCCAATATTTTCATTATACGATGAAGCACAGATGACATGAAAAAGAGTTTCTTTTCTGAGCACACACAGCAACTGTTGAGGTATTGACTCATGTCTGTGTAAGTAGCTTAAGGTGAAAACCGGGCCTGCTAACAGGGACTCGTGTAATAGTATTTGTTATGTTCCAGTTATCTGTTTATGCTTCATAGGATGAAGGTTACATTTCTATAAAATGACAATTCATCCTATTTTTTTCTGTTTTTCATTACGAATGAGTGCCTATTTTTCCCAAGCAGTACAAAATGACCAGTTATTTGAGTTTCAGAGAAAGGTTTCAAATTGAACTCGATGGCTCTTTCAATGTTTTGAACAGAAAAGGGAAATTGCTTAGGTGGAAAGAAGCCTCCAAAAGGACAAAAAGCACTTTAGGGAACAGGAACATGCAATGACCCATTGTTTATTCACCTCTGTTGCCATCTGTCTGTCTCTCATCTCTGTCCCCTTTCCTTCCTGCCTGGCCCCTTTTTCCTGCATCCAGCTTCCCTCAGACTCTGTAAATGTGCTGCCTAGATGTCCAGTATGGTAATGGCTGTGTTGTGGAAACACGTAGTACACATTTAGAATAAAGGCATTCTGTCTTCTGAAAATTTCCCTGGAATACAAAACTTAAATCTGCATCACAAATTTGTGATAGGATAGGGAAATAGCCTTTATTAGTTATTACTGCAATTACTATTATTTTGAGGGGAAATTTGAAGTTTGGAAATTGACTTATTTTAGCTTTAAAATTATCATTTGGGGCTACAGAGATGGTTTAGCACTGAGGAGCACATACTAGTCTTCCAGAGGACCCTAGTTCAAATTCCAGCATGCATGTCAGGAGTCTTACAACCACCTGGATCCAACACTTCTGACCCTCTGTGGGCACTTGTACAAACATGCAAAGGCACAAACATGTAATTAAAAATAATTTTAAATTAAATTAAAATTCATTTTATTTAATAAGTTTTACCTTAAATTTCACTTCTACTTTTTTAGATAATCTATGGAAAGAATAATTAAAACAGCAGTGTGTTACAACAGTCATCATTTTGTGTCTTAGAAGGCAAAGCAAACATACTGTCTGTTTTATTTTACTAGCTAGTTGTCAATAATTCATGATTAAAGATCTCTTTCTCTGTCTCTCGTTGTTTTTGTTTTTCAAGATGGGGTTTCTCCAGGACAGGATCCTACCACAGAGGGCCTTTGAAAGACTCTACCCAGCAGTGTATCAAAGCAGATGCTAAGACTCATAGCCAAACTTTGGGCAGAGTACAGGGAATCTTATGAAAGAAGGGGGAGTTAGTAAGACCTGGAGGGAACAGGAGCTCTACAAGGAGAGCAACAAAACTAATATCTGGGCACAGGGGTCTTTTCTGAGATTGATACTCCAACCAAGTACCATGCACGGAGATAACCTAGAACCCCTGCTCAGATGTAGCTCATGGCAGCTCAGTCTCCAAGTGGGTTCCATAGTAATGGGAACAGGGACTGCCTCTGACATGAACTCAGTGGCTGGCTCTTTGACCACCCCTACCCCTGAGGGAAGAGCAGCCTTGCCAGGCCACAGAGGAGGACATTGCAGCCTGTCCTGATGAGACCTGATAAGCTAGGGTCAGATGGAAGGGGAGAAGGACCACCCCTATCAGTGAACTTGGAGAAGATCATGGGAGGAAGGGAGGGTGGGATTGGGAAAGAATGAGAGAGGGGGCTATATCTGGGATACAAAGCGAATAAAATGTAATTAATGTAAAAAAATGGGGTTTCTTGGTATAGCCCAGGCTGTCTTAGAACTCTCTTAGTTCACAGAGACCCACCTGCCTCTGCCTCCAGCACGCTGGGATTAAAGGCATGTGCCAACATTGCCCAACTGAAAAAGATCGTTTTTTAGAATAACTTCTCATCTCCATTTAAAAATTTATTATCAAAATTAATTTTAATTTTGTCATCACAAAATTAAGCAAATAAATACTTCAAGGCTACAGCAAGATTACCTAAATCAATCTAAATATCAACACAGAAAGCCTGAAATGATTACACAGTCCTATAGCAAGCCTCCTCTTATATTAGTGGTAATCAACTTCAGAATTTACCTACACAAACAAATTGATCATATTCTTTTTTTTTTTCCTAAAAAGTAATCTTCTGTGTATAATTGTTTTGCCCACATATACCACATACATGTCCATAGAGGGTAGAAAAAAGATCTCCCCAGAACTGAAGTTACAGATGGCTGTAAGCCACCATGTGGGTGCTGGGTACCAAACGTAGGTCCTCTGGAAGAGCACGTACTTTTAATCGCTGAGCCATCTCTCATGTTATTTTTTCTCCCTTCCTTCCTAAACTCCAGCCTTTACCTCTTCTCTCTTTTTTAAAAAAGTCTTCCAGTACAGAAATTATGGTATAGAAATTTACACAATGGAATACTACTCAGCAATTAAAAAGGAGGAAATCATGAAATTTGCAGGCAAATGGTGGGACCTGGAAACGATCATACTGAGTGAGGTATCCCAAAAGCAGAAAGAAACATATGGTATATACTCACTTATATAGACCTATAGGATGGGAAGGTCACGCTGAAATATACACACCTAGGGAATATAAACAAGAAGGAGGACCCAGGTTGGTATGATCAATGCTCGTTTAGATGGACAAATGGGATGGACATTGAATGTAGGAGAAAGCAAGCAACAGGACAGGAGCATACCAAAGAGGGTCTCTGAAAGAATCAATATAGCAATGTATCAAAGCAGATATTAAGACTCACAACCAAGCCTTCGGAAGAGGACTGGGAATAATAGGGGGAGTTAGTAAGACTTGGGGAGAACAAGAGCTCCACAAAGACCAAATAGATCAGGGCACAGGGGTCTTTTATGAGATGGTCTCTCCAACCAAGGACCATGTATGGATATAACCTAGAACCCCCACTCAGATGTGGCCCATGGTAGCTCAGTATCCAACTGGAGGGGGATACTGGTAAGGGGAACAGGGACAATTTCTGTCATGAACTCAATGGCTGGCTCTTTGACCCTCCCACACATGCCCAGGAGGAACAGCCTAGCTAGATCCCAGAAGAGGACATTGCAGCCAGCCCTGAAGAGACAAGATAAACTAGGGTCGGATGGAAGGGGAGGAGGTCCTCCACCATCAGTGGACTTGGAGGGGCCAAGGAGGAGATGAGGGAGGGATGGGGAGAGTTGGAGGGAATGAGGGAGGGAGCTATGCCTGGGATACAAAGTACCTAACCTGTGATTAATATAAAAATAAATAAATTACATTAAAAAAAAGTCTTCCAGTGAGTGAAAGCTCTTCTCAAAGTGTGTGTGTCAGAACATTTGTAAGCTGGCAAATTCACTCTAAATATTCCTACCAACTGAACTGAGGTGCACTCCTTTCCAGGCACAGCCGCTCTCAGCAGAAAACACCCCATCTTCACCTACTCCCACCTCATGTTCCTCACACACAGTAAGTCAGTGCTCAAAATAATGCAGATATAGTATATTTTTCTTTTGTACATTATTTTGTATAAAGATACAAGAGAGAAAAACCAGGGCTTAGTACGAAGAAGATGATGATGATGATGGAGAAGAATGAGTGAATAAAGCTGGGGCTTCCAGTTTCACATTTTTGCTTTAATTGTTGAAGCTTCTTGCTTTTCTTAGATTTCTCACGGCAGGACTGGACGTAATTTGCATATGCTATATCGCTCCGTACACTCTGCTGCTCTCAATACACATACTGTTCAATAAGTGTTAGTTACAGAACTTGCAAGAGCAGGACAGGAGCGGTTTGAACCGCTCACGTTTTTACGTGACTTTATAATAAGGACCATTATCAACAATGGTGTCCAAACTTTTTGTATTCAATACATACAATTCACCTTAGGGGTGAAAGGTAATTTAATTATAATTCTTAGTATAAGACAATAACCAAATTAATATTTGTATAAGAAGGAAGGAAGGAAAGAATAAAGGAAGGAAAGAAGGAAGGAAGTCATTTTATAGCTACTATTTACAGAACATTTACCAAGCAAAAATACTACATTTCATAGGCATGGATTCCTGCCATCCCATGTCCCACTGAGTAAAACAGTAAAGTCATCTTTATCTGATATAGTTAAGGATAGTGTAAGGAGGTAAAGTCAGAGGTCAGACTAAACAGAGCCCTGCCAATCACAGTAAGGAACTAGTCACCAAGAGAAGAGTTTTCACCAGGAGGTTAGACCTGAGTTCATAAAGGTCACTTCATCTTGGTATTAGTAGAGATTTCTAAATTGTTTCCAAAGGGCCAAGCCTTATTTTGAGGCCCCCCTGAGGGTTTCCACCCTACCCAATCTATCAGAGCATAGCTGTGCAGCTCCATAAGTCTGCTTGTTTTCTGAAGTACTCAGAAAATTGTTATTCTTCCTTTATCTCATTTCTAAGCATGCTTCCCCTAACACTTTGAGCTTTACTCTTTCACTGAAGGCTGCTTCTCCAACTTGCGGTTGTCTGCTGCCATGTCTGACCTATGCTGACTTAACTGTTTTTAGGGGTGTCTCCCACCCCACCCCCGCCCCTTTTAGTTTCTTGTTTTGTTTGTTTTTTTTTTCTTCTCTCCTCCATTCTCCTTCTTTGGGCAGCTACTGGATTCATAGTTTCCCTGTCCAAGACAGTGTTCTTTTTAACTTTTTTCTTTCTTATTTTTGAGACAGAGTTTCTCTGTGTAGGCCTAGCTATGCTGGAACTCTCTGTAGACCAGGCTGGACTTGAACGGAGAGATCCTCCTGCCTCTGCCTCTAGGGTGCTGGGATTAAAGGTGTGGCTTCTTCTTTTTAACTTGAATAAAATTGTCCTCAAGCTTAAAAACAAACAAACAGAAAAACCAACAAAACTCACTGTTTGTTATAAAACTCAGCAATCTGTAGTAAAATTTAACTTGATTAAAAAGAATAAGTCCTAAGAAATTGAAAGAGTCTATAAAGTCAAATTAACACTATTCTTTAAGATGTAAAAACTGTAAACAAAGTGTCTAATTTATAGGATAATAGTTGCAAGTAATGGTCCATGGACTATAAAGTGACGTAAAAACCTGCTGGGGAGTTGAGTGCATGGCTCAGCAGATGAGGGGTCTGCTGTGGGAAGGAAGCTCAAATTCCCAGAAGCCACATAAAAAGCCAGGTGGGCTTGGTGGCCTGTGTGTAACCCAGCACCGGATCCAACACAGGGAATCCCTGGAATTAGCCGGACTAACCTGACCAACTAGCCAGACTAGCAAGACCAGGCCTTAAGGCTTGGGTTCCAGAGACCCTGCATAAGGTGGGTGGTGAACAAGGATGCCACTCCACAACAACCTTAGGTCCTATATGAATGTACACACATGTGCACCCACACATGTAAACAAACATACAGGTACCTGTGTACACTATACACACCAACAATCGCAAACAAAAACTACTAGAGTTATAGCTCAGTGACAGACAGCTTGCCTTAGCATTTGCAAAGCCCAGAGTTAAAGAAAAAAAATCACAAATTTTCCCATATTATTAGAGTAATATAACATGAAAATGCTTATAAAATAAATAGAGACAAATAGGGAAATTACACTCAAATATCAACATGGATTTTTTTAGGGGGGTAGTGAGTTGAAAGAATTTCCCTAAATGTTAATGAATGCAAATTTCATTATAATTGATTATTTTACAATAAAACAGAAACTCAACTTTCTTTTTTCCTCTGACATTTCTTTATGCTCACTAGACAAGAATAAAGGCCCTTTTTGGTTTCACAAATGAGGCGAGAGGCATTTCCTTGTGTAATTAGAAATGAATTAGAAGGAAGAGATTTAACAACCAAATCATTAATCAAAGTTATAAAAACCATGGATTTTTTGAGTAGGACTGAGAGTATCTGGGAACAGTGAGTTGTGGTGGGGTATGCCTGTAATTCAAGCATACAAGCACTGAGGTAGGAGGATTATTGATGTTTGAGGTCAGTTTGGGCTACATAGTAAGTTTGAGACCAGCCTGGGCTACAAGGTATAAATCTGTCTCTAAAGCTATTCTTTTCTTTTTCACTTTTAAAATAATTTTTTATTCGTTCTTTGAGAGTTCTAAATAATGTGTTTTGGCCATATTTACCACCACCACCCCCTTTCCAACCCTTTCTAAATCCACTCTTTCCCTACTCACCCATCTTTGTTTCCTATAAAAGCTATTCTTTTAAATAAATTGAAAATAAAAGGCCTGAATGGTGGTGGCGCACTTTAACCCCAGCCCTCAGAGACAGAGACAGGTTGGTCTCTGTGATGTCCAGGCTTGGTCTACAGAGAGAGTTCGAGGACAGCCAGGGCTACACAGAGAAACCCTTCAAGAGAAGCCAAAGAAGAAGGGAAAAGAAAAAGGAATAAAAGTGGTAGATGTTACACAGGGATGTAGATTAGTGGTGGGGAACTTGACTGTGTTAGGCCCTGGGTCCATCCCCAGCACAGCTATACACATATATGCATATATGTATATGTACATATATGTAACAGGGAAAGTGTGAAGACAAGTATGTATGCGTGAGAAGCACTGCCACTTGTGCGCGCATGCCCTTTATCACCAGCTCAGGTTAATTTCCTTAAATTATGGTTGAGACATGATATTCTTTTTAAACTGCAAAGTCCATAAATTATAATTTCATAAAATTTTAGATATGAGGGAACCAGAAATGGTACAATGATATGTGATGATTAAGTCAGGTTTTAAGAAGAATTCATTTGGTGGAAAGTATTGAACAGTAAATTTATTTGTAGCTATTCTTTAACCATTTCTGACATCAACCTAAAAATTCTAATTACGAATGAAGAAACTATGAGGAATAGGAATATTATAATTATGTTTTGAAATTTGGGCTAATTATACCTGTCATTAACCATTATTTGAATGGATCTAGAGAATCTAGTACAGTGCCTATCACACAACAGAAATGTCAACATGTGGTGTGTGTGTTCATGGGTGTGCATGAGCGTGTATGGGTGTACATGCCTGTGTGTCCTCCTGCCTCAGCTCCTTAGGCTTGGATTACAGGCACACATTGCCAAGCCTGACTATTTAAGAGGGATCTGAATTCGGCTTCTTAATATTGCAGACAACCACTTTACCAACATGGCTTACATCTCTGAAGCCCAGAGGCTCTTAACAGCGATGATGTGCCATAATTAACCTTCTGTACTATCTCATATTTAATATATACATACATATATACTATCATTTATATACATGTAAAAACTGCTTATCAGACTAAATACTACATTCTATGCTATGCTTGTTCCCACACTTGTGTGGAAGGCTCTTTACTGTCTGAGTCATCCCCTGTCCCTCTTTTTTGTTGTTGGTTTTTTTTGTTTTATTTTGGCTTTGGTTTTTCAAGTAGCTCTGACTATCCCAGAACTCACTCTGTAGGCCAAGTTGGCCTCAAACTGAGAGATCCATCTGCTCTGTCTCCTGAGTGCTGGTAGTAGTAAAGGCATGGGCCACCACTGTCCGGCTCCCATCCCTAATTCTTTAAGGTAATTTTAATTTATAGCTACAGAAAAGTAATGTCTGCCAAAAGCTTAGAAGAAGTTAGGGTATGTATAAGAGTATAGTAACAGAGAAAGAAGGAAGGAGGATGGGAAAGAATGCATGGCATGTCCTATTCTGAAAAGCCAGGGAGGTACCTAGAACAGCAAAAATAGCCAGGGTACAAACAAGGATCTACATAAATAGATGAATTGAAGGGGTCATGTGAACACATGCATGTGTACAAAAGTGATATTAGAAGAGTTTGGGAGGTTTTTAAAAAGTTAAAGACAGCATTATTACTTAAGCCAGTAATTCCACCACTGGCTAGATGCTGATGGGATGTTAAAATACATGTTTGTGATGCATGCCTATACTCCTGGCACTCAGAAGGATAAGGCAGAAGGATCCCGAGTTAGGAGCCAGCCTGTATATAGAATGAGACCATTGCAAAAAATATGTTCACGGAAAAACCTGTTCCTAACTGTTCAGAGCATCAGGACTTACAAGATTTCACAAAAGTGAGAAGGTGGAAACAGCCTGAATGTCCTCCAGATAATGAATGGATAAAGGGAATGTATACATACAGTAGGATAATATTTAGCCATTAAAAAGAATGACACGATGATTCGTGATACAGTATGGATGAACCTTGAAAACATAAGAGTCAAGAAACTAGTGATGAAAGAACACATGACTCCATATGCTAAATGTCCACAGTATGAAAATGTAGAAAGCAGATTTGAGGTAGCAGCCTAAGACTGGAGGGAGAGGAGGAGATTGAGAAAACAGCTAAGAGCATACGGCTAAGCCACCAAACTGTACACTTGATTTGCTCAGGAGTGGAGGCTGAGCCCAGGGCCTTGCACATGCTAGGAAAGTTATCCACCACTGAAAACATCCCCAGCCTGAATCGGACACTTACAATCACTGAAATTACATGACACGAGGAATAACTAAGATGATTTTACCAAAAGTAAAAACAAAAAGCAAGGAGAAAATATTGGAAATCGAAGTCTGAAATTAAAACTGACCCTGTAGAAAGAAAAGCCAATCAGAAAACCAATGAGACACTGCCTTTCTGAGGCATCCAAAAGACCAAGATGGGCTAATGGGGACAGGTAGGAGAGGGAATACTTCAAATAGCATTACATATTTGAAATGTTCAGAAGTCATGTCTAAACTACATTGTCTGGCAAAACTGGCGATTAAACTCTGCTGACTACTGTGGAACCAGTAACCTGTTTTGCCTGGTAAATTCCCATGGCAGGGGAGACTGACCTATAATTCTCTCCATGTGCTCTCAAACACTTAGCTTGATGCCTTATCCACAGCAGGCCCCAATAAATATTTGATGAATGAAACTAACTACCACAGTCGGAACCTGAGGCTCTATAATTACACAAAGTATAAAGCAGGATAAATTTTAGCCATTAAAAATAAGTAAAAGAGCATGCCACATTAGAAACACTTTAGTGGATCTTTCGATGAAAATTTCAATTCACTTAACAACAGAGAGATATACAAACCATAATTTAGGCATTTAATGTGAAAGTTAAAGGCCTATCAGAAAGATAAAGATATCTGATGAAATGGTTAGAAAATGTGATTTTATTCATAGTATACTTGCCATAAAACAAAGATTTGTCTGTGACTTGAATTACTTCAAATTTTACAGACTGCTTGCTTTTCAATTAACTTTTCATGAGAAATGCTAACGTTTGACCGTTTTTTTTCCTAATATCCAAAGGCTGTCTACCTACGTGATACAATTATATGCTTAGCATTTAAGTTTAAAAGACCATGGCTTGGAGATTAAAAAAATAAGTTAATTAGGGTCTAGGGACATATGTTAGAGTACAGTACATGCTTACATTGAGCAAGGCTCTGGATCCAATCACCAGTACCAAAAACCAAAAACAAAACCCAAACAATTAACAACAAAATCAACAAAAGAGAAATATCATTAGGATAAAAATGAAAATATATTTACCACATGATTTTTAAACTCAGTAAGAGGTATAAATACTATTTCACTTAATCAGCTTCCAAGCATTATAATTCCAATATACAAATAAAATAATCCATAATCTGGAATGACACAGGGGTTGTCACTAGTTACATGAAGCATAAATACAAAAAAAGTGGAAGCACACACTAAAAGAAGCTTGTTTTTAGCTTAATTGTTGGAGCAGAATGTGTGGTGGGGGCTGGCTGCTTGGCAGCTGCTTTAGCTTTGCTCGCCTGGCTTGCTCGAACAGCAGTTTCTAGACGCACTTTCAGCTCAGGAGCAGCCCCCATTACCGTCTTGAAAGCATGTGGGTAAAGAGGTCCAATATGCATTAAGTTCTGGAGTGCAAACTCATGAAGATCTTTGGAGATAGAACTTGCTGAGGCAAAAGAATTTTCATCCAGCAGGTAAGAGATCAAAGTGGGCACTAAAAGAGCAAGTAACTGGACTCCTGTAACAGAGGACAGCAAGGGTTGGCCTGATTGGAGAGAATGTGGCTTGACATTTTCAATACGAACAACATATTACATAACAAGTAACAGGACTATGTATGTTCTTATGCAACTATAGTTTAATAGCAAACAAGGCTCCAGCCATGTCCCTGAACTCGCTTTCAAAGAATAAAAGTATAAAACATCAGTACTACTAAAAAGCCATAATTTCCATCCTCAGACAGTTCAGTTTTCAGTAGAAGTAGTATGTGCCAATAAAAACACAGTTTTACTTGATTTGTAAATGCTTTAGGACTTTGACTCTTAGGAGACAGAATAAGCAGTTGTTTTTTTTTTTTTTTTACTTAAAATTTAAGACTAAATGCCATGCAAAACTAAATGTGGGGGGGTGTAGCTCAGCAATAAGACTCAATGCACAGGGGTAAAAATGGTAACAATCACTTGTTAACAAATAGGATTACATACACTAGGATGGTACTAACAAATACACAACTAATTAATGAGTGACTGATGTTACTCTGACAGCTGTATCTTTTAGATAGAGTTGTGACTGTAAGAGGTACATCTTTAGGCTTTGAATTATCATTTACTTTTCTCACCTCTTTGCAAATGTGCTCTCTTTCTAATGAAAATGTTTCCCAGGAAATTGTAAAGATAGTAAAGAACTTTGAAAAACTATTGTGTGACTGGAGATATAGCTTAGTGAAAGATCAGGTGCTTAGCATGCATGAAGCCATGGGCTCAATCCCCAGCAGGGATAAAATGAAGTAATGTTAAAACAGAGACAGTGAGGAAGAGAGATTTTTCAGAGGAAACTGTTACAGGAAGCAACAAACTAATGTGTAGGTTATGTGGGTATACAGTATGATGTAATTATATTTGTATCTTTATTTTATTAACTATAAACTTTATAAAATGGGACTTAACCTTATTCACTTTGTAATGTTAACACTGATCTTACTGTCTTGACTTTCTATTCTTTCACAGATGCCCAAAATTAGAATTAAGCATTACTTGAAGACAGAGGTGAGACCCCGCCCCCACCCATGCTTAGCATGGAACCCAGGGCTTGCAAGTGCAGGTAGCCCTGAGCCATTGAGTTCCTCCTCAGCTCAGGGAAGAGACTCTAAAACATCAAGAACAGTTTAATGTTCACTCATAAGGTATTTGTTGAAAATTTTAGCCTTTCCACAATTAAAAATCAGATTTTTGTATGTGTTTATTAACTATACACAAACGTGCATACATTTCTGGTTAAATAAATGTGTTTTGTAGTTTTTATGAAACAAAAAACTATCAAATCCTGAGGTATCTTATGATGCTTGGCGCTTCCACTCCATGGTTATGTAATTCATATTTTAAAAATTCTATTAAATATCTGTGCTGTTCCTAGTTCTTAAAAGTACATTCCTAGAACATTAAAAACAAAATCAGTGTGCTAAAATGCCCCCAGTAATTCATTGTGACTTCTCACTCATAAAAAATAAATACAAAGAAACCCAATACAGTATGTTAGTAACATGAGCAAATACATTATGTATTCAGACTGTAATTGCTTCTTGGGAAACTCACTGTTGCAAAGCCTGTGTTTAACATTCAGATTCATAAATAATACAGGTCTTCATTGTGGACTAGTGGCTTTTAATAAGAAACACTTACTGTTTTGTTCTTCGCCAAGAGCAACCAACGTCTCAAGAACTTTCACTCCTTCCTGCACAGCCGAGAGTTCCGTGCTGCTGGCTGGTCTGTTTCTTTCCACAGCTTTTAGCTTTTCAACCACGAGTGGAGCTAATGAATGGATGTAGGGAGTGGAAAGGGCACGATTGGAATGCTGGAAGACTGAGAGGAGAAGCTGGTAGCATTTGGCTTGAACCTATGTTA
>CM053755.1:39041994-39155106 GCA_028658305.1 Pachyuromys duprasi
ACCAACGTCTCAAGAACTTTCACTCCTTCCTGCACAGCCGAGAGTTCCGTGCTGCTGGCTGGTCTGTTTCTTTCCACAGCTTTTAGCTTTTCAACCACGAGTGGAGCTAATGAATGGATGTAGGGAGTGGAAAGGGCACGATTGGAATGCTGGAAGACTGAGAGGAGAAGCTGGTAGCATTTGGCTTGAACCTATGTTAGAGAGAGTTTCTCAATCAGTGCACACGGCGGATCTTAATCACATTGTACCCCAACAGCTCCTGAAGAGGACAACAGTGGAATTTAATGCTAACTAATTAAGATTGGAGATTATAGAAAGTCTTTATATATAAGTTACCAAAATCACCATGCTTATATAACAAATATTTCTACCAGAAACTAGGAAATCTGATTTCTCTTTAATTCTGGCTTTAATGTATAATTGTCTCTGTAATTTTAATCCAGTGTAGTAAATAAGACTAACAAAGGACTGGCCTGAAATAAAGCACAAAAGTACACAATTTAGTGGAAACAACTGTTTATATTAATTTCTTGGCCTAGAAAGGAAACTCCCATTGGCTCTACTTAAATTAGAAAAACTTCATATGAACGTTTTTGTTTTTGTTATTTTGGTTGTCTTGTTTTTTGAGGAAGTTCTCACTATACAGCCTGGAACTTACTATGTAGACCAGGCTAGTTTCAAACCTGTAGAGACAGGCTTTCCTCTGCTCCTAAGTGCTACGATTAAAGGCATGTGTCACCATGCCCACCCTCAGCATTAATAATTTATTAAGAGGGAAAAGTCTAGTGGGGTGTTCATCAATTGTGGGCAAAAGTGGAGCACACTTACTTCAGTGCTTTGTTAGAAAATAAATTTCCAAATTTCTCTGGAAATAGGAAAGTGTGGAGAGCATTTTAAGAATTCAGGTCTCCAGCTACAAGTCTGAAACCTTTAAGAATGCTCAGCTGGAAGCCTGGAATACTCTTTACTGGTGTGTTTTCCTCGTGTGCCGCGTGCTTGAGAAGCCTTAAATTGGACTTTGACAAAAGATGCAGTGACCATGCCACATACCTTTAATCCCAGCACTTCAGAGGCATCTCTCTGAGTTCAAGGGCAGCCTGGTCTATAGCATGAGTTCTAGGACAGCCAGGGCTACACAAAGACATTCTGTCTCAAAAGCAAACAAACAAAACAAACAAAAAACAAAACTCCCCCCTCCCCACCACCACCACAACAAAAAAACCAAACAAACAAAAAGATGCAATAATGTAAATTTATCCTTTAACATCCTTGGTATCACTGAAATAAATACTGAAAAACAAAACCCATGTGAAGTCTCTAACAATTAGGTCAGGTCAGTAAAATGTTTCACCCATTGGAGAATCTCGGCCTATAGGAGTATCTATATATGTCACTCTGGGTGCTTAAATACAGTGTTCCTTAACAATTTCTCCATTTAAAAGCCATTCCACAGGCTGAGCAGACTGCTAGGCAGGGAAATGCTTGGTGGTAGCACACCAAGTACCTGAACACAAACATCACACATGTGCACACAATAACAAATACACAAGAGTTTTAAATGAAGCTGTACTGTAAACATGTAAGTTTTTGTTGCAGTCATCATCACATCTTAGTGAGTGAATCTGAAAATTCCTGACAGAGTAGGCTGCTGGAGGGTAACTCACCCATGGGTCACATGAATTCAGAGCGCTTTTAAATCTGTTCATGCAGCCATTCTGTAGGGACTGCACTCCTATTATCTCACGGCTGGCAGACCACAGAAAGAGCGCGATGGCTGTAAGCGTGCTCACTTCATCAGGTGCAGGCATGGAATCATCTACGAAACAAAAAGGCAAGCAAGGCAGGGATATATGGGGATTACAGAGGTGAACAACACTCTCAATGTTAATAACCACAGTGTGATCATCCTCAGAAATGCAGATTACAAAATCTGCACTGTGGAAGCATAGTAGGAATAAATGCTTCAGGCACACTTTTAAATTGCTGTGTTAAAGTTTGACAGGAAGCAGACAATTTAAGATAGTCTCAAAGAATCTTTCTGCGGATCACTTGATTATTACAGAAAGAAGAAATGCAGTATTATAATATGGAACTATGACAGGTGCCATCAATTAAAATTAAGATTTGGCATGATGGTGCATATCTGTAATCATAGCACATGGGAGGTAGAGGCAGCCTGGGCTACAGAGTGACATCAAGCCAGTCACTTTGGGCTACAAAGCACAACTTTGTCTTAAAAATCAAAAACCAGGAGATTTTTTTTTTTTTTTTGAGAAAAGGTCAAAAACCCTTTTTGGCTGGCTGTTCTGAAACTCGCTACGTGGACCAGACTGGCCTGGAACTCACAGAGATGCACTTGACTCTGCCTCCTGAGTACTTGGACTAAAGGTATGTGCCACCAAGCCTGGCCGAGAGGTTCTTGATGTAGGACAAAGCAATATTATATGATGTCTTACATGATTTTTTGAGAAAGATATACATTACTTGTGTAATATTCCTGCCCCAAAGGCATAAACTGAATGTACACTAAAAGGAAGGAAAAATCAGCCAATTATAAGCTAAGGAACATTCTACAAAATATATCTCCTGTAGTCTTCAAAAACATGAATGTGCTGGGTTGCACACATGTGATCCCAGTACTGGAGGGGGAGGGGCCAGAGACAGAAGGATAATAGTACAAGGCCAACCTAGAGTGGCTCTGTCAAGAAAAACAACAAACCAAACCTACCAACCAACCAACAAACCAACCAAACAAACAAACAAATAAATAACTATGGACATCATAAAAGGTAAAAGGTATGGAAATGCCCCAGACTAACAGAGGCTAAAGCAACATAACAATAATGCATAGAAAAAGTAATTATTAAGACAACTTCTGAAATTTGCATATGAACAACAAAAGACTGCATCAATGATAAACTCCAACTTTAGGTAATTCCTTTGTGGGTATTTAAGGAATGGCTGTTCTTAGGATACCTATGAAGTATTTAGGAATAAAACATCACAAAGATGTCAACATATTCTCAAATGGTTCTGTAAAGTTAATTAAGGTGAGTAACAATAATGACATGAATTTTATAGGGTCCTATAGCATGTGAGGCAGTGGGAGTCCACATATCTATGTTTTAATATCTTACTAAAGTTTGAAGTTTAGTGCAAAATCAAAGATTCTAAAAATGAAAAAAAAATTGAAATAATTTTAAAGGGACTCATTACTCCCATGAAGATTTCCTTGTGTGGGCATAAATATATACACACAATTTTTAAGTATAAGACCTCAATTCCTTAAATAAGAAACATTTCTAGGCTGGACATCTGTATGATACGACTTCTCTTGCGTTAAGCAGAGGCCCTGCCCCCTTTGCTTTATGAACACCATAAAAATATCCTCACGGCCTTTCCCCATCACCTTATTACTTATGCCTGGAACTTGATATGTAGCTCAAGGTAGACAAGAATGTCACAGTGATCTCGTCTTCACCTTCTAAGGGCTGGGATTACAGACTAAGCCTCAATGCCTGGCTGTGAAAAAAGTTCCAAAAGAAATAATGGGGTAAATATTTCCATATTATTCTGTTTTTTTTAGAGCTATCACATTTTGAAAGGAAGAAAGAAAATTGAAGAGGGAAAAGTTAAGCACAGAAGAAAAGTGGGCAAAAACCATGAATAAGTACTTCCCCAACTTAAAAACAAACATAAAATGCTTATATTCACCAAGACAACGATAATGCAAATTAAAAGTATATGATAGTCTTTTATCCATCATATAACAGCACTCGTGAAGATACATGGAAATGAGATTACTAGATGTTGCTGATGGAAACATAAGTTCATAAGCCACAGTGGACAGCAACTTGTCCTTATCTGATGAAATTGGGGTTATAATGTCTATTTTCAGTTCTATGTATGTGCCATAAAAATAATGAGGAATTTTAAGGATGTTCATCACAATCATGTTTGTAATCGGGACTAAAAATCATAAAAAATGTCCATTGACAGGAGAATAACTGGCAAGTTGAAAAAATAAAAGACTAAGATTTTCCTTATATAAATATACTTAAATAAATTAAAACCATGAATAAATGCCATATATTATTCATAGTTACTCATCTCCCTCAATATAACACATGTACATACACAGACAACTACACTCAATAACTGATACATATTAAGTTAGAAATTACTTACTTGTATATATAGTCACAGAATCAAATATTTCAATATCAAGATTGTAGTTATATTTGGGGATATGTTGGAATAGTCATAAGTATTTTTGTCTCCTATTTTATTACTTTTTCTTTGGAGATAGGGTCTCATTATATTTGTCTGGGTGGCTTGAAACTCATTATAGAAACTTTGGTGGCCTTGAACTCACAGAGACCCACCTTCCCTGCCTCTGATAAGGCAGAAGGCATACATTACCATGATCAGCTACTATTTTGTTATTTTTATTGGAAAACATAGCCAGACATAGTGGTATATTTCTATAATCCCAGGACTGAGATCAGATGATCATGAATTTGAAGTCAGTCTGGGCTACATGACACGGCTCTGCTTCAAAAAACAACAACAACAAAATGGAGGAGAGGGGAAAAAGAGACAGTAGAGAGAGAAAAAAAGGAGAGGGACAAAAGAAAAAACTTGGAATAAACATACGCATATCAATACATGCCAGGCTCTTTTTTAAACCTACTAACATGCATATAAGCACTAAGAAAAGGAGTTTTTAGAACTCACTCCCAGGAAAAAGCAGTTATATTTCAACCTGAAGATGTGATAAAACACCTCTCTTAGGTTGATATAGTGTTGTAAAGCAGTCTCCTGACAAAGTTATTCAAGTAATTATTAAGAAAAAGACATTTTTGAAAACTTGGACAGGATACCTGGTTGAGAATATTCCAGGATGCAGGCAAGAGTGCTCCTGATTAGGGCTGTCCACTGTTTCTGAGTTTCCTCAGTTTTGGCCATCGAAAGTGTCACGATACTTTTTATGCCCTGAAGAGCTGCGCTAACTGGAGGAGGAACCTGGTTGTCTGTAGACTTTATAGCTGTGTCTTTCAATATCCTTGCAATTAAGAACAGAATTGTGGGCAGGATTGTCATACATCCTGAAATAAAAACAAATCAGGTTATTTTGGAAAGCCTTCAGTTCCCACATGATAGCTGTTTCCATCACACACACACACACACGCACGCACACAGGCATGCTCGCACACCACAGACATAATTTTCAAACAGCTGATTGTGCTCTCCTTTCCTCAGAGGAGGGCTCATCATTTTGCACAGGCAGGTTCCACACTCCTGGGCTCAAGCAATCATGCCTCAGCATCACCATGCCTGGACAACTGTAATTTAATATTTCTTTCCTTGGTTTTATTCAAATCCACTGTATTAATACCATTATAAATCATCGTTTGAAAATATAAAAAAGTAGTTCATTGTTTTTAAAACAGAAGTGGTATTTTATTTTTTGTTCCAACTGAATCGTCCTTTTATTACTTCCAATGTTACCTATTTAATATTGCCCCTCATAGTGGGAATCAGAATGGAGGGCAGAAAAAGAATAGAACAGTAACCATACACTTTGAGTGGCCTGGTGAAGCATGCAATAATTCTAAGGTACATACTAAGGTATGTAGTCAGTCTTTCAGTATGCAAAAGTCAACTTAAGTCAGGAAAAGAATGTATGGAGCAAGCACATTCAGAATTAAAGCGTCCTGGGATCTGTAGCTGAGAGTACCCTCAGGCACAGCTGCTATGACGTGACTGTGATGGAGAAGTCACTGTTTCATACTTGTCAAGTAAGAGCCAGAAAAGTCTGCTTAGTCTGAAATGTACCACATTCCTTTTGGTACTATTTTACTTTAGAACAAGAGTTCTCCCATGTCCATCTGTTGACTTTGTGTCTTCTCTCAATGTACAAGTTTCAGGTTGATTTATGGTGTTGGAGATCCAAACCAAGGTGAGGACCTTGCTTCTGCTAGACCAGCTCTCCAGCACTGAGCTACAGGCAGGTTCTCTCTCTGATAGATTTCTGGCAAGGCTACCTTAGGTTGTTAGCTTTAGAAACTTTACTCTTTGCACCAGGCTCTTAAATGCAAACTAGCCCTTTAAAAAACTTCACAGCTAATTTCTTTCTCAACCCATTTGTCTTTTATATATAAGAGGGCTACTGAATTTTTTTTTAGTTAATTTTGTATCCCAGCCACTTTGCTGAAGGTGTTTATCAGCTGTAGGAGTTCCCTAGTAGAATTTTTGGAGTCGCTCATGTATACTATCATATCATCTGCAAATAGTGATACTTTGACTTCTTTTTCTATTTGAATTCCCTTGATCTCCTTTAGTTGTCTTATTGCTTTAGCTAGGACTTCAAGTACTATGTTGAAGAGATATGAAGAGAATGGGCAGGCTTGCCTTGTCCCTGATTTCAGTGGGATTGATTTAAGTTTCTCTCCATTTAGTTTGATATTGGCTATAGGCTTGCTGTATATTGCCTTTACTATGTTTTGGCATGTGCTTTGTATCCCTGATCTCTCCAGGACTTTAAACATAAATGAATGTTGGATTTTTATCAAATGCTTTTTCAACATCTAAGGAAATGATCATGTGGGTTTTTCTTTCAGTTTGTTTATATGGTGGATTACAGTGATGGATTTCTGTATATTGAACCACCCCTTCATGCCTGGCATGAAGCCTACTTGGTCATGGTGGATATCTTTGATGTGTTCTTGGATATAGTTTATGAGTATATTACTGAGTATTTTTGCATCAATGTTCATAAGGGAAATTGGTCTGAAATTCTCTCTCTTTGTTGGATCTTCATGAGGTTTAGGTATTAAGGTGACTGTGGCTTCGTAGAATGAGTTTGGTAATGTTCCTTTTGTTTCTATTCTGTGGAATAGTTTGATGAGTATTGGTGTTAGCTCTTCTTTGAGGGTCTAGTAGAATTCTGTGCTGAAACCATCTGACCCTGGGTTTGTTTTTTTCTTTGTTTTTGGATGGGAGACTTTTGATGACTGCTTCTATTTTTTTAGGGGATATAGGGCTATTTAATTTATTAACATGGTCATGATTCAGCTTTGGTAAGTGGAATCGATCAAGAAAATTGTCCATTTCATTTAGATTTTCAAAATTTGTGGCATATAGGCTTTTGAAATAAGACCTAATGATTGTTTGTATTCCTCAGTGTCTGTCATTATGTCCCCTTTTAAATTTCTGATTTTGTTGATTTGGATAGTGTCTCTTTGCCTTTAGTTAGTTTGGCTAAGAGTTTGTCTATCTTTTTTATTTTCACAAAGAACCAGCTCTTGGTTTCTACAATCTACAGACCTAAAGAAGCTAAACAACAAGGAGGACCCTAGGGAGGATGCTTAAATCTCATTCAGAATGGCCAACAGGATAGACAACAGGAGTGGAGGAAGAGAGGAAACAGGATGGGGGCCTATTATAGAGGGACCTCTGAATGGCTCCACCCAAAAGGGGACTGAAGCAGATGCTTAAACTCACAGCCAAACTTTGGGCAGAGCATAGGGAGTCTTATGGAAGAAGTGAGGGATAGAAGGACATGAGGGGACAGGAGCCCCACAAGGAGACCAACAAAGCTAAAAAACCTGAACCCAGCAGGTTCTTCAGAGACTGATGCACCAACCAAGGACTATGTGTGGAGAGAACCTAGATCCCCTGCTCAGATGTAGCCAACAGGCAGCGCAGTCCCCACGTGGATCCCCGGGTAAGGAAAGCAGGGGCTACCTCTGTAATGAACTCAATTGCCTCCTCTTTGATCACTTGCCCCTGGTGATGCAGCCTTGCCAGGCCAGAGGAAGAGGATCCATGCAGTCCTGATGAGACTTGATAAGCAATGGGCAGATGGCAGAGAAGGAGAACTCCCCCTTTCAGTGGACTAGGGAAAGAGGGAAGAAGGATGGGACTAGAAGGAGTTGAGGGAGTAGGGAGGAGGCATCAATCTGGATATATAATGAATAAATTGTAAAAAAAAAAAGTGCTGAGCAGGGTGTGGTGGTGCACATCTGCAATCCCAGTACTGGAGGAGGCAGAGGCAGGGGGATTGCTGTGAGTTCAAGGCCAGCCTGATCTACAAAATTAGTCCAGGACAGCCATTGCTACACAGAAAAACCCTGTCTGAAAAACCCAATAAATAGATAGAAATATGGATGGATGGATGGATAGATAGAAAGATAAATAGACAGACACATAGATTCAAGAAAGGAGAAAAATTGTGAAAATCCAGTGAAAACTTGTTTTTCCCACTGTGATATAACATACTCCCAAATATTGATCAATACCATACCAGCTGGTGAACAAAGGGATGGCAAATCAGAGAGAATGGTCACCGTGGCTGCCACCAAACGAGCACTTTCTTCTGACAGGCGAGTTTTCGTGGCGATGTGACTTGGAGAGTCTGACATCTTGGTACTCAGGTGTGGCATATGCCGCACTAAAATGAACATCAATAGCTCCATGGTTGCAAACACAAGGGACTTTCCAGGAATAAGGCCACCACTGTCGCCGCCTTCTCCTAATGTGGGACAGGACTCTTTTTCCATATCCTCTTCATCTTAAGAAAAGATATAATTTCATGAAATTTCCAGAAGAATACATAAATATAATAAGTACATTTTAAATTACTTCTAAAGGATTTTTAAGTAAATGTGTAACTGGTGCCATATGTTCTTGATACAATGCCATAGCTCCATGAACCCTCCTTGAAAGCACAGGCAGTCCATTTCACCTGAAAAATCATTAATAGGCATTTTATTAGGTTTGTACTTAATAATAGCAATAACAAATATGCTAATTTGAACCATATTATTATAAAACTAGGAGTACAGAGCTGGAGAGACAGCTCAGTGGTTAAGAGCACTGGCTGCTCTTCCGGAAGACCTGGGTTTGCTTCCCAGCACCTGTAGTGGGATTTTATCAAACATGCCCCTTAGCACACACCTTTACTCCCTCTGGCTGGGTACAGACATGCCTTTAGTACAGACCTTTAATCACAAACAATGAAGGTAAAGTTAGTTGGTAGAAGAGAGCAACTATGTTTGAAAGTGATGTCTAATTGAGAGGCAAATGATAAATCAGAGAAAGATTTGACAGAATAGGATATGCCCAACTCTCCAAAGAACAAAGAGGAAAGAGAGGTGACTTAAAGGGAGCATTGAGGAGGGAGAAAAAGAAGGGGGGATAAGGAGAGGGAGAAAGAGAGAGACAAAGAGGGAGACAGAAAAAAACAAGGGGAGGAGGAAGAGGAAGTTTTACTGGGAGAGTTTTTACAGAGACAGGTTAAAGAGAGAACAAGCTAGACACAGGTGAAGACAGAATGAGCTAGAGAATGAGAAGGAACCAGAAGATTAGAACAGATTGATAGCGTTAGTTTGAGGCTAAGCAGAGAAATTCAGTCAGAAGCTGAGAAACGCCAGATTGAACAGTCATCTTGGAGAGGAATTTGAGCCGGGACAGTTGAGTTGAATAGGACAGACAGAATTAAAAACTAAAACAAACAAGCAAACAACAACAAAGAACAAGAAAGGATGAGCTTATTCAGCAGTAAATCTCAGAGGCTGAAAACATTCTAGGCCTAGATTAGATTGTATGGAAGTTAGGAGCTTCCAGGACTAGGCTTAGGTTAGCAGACAGGCGGTGAAGATTACTCTTACAGGCACCTACATGGTGGCTTACAACCATTTGTAACTCCAGTTCTAGGGATCCAATGCCCTCTCTGGCCTTTGTGGGCTCCACGTATGCATGTGGTACACAGACATACATGCAAACAAAACAAAACAAAAAACAACCCCAAACTTTGGGGAACAAACAAGGTTTGCTTCAAGTTAGTGCCCCCTCAGTGCTTACTTAGGGCGTTTCTCTTTTCCTGTAGATAATCCTGAGCAGCCCTGACAATCTGCTGCACAACTCCAGTGACCAGCAGCTGGATGGAGGGTGGATTCCAGGTCAGTAACAGGCGGTGCAGGACACTGAGCAACTCAACACCAATCAGCTATTATAATTATACAAACACGTTTAGTTAATTTCAATTTGAAAGGATAGATGTGTATTATTAAAATCTGAAAAACACACATGCAAAAATAATTTTGAACCTAAAATTTAGTTTATAGTACTAGATCACAAAAGAAGAGTATTATAATAAAATTGAGAGAGGTCACATTTTATCCTATAAGATTTTCAAACAACAAATAGTATTTAAATATTTAAATAAGTTTTATGTTCAGGTATTAGTAGATATTATAAGAGAATTCCTACTGGACTAAACACCTAAGCTATTGGTATTGCTAGAGTTTAGTGTCAATGAAGTTCAAAATTGCCAACCTAAACTGAGTAACTGGTGTGTTCCAATTCCAGCAACTATTAAAAGCTTTGGTCATAAGTCTCTGTAATTTTCCTCACCTGACTGATAACAGTGAGCGTGCCTCAAATTAAAAAATAGAAAACTTATTTAGTCAAAACTTTCCTCCCTTCTTCTCTTAAGATATAGAATGTCCACCACTTAGGGTGCTGCTCAGCCAGAAAAGTGCGTGTTCAGCACACATGAGGCTCTGAATCCAATCCCCAGAAGTACAAAGAAATTAAAATTCCAAGGCTGTTCCATTTTTCTCATGTGTTCTTCTCTTATCCTAGCAGACTTCCAGGGATTGATCAAAGACTTATGCCTGCAGTCAAGCCACTCTCCCCCATGTAACCCAGTGTTCTAGACATCCTTTCTTAATGCTCCAAAGGACTCCTGTGCCATATGTAATCCCATATCTTTCTGTAGTAGTCTTCCCTTCCATACTGTCCTCTGTCTTCCACAGAATACCTCTCTAATGGTCCCACCTGCCCATTTAGTTCCCTCTTTTCAACCCATGTTGTTTATCCTCAATTTTCCATTATGGTCCTCTTCTCATATTTATTCAAGTTTTCTAGACTTCTATTCTTTGGAAAATTAGGTAGACAGCCTCATAACTGGTCTCCATACTTCCCTTCTCATGAATCAACTTCCACAAGGCTGATTGTGTAATCCTTCTACATCTATCAATCGATCGATCATCTATCTTCCAATCTCTACTATCCCTCTACTTATCTATCTTCCTATCTATCTATCATCTATCTATCTTCCTATCTATCTATCATCTATCTATCTTCCTATCTATCTCTATTTTTACTAATGCTGTATCATTGGGTTATGTACTTTGCCTCAATTTCTTCCAAATGATCCTTCCAAACAAAATTAATCATTTTTCTATTTAAATATTTTAAATCATTTCCCTTCACTTTCAGGATAGAGTTCAAATTCCTTTGTTTGTCATACTGAAACTTTCATAATTTGGCCTTTACAGCACGGCCCATCTCCACCTGATGACCTCTACTTGTTTTATATCAGTTACAGTAAATTACTGTAGTACCCTTGAACTTGTCACATTCTTATCAATCCCAGTTTTTTGTATTTATGTTGCTCTTTCTCAGAAGGAAACATTCCTTTGGCAATTCCTCTCTAAAACCTGATTCAATTACCCTCTCCTCTGATGAGCCGACCTTTAACTTTGCATCACAGTGCTGGTGCCCCCACCTCCATACTCATTATTCCCACAGGAGGCAGATGTTTGGCTTCAGTCTAGCTCTGTGTAGTCATTCAAGAGTCAGGAGAGACAAAACCCCTTTCATTGGCATTAGTTACATAATCTTGTTAGCAACCTACAATGTTTATTTCCAAGGTAGATATGATTACAACAAAGCACACAGTCATCCATTGTAGAAATACACTGTACCTGATCTTCTGCGATGTGGATTCGTGCATAAGGAGAACCCAGTAAGGTGTGTAAGGCTTGCAGGCATGCCGTAACATGTTCAATGGGCTCCTCAGGTCGAGGGGAACAAAGAAACTGTATACTCACACCTGGAATGCATGAAGAATGTGAGTTTTCAACACAAAACACTTGTGTTGCTTTGGTACAATACTGTTCTCTATTTTTCCCAAATTAGTGTATATTTCCTAATACCAAAGAGTTAAAAATGTTTTAAAACACAGGGTTATAGTCTTGCAGTTATTTTAGTATTCAAACTAGGTATGTTATAAAGATAATCACTTTTCAATTTCTAGAATTAAAAATATATATATAGTATATTAGCTAGGTGGTGATGACAGACACCTTTAATCCTAGCTCTCAGGAGGCAGAGACAGGTGGATCTTTGAGTTTGAGGCCAGCTTGATCTACAGAGTGTGTTCCAGGACAGCCAGGGATACACAGAGAAACTTTGTCTCAAACAACAACAAATAATAATAATACATTATATACATTAAGAATAAATTTATAACTATTTTACTACTTTTATTAAGAAGTTGTTCCACATTTTGTATAGATATTTAAGGCTTAGCTATGTGCATCTGTGTGTGGGTTTGTTCATGTGAGTGCACTTGTCTGCAGAGTCTGGAGGATGACGTCAGAGCCCCTGGAGCTGGAGTTCCAGCAGTTGGGAGCCCACCTGATTAGGTCCTCTGTGAGAGCAGTCAATGTTCTTAGCCACTGAGCCATCTCTCCACTCATCGTACAAGAAGTGTAAATGTCACGCTATACAGGAGGCTTGCTAAAGCGAGTGCTCACTGTAAGGCTAAGGCTTGGTAAGTTTTTCCTGGTAGATCTCACAACTGAAAAGTTGTCTTGCTGTTCACTTCAGAACATGTAAGATCACAAATTTCCTTCCGAATATATAAGTACTTAAAAAATTACTTAAAACTAGATCAAAACAACTTTTTCTTCATTGGATAATCTGATAAATGCCAATACAAAGAAAGCATGTTGAATAAAAACCCTTAAGTTTCTTCCTTGACATTCAATATTGTTCTTTGAGTGAACATTATGCTAAGGCTTTTAGAGTAGAAATTTAAATAATTTCTGAATAAAAATTCACTTAACTAATAAGCAGAGCTGAAACGCCCTTTTGTTATCCATTCTCTGAAACGTGCTATGTAAAACTTTCTGCAGCATTAAAATGAAAGCTGCAAATGTTCTCGAGGGGCAGGTACTGAAATGCACCACAACCTACCTAAGATCAGGTGCATTCTGTCTCTGTTAACTTCTGGCAAGGGTTTAGCACTACCCATGCCTCCCGGTGCCTGGTTTAAACTGACAGCTGGGGAGCGTTTTTGTATACCAGACACTGTTGCCGCTTCTGTGGACTCTGGACATGTAAATCCTGTGCTGTTTAACCAAAGTGCTACTGCGTGGAGAATTGGGGCCCAGGAGTTCCGGTAGTGAAGTCTTGCGGTGTCAATTGTCTCAGGAGTATAAAATGCTCCACCTGTGAGACAATCAAGTAAAATCATTACTTTCTGTTACAAATGCGTAATTAACTTATAATAACTTAGGCTAGCTGAGCTGCCTCATACAAAAGAGTGCTCTGGCAACAAGCTCCCTGAGACCAAGGCTTCCACAGTTCAGCTGCAGGCACCCGTCTCTCCTGATGGCAGCCTTCCAGGCTCTCCTCTCTGCCACCAAGGACACCATGTAACCTTAGACTATCCTCCCAGTGGGACGAGCTGGACTCCTGCATGGCACTCCCTCTTCCCCATGACAGAGCCCTGTCTCCTGTTCTCTGCCCTCCTCCCGCCCCACCTCCCATTTCCACTGCCACCAACGCTACGACCATGTGCTATCCTGGTGCCTGAAGGGAAGAGACTAACAGAGGACTGGATGATTGTCATTAAATATTTGGGAAGAATATTGAGCTTTTGAGGAGGTAATAATACATGTCCTAAACAAAAGCATGGTCATGATGGCGTTTCTATTTATCTCAACAGGAGAACTAATTAAATAGAAACAAGCAAAGGACTGAGGAACACAGTTCCTGGCTCAGCTAGGATTTACATGAAAACACAATCACTGGCAGCACAGTAGTAACACTCTTTCATGGCTATCAGTCACTAGCTGTTTCCCATAGCTCTTCAGAGGGTTCTATTGGTACCACTGTCACTAGAATGGCACTAATGCTTTTGCTTCAGTTAATACACTCCCTGTTGTCACACCCTGAATTCACAAAAATCAGTATAAAGGATATGTTCTAAATGAAATAATGCCAAATTTAACCCACAATTTTTAAGATACCATTGGTACTAGCCTCTGCCAAGTCCATTTTGTTTAATATTAGTTCAAACGCCATAAAAACGAATTACTGCATGTAATACTTACCGTCTGGGGGAAGCTGACTAGAAAATTCAGCTGGTAAAGTCAAAAGTGCGTAGTCTCTCAGCGCTGCCAGCCACAAGCGGCTGAGCGTCGGCAGTTCAGGCTGCACCAGGGTTATTAAACTATCTGGTGGTAGTTCATCTATGGCACCATAATCGTCATCATCCTCCTCAGCATTTTTAATTGCTCTCTTTGGTTTTGACTCTGCTTCTTTCTTAATATTCATAGCAACCACATATACCTAATAAGACATTCATAAGTTGAAAATAAGGCACAAGATAAAAATGAGTATTTTAGATTGTTATAATCATGCAGATCAAGGAAAACTGGGTGTGGATATTAGAACGTATATAACTTTCTGAATTCTTTGTTTTTGTTATTTGAGACAAGGTTTCTCTGTGTAGCCCTGACTGTCCTGGAAGTCTCTCGTAGACCAGGCTGGCCTCCAACTCACAGAGAGCCACTTGCCTCTGCCTCCTGAGTGCTGGGATTAAAGGTCATGTGCCACCACTGTCTAGCAATTTCTGATTTATTGTTACCTACTAAAGAGTGACTCTACATCCTGCTTCAAAAGCATTTTTTAATTTATTTGATTTTTAACTATTCCTCTCACAGCATATCCCTTGAGTAGGCTTCTCTGAGTTAATCTAGCATCCTTGGTTCACTTTACACAGCCTCCTTTTTCCCAGCAAAGAGTATAACTTCCTGTCTACTGCCTCTTTCCCAGGCTTACTAAACATAATCCAACAGCATTCCAAGAAAAAGACTGAGAGAAGGGAGGAGGTCAGAGAAGGATATCCATAAATATCCCCATAATCTGCCTCCTACCCAGCCTGAAGTGACACTTAGCAATCTTGAAATTACAACGGATAGCCAATCTAAGAACACAATGTACTTGCTACATGTATTATCTGTGTCCTTTGTAGTTTGTGAACTTAAAAAAAAGGACATGTCATAGCAACTTTCCTAAGTATATTCAGGGTACTTCTTTGTTTGTTTGTTTGTTTGTTTGTTTATAAATACTTACATTTAGGCTCTGTGCAGCTGATAATATAGTGCTGGAAACATTAATTGAAACAGGGAAAAAGAATAAAGCAAGAAGAGCAACTGCACTACACAAAAGTCTTGAAAACCTTTTTCATCCCACAGCACCTTCCCTTTGTACCTGCTGAGGAAGCACATGTTCCTGCACACTGCAAGCTTCTCACAGGCAAGGCTTATCGTACACTCCCTCAGACAGTAAGAAGGCATGCAAAGCACACAGTAACTAACACAATTCGAGGTAGACACGTTACATCTTGGGTCATAAAGGCCACATTCATGTTTCCCAAAGGCATTTTGTTGCTGTTTAGTTTTGTGTTTGAGACACGGTCTCACTATTGCCCTGCATGGCCTGGAACTAAGGCTGGCTTCAAAACTCACATAGATTAGCCTCCCTCTCTCTTCTGAGTGCTGGAATTAAAGGTGTGTGCCACATACCCACATTTCCCAATCATTTTAAGCTTGGTCCCGCCCACTACCATCTCAATTTTTATATTAAACTGACATTCTAAGAAAGTGTCCAATAAACACTATAAATACAAGCAGCAATCCAGTTGAATACTTGGCACCTTGCTTTTGTTATTTTGCTGGGAACTACAGCAACAAGGACAAAAATATCTACTTTTTTCTTCTATGAACTCAAAGATACAATGATAACAGAATGATTAAAATGAGGAGAAAAAATTTAAAGAATTTTGCACTTTCTCAGAAAATTCTCAGACAATTAGGAATAGTGCTACCTCAAGATCCAGCTATACCTCTTCTAGGCATATATCCAGAATATACTCAACTACACAACAAGGACATTTGCTCAACCATATTTGTAGCAGCTTTATTCATAATAGCCAGAACTGGAAAAAACCCAGATGACCCTCAACTGAGGAATGGACACAGAAATTGTGGTACATTTACACAATGGAATAGTACTCAGCAATTAAAAACAAGGAAATTATGAAATTTGCAGGCAAATCATGGGAACTAGAAAAGATCACCCTGAGTAAAGTATCCCAGAAGCAGAAAGACACACATGGTATATACTCACTCATAAGTGGATATTAGACATATAATATAGGATACACATACTAAAATCTATACACCTAAAGAAGCTAAGCAAGGAGGACCCTGGACAAGATGATCAATCCTCATTCAGAAAGGCAAACAGGATGGACATTGAAAGCAGGAGAAGACAAGGAAAAGGACAGGAGCCCACCACAGAGGGCCTCTGAAAGGCTCTACCTGTATATCCAATATGTTTACTTTTTCATGTTACAAATAACACTGTAAGCAAGTATATTTGTGAACTTAGTTCTTTTGTCAGAGAAAAGGGCCATTCAAGGAATTCCAGGGTCAGCGATAACAAGGATTTTGATGGCTCTCAATAGAAGTGAGGAGTACTGTCTTCAGTAGGCACAAGCTATATGGTCAAGTAACACAGGTTCTGAAGGTGGCCAGTGATTTGAATAAGTGTTATTCATGGCTTTAGTGGAAGTACCCTCAAAGGTGTGAATAACTAAGAAAGTGGAGCTACTGGAATTCTTTCAGGAAACTTCAGGGGATAAGAAAAGACAGGAGCAGGAAGAAAGAAGAACAGACAAGACAAAGAGCATGAAGAAGTGGGGCTTCAGATAGGGGTAGCTGATAGCATGAAGCACTTCTTACTTTCTGCTGCAGCCCTAGTTTTGAGTTTGTCTTGCTAAGTAAGTACAGTACATCTGTCTTGTTCTTTACTATCCTGCCCCAGAACTGACATCCCATTATACATTGTTGGATAAATCAGAAATATTATTGTTGGATAAGAGAAGTATTAGCCCTGGAATAAAGTAAAACATTAATAATTGTAAAACTAATCAAAGCAGGTAATGTTTTTAAGGGTAAAATAGCAGGTATTGTACATGGTCTTTTACACTGATATCTAATTTAATTTATATTATAATCCTATGAAATATTTAGTCATTTCCCAAACCTTAATATGAAAAAACAAATGGAGCTAGAGAGATGGCTCTACAG
Source organism: Pachyuromys duprasi (assembly GCA_028658305.1). Classification (NCBI taxonomy): domain Eukaryota; kingdom Metazoa; phylum Chordata; class Mammalia; order Rodentia; family Muridae; genus Pachyuromys; species Pachyuromys duprasi. The sequence continues at coordinate 39,059,235 of CM053755.1, forward strand.
TTAACAGCATGTGCTGCTTGTGCAGAATACTAGGCATGGATGTGGTATACATACATACATACATAGATACATACATATGTACATACATACATAAGTACATTTATACACATAAAAAGTTAAAAATATATAAATCTTAATGTGAAGAGAAGAAGTTCTGAGAAGGCAAGTGAGTAAGGTCCAGTGTCACACAGTTGACACAAACGTAAAGACTTGGAGTCGTTGGCAAATAAATTCTCTAAGTGAAAAAAACAGAAGTAAAAATAGGTCTTGAGTAGAGAGATCTAGAATACACTGGCATGTGAAAAAGGGATAAAAGAAATAAAGTGAAGTGGTTAAAAAAATTCCCAGACAGCAGGAAAAATTAAGCCTGAGGTACAAATTGATAAACAATAATACAAAATATCCCCAAATACAGAAGAATTCCAAATGAATGTGCATTACTAATTCTGATATGTGGCATTCTGACATAATTTTAAGGCATTTATTTATCTCAGTTCAATGCCAGACAGTGCTTTGCACAGTTATACCAAATGGCTCATGAAAGATATTTCCATTTTTTAATGATAAAACTGAGGCTATGAGCCAATCATCACTTAAAGGAGTCACACAGATGATAAATCCTGAGATAGGACTTGTTCCAGGGTTTGACTCAATATTTAATGTTCCCGACTTCCCAGCAGGTTAATCAGTCACAGAAGCAAATGTGCAGTGGATCTGCTACATTAAAAGGGCTCTTACATGGTCATAAATGTTACACATACCAAAAATTAATTAAAGAAGACTGGGGAGATTGAAGAACAAGTTTTAGGGGTTTATTTTTAAAAATAAAATCCACTAAATTCTATCTTTCCTTATTTGCTTTCAGTATAAAAGCAGATTTGTATTAATAAAAAAAATAGAAGCAATATGTTTACTAAAATAAGCAAAAAATATTATTTTGCCAAGGTATTATCAAAGTGAAGTATAAGATCCCAAGAATACTTTATTTGCAAGACAGCTTGATCTATAGTCTAAAAATCATACAGAAAATTAATTTTAATAGTACCTCATTGAGCTATATATTTTCTTTCTATGACAGAATAAATCCAAGTCAAGCCCTTACCCCCAAAGCCCAGCATCCTTCATCTCAATAGACTGTTGCACTCTCCAAGCCATCATTGCTATTCAGTGGCCACAACTGCTGGAACCACAGAAACGGGGAAGAACTGGTTGAGGGCTGCAAAGATGCTCAGAAGCCAAGAGCACCTGCTGCTCTTGCAGAGGACCTGAGTTTGGGTCCCAGAAAGACATGATGCCTCACAACCACCCATAATTCCAATTCCAGAGGATCCCTTTTCTGGCCTCCAAAAGTAGTAGGCACACATGACATGCTCATACACACCTGCAGGCAAAAACCCATACACATAAGATAAAAATAGTAATTCTTTAAAAAAAATGGACTGAGCTGGTAGAGAAAGGAATCAGTTACTACAAATACTGGAAGGCAGGTGATAGTTCAAAAGCAACTAGAAAATTTAGAAAAGAGAATTTAAAACAATACAGTTTTATAAAGAAGTGCTCACATGTATATATATGCATGCACATCTCTTTCACACACATGCAGAAGCTATGGAAATGAAATAGGTTTAAAAACAAGTATTAAAAAATAAATACAACTTCTGTAATCTAGTTATTAAGGTAGCAAGTTTTCTAAAAAATAATAGAAATATTTTATGCCAAGACTCTTCTATTTTTATTTTTGTATTTTCCACTGCTAATTTCCCTATAATAAATAACCCTTCCTCAATACAAAGAATTTTGTTTTGTATTTTTCAGACAGAGGCTTGCTCTGTTGCTTTGATTAGCTTAGAACTTGCTATGAAGCCCAAGAATGTCCCTGACGGGGCAATCTCCTGCCTTAGCCTCCCTAGTGCTGGGATTACAGCTGCATGCCACCATATGAAGTTAAGATAAAGGTTTACAAAAGACTGATCAACAGCATTTGAAAAGGCTTTCCATGCAAAGGCCAGTTTTAATGCACAAAAGATCCTCCAGTGGGCATCAGGAATGGAAGAATGGTGAGCCATAAGAGGCTGTTTACCTCTGCCCATGCCTTAAGAACGGCCAGCTTTTCCATGGTGGTGGCACTTTCTCGGTACAGTTGGCTAGAAGATCCCTTTCCAGCCTGCACTTTATCCAGAGAGGAAACAAGCAGATTATGTACCCGACGGAGATCATTGAGATCGCTGACAACACCACTTCCAATCCATGTGCTGCATACCTAGCAAAGAAACATTAAAAGTCATTGTGTGTGGAGAGTAGCTCTGCATAGAGGAGAGTGAGATAGATGCACAGAGAAGAATAAAAGATTCATTTTGTCCCTTTGCAGAAAATAAAGCAGCACTAAATTTCCACTGTCATTTGTCTGTCTGACACAGGGCTTTGCCATGACTACAGTATGGCTTTGAACTTATCTCCCAAGTGCAGGGATTACAAGTTTGTGACATCATGCCCAGATTCTATGTTTCCACTTTTTAACAACAACAAAAATGCTAAATTAGTGGTTTTCTGCCTAATGTAGAGTCTTGAAAAATTCAACAAATTACTGTTTACCATCAGAAAAATATCAAGCTAATTGTTGTAAAAGGCAGGATATTTGATTACAATGTGAACCCAGAGATTGTGTACTGGAAAAACCTGTTTCTAGTTGTGCCATGGCTCAGCCCTAGCACACACTTTTTCTCCAAGAGTTTTTTGTAAACAGGATTAAATAAAGTTAACCCTAGGTCAAGTGTCTGAGCAAGCAATCAGTTGACAGGAAGTGAACATAGGAAAAAACCATGGAGAGTCAGAGGAAGTCTAGAAGATGGATAGAGAGATCCACAAGAAAGGAGGGACATTCAGTTTGAGGGTTTTTAAACATAGCCTGGAGAAGGAAACCGGGCTTTTTCCTTCTGGGACTTGGGCTTAGGAGGAAGGTCAGCTGGGTGCTTTCTCTGCCTCCCTTAGCTAGGAGGTTTTCACCCCAGCATCTGGCTCCTGAGTCTTTATTGGTAAAATTGAACATCTGGAGTTTCATTTTAAAACAACCTAGAAGGAAGGTGGCAGCATTGCTAGGAGTACTAATATAAAAACTAGGAAAGTTCAGTAGAGAGAAGTTAGCATCATTTTGATTCCAAACATCTTTACATATAAATTCTAACACAAAGGTTAGAGGACAGATATTCAGCAGACAGCTGGAAACTCTGCTCTAGATTCCAGGAGCAAGTGGAGGGTAACCATACAAGACTATAAACTTCCACACAAAGGCAGTAACTAAAGTAAGATGAGGAGGCAGTTTGTTTAGGGAGAGAATATCTTAAAAGCCATTATGTCCACTCAACAGCAGAAGTATTGAAAGGGCAAGTGGGACAATATAAATAAATGTAAACCCAGGAAAATAAAGGAAAACCACAAGAGAATAGCCACTGGAGTCAACAGAAGGATGTCATCCAGGAAAACACCTAGACAGGACCAGCTTTGGCAACAATGTTTACAAGCCACGACTTGGGGGTAAAAGGGATGAAGGTGCAGGAACCTCTTCAGAGAGCATAGGTGGGAAGGGCTGGGGCCGAAGCACACTGTGGACACATGGACATTTCTAATAGAGAACTCATTAGGAATCGCTTTCAGACACAAATGAATGCTAAAGCCTCATCCAGCTTCTGGGCAAGTAAGTGCAGTGAGCTCAGGCTTTGCTCAAGCCAAATACATTATGAAAACACTCTGGGTTTCTGAAGTGTTTGGGTTTCAAATAATGGCTAATGGATTTGTGTTCCTTTATTTAAAATCTTAAAAATTGACTAAATACTTATATCAAAGACTCACCCTAAGAGAGAGTGCCAACCCCTGACACTATGAACAATACTCTGCTAAGCTTGCAGACAGAAGCTTGTCAGAGTTGTCCTCTAAGATACTCTACCCAGCAGCGCCTCACAACAGATGCTGAGACTCACAGCCAAACACTGGGCTATGCTTAGGGAGTCTTGTGGAAAAGTGGGAGGAAAGAGAAAGGACCTGGAGGTGACAGGAGCTCCACAAGAAAACCAACAGAGCCAAATAAACTAGGGCCCAGAGGGGCTTGCTGAGTCTGAAGCATCAACCAAGGACCATGCATATGAACTGGACCGAGGTACCCTACAAAGAGGTTCCTGATGAGCAGCTTAGGCTTCATATTGGTCCTCTAGTAAGGGACGTGGGGACTGTATTGGACACAGACTCACTTGCCAGCTTTTTGATCACTATCTCCTACAGGGACTGCCTTGTCAGGCCATGGGGGACGAGGACATACTCAGCCCAGATGCAACTTCATGAGCTGGGGTGGCTGGGAAAGGGGGCTCCCCTTTTCTGAGGAATGGAGGAGGGAGAGAGGGGAGGGAAGAAGGGAGAAGTGGAAGGGAAGAAGGGTTGAGGCTACAGCCAGGAAATAAAGTAAATAATAAATAATTTCATTCACTTAAAATCTTATTTTAAAAATGAAAACTATAAATAAATAAGAGCACTTAAAAACAGATAGTGATTAAGGACATACTTCTAGAAAAATAAATTATCCACCAAAATAATACTGCAAATAGAAAGTTCAAAGTAATATAACAGAAGCATTAAAAGAAAGGAGTTAATTCCTAAAGAAACTAAACATACTGGAGAGATATAATAAATTTTTTATGTGCAATTTGGTTGAAATGTAAAAGTCAGGGAAATTTGTAAAAACCAGAAATTTGGCTCTAAGTTTTTCTTGCCAAAATCCTAAGTACTTGTACTTAAATGAGTCTAGGACAGATTTCTCCACCTATGTGTTGCGACCCCTTTGGCAAACCTCTATCTTCAAAAATATTTACATTATGACTCATAATTAAATGATTCAAACAGCAAAAGTAGAGTCATAAAGTAGCAGTAAAAATAACTTTATGGTTGGTGGTCACCATAACATGAGGATCTATTAAAGGATCACAGCATTAGGAAGGATGAGCACTGGTCTAAGGGGCTGGAGGGATGGCTCAGTGGTAAGAGCCCTTGCAGAGGACCTCAATTTGGTTCCCAGTACCCATGTCCATAACTATAGCTCCAGGTGATCTGATAACCTCTTTTAGCATCTGTTATCACATGTATGTGCATGTGTGAGCACATACACATACAAAAATAAAAATATAAATGAGTTTTAAAAAATTTTAAATCTGAAATTTGCAAGTAATGGATTTTTTTTTTGTCAAGAAAGATTATACAGTGATATTTCAACCAAACCATATTTAGAGAAAAGGCCTTGGCCTCACACTAAGCAAGCAAGCGACACTTACACATTTTAGACTCAAGAGAACTATTCAAGGAGCATTGTATCTGTGACTCTTCCCCTCTCTTAACTGACTGTTTTGCTGGCTCAAGGAAACATACAGATGTCCTACATGGGAGGCTTTCTACTGTATGGCTAAGGATCGTCCCCTCTTGAAGCCTCTAAAGAAGAAGTTATTCTCACAACAAACCAGTACCTTCTAAGCAGTTCCTTCCTTTATACAGTAAAAGAATGTGCAACTCACTGTCCCACCAGTTTTAAACTACGTTTCCTCATGCAAGAGGAAAGGACGCCAGACATGTGAACCTGCCACTAGGAAACAACAAAAACATTATAGGAAAAGCAACTTGTGCTACCAAGAAGTAAATTTAAGGGAAATTTTCAACACTAGGAATTTTCATACTGCTCACTTATATGATGAGATTCTAGTGCTTTTCACTTTGTAGCAGTCATCAGATTTTCAGAAGAGCCAGCCTGCCTGTGCTGTGCTCAGAATGTCAACATCATGCAGGCATTTGCACATGACTACTTTCTATACTTGTCTGTCAGTATCCCAGAGTCCTTACTTTGACCCCAACACTTGGCCATTATGCAGAGACTTATCCCTTACAGCAGTGCTCCTGTGCTCCCTGTGGCATGCTGTCTATGCAAGGAGTTAATTCCCCTCAAGACCATTAAGGCAACATGTACCAGAGAAACAGATACAATGAAAAGAAGTTATGACCATTCAACCACAAGAACAAAGAATTTCAAACCCATCACTGCAGAGAGCAGAGTCTACAAGTCACATGCAGCTTGGGCATGGATTCTAAGCAAAGATGAGGGCCACAGCTCTGCTCTCCAGCAAACTGTGGAGGAGACAGCGGATGCTCTTCTGCCTAATGGTAAGCAAACAAAGAATGCCATTTTTGAAAAGATTAGAACTCAGTGCAGGAGTCCTTCCTCAGGGGAGCCATGGGAGAAGGAGGAACTGAGCACAGGTTTAGGCCATGTGTTTTTGGGTGGGTGGCTCTGTAGCTGCAGATACAACACTTTGAGACTAACACTCATGGGCTGACGGTGCAATGGCACTTCCATAATGTGAGACTCCTTGCAGGATAATTCAGTATCCAGAAATCCAAGAATTTCACAACCTGTGGTCAAAATGTTCATTACTCCTACCACATTCTTTCACTACTACACATTTTGGTATCTTATGTTTGTTTTAGCTCCCTTATTATGTTCATAGAGCTGTCCACTTGGTAATCATGTATGAGCTAAGTATCCAAAGCCAAATCCTGAGCTATGACAAGAAAGGGATGTGATTAACAGTTACTACTTTATATTTCCTATAGAATAAAGAAGAAAAAAAGATAAGGGTGGTGAGCTGGCTTAGCTGGTAGGTGCCTTCTGTCAAGACAACTATCTGAGAGGAAATCCACACAGTGGAGGAGAAACATGACTCCTGCAGGTTGTCCTCACCTCCACATGAGCACTATGCCTCACACATCAAATGTGAAGGAAGGAAGGAATAATCTTATATTAAAATTTATAACAAAGGAATAAATACTGTATTTCTAAGATAAAAACAATATGATTTTTCTCTCTTAAGTGAAATCTAAGACCTCTAGGAATTTATAGAAGGTGGCTATAGAAAGCCTGCTTTCTTCTTACCTGGCAAGCTTTTGCTATTATATCTGATGGTGTATCTTGTGAAAAGGCTGGCCTTAGGGCAGCTCCCACCTAGAAAAATTAGCAAATCACTTATTTTAGAGACAAGTAGTAAACATAAAGCCCTCTGTGTCACTGGAGATTAAAACACCAAATACATACCTATATTCCTTTCTTCTTTATCACCTCTCCTCCTTATCCCTTAAATTTATAATAAGATTAAGCATAACATTCTTTTTGTTTCTCAGGAAGTTAGCAATACCAAATCTATATGGAAAGTATGCCCAAAGAACAATCTTGTTTCTTTTGCTTTTGTTTCTGTCTATAGTAAGTAGGATTTGCTGATGGTCACATGTTATCAGAGATGAACAGACTGTTCTATTTTTTTTCTGTTATATTATAGTTGTTTCCTCCCCACCCCCATACATAGTTTCTAAACTTATGTCTAATAGCATTTAGGTATTGCTTGGGTAAGTCTCAAGTAACTGGGTCAATTTTTTTAAATATCTGAGGAATAATAAAAATTCAGAAACAATAAAATACCTCAAAGACTATCTCTCCTTACAAAAAGATGCTTTAAACAGCTGCTCAAAAATACTGGAGGGGGCCAGGTAAAAGCACTTGCCAAGCAAGCTAGACAAGCTGAGTTTGATCCCTGGGAACCATGAGGAAAGGAGAAAACTGGCTCTTGAAGACTCTCTTCTGACCACCAATCAGTGCACACACATACACTCTCTATCACCATACTATCACCATACACACAATAAATAATAATATGTTGTTAATTAGCTTTTATATTATAATTCTATCAATAAGTAATGGAATACAAGCTTTAGTTTTAAGGTAGCCAGAACCAGGCATGGGTTCTTAGATGAGATGTGATATGTATGAAGCTGAATGAAGACATAAGTCTTTGAAGACATGAATAAAGACATGCAGTCTATTTTAAGTTAAGATTTCTGCCAACAGTCACTAACTCTTATTTACACAGTAGTCTGGAGAGTCAAAAGTTCCTTTCTACAAGTAAGGCATGACAGACTTAAAAGCAAATAGTCGATACTGAATTTCCAGTGATTAACAACTCTTCTGTGGTCACATAGAACAATGTACTTATCCCTTTGGAAATATAGTTCAAATGGCTCAAGAGTAACAATACATGACTAAAATAATTGGAAATGATTTAGAAAAACTGTATGTATAGATGTATGTCTGTGGAAAAGGAAAGAGACACAGCAGGACAGAGGGGATCAAAAAGAGTCAACTTTCAAACAAACAAATCAAAATTAGCAATAGACAAATAGGGGGAAATACAAAATGGTTTTAGAATATTTTCCTGAATATTTGAAATTATTTCTAAATAAAAGGATTTGAGGGGCTGGAGAGATATTTCAGTGGTAAAGAGCCTTGCTGCTCTTCCAGAGGTTCTGAGTTCAAATCCCAGCAACTACATGGTAGCTCAGAGCCATCTATAATGGGATCTGATGCCCTCTTCTGTCATGCACACATACAGAAACAGGGAACACTCATATATATAAACAAACAAATAAACAAACAAATGAATCTTTTTTTAAAAAAGATCTTCGTATTGTTACTTGGTTGGTTTTTTGTTTGTTTGTTTGTTTTTAGTTTTTTTTGAGACAGGGTCATGTACCCAAGGGTGCCATGCTCTTTCCTCTACCTCCTGAGATTACAGGCCTTTACCAATACACTGGGTTTAAATAAAAGACTTTTTTAAATACTTTCATTCTTCCTGGGAGTCAGCAATTGTATACAGCCACATAGACTAAAAGTATAACTTCCCACCAGTACGTAAATGAGTTTATATATTACTCACAGGTATAATTTTGGGTATATTTGAATATAGCTTTATTTATTTGTTTGCTTATATTTTTTTAAAACAGGGCCTCTCTATATATAGTAGTCCTGGCTTTCCTGGAACTTATTGTGTTGATAGGACTAGCCTCAAACTCATAGAGATCCTCTTGCCTCTGTTCTGGAGTACTGAGATTAAGGGTGTGTACCACCACCCTTAGCTTTTAGACTGAATTCAGCGTGTCTGGAACCAAGTTTTGGCATGATTTCAGCTTTTAAAAAAGACTTCCAGGGCTAGAGAGATGGTTCAGCCATTAAAGGCCAGGCTCACAACCATAAAAAAGACTTCCATTTTTCTTGCTGATGTAACTATTCCCTAACTTTCACAGAGCCTTTGCCCCATTACCAGGACTAGTTTATTGTGTGTCTGAAATCTCAAGAAAAACAAGTTTATCTGTTTAGGATGTAGTGAACACAATCTCTTGACACTCTGCTCCTTCCAATAATCCCTTGGGCAGCTAATATCAGGAGTCATCGCCTCTCTCTGTTCAAGAGGAAGTTGCTTTTATTTCTAACCCTGTTCATCACACTCAGCATACACACATGCAATGGCAGCACGTCTGCAACACTTCTGTGAATGTTCCCTTTATCTTTTTCCATGGCGTGGCATGCCTAAACTTCTAAGCACAAGACTGGAAATCAAGGCTGGAATTTCTATTCTAGTTTTATCATTAATATGCTATCACAGATTAAAAATAGTTACAACAGTTTGACTCTCCTCCAGTTGTAGGTTGGCTGAAGTTAAGAAATAGATCATAAAGGTTTGAGTTCCATATGAAAAGTGACTGCAATCCCTCCTTTAGTAAACCTCACAAACTTCATCTAGTCTGTAAATAAGCAGCAAAACTTAAACTTACATTAGCTTGATACTGCTCCAGAATCACATGACCTGGAAATTCTGGCTCAGGCACAGATGCAAATTTCTTGATAATGTCTTCAAGTGCCTGGAGCCCAGCCATTCGAAGTTGGTTGCTATGATCAGTTGCAGCCATGAATGCCATACGAATCAGGTCAGAGAGATGCAATACCAAAAGGTCATCTGCAAAGTAAACAAAATGCATAGAGAAAGTTCATCCAACTAGTGTAATGCATAAAACTATGAGAAAATATGATAAAGCACTTATGATCCACGATGTCTAAAAAATAAAATTTGCCATCAAGTGTCCCAGAGCAGCAGCAGACCTTTAATGCTATGCTATCATAGACAACTACAAGATATACACTGACAGTTGAAAATACATGATTAGCATGGCTTTCCCAAATGGGCTTATGATTCTGCCAGAACAGAGGCTGGCAGGACTTTTCGGTAAAGCGTCACATACTGACTATTTGTGGTTTTGAAGGCATTTATATCTAAGGCAATTACTCAGCTCTGCTTCTACACTATGAAAGGAGCCAGATAGTACTGACAGAATACAATAGACAATGCTACAGAAATTAGTGTCAACTCCAGTAAACTATTTATGAAACACTGTGGGTTGCATTTCAATCACAGGCGATAGCCTGCCAACCTCTCCTATAGAAAAACACAGTGTGTAGTCAAGAAATTTAGTTATTAAATTGTTTTATAGATGACTTTTTATGAGAACAGATTGGGAAGGGAGTCTTGTTTTTTTTAGCACTAGGGTAAAGGTAACCCTGGATCTTGCTTAAAAGCAAGTCTCAAAGGAATTCAAATGACACAATATAATAATTTTACTACATCCCAGGACAAAGTTCAGCACAATTTAAAGGAACAGCAAAATCCAGCACTAACTTCACAGCATTTACAATGCCCAGCATCTGAAGAGAAAGTACCAAGAACACAAAGATGTAGAGAAACACAGAAAGGATCAAGGACCAGAACAGACATAACAGAATTGTCAGGTAATGATTTACAAGCAGCCACTGCACACGTCTCTGCTGCATAGGAAAGGGAGATGAGGGTGATGGAGCAGGAGTTCATGTGGGCCTGTGAGGATACAATAGAACAGGAAAGATTCGGGCCACATTAGGACAGAGGAGGCACAGATATCAGTGAACCTAAAATGCACAGCAACAGACACTATCTAAAGAAGTGACCACACTCAAGTGCTCTACAGTCCAGAAGGCTGAGGGTAGTGTTTTTGAAGTATTGGCGATACAGTGATCAACCCCACCCCAAAAAGTTACTTAAATTTGGTTTTGTTGTTACTATTGAAAAGGTAACAAGACATGTTTCTTCAAGTTCCTGTCTTTAAAAAAACAAATTTAATATTTAAAGTTAAAGAGTGCATATTGCGAGGGGGGTGGTACTGAAAGTAAAGAAGGAAGAAAGTTTGGCTGCAAGTCTCCAGAGCTCCCTCATGCAGAGGAGGTTAAAACAAGCAGCCCGTCTTGTGAGGTATAACAAGCCACTGCCAGAGTATGGGCGAAGATATCCCAGGAAGAAGGATCTGGATTAAAATAGGTCTGCTCACACTATGTAAATATAAATGATCAAATAATTGCCCCTGCACTCTCACTCCCAATTCACAAAATATAGGAAGCTATCAAATTCCAAATTAAGCAATTGTCCCTTCAACGAGGGCTGCTTTCCCCAAAGTCTCTACCCATAAACTCCTCTCTCTTTTTCTAAATGTGAAATGAATATGTAAGTGGTAGAAGTGGAAAGGGGAATTAAGGGGTGGGGAGTGTTTGTAGTAGTCCAAGAGTGGTTATTCGATAACTAAAGCACAGTACACGGAAAGACCAGGAGATAAGCATGCTATCCAAAGGGCCTCCAAAGCATAGGTACCAGGTTTACTTTTCTTTCCCCACAGTCAGAGTTGGCTCATGTTTCATCCTAGAATCTAAGCTGGGTCCTATGAGACCATCGAGCCACAGCTGTGAAGTACTGACTTTGCAAAGAGTATATGCAGAGTCCACGGGGTAATCACCCTGTACAGTGTCATACTGTGAGCAGTTTCTACATATGAAGAGCATTCTGCTCTTAGGTGAAATAGGTAATGTATACCCATGAAGGCCCATGGAGGCTACAAGATGGCATCATCTTCCCTGGCACTACCATTACAAGCGATAGTGAGTCACCTGATGGTGTTGAGAGTTGAATCTGGGTCCTCTGCAAGAGCAGTAAGAGCTTTTAACCACCAACCCATTGCTCTAGCCCATGAACAATCTTTTTAAAAATGTTCCTCAAATCCTGAATTACACTTCTTTTTTTTTTAATTAATTTATTTTTATCTCAATCACAGGTTAGGTACTTTGAATCCCAGGCATAGCCCCCTCCCCCATTCCCTCCTACCCTCCCACTCCCTCCCTCATCTCTCTCTTCCCCGCCCCCTCCAAGTCCACCAACAGGGGAGGACCTCCTTCCTTTCCATCCAACCCCAGCTTATCCTGTCTCCTCAGGGCTGGCTGCAGTGTCCTCCCCTGGGATCTAGCCAGTCTGTCACTCCCCTGCTTGTATGGGGGAGGGTCAAAGAGTCAGCCATCAAGATCATGACTAATGACAGACTGGCTACACTTCTTGCAGGAACACATACTTACTGGATTTATAAGTCTAGCTCTCTATCATCTGGACTGTTAGTTTTTTCAAGGGGTGACTATGGTTTTGATTCTTCATGTTCCCAAATATAGTAAATAGGATTCAGTTAATATGGACTAAATAATTAGGTGAATACAGACACCATATTCACTGTGCTTCCCCTGTGCTCTATGCTCTGCTTCACATTTCATATATTGTACACTGCTATTCATCCTTCTGTGTCCTAAATCCTGCTTATGAACTCTGAAGCGTACTGTATACAATAACATGAAAGGCATTTTAATGTATGAACATCTTTGCTGTCAACTCATACAAATTAAAAAAATCATAAAATTCCTGGGCCCAAGGGATCCTCTTTCTTCAGATCCAGAGTAAAGGTTACAAGTCTGCATCAGTAAAGTTAAGTTTTCTGGTAGAGATTCGGTTTCACAGTCTTATATTTAAGCTTTACTCCAGTCTAGCTGATTTTTGTCTGTGTGAGATCCACACCTGTGTTAATCTTTTGCATGTCTATCAATGAAGTTACTCTTATTTCCTCAGCCGGCATTAATGGAAATTTTTTGTGCATGGATTAATCTCTGGCTCTTATATGTTTCACTTTATGCCAGTGCCATGTTGTTTTGTTCATAATAGTTTTGCAATAAATTTTAAAATCCATTAAAAAAAATCAACAGGGTACAGGAGAGATAACCAAATACAAGATAGGAAGTCTCTTACTAGATGAATTCTCTCAGCTTCTCTGGGTCTGTAAAATGAAGGTATTTATTACGGGGCCTAATGCTCACTTATAATATCTGATCCAAAGGAGATATAGGACAAGATGTTTATAAAAGGTAAAACAAAACGAAACAAAACAACAATTTCAGGAATCAACATTTTTTCTTTCTTTTTAACAGTGCCCAATAGGGATTTTCATATATTTCCATATGTGAATTATAGGAGTTTGAAGTGTGCCATGGATTCATTAATTCCAGCTGTTTGGCTGGCAATGGCAAAGTTCACTTGACTTTAGACCTGAAAGTTCTACCACCTTTTACAAGAAGGTACTAAACGACTGTGTCCTGAGAAAACATAACCTACGAGCATTACTATTCTAATATGGGTGAATGAATAAATTTCATTCACAAACATCTAGATCGATGTGCATTAACCTGTACATCCATCTTCAGCTTCTCTTCTAAATACAAACGAGTAGCACACAGGGACCAACAAGGCATGGCAACATGCAATAAATAAAATGTGCAGCCTAAAGCACATCACATGGAGGTGAAATATGTCCAAGCTATCAAAACTACTTCATGGAAAAGAAGAACTGATTCTATACTCACTTTTAGGGTTTCGTAGTTTAGCAGAACGTGCCATGGCAAGATCGAAGTGAGCCTGGTCTGCATTCTCGCACAGGTTGATGATTCGGCACAGGCAATCTGCAGCAAACACCCGAGTGGCCCAGCGAGGAGCCACGAACGGCTTTGATTTATCTTCCTCGCCTAGTGTGGTAAACATGGTATCGTCATCCATCTCATCTTTCTTTTCAGATTCTTCATCTTTTCCACTGCTTAAGAGTGTTGCAGTACTCATATCTACAACAAAAATGAAGAGCACTGTGACTCATCCCATCATGATGCTTCAGAAAGACTGTTAATTCTCATTCTCCGACCAAGAGATCTCACAAGCTTCTTCTGCACCAAGAGACAAGGAAGACATACATCAGTTAATCTTACACACATTTCACTTGAGTATTTGAATAGAAATACATGTTATGTTCTACAACAGAGTAACCTGGGATTTTTAAGGTGTAAAAATTTAAGTTGAACTTTGAAAGAGTTTTAAATATATTTCAAAAGCATATTAAAGTATACTATGATTTAACCGTCAACATTTTGTAGAAATTTGTGAATAAAAGTTATCAGTACTTTTAAAAGTAGGCTCAAATTAATAAAGAAGTATATCTATGGTTATATATCAGAAGCAAAATGATTTCATTATTATTTTTTTTTAAACAATGGGCACTTCACATTTGCACCCAATTTTTTTTTTTTGGCTCTTCAAGAGCTGCTCTTTTTTTTTTTTTTAAGATTTATTTTATGTATATGAGTGTTCTATCTGCATTTACACCTGCCAGAAGAGGGAATCAGTTCACATTATAGATGGTTGTGAGCCACCATGTGGGTGCTGGGAATTGAACTCATGACCTTTGGAAGAGCAGACAGTGCTCTTAACCACTGAGCCATCTCTCCAGCCCTGATTTCATTATTTTAAGAGCATTGTTTAAATACGTACCACTAGACGCTGCCAAGACATCTTTACAAAGCATTAGCCAGTGGGAAAGCTTTTCAACTGCCAGTGAAGAAAGCATATGCCCCAACGTGTCATGAATATCAGAGCACAGTTTCCGATCTGTCTCTCGATCTAGCATTCCAAAAAGAAGTCCCTCAAGCCCTGTGTCTGTTATGTTAACGCCCTGGTGCCGGCAATGGATATCACTTCGAGAACTAACTCCAGGTGAGAAAGGATTGACATCTGAAAGAGAATTTTCACAAGTGAATTTGTACGAGATGTATGCTATTGGTAGCAACAACATTAAAGATCAAGCCTTACACATGACTCATAACAGTAAGAAAAGCATCTATGAATGACTCTCAACTACAATCTCTGCTTACATACTGTAGTAGTAAAATTTAATCTGACAATAATGGAAAACACCTGGTTTCTCAAACTGATTATTCTGATCTCTTAAAATATGAATGCTTCCGCAAGGTCCAAATATATCAGGGCACAGGGGTCTTTTATGAGACTGTCTCTCCAACCAAGGACCATGTATGGTTATAACCTAGAACCTCTGCTTGTATGTAGCAAATGGTAGCTCAATACCCAAGTGGGTACACTAGTAAGGGGAACAGGGACTATTTCGGACATGAACTCAATGGCTGGCTCTTCGACCTCCCCGCCCCCCCCCCCCCCGAGGGAGGAGCAGCCTTGCTAGGCCACAGAAGAGGACATTGCAGCCAGTCCTGAAGAGACCTGATAAGCTAGAGTTAGATGGAAGGGGAGGAGGTCCTCCCCTATCAGTGGACCTGGAAAGGGGC
This sequence comes from Pachyuromys duprasi, assembly GCA_028658305.1. Lineage (NCBI taxonomy): Eukaryota > Metazoa > Chordata > Mammalia > Rodentia > Muridae > Pachyuromys > Pachyuromys duprasi. The sequence continues at coordinate 39,074,653 of CM053755.1, forward strand.
AGGGAGGAGATGAGGGAGGGAAAGGTGGGATAGGGAGGGAATGGGGGAGGGGGCTACAGCTGGGATACAAAGTACATAACCTGTGATTAATATAAAAGTGAAAAATTAAAATTAAAAAAAGAAGTTGTAAAGAAACAAAAAAAAATAATAATATGAATGCTTAAAAACAAAGAACACTGGCCGATCCGAGAACTCACGGCCGCCGCTGCTCTCTCTGTCCCCTGCACCCTTTGCCAGGCTCATGGCGTATTCACACACTTCTGCTGCTTCTCTTTGTGCAAGTTGCCGGAGACAGGCCACAGCTGCTCGCCGGAGTAGCAGATGGGAGCTGCACAGGTGAACCTGTCGGTGTGACAATTTCAGGAGTGTTTACAGCTGTCATTCTTTACGTTCATTTACCTGGTGAGCTCATCTTCGGGAAGCCTTACTTCTGCAGGCTCCTTATTGAAAGACCTTGGTTATTTAAAATACCATCAGGGGCTAGGGAGGTGACTAAGCTGTTAAGAGCACTTGCTGCTCTTCCAGAAGACCTGGGTTCAATTCCCAACACCATGTCAGACACCTTACAAACATCTATAACTCCAGAGCACTGACACCTTTGGCCTCCTTAGACACTTACCATGTGCACATACCCACATTCAGACATACTAATACATATAATTAAAAATAATAAATTTTATCTTTAAATAAACATAATACAATCATATAATGGCATTTGGCAAGATAACTATTCAGTAAAACATATAGAAAATACATCAGTAATAAAATGCCTAGGCTGAGATCTGCGCTCTAGAGCTCATATGATACATTAAATGGAAATTCAGAAGGACCTTCTCTACATCTTAAGTTACACTGAAATATTGTCATGAACAAGTACAGAGGAATCAAATATAGTGAATGAAAAGTGAGAGGGCAGAGCAAATAGTAAGAACTAAAAGTGAAGGAGAACATTTATTAAAATAAAAAGCAAAATCAAGCAAACATGAACACAACCAAAAAGAACTAAAAATGGAAGCTTGGTTACAGACTATTCCATCTGGAAAGTCCCTACAAAAAATAAACACTAGCCAAAGTAACATATCAGAACACAGTTCCCAGTCTTGGGTGCTGGTGCATGTTTGAATCCCACCTCTGTTGATAGCTATCTCTGTTGTAGTTACATTTGCCTATTTTTAAAATGGGAGTGTAATAGTCACAGGATTACAGTAAAAACAAGATGTAATCAAAGTCAAATGCTTATAGCACTACAGACACAGGGTAATTGCTTACTAAATGGTAAATGCCATCATATTAGTATAAATCTGTATCCATGCACTGCTTTCTTAGAAAACAAGTAAGCATTTGAGAAAGAATCCCAGCCACAAATGATGGAGTAGGGAGGGGTATTATGTAGAATACAAAACCCTTTACAATGCTAGTCTATCTCTATACTATCAGAACAGCATCTGTGGGGTTGGAGAGAAAACCCAGAAGCTTTGGTTTCAGAGGACCAAAGTTTGCTTCGAGGCTCACATCTGCCCCGTAACTGTAACTCCAGCTCCAATGGATCAGACAACCTCTTCTGGCATCTGCAAGTACAGTTCCTACATGCATATACACATGAGCCAGCGCGTGCATGCACACACACACACACACACAAACGATTTTCAAAACTTAAAAAGACGAGCATTTCTTTTTCTTTTAAGGAACATCTTTTTACTTAGGATGTGCCGGCACACATTTGAATGTGTCATGTGTGTTGATATCCCTGGGAGGCCCCTCATTCTGAAGGGAAACACAGAGGAGGAGTGGAAGCGAGGAGGGAGGTGGGAAGAGGGACTGGGAGGAGGGAAGGGAGAGTAAACTTCAGTTGGGATGGAATATATGAGAAAAAATAAAATGAAAAAATAGATGAGAGAGAGATTGCAACTCTAGGTTCAAGTGAGGGGGAGGGGATCTACTTGCATAAAACCAGTCTATAGAATGTACACTAAATATTAAGAAAAGTAAAATGTAACTAAGAGGAGATCCTGATAAATAAGTATCTACTTTTCTTTCTAAAATACAGATTTTCCCATACCCTAAATTAAAAAGTCTAAGTGCAACCATATCAAATAGGAAAAACACATTATTTGGTCACATAGTTTTGGATCTGTATAATGGCCACTCTATCTTACATAGCTGTCTTTAAGAATCACTTTAAGTAGACTACTATAAACCTCTAATTATGTGATAATTATAGAGAAATAAAATACGCTCAACAAATATGGTGACTGGCCAGCCAAATGAAGTTGAAATGAAACATCCTAATTGACAAAGTTTTACTTTTCTTTGTTTTTGAGACAGGGCCTCATGTGGACCACACTGAACTCTATCTCACAATGTAGCTGAATCTGGCCTTGAACTCCAAATCTCCCCCCAAAATATCGGGATTATAGGCATGTGCCACCACACCCAGTTACAAAAAAAAACAAAAAACAAAACCCATTTCAGTGTCTGTGATGTGTCATTTCCCCTTTTCTCTTTATATTTGTGATATTAGCGATGGAGTATATAATCAATTCCAGTGTAAAGACACTGAATTGTAACGATACCAGGACTGTAAATCTTAAGACCACAAAATGGAGGGCTAGAGAGATGGCTCAGCATTTAAAATTGCTGAGTGTTCTTACAGAGGCCACTGATTAAGTTTCCAACACCCACATTGAACAGGTACCGTCTGTCTGTAACTCCAGTTCCAGGTTATCCGAAGCCCTCTTCTGCTTCTGTAGGCACTTGTACCATGTATTGCACACAAACTCATACAAGTGCTCTCACCCATACGGGCACACACACACAAATTACAGAACAATTAAAATGGATTAATATAATTCTAGGTACTATTATGTCACTTGACTACTGGGCTTTGCAGGTGGTCTCTGACTTAACTGTCTGGCTTAACACTTTTTGAATTATAATAGTAGCAGGTGAAGCTCATGCAGCAGAACCCATGTTTGGAAAGCTGACTTTTTCACAGTCAAGCAATGCGCAGCACTAGCACCAAGCTTCCTTTCATAGTCAGCCATGAGGTCATCCGCATGAGCAGCCAACAATTCAGTTTTGTCCAGCTGTGCTGTCCAGGAGGTTAAGTATCATACATGTATTTTTTAACTCCTGATGTTATTCACTTATGAAGGATTTATTTGGACCTAATCCTTTCATAAGCCAAGGAGCATCTATATTTACTAATAAAAAAAATCAAGTATGAGGAAAAATAAAATTCAAGAAAATGATTGCTTTTTGGTCAATACTGATATGTCAGTGTACACATAATCTCAGTCAAGTCTGCCTTTTCATTTATCAAAGCTGAAGACATTCATATAGGTACTTAGCAGCAAACAGCATGGTTTGTTTTGCTAAGATATTTTTAATGCAATAAAGTCATCTTTAGCCAGGTCTCTAGAAGGAGAAAGAATTGAGAATTCATGTATTGATCTTACAATCCTGAATAATTTGATGATATGAGAATATATGATGAAACTCAAGAGACTGCATCATCAATTTTCTGTAGTTATGTGTGAATAAGAAGTGACACAGCTGTCTAATTCCTCCAGGACTTGATTCTATTGTTAACAGAAATGTTCAATATTGGGATTAATTTGCAGAGTTGCTGCTTTAACACTTTTCCAAACTTCTACATTGCAAATAATTCCACCATCTCTGAGTATGATATGGCTTCAGCAAGGTATATCCAACTGTGGGTGGACTCTATTTGCTTGTCGGTTTGTTTTTTAAGCCGGGTCTCACTATATGGTTCTGCCTAGCTCATTACTAGATATATAGACCAGATGGGCCTCAAACTGGTAAAGAACTGCCTGACTCTGTCCTCTGAGTGCTGAGATTATAGGTATGCAATAGCGTGCCTGACAAAGGAGCATTTACTTAGTCATAAAGATAAATTCAAAGTTAAAATCATTCACTGACAATTTCTAAAATTATTCTAGATGATACAAATGCAATGGTTCTGTCTGGACAAGAAGAACTGTGGTCACATGACAGACAAAGACATTGTTTCCAAGAACAGAAATGATAATTCAGAATGGCACTTATGACTTTAAAGATATATTTTGAATAGTTCTGTTCTCAAACATATTAATAATATATTAACTACTATTATGAGAAAATGTACCTCTTAATGTATTTACTGAAAAAATCATATTCCTTTTGCTTTATATACTGCATATGGCATCACATAATATGGCAATTTTTGGTGACAAGGATAGTATGATTGTTATAAATTTACACAAGTCTAAGTTCACTTCACTAGTTTGAATGAATACATACAGAGACTATTTTTCAGCAAAGCATCTGGTAAATGTAAACTGCCTGAGAGGCTTTGGGCAATGTCTCAACCAGGCAGCCACTTGAATGGCCCTTTTCTCATCTCTAGTCTGCTATGCCAACTCCTTCCCCAGCTGACAATAATCTCACCCGTCTTTTGGAGGAGGTTCAGGAAAGTATTCCGACATGCCTGGTAATAAAACCCCAGATGTTCCACCAAGGAATCCAGCTTGGAAACAGTATCATGTGTTAAGCACAGGAAACTCATTGTGTTCCCTGTGGCTTAGTGATAAGCTCTACTCAGTTAAGAGTCAGTTTTTACTTTACTAGATTCTTTTTACTATGTTCGGTCAACCTCTATTGCATAATAAAATTTAAGGAGGAAAAAAAATGGGCCTGAAGCAATGCTAACTCAGTGTGGTTGCCTGGGTTAGCCAGGCCCTTGTCACTCAAGCATGAAAACCTAAGTTTATATCCCCAGAATCACGCAGGAGTTGGACACAGCAGTGCATGGATCTGCCATCCCAGACTACCCACTGAGAAACGGCAGGTGGAGATAGGAGCATCCCTGGAAGCCTGAAGACCACCTAGCCTGGTGTACACAAAACTCAGCAAGAAACCAGGTCTCAATCTCGATGGACGCTGACAACCTAAGGCTGCCCTCTGACATTTCTATGCACACGGTGGTACACATATACCAACACTCAAACATGCACACAAAGAATTTAAAAATTGTTTTCAAAGAAGCAAAATATGGAGAGAGAAACCAGAGAATGCAAAAAGGTAAATATGTGTCTTCAAGGCCTTGATCAGTTGCCTGTCTGAACATGTAACAGATTTCCTCTATGTCCACATTGCTCACAGTAGGTCACAGCTTGTGGCAGAATGCTCAGTTTCCTAATATAGAAGGCAGTGCAATGCACACCAATAGTCTATTGTTTTCTTTCTATACACATTTTGTAAACATGTCATGTGCATTTCATTCTGCCCTGTGACTAACTCCAACCCCTTGATGGTCTGGGACTCTCTGAGTTCTCCCTAAAGTAAAATAGGTGTGTGCTCACTGAGTAAAATGAAATACACCACACCAAATCTAAACTCTCCTATCATGCCCATTTTAGTATCCCACAGGGGTCTTCTTTTTCACCTCAACATTCTCCAATGGTCATACCCACCATGGCTTGCTCCAGCCTCCTCTGCTTTGCTCTTCTCCCTATACAGATAAGACCTCACCATCTATTATTTTAGCACTGTCTCATTAGCATTCTTCCTTCTCTTATGCTGATGCACTTGAATATCTTCTGAATGGGATGGTTAAAAGTCTACCTATAAAGGCACAGAAGTCTAGTTTCTCATGGTCTTCACCTAAGTCATTTACAGATGCTGAAGAAAAAAAACATAACTAAGCAAAATTGATCCCATCATAAATCACATACAGGAGTCATAGAGTGTCATTAATCTACACTGAACCCCCTGTTCTATTATATTTCTCTAGCTAGTTCACTTTCCTATGTTCCATTCTTCTCAACTTCAAATCTCTCATTCAGAAGTTAATCTTCCCTTTCATTAATATAAACTCAGCAAACATCCTTAACTTCTAGACATCAACTCTCTAAGCCCACTTTTTTTTCTTTTTTGAAGACTTATGTATACAGTGTTCTGCCTGCAAGCCAGAAGATGGCACCAGATCTCATTATAGATGGTTGTGAGCCGCTATGTGGTTGCTGGGAATTGAACTCTGGACCTCTGAAAGAGCAACCAGTGCTCTTAACCACTGAGCCACCTCTCCAGTCCCTCTAACCCCACTTTAGTTACACACATCTCCTTTTTGTCAGGTTGTATTCAAAGCGCTATCCCAGTACTTATGCCCTAGAAACTCTATTCCACTAAAATTCATTTGGATTGTTTCCTGGACTCTTTCCTGGATGCTTACTACTTCCTCTCTATGGGCTTCCTCATATCAGCCTGGCATTGGCCTCGCATACTGCTACTACAGGAGGAAAAGTCTCTCCTATCCATTGCACCTCCTGGACACTGCCTTCTTCTTTTTTTAACTTAAAAAATTTGTTATTTTTATTTTATGTATAGGGATGTTTTCCTTCAGGTATTTCTGTGTACCATGTGCACACGGCCTCTGAGGAAGTCAGACGAGAGTGTTGGATCCCCTGGAACTGGAATTATAGATAGTTGTTAGCCATCATGTAGGTGCTGGAAACTGAATCTGGATCCTCTGGAAGTGCCGCTAGTGCTCTTAACTGCTGAGCCAACTCTCCAGCACCAACATCCTTCTCCTCTTCTTGACAATCAAATGTTTAGAAGGAGTTTCTACTTACGCTCCATTTCATCATTCCTTCAATGAGTTCTTGCGAAGAACAATCATGTGACAAAAGTCAAAGGACATATTATAGCTCTCCTCATCCCTTGTCAGTATGTGACAGAGCTAACTATTCCTCTTCTTCACTTGGCTTGTGGGAATGCATACCTTCTACTCTTCCTTCAGTTTTTATGTCATTGCCATCCTCCTCTTTCCCTTCCCTACTCCCTCTTAATTCTCATTCTTTTTTTCTTTTATAAATCTACAATGGTGGGTTTCTCACTCAGCACTCTCACTAGTGATCTCTTCTATGCCCATAGGTCATCTACTCTAAAATATTTATACTCCTAAACTTACTTCCATAATTCATCCTCTTTTTTGTTTGTTTTGTTTTTCAAGGCAGAGTTTCTGTATGTATCCCTGGCTGGCCTCAAACTCACAAGAGATCTGCCTGCCTCTGCCTCCCAGGTGCTGGGATTAAAGGTGTGTGCCACCACTGCCTAGCTTAATCCATCCTCTTTTATCTGAGCTCCAGGCTCATGTAATCAATCACACATCAACAACTGAATAATGATATCCCCTCTTCCCAACCTTGTCCAACAGTGCCAATCATAGGAAAATCCATCACTATGCTCAGGTTGGAACACATGAAATAAGCTTTTCCCTGAGAGCCAATTAATCAACTCATTCTGTCAATTCCTCCTAAATATCATTTGAATCCACCTTGTTTTTTCCTTATTCTAATTGGAATCAACCTAAAACTAATCATTATCATCTTGATCCTACAATACTAAGAGTCTTACTCTACTGTAGAGCAGAGTATAATCTGTTATGAAGGAAGGATAGAAAGGAGAAAGTATAGATCTGATCATGTTATTTCCCTGTAGAGTATAATGGTTCCTTGTAGGTTATAGAATAAAGTCCAAGGTCTTAGTGTCTATGTAAATCTGCATGATCTGCCAGCTGGCTAACTATTCAGCCCCACCTTGCTTTCTGCTGTCCATACTCCCATCTGCTCCTGGGCCCAACCACATAATAACTGGTTCTTTAGGCATATCATTCTTCTCATTTAGGGTTCTCCTGTACTTTCCCCTCTGTACACTCTGATACTGTACTATTCTACAAACTTAATCCTAGTGTACATATCATACCTAATGTACTATTTTTCAGGAAACTACTTTCTTAATGTCTGACTTCTGATGGATCCTGTATTACATATTCCATATGTTAACCTTATGCCTTTTCTTTTCTGCTTGTTGTTTGCTGAAAATAGAACCCACGCTTTTAAAGGCTACACAAGAGCTTTACCACTGAGCAATGTTCTCAGCCTTCTAAAGCCTTTCTAGCTCTTACCTTTTTTGTAAATAGCTATTGTTCACTGTCTCTTGTTAGCTGTAAGCCTCAGAATGACAAAGGCTTGATCTTGTCTTATTAATACAAGAGCCTGCAGTTGTCTGCCTAGTACCTTACATATAACAGGCTATCCGTAAATGTATAGAGAGTGTATAAACTGAAGATTGCAATGACAGCAGCAGATCTTAGAAGCCATCACTCAAGTGCTAAGAAATAGAGTTTTGAGAGGGCAAGACTACATGTAGCAAGCCCTTAGCTAGGAAATAAGCAGTTTGTCAAAATATTTCTTAAAATGCAAAATTAAAATAAATAAAAGAAGATAACTACTGAAATCTAAACACTAATACTTATTTATGGTTTGGTCCAATTTGGGCTTTTGGTTTCAAAATAAAACCAATGGCCATATACTTACACAAAGGCTAGGAACAAGGCTGGACAGATTGACATGCCGTGGGGCAAACATGTGAAGTTGTTGAAGGCAAGAGATGGCAGCTGCCTGAACAAGGGAGTCAGAATGGTCCTGGGTGATGGCGCAACCCACCAAACAAGAGGAGCGGATAGTGGAAATGGTTGCTGCATTTCCTAACAGAAAGTAAAAGACAATGCAAAATACAACTATGTTATTAGTGTCAAAAAAATACCTTAAAAAAATCCAGGCAATGATAGCACTCGCTTTTAATCCCAGCACTTGGGAGGCAGAGGCAGGCAGATCTCTGTAAGCCCAAGGCCAGCCTGGTCTACAGATCAAGGTCCAGGACAGCCTAGGCTATACAGAGAAACCCGCTCAAAAAACCAAAAACAAACAAATAAACAAACATAGAAAGTAATCATCTTCTAGATAAACCCTTCTTCCAACCATTATTCAGATTAAAAAAAAAACACCTGAGTATTCCACAAATATGACTTTGAAACACAACTGTATTTTCAAGACACGAATTCATGACTTAGAAATTTATTCCTTTAAAAAAAATCATACTCTCCTTTATAACCACCAATCTTCTGCTAAAGAATCATAAGGTTGCTCATTCTGTGGTTCTCTGCTCAACAAAGACTACTACTTTCACTGTGGTAACTTTAAATACTGTTTGCCTAATAATCTTATAGAGGTAATTAAGAAAAATGTTACATGTTACATGTTTCCTGCATAGCAAATTAATTGCCAAATGTCAGTATCTGAATTTTTCTTCTACTGTGAAGTAATATGTTTATGTATAAAATATATACCAGTCAAGGAAATTATATAATCATTATAAAAACATAACCTTGGAGAAGTTCAGAGCCCCTCTCAACTCTCATATTCTGTCTTTAAAATGGAGGCAATACATATCACTTAACTGTGTCATCATTAAATGATATAAATACATATAAATATATATACATATGAGCACAAAGTCAACCTCCTCAAGGACTGAGAGAAATGGAGAGAGGAAGGGTGGATTCTGAGTGCGTGCATCAGGATCCAGTCATGACTCCCTGAATTCAGTTTTCATCAGGAAGATTGGCTATGGGTGTTATAAAGGCTCCAATTCTAAGAACTGCAGCACTGGACCAAAGGGGTCTTCTCTGAACTAGTTGCCTCAGAGATAGGTGACATACCACATTAGGGGCTTAAGAGTCAAAAAGAGTAAAGCCCATGGAGACAGTAGTCCGCATTCCAGGCTGAAAGAACTTTTCATCTTTGTTGGGGGTAGGGGAAGGTGGCAAGCAGGGTTTCATTAAAAAAAAAAAATGTTTTCTCTGCTCAAGACTTTTCAAAATGCTGTAGTGAACCAGGCACACCTTTAATTTCTGCCCCCCCCCACATTCCAGAGGCTGTGAGTTCAAGGCCAACCTGCTCTACACAGAGCGTTCTAGGTTAGTTAGACCTGCCTAGTGAAACCCTGACACACACACATACAAATACTGCTGTGCTTTGTTTGTGTATTTTAAAATGGCATGAAATATTGAGTGCCAGGTTTTGGAAAATACAAATATGCAGTAGATGATAAATTTCTAAAAAGCTTTTGCAAGCAACATGATGATGACATTGAGGAAATTGACAGACAGTAATTACACAGGTACGTTCTTTAGTTTAAGATGAATTTGCTCACCTTGCAGTTCTGGTCCAACAGTAGTTATTATAGCACCCAAGCATCTGCCCAAACACTGGTGAACCTCTGTGTGTGAAGGTGGAACTGTCAACAGCAAGGTGAGAACCAGGGATAGTGTGGGTTCCACATATCCACGGTACATTGGGCCACTAGAGTCTACTATCAAGGCAAGTGAATGAAGAGACCACGTCTACAATAAAATATAATTTTTTTTAGTTGGAAGAAACAATTACAGTATACTGAATTGAGTATAATGCTACATTCATGCAAATATTTTTTTCAATATGTTTTGAGACAGTCTTACTGTATCCTGGGCTGCCTTGAACTTGTGATTCTTATGTGTTAACCTTCTAATTGCTATCATATGCCTCCATGAATGGTTTACCTATGTATATTCAAAGTGTCACTGTAACTATATTGCTTAAACATAAGATGTTTGAGAAACAACAAAGGTTAAAAAAAAAACCTAAGGAGTAAATGTGATTAAATGACTCTGGAACCTGGGTTGAGGTAAAAGAGGGGAAATGACACTAATTAAGTATTAACCTAATAATGAAAATTACAAAAAATAAAAAATAATAATACAATATGCTGGGAAGCATATATGCCAATTAAGAAAGGTGAAGGTAAATGGATGGTAATGGAAACAATCATTCTAACAGCTACTGCAGACCCAGAAAGACAAATGCTACATTTTCTCTTATTTCTAGAAGTTAGCTTTAAATCCTCAGAGATATGTGTTTTTGGAATGGTCAGGTCAATAAATTACTAAGGGGTCAAAGAGAAGGATTTTTCAATGGAGGGGAGATAGAATTCACTAGCATACAGGAAGGGTCAAACTGGGTTGGAGTGGAAGGTAGGGTAGGGGAGGGAATATGGGGAGAGATAACACTAAAGACCTTTCAAAAAGACCTGTGGAAACATACTAGTGTAGAAACTTATATGTGTGTATATACACATACATATACACACATATATATATATGCACACACACAGACACACACAGCATTAAAATGGAGTTAGCCTATAACAGGGCCACAATGCCCCTACTAAACAAGAGGATAAAAAATAAGAATCCAGTGCCAGGAATGAGTTACTTCTGTTGGAATCACTGGCCACTGAGGTCCCATATTTGCCCTGTCCTAAAAATCACAGGCTCTTGTCACTGTTCTTGGTTATCCTCCAGAACTTGAATGTTACAACATGCTTGAGTATAGAACAGGGCAAAATCATACTGGTATGGACCTAGGAGCTTCATCTCTGCTGGCTAGCCTTCATGGTCCTTAAAGGTTCTACCAGAGGAGGAAAGTAATCATCAGTCATATACAGCTGTGAATGCTGCAAGCTAAAAGAGTGACTGGTCTGGGAACACATGGCCACTAGCAGGATAGTAGCATAAGTATCATGGAAGTAACCAACTACGTCTAACTGGATTTAAATTCCACTGCATGAGATTAAACCTATGCCTGCTACCATTATCAGGCTAAGAACTTATGGCTAGATGGGTCATAGACTACAGAGGATATCCACTATTACTGTGGGCTAAAGGGGCATAGCATTAAGCTGACTTTTAATGATTTACCGTTCTATAAATCAATGCATATCTCAACATGCATCCGGGAAACGTCTATTGCTGAAGATGGTGACTAACACAGTAACTTACAATTGGCCAAAGTGCAGAGAATTAAAAAAACAAACCTGTAGACTACTCATTCCTAAGATACAAACTGAATCCCAAACCCCAAAGTTCAGGGATCACTGTGGAAGAGGAGGCAGAAAGAGAGTAAGAACCTGAGAACCTAAGGGAGCATTTTCTTCTGGACGCAGAAGAGAAGCTGCAGATATGAAATCACAGCAGTTTCAACAACATATATGGAACCTATACATGCCTAAGCCAGAACAAATAACAAAAGGGAGAAAGAAGTTGGACACACTATCGTGATATAAGCCATGGAACAATTGTTAGCTGCAGACAAAGGAAGAGACAGGGTTCTCTGAGAGTGTAGCCTCTGATAAGCTGCCCACCCTCCAGCAGAAAACCACACATCAAGAATATATGGTAAGTACAAATTGGTTTTGAAGGATTAAAAAAATAAAAGAACACAAAGTTGGGTGGGTAGGGAAGGGGGCCAGTGAACTGCAGAAAAGTTAGGAGAAGGTGAATACAATTAAAATATATTGTATGAAATTCTCAAATAACTGATATATATATATAATTTTTATTAATGTGTACAAACACAAGCATGTGTGTGTGTGCGCGCACACACATATGAATAGGTTTAACTCCCAGAAAAAGTCAGACTTTGAAGATTATGTTGAAAAGCAACACTCTTGCTAAGGATGTATTATAAATATATTCTTAAATTAACAAGGAAAGAGCATATTACATTTTTCCTAACAACTTATCAGCCATATATACTGTTTAAATTTTTTATGTCAGGCATGGCGGCACATGTCTGTAATCCTAGCACTCAGGAGGCTGAGGCAAGTGAACAGTGAGTTTGAGGTCAGTTTGGGCAAAAACAGGGACAACTTGTCTCAAAGCAATTGTAGAAAAATACTTCCACACTGTCTACCTGAACTTCAGGGGATGTGCCATCTTGAGCCAGAGCAAGTAAAATGCTGACACTGGTCTTTAGGTGTTGTCCTGATCCTATGCCACCAACATAACGATGTAAACACCCAAGGGCCAGTGAGTGGCCAGTCCTGGATACAACATCTCGAGCCGATTTCAACCTGAGAAGACATGATGCAACAGGAATTGGCTTTTCCATTTTCGTCTAGTAGCAGTCTTATGACTTACACATGAACAAAAAAAAAATATTCTGGAAACTAATATTCTGGAAAATAATATTCCTTATAATTGACTTTGAACATAAATTTTAAAAGTATTTGTGGAACTGAGGGTGTGGTCAGGGATAGAGGATATGCTTAGTTTGCAAATTCCTAGGTTCACTCCCCAGTACCATGAGGAAAAAGACTTTGCATTCTGAAAAATCACAAAATATTTCTTATTTTACTTAAGAAATGTCCTTTTTGTTGTTGTTTTTGAAGTGCTGGGGACTAAATCCAGGGCTTTGTGTACACTACGCAAGCATTCCTTCACTGAGCTGTGACCCAGCTGCTTACAATTATGATCAAAGTTTATAAAATGGACAGATTTCTACATATATTTTAATATGTATATAAACAATCTATTTTTATTGAAATGTAGATGGATTAGCTGTGGGTACCCACAGAAACCAGAGGAGTGCACAGAATCCCCAAAGGTGGAGTTCCAGGCAATTGTAAGCTGCCTGAGATAGGTACTGAGACTTGAACTTGGGTCTTCTCAAAAAGCAGTAAGTGCTCTTAATTGCTGAGCCATTCCTCTACCCTTAATTATTAATACATTTTTAAAGTAATGTAAATATTACATATAAATTTTAAAATTGAGATATTTTATACTGTTTTTCAAACTAAGTCTTAAAATCTGGTGTAAAATATATATTTAACAGTATTCATCAATTTTATGAAAACATACTTCAACTGTTCAGTCTCCAAAGCAACCATACTGGGACCAAAACCTCTCTTCTTCCTAATTATGGGTACAGTAGAACTGATCACCCGACACTCCTGCCACCATGCCCCTTCCTGGGGGGGACTATGAGCCTCAAACTGCGAAACAAAATCGATCCTTCTTTTCTTAAATAGCTTTTCCAGGAATTTTTCATGGCATTTTCCTTATAAGCAACCAGTCTGCCACTGGATAAAGAAACGTTATTCTCAAAATGTAAGAGTTCAAAAATACTTTTACTTCATAATACTTTCAATTCTTTCAATCTTGTTAATAATTATGATATGGATTTATTGTTCAAAATACATTCATTAAAAATGGTAATTTATATGCACCACGTGTTACTTCTTAGGCTTTAGATTTTTTAACTTCCCTAGCAGAGCACTGGATTAACAGCATTAAAAACGTTTCCTGCCTTAGTCATGCTTGTTTGAATCTCTTCATAACTGACATGCACAATAATTCTTAAAACCCTTAAAGCATAACATTATCCCTTTTCTCCTCTAAAGTGAGATATTATTCCAAGAAATGAGAATGGAAAAGAAGGAGCAAACTGGAGTAAAGGGAGGCAGAGAGAAGCAATACGACAGTGGGTGCCTGTGAGTGGCAGGACAGGAAGTCTTGACAAATGTTTTTTGAGTTCAAAGGCTACATGAGAAACCATGTCCTCCTCAAAAGTTCCTAACATACTATATCTCTCCCAGAATCCAGAGGTCAATAAATTACTGAATTAAGAATTGAGATTTTGCAAAACAACCACAACAAATGCTGGAAGCCATGTGGAAAATACATAGTCTAGGTAACAGCTGCTGACTGTTTAGAAGACATCATAAACTGGTGGAGAAACTTGTTAAGATGCACTTACTTGTCAAAGCTATATTGAGCCATTCGGGCAATAAAAGACGCTTCTCCCACCACCTGAGCCATTCTTCCAAGGGCTTCTCCTGCTGCACACCGTAAGATGGGGTTTGGGTTGTCAAGTGCTCCCATAACCAGTGTCAGAGCAGATTTACGAACTTCCTCGGGTCCTAGAGTACTCTTATTTTCAGCTAAGCCCTGTATTGATTTAAAAAGGAATGATGATATCAATTCATAATTCCTGTTGCATAAAGAAAGAGATATGCTGCAATTTTAAGTAATACAGATGTCTTCATACCTTATTTCTCATAACATGTATATGTTATGCCTGGGATAGTACATATTAAGTGGCCATGTGACTTCGGAACATGGTTACTAATAACCAGTAGTCCCACTGGCCCTAAAAACACAATCCATGGGAGAATTTCTATCCAAGGTCTAATACTCAATATTCTTTTGAGCATAAAGGACACTGTGTAATTAAACTAAGCATTTTTCAGCTGACTTTAATGAGTATGAAACTGATTCATTTGTATAAAAATTCAATAAAAGCAATATGTAGCTCTAGGCTATGGTCCCAGCTATAAGGATGAGGCAGGAAGTTTGCAAGTTAAAGGTCTGCTCATCTACACAGCAAGCTCAAGAGCAGCTTGGGCAACTGGGAAGGATAGCTCAGTGGTTTGTGTCTAGCACACATAAGGCCCTGGATTCAATCACCGGTACTACAAAAAATAAATAAGCAAAACAAAGGACCTCCAAGTCACCTATAGATCACAGAATCATCATAGTAAAGACAGCTGGGGGGCAGTAACTGAATGCTGACATAAGTTTGTTTTCTGCTCTAGCTATACCTGCTGCTTTGGAATTTAATTTTCTTACCTGGGATGAAAAATGTAAGTCACGGTACCAGCAGAAAGTGCTAGCTACAGCAGAGGCTACGTAGAGAAGTGTGATCTGTACAGCGATGTGAAGCCACACTGTTCTCCCACCTGCTAGAGACCACCACCCTTCTCCGCTGCTTTTCTAAAATGCTCAGACATCAGTGTCAGTCTCTAAACAAGGGTATATCAGTGGCTACTTAAGTAATCCCAATGTCATCTCTGTAACCAATACTTATTTCCCCCCTCCAACCTCATTCTTGCAAACATGACTGAGGGAATGCTTGCTTAATCACTGTATTTTCTGTTATACTGAATTTTATTACTAGAGTACCAAATAGTAGGCAGAGATGCTTAAGTAACTCATGAGAGGCATAGTACTATTCATTCATGAACTCTGCTGAGCCAGGCAGACACTTGTTACTGTATTTCATAGTGTAGAAAATGAAGTTCAAAAAGGTTAAGAGTATTGCATTAAACATAAAGCCAGTAAGTAGCTAAACCAGAAAACATTTCCTACATACTCCATTCTTTCATTTATGAAACAAATCCTATGCTGATTCAGTTTAAACCACAAATGGAATTGTGATTTAATGGAAACAAATTTAAGATTTGTTTCATAAATCTTCATTAGAAAATCAGATCTCATTAAACAGACATCTTGGAAAATACCAAAAGAAATTACTGTAAAATTTGAAGCTCAAATTGAAATCAGAATGTTTAAATTACTAAAATATAAAATACTGATTTAGTTATAATAAACTCAATATAAAGTTGCTAGTAACTTCATTAAGCTAACAAGAAATCACCATTATCAAGAGCAGAAGTATAGAAATATAAGTGCTATAATAATCTTCATATGCCTGACTTTTTAAAACACATTAACATGCTCCAGAATATTTACAAGCTCTAAGAGTGCATACCTTCAGTGCACTAAGAACAGCAGTAAATATATTGAGCTGAACAGCCTGCTGGCGGACACCTTTGGCTTGCTTAACACATTCTGCAAAGTGGTCCAGCATTTGTAGCCTACAGTAACAGGATAAAATCACATTAGTGGTTTTGGTTAAATATGGCTTAAAAATAGAGATAAGAATTTAAACCAAGAATCAATTATGGCCCCAGACTGTATCTATTCCACTCCCATAGCTGATTCTAAACCAACTTTAATCCCCTGTGCTAATATATACTCATGTAGCTAATTAAACAGAACAAGAAAGGAGACTAAATATTAAATTTCTTTTTTAATAGAAGTTGTTTCTTTTTATCATTTATTACAATTTATTCAACTTGTATCCCAGCTGTGGCCCTCTCCCTCCTCCCACCCTCCGTCCCTCCCTCTTCTCCCCTACATACCGCTCCCCTAGCCCACTAATAGGGCAGATCCTCCCTCCCCTTCTATCTGACCAGCTCTCATCAGCACTGGCTGCATTGTCTTCCTCTGCGCCTGGCAAGGCTGGACCCCTCCCCCAAGGGGAGGTGATCAGAGAGCCAGCCACTGAGTTCATGCCAGAGACAGCCCCTGTTCCCCTTACTAGAAAACCCACTTGCAGACTGAGTCTATGGGCTACATCTGAGCCGGGGTTTTAGGTCCTTTCCATGCATGGTCCTTGGTTGGGGTGTCAGGGAACCCCGGCTCAGTTTTTTGTTTGTTTGCATGTTTTTGGCTCTGTTGGTCTCCTTTTGGAGCTCCTCCAGGTTTTTCTAATTCCCTCTTCTTTCATAAAATACCATGCATTCTGCCTAAAGTTTGGCTATCAGAAACAGAAGACAGGAGCCTACCACAGGAGGTCTCTGAAAGACTCTACTGATCGAGGTATTGAAGCAGAGGCTGAGACTTATAAATATTAAATTTCAATTAGCGAAGCAACAGTTCACAGTTTCAGAGGTCTTAAACATTTACACCATTGTGTCCAACAAAACTCCCGACTTATATAGTATATGATATACTTGCACTGTGAATGTCCACCCAAAGGCCTATGTGGAAAGACTGGATCCCAAGGGCAGAGCTACTGGGCAGTGACGGGGCTAGTGGGAGTTGTTAGTGCACTGGGGTACGCCCTTGGGGACAGTAGGACCCTGGCTTCTTCCCTCTTTCTCTCACTTTGCTTCTAGACGCGAGCTGAACAGTACGGCTCTGTGACAGACTTCTATGTGCTATCTTAGAACAAGAGGCACAGCATGCTGCCGTTTGATCGCGGGGCAGTCGCTAAGCCTTCCCCAAAATAAAAGGACTCTTCATATGTTAACTGTTTTAGTCACTTTAGGATAACTAATGTACGGTCCATGAGTTCCTCTCTTTTCTTTTTAACAAGGTTTTACTATGCTACTTGGGTTATCCTTGAACTCTTTCTCCTGCTGCTTCAGCCTCCCTAGGATGTGAGTTGCACAGGTATCACTGACATATGTCACTTCACCTTCTCACCTCAACATATTTTTAATAGACATAATAATAATCATTATCTATTTCTGTGGATGATTTTAGTTAGAGAAGACTGACAGTTTTAAAACTCATTACATGTTATGTATTTATTTTGTGTCTGTGTGTGAATACACATGTGCAAGGCATGCATGTGGAAGTAAGAGGCTGATCTGTGGGAGCCAGTTCTCTCCTGCACTGTGAGCCACAGGCTCAGACTCAGGCTGTCAGGTGTGGCAGCAAGTCTCTTTACTTGCAGGACCATCTCCTCAGCCTTTGTAGAATTTTTTTTTCTTTTCTTCTTTATTATTTTGATATGGGGTCTCTCTATATAACATAGGCTAACCTTAAACTCTGTGTAGGCTAGATTCCGGTGTGTTTGTATTAATCTTAAAATTTTTATACAAGAGCTGGAGTGATGGCCTAGCAGTTAAGAGCACTTGTTGATCTTGCAGAGAACCCAGTTAACAGCACCCACACAGTGACTCACAACCATCTAAACCTCTAGTTCCAGGGTATCCAATGCCCTACTGACAACCTCTGGTACTAGGAACTCATATGGTGTATATATACACACACAGGAAAAACATGCATATACCTAAAATACAATAAATAAGCCTAAGAACATTTTTGAATACTCTTACATAGAAGAAAACTGCACCCCATAGCCTATGCTAACAGAAGCTTTTGAGACATTTCAAGAGAGGTTTAGCTTTGGCCCATTTTGTAAATGTAAAACAAACAAAAAACCCTAACTAAAAGTTAATTCACAACTAGCTGTATAATTTTAGCAAAACCACATACTCTAGGATTTGTATGTGCTTAGATTTAAAGCAAGAATGTGAAGTGTATATATAATTTATGAAGTTTTTTCAGCTTTGGTGCTGTTTAACATTTATGTGGTAATCAATTGTACTTAAGTATATCAAGCTTAAATGTGAAAAGCAAAGAATTAGAAGCAATTCATCAAGTAACCCGCACATTTAAAGATATATTATCTTTTGCATATAAACAATATTTTAAGGCACATTTTATACAAGTTAAGTAATCTGAAAGAGCTTTATATTGATTGATTTTTTCCATTTTGGGAAATCACAAATACATAAATGCTGCAGGAGTTAGTGATGGTGGCTGTGTATATAAAATACAGCAGAGCAAATTCCTGCTACGAAAAAGAACAGCTTCATTGGTTTCTTGTGTTCCAGGCTTGCATCATCTCACAGACCAGTCAAATACAGTAGACTTCCCCCATGTGTACTTGTTCAGGAGCAGAATTTAAAGGAGATAACTCTAATTAAAAGGACAGCTTAACAGAAACCGTTAAGCCATTAAAATGAAAACTTTGTTGGTTAAGACATGGCCCACAAAACAGTGGGTACTAGATGCTAGCACACAGGATCAAAGCTTAAGAGTTTCAAGTTACATGGAGTTTGAAGCCAATTTATTTTATCATGTACATATAAATTATGTCATTAAGTTTAAAAGACTATTGCTTAAGTAACAACCTGCATTACTGTGGAATTAGCTGGAATGGGAAAAAACCTATTTTGCAATATAGCTTATATTTAATTAAGATTAACCAGCTAACCTTACACTAACCTGTGTTTATAAGAAACATGAGGAAACACAACACCAAAAAGAGCCACGGATGCGTCAATCACTGAGACTCCAAGAGGGAGAGGACCTGGCACAGCTTCACCAGCAGGGATCCGTAAGTAAATGGAAGAAGGGTCATGTTCCAGGGCCCCACTGCCAGATGCACTGTTCGGCTGCAGCTGTGAAAGAAAAAAAATGAAGATCATCCACAATCTACTCCAGGAAAGTCACTCACTAAGTATTGGATATCAAGAATAAAACAGTGGGGGAATAAAACGTGATTAGACCTGACAACTTTTAAGCAGATGAAAATACAGTTTTGCCATTAAAAAGTTCATTATCAGAATCATTTTATAGAATCATAAGAAAATTTGACCCTCCCCCATACAAGCCGGGGAGTGACAAGACTGGATAGATCCCAGGGGAGGACATTGCAGCCAGTCCTGAGGAGTCAGGATAAGCTGGGGTTGGATGGAAGGGGAGGAGGTCCTCCCCTGTTGATGGACTTGGAGGGGGCGGGGAAGAGGGAGATGAGGGAGGGAGTGGGAGGGTAGGAGGGTCTGAGGGAGGGGGCTACGCCTGGGATTCAAAGTACCTAACCTGTGATTGAGATAAAAATAAATAAATTAAAAAAAAAGAAAAGAAAAGACATTCATTTTAAACATTTTTATACTGCCCACCTTAATGTGTGAGCAAAATAGTATCCACTGTAACAAAACCCACAAAACGACTTAAAGTGGTATTTAATTTTGTTTTGTTTTTAACGTAAGTTCTTTCCATGTAGACGTGGCTCAGACTATGTAAACCACGTTGGCCATGGACTCACAGAGACCCGCCTCCGCCTCCGAAGCACTGGGATTAAAGGCCTCTGCTACCATGTCTCTTAAATCTGGGTTTTGTTTTTTGGTTTGTTTGTTTTTTTTTAACAAAAATAATTTATTTGGTTCTAAGTCTCCAATCTATTAACTCTTATTTCTTCCTAACTTGTTACAGAACTAAATAAAACAAAACCCTAGCAACCAAAAAGCCAGCTTGAGTTTTGTCAGTCATAAACAAGCAGTTAAATACAAAGGATACTGAATAAAGACATTTTGCCAAATTCTACCACTACTTAACCTTTTCGCCATTTGTCCATCTCTAAGATGAAAGTAAGTGATTAAGAAAGTGAACTGAGTTATGGAGGCCCAGGGCATCTTCTCTTTAAACGACCACGTGTCCTAGGATAACTGCTTTAGATTATGTTGGTGATTTAATTTCCTTTTATATCTTACTACCTGGTCTTCAATTGATTTATGATCAGTTTCTTGAAGCCAGGAACCCAGAAGAACACTGTCATCATAATGGCAGAGGGATCGAAGGAGGGAGGTAGTGGTGTTGGCCGAGTTGTCAGTCAGAGTGAATTCGGCTACCAGTTCCCTGAGAAGTGCATTGAAAGATCCTAAAATACAGAACATCAGAGCAGATTAAAATAATACTTTTCACGTCCACAAAGAAGAGCAATGTGTTTAACAGGAATAAAATTAGTTTCCATTCCTTTATAAAATGTCCACACTATTTTTTTCTTTTCCTATCTTCTCTTCCTCTCTTCTCCCCCTTTCCTCTCCCCACTCTTATTCCCACTAACAAAGGGTCTCACTATACTGCCCAGGCAGGCCTTGAAGTCCTGAGCTCAAGTATTCTCCTGCTTCAGTCACACAAGCAAATGAGACTAGAGGTACATGCTATGATACAATGCTACTTTTAAAATTTATATTTAATATTTTAATACTGACTTCTCATAACAGTTCTGAGAAGCTGTGGGCTTTGTGGGTGTTAAATAAATGCTCTCCCATAAGGCTAGATCTCCTAGCTCTTCACTTTATATTTTAAGGACAGTGTATCACCCAGGCTAGCCTTAAACTCACTCTGCAACCAAACAGGTCTGAAACTAGAGGCCTAGTGCCTCAGCCTCTCAAGTAGCTAAGATTACAGACCTGTGCAACAAGGCCTGACAAGCACTGGTTTTAATATACAATAATTATATTTTCCCTTTTATTATGATATAATGCAATTTGAGCCCAAACTAAAAGTAACAAAAATGTAAATAGTGAACAGAGCCTTTATTTTAATAATATTAAATGCTATGTGACATTTAATATTAATTGTCCAATGCAAACAATGAAATAGTAGCCACCAAAGTTCTTGGGCTTAGTTGTATTAGAGAGAAATTGATGCTTTGATATATTTCACATATATTTCATTTCAAATTAGTGCTTTATATATTTCATTTCTGCCAAGTAAATTATTATTTTCAGCCAGGCACAATGGTCTGTAATCCCAGCACTCAGTGAGACAGAGGCAGGCAGATCTCTGTGAGTTTGAGGCCAGCCTGGTCTACAAAGTGAGACCAGCACAGCCAAGGCTACACAGAGAAACCCTGTCTTGAAGAAAACAAAACAAATTGTTATTCTTCCTACTTGGATACCTAAACTATTGGCTGTGTTACAATGCATTTAGAGTAACTGGGAAAGATGATTTAAGTATAGACATTGATGGCAAACCAGCTGGGTCTGAATCCAAACTCTGCCAACTCCCAGTTCTAACAGTAGGCAAAAGTTCTCTTTACCCGAGACTCTCGATCTATAGAATAGGTGTTTTACCTCGTAAGCTGGGCTAGAGTCACAAAACATAATATTCGTAATATTGGAATGAGAACCAGAATTAGATGTAATACAACAAATATGAATGCCTCTATATGAAGAAAAGTAAAATAGTGGTCTTCTTTTGCAAAGCAAATTTGAAGGGGACAGAATTCTAATACTATGAAGAATGCAAGTTGGCATACTGAAAATTTTTATCAAACATTATACCTTTTATTTACCTTCATAAGTTTTTGGAGGTAATAAAGCCAAGATATCATAAAGTCTTAGCCGGACCATTGCAGCACTAGCTTTCAGATGGGCTCCATGGGCCTTAATTACAGATGGAATACTACAATATCAAAAGCAAAGTTGGGATCCGTTAGTGCTATTTGTAGTGTTACTTATAAACAATTAACAATGCCATTTAGGAATGCATTGATAAATTCCCAAAGTACACTGACAAGTTTGTTTTGTGATCAATAATAATAAAACTAGCACAAACACTTCAGAATACAATGCGCTTTAAACCACACCACTGATACAACTTTTAAATTCACTTTATAAAATAAACTTTAGGCTGGGTGCAGTGGTACACACCTGTAATCCCAGCACTCAGGAAGGCAGAGGTAGATGGATCTCTGTGAGTTTGAGGCCAGTCTATAAAGCGAGTCCAGGATAGGCAAGGCTACACAAAGAAACCCTGTCTCAATGGCATGTACATTGGAAGAAGGAGAAAACTGGAAACAGGACAGGACCCTATTCACAGAGGGCCTCTGGAAGATTCTACCCAGCAGTGTATCAAAACAGATGCTGAGACTCATAGCCAAACTTTGGGCAGAGTGCAGGGAATCTTATAAAAAAGGGGGTAGTTAGTAAGACCCGGAGCTCTACAACGAGAGCAACAGAACCAAAAAATCTGGGCACAGGGGTCTTTTCTGAGACTGATACTCCAACCAAGGACCATGCATGAAGCTGACCTAGAACCTCTGCTCAGATATAGCCCATGGCAGCTCAGTCTCCAAGTGGGTTCCCTAGTAAGGGGAACCAGGACTGTCTCTGACATGCACTCAGTGGCTGGCTCTTTGACCACCCCCCTGAGGAAAGGACAGCCTTGCTAGGCCACAGAGGAGGACACTGCAGCCAGTCCTGATTAAGACCTGATAGGCTAGGGTCAAATGGAAGGAGAGGAGGACCTCCCCATCAGTGGACTTGGAGAGGGGCATGGAAGGAGATAAGAGGGGGAGGGTGGGATTGGGAGGTGTTTGAGGAGGGGGTACAGCTGGGATACAATGTGAATAAACTATAATTAATATAAAAAATAAAAATTAAAAAAGAAACCCTGTCTCAAAAGACCAAAAAATGAACAAACAAAAAAACCCACTACCACCACTACCAACAAAAAACAAAAGTTTAGAAGCTTTCTATATGAATCGAGAAGTAGCAAAAATGCTAACTACATTTTTATTTATTAGTGTGTAAAATAAGTTGTCTGCGAAGAGCAGAGTTTGAATCATTTAGTGCACACATACATGCTGGGTGGGCAGGGGGCCCATCTGAAATGCCAACGCTTTGGAGGCAGACACAGAGGGTCCTCAGAGCAAGCAGGCTGGCAAGACAGACAGCTTTAGTATGTTCTGTGTTCAAGTGAGAGTCCGTGTCTCAACGTATAAGGTGAAGAGTGATTGAGGCCGACATCCTACATCAACCTCTCATCTCCACACATATGTACATGTGAACATGCATACATATATGCATTCACCACAAACACATGCAAGTAAGACGGTAGCTTCCTCCAAACTGTTTACTTACTGTGACATCATGGTCATGGCACATTCAATAGGAGTCATTAATTTCCTAATTGCATCCTCAGTTAAGAGCTCAGGACAATGTGCAACAAAACTCCTCATGGCTAGAAAAAATAATTGTAAGACTTAGAGAAATCTTTGTGAGCTTGAATAAACTTTAAACATTAGATAGTGGTAAAGACAGCTACAGTTCTCAATTACTATAAAACAGAAGGTTGTGAAGCCATGTTAAACTAAAAGAAAAGCCAGGAACAATTATAGAAAAAAATCATCAGAAAAAAAGAAATGGATAATCGAAATGGAGGAAGGAAGCTATTAGGGAGATTTTGAATAGGAATTCAAATGACTACAAAAAAAAATGCAGGTTTAAGGCAGGACAGGGGTGAAGAGACAGCACACAGAGAAAGGATTACTTTCCTCATCCTTTAGCGTGCCTCAGATGTGCAGAAGCACACTGGCACCCCCACCCTGGCAGCACCTGGCCCTGAACTGTCTCTCTCCAACTGTGGGGGAAAAAAGCTGAAACAGAACATGGACCTGACGAATTTCTAGTTTCCAAATAAAATAAAACTTCATCTTTTCCTGTAACTTGCTGGCCCTCAGGCAAAACCCACTGTATCCACCTTTTTTGAATGCTGACATCTGAACAAATAGTAACATTTGCACACTGAAAATGATGCCCAGAGAAGTGATTAATGATGCAAAGAAAGGTTAGCTGCAGTCAGAGCTGAGTTTCTGCTTCCTTGTGTTGCGTCTTTGATGTGCTGATTCAATATTTTTTTGATGGAAGTGGACTACATCTACTGAGCATACATGAGCACGGGACCAGCTCTCACTTAACTGTAATTGCACTTCCTGAGTCTTGGCTTCATTCTTGCTACATAATAATAGCAAATAGAGTTATTTATAGAGTTTTTGTAATCTAAGAGTCCACACATTAAACAACAGATATTAACATAAAAATTGAAACAGTGATTTTTCTATCCTATATATTTTAGGACAAAAATATCACTAAGTAGTAATATAAAAATATTCTGAAAGCACAGTGTTTTCAGTTCTTACCACATAAAGCTCCAGCACGACCTTCCAGAGTTACCTGCCAGGTAAAAGAATCGCCTCGGGCCTTCTCAGCCTCCAGCTCCTTTAAAGAACGGGGGAACACGTTTCGCCACAGTAGCAACATCTTGGGTAGATGGTAACGAACAACAGATGGTCCTAGGCAAGAAAATAAAGAAAACAAAACTGCAATTATAAGATATACAAAAAGAAAAGTCAGAGAAAGTGGGTTCCACCCACGATAATGCATTCCTGTAATCTCAGCACATGGGCTGTGGAGGCTGGAGGAACCAGAGTCTACAGCAATCATCAGCTGTGTTGGGGTTGGTCTGGTGCAGTGTGCATTCAGACACTGATTTCTGTGCCCCGAGATCTGGTTGTAGTCAGCACGTAGGCATTGTCGTGTTCATTGATCAGTGTTGTCTAAACTTGAGTTCCCAGTTAATATCTCTGATTGGTTAACAAAGTTGCTAAGAGCCTATAGCTAGGCAATAGAGAATAGGTGGCTTTTCCATCACAGTCTAGGGGTCTCAGGTAGGAACTCCAAGGCAGAGAAGAAGAGATAGAGAAAGAGCATGGCCATGACTGACCTGGTAGAGCAGAAGCAGCCCAGACAGGATCAATATGGCAAGTAATTCAGGGCACGTAGCTGGGAAGTCGCCACACTAGCATGATCATGTTAAAACAGTCCATTATCTGCCCCGTTATAAAGCCTCAAGCTTACTAATAAATCGGTAGTCTCTGTGTCACTTATTTGAGAGTTAGAAGGGTGATTAGAAAAGGCCTCCAAACTATAACATACTGTTCCACAGCTACATAAAAGTCTGAGGCCAGCAAGGGCTACCATGACATCCTGTCCCAAAAAATCAAACACACCAAAAAAAAAAAAAAAAAAAGAAAATAGAAAAGCAGAGGAAGAAGAGGGATCTAAAAAGCTTTCATGACACCTCTGTCACTTCACTCTAATCTTTTATGTTTAAAATTTACTTTACATTCAGAATTTTTTATCCAGCATGTAAAAATAAATAAGTACTAAGATACAATAGAAGTTACATAAAAGTGCTAGTATTTTAGTAACTACGTACATAAGAGGTTATTAAAAATTTCCTTGAATACATTCAGAATAGTATTATTAGAATAGAATAGAATAATTCTATATTAGCCATAATAATCTTTAGTGGGAACTTTCCCATATGATCACATACACCTACTCTCACGCATAGAAGTAAATGCTCCTCCATTGGGGGACAGTGTGTGGTTAGTTGCATAGAGAAACACAATATTTACATTCCTAAGAAATTCATTTAAGTGTATCACTAACACACTTAACATAAATGTCTGGAAAAGAGTTGCCACTTTTTATTTGGAAAACAGGTCCATATAGTGCCCAATAGACAGACTTTAAAACAGTGAACAACTTCACACCACACTTTCTGGGAGCAGGTGAACTGCCAAGTGACTACAGTTATCACTGCAATACATATTTCTGTCCTACGCATAATGCTAAGCTTTGCATCCAAGATTCATCGCAGTGCTCAGTAAAGGGAAGCACATGAGTACTGTCCCCAAGAGCACCAACAGTGCAGCAGACACAGGACTCTGCCACTATGGAAACCGTGACTCTGCTCAGGCAGCCCAGCTGTCTCCCTATACTCTCACCTTTCGATAACTGTAAGCTCCTTAACTATCGTTTTGGGAAAGGTGAAACTTTAGAAATGTTTAAACTAAAGAAGAAATTACTAAGAAGAGATACTTACTCCCAAATGAATACACCTTTACTATTTTTAATCTCATTCAAAGACTAGAATGTGAGGTTACAAACTTTTATTTATTTATTTATTTAAATTTATTTATTTTTATTTTTATATCAATCACAGGTTAGGTACTTTGCAACCCAGGTGTAGCCTCCTCCCTCATTCCCTCCTCCCCGCTCCCTCCAAGTCCACCAACAGGGGAGGACCTCCTCCCCTTCCATCCAACCCCAGCTCATCCTGTCTCCTCAGGGCTGGCTGCAATGCCCTCCCCTGGGATCTAGCCAGTCTGTCACTCCCCAGCTTGTATGGGGGAGGGTCAAAGAGTCAGCCATCAGGTTCATGACTGAAACAGTCCCTGTTTCCCTCACTAGGGTCTTCAGTCCTACACCGAGCTATCATGGGCCCCATCTGAGCAGGGGTTCCAGGCCCCATCCACACATGGTCCTTGATTGTAGAAACCGTTTCATACAAGACCCCTGTGCCCTGCTCAATTTGGTCTTTGTGGAGCTCTTGTTCTCCCCAAGTCTCACCGACCTCCCCCAGATCTATCATTACTTCTCGCCCTCTGCCAAAGTCTTGATCCCAAGCCTTAATATCTGCTCTGATACATCGCTACATTGACCCCCCAGAGGTCCTCCTTGGCATGCTCCTGTCCTGTTGTTTGTTTTCTTCTCCACTCAATGTCCATCCCATTTGTTCATTCAAACAAGCATTGATCATACCAACCTGGGTCCTCCTTCCTGTATATCCTCTCTAGGTGTGTAGATTTCAGCTTGACCTTCCTATCCTATAGGTCTATATAAGTGAGTATATACTATATGTTTCTTTCTGCTTTTGGGATACCTCACTGAGGATGATAGTTTCCAGGTCCCACCATTTGCCTGCAAATTTCATGATTTCCTCCTTTTTAATTGCTGAGTAGTATTCCATTGGGTTACAAACTTTTAAATTAAATCTACTGTATAGTCCACTGACAGCTACAGAGTCAGCCAAAGTGCTTATACCTAAAGTCATGAGTGCTCCAAGAAGAAGCCAGCCAGCTTGGGTGCGCTGCAGGGACAGCCTGCTGTTCTGGGCAGCAGTTCGTAACAGATCTTCAGCGATGCTGACTACCATCTGCAAGAGAAGTTTCAAAGTGGGTTTTAATTTAAAGAAGCTGGTGAATAAGCAATAATGAAACTGATAGCTAGTATATGTTATTAAAAGATGAGGTTATTCCTTCTTGCTCTTGTTAACATATTTCAAAGCACCCTGATAGAAAGCTACTCTGTTTTGGCCACTGATGACTCCTAGGAGATCCAAAGTGTGGTGGTTAGAGAATCTCAGGAGATGTGCTGTTGGGGTCCCATCCTAACTCTATTGCAGGCTGGCTTTGTAACATGGGCAACTTAACCTCTTTGCTTTACTTCCCTCCTTGGAAAAACAGAAACCTAACTTTTGCAAGGATTAAACATGTTAATACAGGACTACAAATGGTGCTAGCCTGGGTAACCACTTATTAATTTATATTATTTCTTCATACCCATATCCTACATTGAATAATTTGTTGAACTCCTATGATGCATCTTCTTTTAAGCTTCTTTTACAAAGCCAAGAGACTAGCAAGAGAAGATTAATGGAAAATAAAGATTGTGTGTGTGAGAGCATGTTTGGAGCTTGAGAAGCCAGATGGGACTATCACATAGCTGCTGTCTGACTCAACCCTTTCTTTTACTGAGGAGTGTGTAAGCCAGGAAGGCGTGAAGGCAAATCTGGTCCATCACTAACCCTTCTCTGTCCAGACCCCAGCTTGCCTGTGCGTCTCAGGCACTTGTCAGTGGCTTGAGGTCCTTTTTTTGCTCAGACCACGCTGGGGTCATCCAGCTTCTACCTAGTAGGGGTCTCTAAGGTGACAGGTACCAGCAGAGGGCATACAATTAAATGGTAAAATAGTATCAAGTAGTGATGGTCGGCAATGAAAAAAGCTAACTAATTCCTAAGTAGTTTTGATGGGAATTCTGAAAAGAGATTAAGCCTGGGCCTGTAAACAAACAGGCTGAACTTTGATCAACTGAATAAGAAATTTCACTGTAGGAAAAACCTGAAGGCTGAAAGGGCTCAAGAAAAACCAAGAAGATTAATCTAAGCAAAAGAGGGGAAATTTAGAATGAAGAGGCATACCACAAATTATGAGTTCTAATTTTCTGTCAGTCAGGCAGAGATTCGATTTTATTCTGAGTATCAGCTAGCCCTTAGGACCACTAAACAAACGTGGAATGGTGTGAGGCACATGGGAGACAGAAAACTCAACAAGGAAACAATCAAATTGCAAAGTTGATAAAAGTCTCGGATCCTCCAGCAGCCTGGATGAGAGCCTAATGTGCCAGAGAAAGGTGCATTTAAAACTGAAGCACACACCTGCCCAAGTTAAGCTGCAGACAATATTTATATACATACTTAAGATTCCTAAAGAATGGGATAGTGTTCCTAGAGAATTTATGTATATGATAGTAGTGTACACTGTATATATACATATATATTATACTACATAGTATATATACTACAGAGTATATATACTACATAGTATATAAATAGTATATACACTGGAAAGAAAAGGAAAAGAAAGGGTATTGAAGAACAAATTAATTTCTAACTATTGTCAAATACTAAATATGACAATAAAATATTCCTGCCACTTTTAGACACAGCAACATGAATTTTTTTTAACCTTTAAACCCTGAAAGAACACCAGGCCCAGTGGCACCTACCTATAGCCCAATAACTCAAGAGGCAGAGACAGGAGGATTGCTTGAACACCGGAGCTCAACCCCAGAGTGGGCAACATAGCAACACTCAGATAAACAGACACAGACACAGACACTGACACAGACACAGACACAAATAAAGGTTCTGAGTTTTAAATGATCATTATGGCTATTTTCCTTCTAAAAGAAATCATGCCATGATACAATACCCAAATAAAACCTATTATTCCTAGGAGGACTAAATACACAATTTTAGTTAGAACTGTTAACTGTAGTCTACATTTCCAATTGTCATCTGATTGCCTGGCTCAGCATTAAAGACAGCAGAGTTCCCAAAGGACCAAAGCCCACCTGCCAGCATGCTGACTTCTGTCATACCTTTCCTTTGGCATGAGGAATGCCCAAAGGACACTGATGCACTCCACCCAACAGGGCAGCCATTGCAAAGCTGTATCCACTAACAGCTTCTGGTGAAGTCTTAAGGCTGTTGAGCCGTTCTGCGCACCTATCCAGAAATGGTGTCAACTGGAACGGCAAGGCCACAGCCACACAGCGCAGACACCATGCAGCAGCAAGCCGAGCAGCCATGCTTGGGTGAAGAAGCACGGAAGTCACAATCTCCAATAGTCCTAGAAAGAAAATCTCAAAACATTACCCCTTACTGAGGAAAATACATTTCAGTATAATGTAATAACTAAAATAGTAATCCCATAATTTCACAGTTGCCCAGTTTTGCCAAAAAGCACACGTGTGGTTCATAAATAGTAGAATGACTTAAAGAAACACATTATGCAAGGAAAATACTATAATTCTATCTAGTAAAATGTAAAAGTTGAAATTGGGAGTGGTAGCTCATGCTATAATGTCAGCACTTGGAAGGCAGAGGCAGGCAGACCTTTGACTCTGAAGTGTCATTCACACAGCGAGTTTTATGCCAGTTAGAGTGACACAAATCCTCCTTCAAAAAGTAAATAAATAAAGTTGCTATTAAATTATATGAAAGCCTTTCAACAAATTTTGGTCAATTAGAAACAATTCTCGCAGCTGATTTGTCTCTTGAAACTTGAAGTATTTGATTCAATGTTCCCATCACCGTGAGTATTCAATAAAACCGATGACCCACTGTTGTGATAATAAGTACCTAAGAGCTAATACCAATAACAACTCTAGCTCTGGAAGAAGCCAGCAAGAAGCGGCTGCCGCACCTATGGATGCTTCCTGGATGAGAGGAGAGGCGGTGGCGTTCAGGCTCTGCACCAGGCTTCCGAGCTCCTGGAGGGCGCAGACCATGACGTGCTGGCTGGCTGCGACGTCTGCTGCCCCAGACTTGTTCTCACTGCTTGTGTCATTCACTACTGCCTCTGAAACACAAGATCGGGCAGTTGATGTGCGCGAGACCAACTGTGAGAGTTGTTTGGTCTACATGATCTGTATCCTTCATACCCTGTGATTCCTACATGTTAGAAACTGCATAGTTACTGCTTAGTGACAAGTTCATGGAAGTAGGTACTGACTGAGTTGAACTTAAACTTTTAGGGGCAGAGGTATGTGTGTGCCACAACTCACATGTGGAAGTCACAGAACAACTTGCTGGAATTAGCTCTCTCCTAGCACATTTGTTCTTGGGACTGAACTCAGGTCGTTAAGCTTAGTGGCAAGCACCTTTAACTGCTAAGCTATCTTGCCAGCCCTGAACTGACTTTAAACCACTGTTGAACAGATTTATGAGAATGCTAAAATACATACTATATATATTTGGTGCTTCCAAGAGTATAACTTAGGAGGAGCGGGAATACAATGTTTCACAAAAGCAGACTTAGAGACAGGGATGTACCTCAGTGATAAAGAACTTGCCTGGTATGCTTGAGGTCCTGGGCTCAATCCCTAACACCACAAAAACAAACACAAACAAATAAGCCAGCAACAAAAGCAGACGTGGAGGTAAAAGATTTGGGTTTTAATAGCAGCTTCATGTAAGCTCTGTGACAGTATGCTACTCGACTTTGCTGTGCCGAGTCCCTCATCTGTAACAGGGCTTCCGTACCTGTCTCAAAGGCACTTCCAGTCAACAATGTGTATACAGAACTTAACTCATGCTGCTACAGAACATGTTCAATTAGTGTAAGTAGCCATTATCGCTAATTAGTATTACTGATGCTTCAAGGGCTCCAATATATACTGCAGGCATGACTGTCAAATTACTGACCAGAACGAGAATTCACTAGGAAAGGGAGCTTAAAATTTACTGGACTGCTCCTCCCCGTTCCTACTTGCTTTCATTCTCTTCCCAAAACTTTAACAACCACTAAAATTAAAATGCATTTCATGTGAGACAACTGAATATGCCATGACAACTTACTAATTAAGAATATATTCTGGCCCACAAATCCATGATATAATCATGGTACTTAATTTTTTCAATTAAGATTTTTTTAAGGTCAAATAGCTATTCTACCACCATAAAATTAATAATCTTTCAATGACAGCAAAATGTCCTCATTTTTCATTCACTATGAGCCAGTAATATAGATATACAATACAGAATGATAGACTATAATTAATCCCTCTTTTTGTGGGCATTTCTGGGCTGGAAGGCACATGAACTCCATCTTCCAGCTCCTGCTCCTGGAACACAGCTGACTGCAGACTGCTGGCCGGCTCATGCCGGCCACTTAACACAGTGCTGCTGACAGCAAAAACACTTGAAGCAACATGTGCGTCTTCTCCCAGTTGTCAATACAGGATAGGTTACTATTTGGGTGTGTCTAAGAACAATTCCTCATTAATTCAAACATCTTTTCATTAATAATTTTGTTATCCTTGTATATTTAAAAAGTTTGTTGTATAAGCTATTAAAATAACAAAAATAACAAATCAAACTGTACACATATTTTTATAAATATTATAAGACAATTAAATGATTATATATCCTAATTATATCTGGTTATATCCTTATTTTTAAAGACGGACGCCCTTTAGGCAATGCAATTTGCCTCATTAAAAATTAGTATCTATTTCCAATGGTAATAAAATTGTCTTCTACAATTTATATTTTCCCTTACTCTGGTCTACTAAATGCATTAAAAACTCCATAAATTTAGGAAGTTTGTGCCACTCATTTAATCTTGCTGCTGCTCTGCGTGGCTCATATATTTAGTAACTATTTGTTAAACCCAAAGTGTATGAAAAGGCTCTTTTCAGGGCTTCAGTTGAGTAGAAGTAAATTTTAATGTCCTGTAGCACAGGAACATAACTATGTAGATATAGTCGTGTCTGTACAAAGCAAAATAGCTGGGGAAGAGCATGCTGAATGTTTCCAGCAGAGATGGCTCATGTTTGGTGTGGTGAACAAGTCAAGCACCCTGAGCTGAGCATGACATGTTGTGTGAGAAGCACTAAAATGTCACACTGAATCCTCAAATAAATATAACTTTATGGGTAAAATTACTGACCTTTCACAATATGTCCTACAAGGGCTAATAGTTATCCATAACTATTATTTTCTAAGTCTTCAAATTAAGCCTATTTAGGGAAACAAAAGAAAAACAGCAATATATATACCTATATATATACATATATATATACACACATGTATATATGTGTATGTATGTGTGTGTGTGTATATATATATATATATATATATATATATATATATATATATAAAACAAGAGACTTCAAGCACAAAAATGTCGACAGATTATCCTACAAAGATTAAAAACAATACACCACTGCATCCGGGAGACTTAAAAGCAGCACAGGCACTAGAAAGAAAACTGAAACCCAAACCTTACCAGTATCCACTCATTGTTAAAACACTGTTTCATGGGCGGTGGTGGCACATGCCTTTGATCCCAGCATTCGGGAGTCAGAGGCAGGCCAGCCTCTGTCCTGGAACACTGAGTTCCAGGACAGCCAGGGCTACATAAAGTAACCGTAGCGTGAAGAAATAAGTAAGTAAGTAAGTAAGTAAATAAATAAATACATACATACATACATAAATACATAAATACATAAATAAGAATCCTAGCACTTACAAGACTGAGAGGAAATTGCAAGTTTGAAGCTAGCCTAGGACACGTAGTTAAACTTTATCCCAAAACAGAAGGGAAAGAGAGGGAGGGAGGGAGGGAAGGAGCGGGGAACTAAATTAAATGCCCGGAATCATCAGCCCTCACTCACCCACTGCTCTCATCTGTTTCCCGATGGCCTGGCAGATTTCCTTGGCAGCTGCTATCTGGGCTTTCTCACCCAACAAACTGCCCACCGTGGCTCTCAGGATGAAGGAGACACATCGCCTCGAGTACACGGCATCCACGTGTGTTTGTGTTGCTCGAGGATGGGAAACCAGATCAAGCACGTGGGACAAGAACGTGGCAAAGCTACGCTCCAGCCACTGGCCACCCAGTGCTGTCACAAAAACAACATACGCCTATAAAAACATGGTAAGACACAGCCTTAGATACCTCTGGGTAAATGCAGAGCAGCCCAGGAAACGACAGCAGACGCAATGATGGCAGTATACAAATGAAGTTATTCTTGACGTTAAAACATACAAAGTCAACTTTTGCATATTATTAGGACTTCTACCATAGGAATTGCTGGTAAAAATTTTTGAATGAAACAAATCTTTTTTTTTTCTTGCTTTTATTTTTTTTTGTTCATTTGCGAGGCAGGGTCTCTTGGAACCCTAGCTGACCTGGAACTCATTAGCTTGAACTCACAAAGATACACCTGTCTTTACTAGGATTAAAGGCATATGCCGCCATGCCTGGCTTGAATAAACCAATTATTGAAAAAAGCCAGGCATCGTATTGCATGCCTGTAATCTCTGCATTTGGGGAAATGACCTCAAGTCCAGGGCAGCCTGTCCAACACAATGAAGTTCAGGCCAGTCTGGGCCACAGAGTGCGATGCTGTGTCTAAGAGTCATAGCAAAAATAACACAGAGTTTCACACTAGAAAGACCCATGAAGAACACGAGAATGTGCTGAAGGTGGAAAGGAAAGCTAAATTGATTCAGGATCAGCGAGGTACAGGCTCAGCATAGAAATGAACAAACACTAAGAGCTGCAGCACACTTGCCAGCGAGCTCCCTGAGGTAAGCACATGGCTTCCGTTTTATATTTTGTTTCGGGGACAAGGCACCTTCGTGGTGATTTTGACTAAGTTCATGAACCATGCTTTCTTACTAGGTGTTATCAGATCAGGAACCATACTTATTATTTTAAAATTATAATTCCAAGTCACATTTAATCTTATAATTCCATTAGAGATTAGTCACTGACAAATCCAATCCAAGAATAAGTCAATTATTTTTAGTCACAAGTTTTATGGAGAATATTACAATCTAAATGTCTCAGTTATTAATGTCTAAATGTAGTTCCAAACAAAACCATCTTACTTTATAATTTTTAAAGGATTACTTTAAGTCCTAAAGTACTTTAAAGTCCTTATTTTATTTTGGGTATGTATTTTTTGAAGCAAAGCTGCCACCATGGAGCTTAGTCTTGAACGAAGAAGAACCCTTCTATCTGGCGTGTACTAGCATGTTAGGCAAAACTTACTTTACAACTTACTTGTTCTGAAATAAAATTTGAGAATTTTTTTTAGAAACTTACATACATGTAATGGAATGGACAGGTTTATACATCAAGATTTACTTTTAGGCTGGGGATGTAGCTCAGTGGTACGGTGTTTACTTGCCTAGCATGCATAAGCCCCAAAGGTCAATCCCCAGAGCCCCACCTCAAAAGAGACAGAAGAGAAAAAGAATGTACCTTACAAGGTACACAATGAAATTTGGAATCTGAATTTAATCCATCCATTGGTTAAAATTTGTTAAAGAAACCAGGCAATATTAAAACTTTCTTATATGCTGTTCTGACAGCCTTCCATGAAATGATCTGGAAACTTCTCCACGCATACAAACCTGTGTCACTCCAACTCGCACTTCTCGATTAACCGACCCTCCAACTTTCAACATTTCTCCACCACTCTTGAGGAAACCTGACCCTCCACGCAGAAATCCCGTGGCCATGAGTTCTAAGACCTCATCAAACGTTGCTCGCTTCACATTCTGACGCATGACTTCAAGGAAGGAAAGCAAGTTTAAGGTCAAATGAGTTTTCGAAGCAGAATTACTATTATTTTCCAATATTCTAGCTTAAATTTTCAAGTAATTATTTTAAGAGTATTATAATATAAAAAAAGAGCACAATGTCTTATAAGCAAAAACTTAAATTCATTTTTGAAGCAAAAAATGCTAAATGGAAGGAGTTAGGAAATAAAGCAGCTCAATGAATCTATGAAAACAGTATTATGATGGTGGCTCACTAAATATTTGCAGCCCAGTAAGAATAGCAGACACCCATTTCACACACTGCTGCCAATTCTTACTCCAAAATAAGGACACAAGGAACCTTTTCTTTTTTTTCCCTAGGGATTTAATTTAAATTCTTATTTATATGTAAGTGCATTGTTCTTCCTGTATATATGCCTTGTGTGCAGTACCTACAGAAGACAGAAGAGGGTGTCAGGTCCTGTGGAACTGGAGTAATGGTTGTGAGCTGCCCAATGCAGGGGGAAGAAATGAGGTCCTTGGGAAGAGCAGCAAGTACTCAAGCCCTGAGCTATCTCTCTAGCCGCCCTAAAGCCTACATAACAGTTACCAATGTATTAAACCTGAGGTATCAAGTTGTATATAGCAAAATCCTTCCACATATAGTAGCAGACATGATCCTCATAAAAATTCTGTGGAGAGGCATAGCTCCTGTTCATGTACATAGGGCTTGGAACTGAGCACCTCAGTTTTACTTTCATACCTCACAATAGACACTTTTTTAGAACACAAGCCACGAAATCTCTACAAGCCTCAATTTCCTCATTTATAAAATGATCATTAACAATGATACCTGAAATTCATAGGGCTTTTTTGAGAGTTAAATTCTACAGCATAGTTTTTATATAATTTTTTAAAATGTTACCTCACCAGTATCATAGGATGAAAAAATATCAATAACAAAGAACAAACCAAATCTCAAACAGCTAATAGTGAAAGGGCAAGGACATAAACCTATCGCATCTGGCTCTGTTTCTCCCATCTCGAGGTGGGGTAAGGCGGGAACAGCAGTAGAGCTGGAGCTAACCCCAGCCCTGCCTCATTATAACCATCCCTGACGTGTCTGTGGACCTGTGAAGCAACAGAAAAGCCACTAAGCAATCAGTGCCGCCCCTGATACTGCTTAGTAATACCTAGAAAAACTGAAGATTAGCACTGTGGCATAAATGGAGACCTATATATCAGAGACTAAAAGAAATCAGCACTTAAGATTCCACATTCCTACACTTTAAACATTACACAAACCGTGTCATAAATATGTTCAGTGCTAATGTGTACGCCATTGTCACAAAGAAATGTAACAGGTAGAGTGTCATTTAGGTTCTTTTATATGATGAAATAGATATCTAACAATTTAAGTCTCTTTAAAGTGGCCTCTATTAGCAATGACTAATTTAAAAAGAGAGCACTTTCTAAACCTTCGAATACCTGCCATTGTCTAATGCAGGGTTAGCAAACAATACCTGTTGCCTGTTTCGGCATCAATGCTGTGGCCATGACTGTTCCTAGAAGCTTAGATACTGCAACTCGTACTCCATAATTTGAGTTTTCTAGAGCCTTAAAACAGAGGGTAGCTATGTTTTCTAGTTCAGCAGTCCACATGAACACAGCTTCATTCTGTAGTTCCAGAAGACACTGGAATTAAAAACAAAGCAGAAAGTTAATTATATTCAAGAACGCCTATGTCCACAGGTGAAGTAATACAACCAAACTTCTGAAATACCCATACAACTGGATAAAACTTAATAACAGTTTTCAAAACTGCATGACAGGCAATAAAAGGACATTACTCTTTAAGGAAGAAGAAAACCTAATACAAAGTAAGCAAAAATGGAAATAAAGATAAAAAGGAAATCAGTGGTCTACAAAGCAGAAACACAGTCTTGGGTGATTTGTTTTTCGGCTGTTGAGGTTTTTTTCCCCCTATGCAGTACTGGGAATTGAAAGCAAGCCACAGCCTCACACTTGCAAGAAAAGCACAGTCTCTGTGCTACAGGTCCAGTAAGACTGAAAAATAACAGAATGAAGCTGAAGCCACCAATTAATCTGATAAATATCTATCCAAATTACTCAAGGAAAAGAAAAAGATAGAAATTACCAAAATTAGGAAAGAAAGAAATCAATCACTTTCTTTCAGAAATCAATCAGAAAGAAATCAATCACTTTCAGAAAGATCTGCAACTCACACAACAAGGAGTAGATAACCTGAGTACTATATTATATAGTTCAAAACTGACTTTGTAGTTTAAAAATTCTCTGTACTAATTAATTCAACCAAATATTTAAGCAAAAAAAAATTTACACTAATTCTATATAAACTATTCCACGAAACCAAACAGAACTTTCTCGATCATTCCATGGAGTCCATGAAGACATTATGAGAACACCACCGCAGGGCTGAAGAAATGGCTCAGTGGTAAAGAGCACGTTATGTTTTTATAGAGACCCAGGTTCAGCTATCAGTACCCACATGGTGGGTGATAGCCACCTGTAACTCCAGTTCCAGAAAATTGCTCCTCCTCTACAGGCATCCATGTGGTACACATACATACACACAGGCAAAAGCTCATACATATAAAATAAAAATAAATGCATATTTTTAGAAAAAGAAAGAAAACTGCACACTAATATCCCCTCAGGGCTAAAGATACAAAAATTCCACCGAAACATTTAGCCATTCTAATACAGCAATATCCAGAAAGGTAACAGTCCTATACTAGGGAAGATTAGGCAGTGAGGATTTCAAGCTCAAGGCCAGGCCGGAATTACACAGTGAGACACTGTCTCAAATTAAATCAAAGCAAAACAAATGAAAAAGGGTAATATATATAAACTTTACTTGACCAAGTAAAGTTTAATCCTAGAAATACAATTGGTTAAAACTCTAAAATTAATCAATGTAACCTACACTAGCAAACTAAAAAAGAAATATCTCAAACCATTTCCATAAATGCTAAAAAAATAAAATAAAATAAAAAACAACAACGAAACTGGGGAAATGTGAACATCGGTGGCTTATGTTAATGTCAATGTCCACAGAACTACTGTCCTCGAGTTTTCAAGGTTTTGCTACTAAGGGACTCCAGCAAACGTTATAAAGATCTCTCTATACTTTCTTTTTATTATTACTTTATAATTTATTCACTTTGTACCCCGGTTATAGCCTCCTGGTCCTACCCTCCCTCTCTTCTCCCCCCATCCTTCTCCCCTAGTCCACCAATAGAGGAAGTTCTCCTCCCCTACTGACTGACTCTCGCCTGTCAGGCCTCATTAGCACTGTCTGGATCCTCTTGCTCTGGGTCCTGGTAAGGCCGCCCTCCAGGGGGAAGTGAGTTCATGTCAGAGAATGCCCCTGTTCCTGTTCCCCTTGCTATGGAACCCACATGGAGACTGAGCTTTCTATGGGCTACATCTGATCTGGGGGTCTAGGTCCAGTCTATGCATGGTCCTTGGTAGATGCATTGGTCTCTGCAGGGTCCCTGGGCTCCCTGGCTCTTTTGGTCTTGTGGAGCACCTGTCCCCTCCGGGTCTTTCTAACTCCCCTTCTTCTATAAGACTCCCTGCTCTCTGCCCAAAGTTTGGCTTTGAGTCTCTGCAACTGCTTCAAACCCCTGCTGGGTGGAGTCTTATAGTTGCATACAATTGTCTCAAAGTAAAGCCTTTAATAAATAGCAATAACAGAAATAAGACAAGGAAACAGGGTCAGTGACACACAGCTGTTGTCGTAGTGTATAACAAGAAAAAAGGCAGAAAATTAAAACTATACAAGTACTTAGAAAGCAGGCAGTTTCTTTAAAAGTTGAACATAAATCTCAGCCATTCCAAATAAAATATATTGACCCAAATAAAAAAATATATTGTCCACAAAAAAAAAAATCTGCACACAAATGTTCACAAAAGCTTCTTTGATAATAGTCAAAGTTAACTAAATGCATAGGAAAGGTGGAATGGCCACATAACCAAACAGTATTAAGTAATAGAAACACAGGCATACATAGGTCTCAAAATAACTGTACTTTCATGAAAGAAGCCACACAAAAGTACATACCACATGCTTCCACTCATATTTAATTCCAGAAAATGTAACTAACATATAAAAACAAAATGCTCATATTTAAGAACTTTAATAGAATAAATTAGCTGTTTAAGAGTAAGCACCATGAGGGACAGCATTATAAACTGACTGGGTACTAACCTTGGCCACTGCACATCTGACCGCCATGGACCTGTCGGTTAGGAGGGATCGAGCATTCTTGTAAATGTCTCGATGAGAGGAAGCTGCTGCACCACCCAATCCAGTCAGAACTTTCTGTAGACTCATTAAGATCTCACTTCGCCCTTGAGACTACATGTGAACACAAAGCAAAACTTTAAAACCATATTGTCAAACAAATTCCATATTTAATAAGAACACATTGAGACGTAACAATTCTCGGTCCTGACTGCCTATTTCCAAATGGAGGCAGTAAGGAGAAGACCTGATCAACAATTCTACAAAGTATCTGAAATGTATTAATATCATCTAAGAAGTTAGTTCTCCTGAACAGTAAAATGAAATTGCAGGCTGAGGACATGGCTCAGTGACAGAGCACTTACTCAGCAGGTGCTACACCTTGAATTTAGTCCGACGTATCCCCAAAATATTAAACCTGAGTCTTGAGCTTAGTCTACATTCCATTAATCTGAAGTTGACAAGGAATGTATAATGAAACTGACATGGCAAAAAACAAACAACAAAAATGGCAATATATATATATATATATATATATATATATATATATATATATACCAAGACCAGTTTCATTTAATGTCACTGTCATTTTGAATGCAGCCCTCTTCAGAAATAAATGTACATCTTAAACCCTTTTACTTGTGCAAATGACTGCAAACAATGTAAGTGTAGATGAAAACAAATAAAGACGTCATACTGGATGGAGTAGATCCACAGTTGAGAAAGGCCAGCGTTTTCGCCAACCATTAAGTCTAGGAAAGAAAGCAGTTCTCCCCTACAGCCTATGGAGGAAGCTCGGCCCTGTGTGGTGGCTTGAGTCGGTTTGAACCACACAGACTCCAGCATGTGAAGGCTTGACCCATGGCGAATGGCACTATTAGGAGGTGTGACCTTGTTGGAGTAGGTGTGGCCTTGTGTGACAGTTTCCTCCTTGCTGCCTGACAATGAAGATGTAGAACTCTCAGCTCCTCCAGCACCATGTCTGCCTGAAAGCTGCCATGTTTCCCACCAGGATGACAATGAACAAAACCACTGAAACTGTAAGCCAACCCCAATTAAATGTTTTCCTTATAAGAGTTGCCGTGGTCATGGTGTCTCTTCACAGCAATGAAATCCTAAGACACCTTTGACACTTAACCTCTAGGTGCCACAGGTGTGAGCTAGAAACATCTGTTGTTCTAAGCTGCACAGTGTATAACAATGCATTATGGCAGGCATATGAAACATATATTAGACAAAAAAAATCAATTGAAAAACAGAATTAAGGAAAAACTAATAGGTGAACCTACCCACTTAAAAACAATGGTATCCCCCTCCCAAAAATAAACAGACATTTTTAAAAAAGGAGACTTGATAATCTGAAATCACGTTCCCTTCCAAGTCCATGAGGACCAGAGCAACAGAACAAAACACCTTTAACACTTGCTATGAGCAAGGCTTTGAATTCTTGTGTAAAACTCACCTCTGCACTTTTCAGAGATTTCAACAGATTGTTGACTGTTTCTGGAAATGCACTGCCCAACATCCTTCCCATCTTCTCATAAAATGCCCCAACACAAGCCACTGCTGCCCTGTAAAAATGGTCTCACTAGTTACTAATACAATTTCTGGGCTGGCAAGAGGGCTCTTGCCATCAAGCCTGATGACCTGAGTTCCATTTCCAGGACCCACATGGTAGAGAGAACCAACTCCCACAAGTTGTCTGCTGACTCCATGTACACAATGTAGTTCACACATACACACAAACTAATAAGTGTATAAAAAAATTTAATATAATTTAGCATAGTTTTTTACTTTTAAAAATTAATTTGCAT
The DNA here is from genome assembly GCA_028658305.1 of Pachyuromys duprasi. NCBI lineage: Eukaryota > Metazoa > Chordata > Mammalia > Rodentia > Muridae > Pachyuromys > Pachyuromys duprasi. Next base: position 39,116,159 of record CM053755.1, read on the forward strand.
TTATCTAAAGAATTTTAAGATCAAGTTAATCTAGTCATCAGTAAACTTTTAAGCAAATGGTCTCTGTCTCAGCTACTCAATTTTGCCCCTCTAGTATGAAAGCAGCTAAATTAGCAAGCAGGTCTGAATTCCAAAATCATTTCACTTCTCTAGCTGGCTGGATAGTTAAAGTGGACTCGACTTTACACAGTCCTGCCCTACTTCCCTCACCATCTCTTCTCTTTCCATCTCGGGCAAGAATATGATTTCCATCCAAATTGATCAAAAGACTCCTGACCCCACTGCTCATACCATACCAGTTTCTCAGCTGTGTCCAGAGTCTCAGCAGTGCTGGACACGAGGATGTTCATCCACTTCCTCAGACCTGGTTAGAACTTCCTGTCTGTACTATGCTATGCCTCCTGTTTCACCCCTCTAGGGTCTTTATGATTTAAAGTCCCTAAATCACCTTGAAAAAGCAAAAGGGAACACAAGGATTCCTGTAAAAGTTTACTTACAGTTTTGTTGGTAAGTAGGCTGCAGTGTCATCCTTACTTCTGATAATGTCGTTACATTTATCTAGTGTTTGGAAAACTGTGTATGTATCCCCGATGCTATAAAGGGCTGCAAGGTTTTTAGCTAACAATTTTCGAGTAGGTGGTCCAGGTGAGCTGCTTATTAATCCAGTTAACTGTTCAACAAGTTTTTTCTGTTTTTCTTTTACATCTGTCTGTTAATAAAAAAAATAAGAAGATAATTTTTCCTTGTACCCCTTATTACTTTCTAGTCATAAAAAAAACTTAACATGTATGGTGTTCTAATACTTAAAATCTGTATTCTCACAAATGAAAACTCTTATGAAAATGAAAACATCAATAAGAAATATCTAATCTTTCCCAGATTAATCTTCACTTCCCTTCAATGTCCAAAAATATTTCAACAAAAATAACTGCTGTATGAGCCAAACAGTTTCCAGACAAACTTAGAAAGTTAAATCACATACTATACTAGATGTTATAGATGACTGATATCTAAGGTTTTCTTTCCCCTGTAAAAGCAGATGCAGTTGTACTAGAAGTTATATATAGTAAAGGAAACTAAAGAAATTTTGAAGAGACCTAAGCAACAGCATGTAATTCTCTGGTCTATACATAATCAATATCTAGTCAGAATCTAAAATTCATTCATTCACTGAAGAAACACAATACACTTACTACATGCCACATATTATCCTAAGTCCTGGGTGCAACAATGAACAAAATGGACAAAGTCCTTATCCCCATGAAATTTACATTCTAGTGGGGAGGGCCAGATTGTAAATAAATGAATGGTATGAGTGCTTACTATTCTATAGAAATAAATTAGGAGACATCTCTCTCTAAGGTGAAATGGTGAGCTACGCAGTTGTCTAGAAGGAGAACACTCTAGGAGTGAGAACAAGGTGTGCAAAGGCTTTGCAGATGATGTATGCTTAGCACACATGAGGACAGCAAGGTCAGGTTAACTGGCATGGATTAAGAGAAAAGAGTCGAAGATACAGTCAGGAGAAAACAGATGATGGTACCAGGTATGCGGAAGAGCATTAAGTTTATTCTGAGTGAGTGTTTTAAGCAGAGGAGGTTGTAATCTAAAGATTTCACCCAATTCATTTTTACTGTTAAAGACTGTGGATGCTGTCTAATCAAGGCAGAAGCAGTGAGCACTTAAAAAACTACTGCAATAACCCAGATGAGTGACACTGGAGAGGCAAATGATGGAGAGTAAACGGATTCTAGATATGTTTGTGGGTAATTCCCTTAATATTTGCTGATCGACATGATATGAGGCTTAAGAAAGAAGTAAAAAATGACGTTAGGGGTTTGGAAAAGGATATGTTCAAAAAGGAAATAAAAAATTTGTTTTAGATGTGTTAACTCTGAGATGTCTGTGTGTGTAGGTGTGGAAAGAGAAGAAGAGGGAGGAAGAGAAAGGGAGTGAGAGGACTCCTGGAGAGAGGGGGAGGGAAGGGAGAAGAGAAGGGGAGGGGAAGAGAGCATGAAAGAAATAGAGAGAATGGATGAATATGAATCATGGATCCCATGCTGGCCTTGAATTTGCTATGTAGCTGAGCATGACTGTGAGCTTTTGATCCTCCTGCTCCACTTCTCAGAAACTGGGATTATTGCTATGGGCCTCCAAATAAAATTGTTTTATGAGGTGCTGGGAACTAAGCCAAGGGCTTTTTGCAGGTTAGAGGCAAGTACTCTACCAACTGAGCTACATTCCAGCCCAGAAGATCTCATTTGAGAGTTGGGTGTATTAAATGGTGGTAGAAATCATGGGATTAGGTATCACTAAAACTAAGACTGACAAGTCTCACAACAAATCAGGACCAGTGTTAAATATTCAAAGTGGGGGATTAACTGTGTGAAGGGGCCAAATAAAACAAATCCTGACCACTGTTTTGAGCAATTTGAGTTATGTGATAACTTGAAAAAAGACTTTTCAGTGGAAGAAACAAATGTCCAGTTACAGAAGACTTAAGAGACAGATATAAACTCCTAGTTACAGGTTACAAGGGAATCCATGCGTTTACTGTCTCTCTGACAGGCAGCAACAACAGCATCACAGCACAAGTCTGGAAAGGCCAGGACGATGGGAAAAGCACTCAGACAGAGACTAGAAGCCAACAATTCCCAACAGGGAAAACCAAGAAGAAATTAAGACACAAAGTACTCCAGTAGTACATATTTTTTGAAGCCTTGGAAGACATTTCAGGTGATAATAAATCTGCACCTAGAAATAAAAGGGATAACTGGTTGACCATCAGTGAGGCTATACCAGAGTGTGTCCACCATGCCCAGCATTTCGGTACTCAGGCAGCTTATGCCATAAGACAGCTATAAGTTTAAAGCTGCTCTAGGATACATGAGTCTCAGGCCAGCCAGGAATAACTAATAAAACCCTGTCACACAACATAAAATGAAAGCCAACAAACAAAATCTTCTACCAGCCTCTCCTCCATTCTAGAAGAGGGGGAGAGGCTTGCTTTCTTAAAAAGAGTAGTCAGAACATCTACGGACAAGAAGGAATCAGGCACAACTGTGGACTTGAGGTCACTGTTGTAAAACAGGAATTAAATGAATGTTTATATACTGAATGTTGAAATCATTAGTCTCCCTAACTCAATTCCTCAATCCTAGACAATTAACCATATTCCCTTTAGACAACAGAGTAGAAAAGTATGTTCTAGGAAACAATCAGTCTATAGAACCCCGTTAAGCTAATAAGGTCATAACAAGCCAACTGTGACATTAAGTTAACAAAATCCACCTTTTCCAGAAAGCCTTTTATGATTCACTTGTAAATCTCACTTGAGGCTTTCCTCAATGTAATAATGTTAAAACCGTCAAAACATGCAGAAAACAAACTTGAATCAAAGAGGCTGTGCAGGAGGGAGAAGAAGAAATAAAAATCTCTTAGTAAGTCCCAGGAGAACCTGCAGATGGTGGGATTACAGCACATAGGCACTTCCAGGCACTGATGATGAAGAGGGGCACCAGGCACAGTCATGGTTCTCTCCAGTCGCACACTGAGCTGCCTAGACAGAGGTGAGAAGCTGCAACAAGCAGGATTCAGATAGGGTTTGGGTTTTGTTCTGGACTGAGAGGCTAAACTAGAAATCCCCAGTAGTATCACATCCTCCAGTTCCTGAGGTGAACGGCTCATAACATTTTCAAAACACAGTGTTTTACATTTTCTTTATATTAATCTCATGGGCCGGGGGCGGGGGGAGCAATACCTACCTTGTTAGCAGCAACTAGGACTTTATCAAGGAATCTTAACCATTCAAAGATGAACACTGGTCTCTTTGCTTCCGTGATTTGAGCCAATGCTTCTTCATTTAGCAATAAGCTGTGAGCTAACTCCATTATTGAAGTTCTTAATTCGCACCTTAAATGAACAGATTAGTTTTAAATGAAAGAAATACATGTAAGGAATGTTTTTATTTATGTGTAGGAGTGTTTTGCCTATATGAACGTATGAGCACCACATGTATGCCTGGTGCACACAGAGGCCAGCATAGGGTGTTGAAGGTCAGAGTAGGGTGTTGGATCTCCTGGAACTGGAATTACAGATGGTTTTGAGTCACCATGTGAGCGCTGAAAACTGAACCCGGGTCCTTTACAAAAACAAGTATTTTAATCACTGAGCTAGCCATCCCTCCAGCCCCAACACGTAGGGCTTTAAAAATACTGAATGTCAGGTTTCATAAATGCCACTACGCCAGGGAAAGAAAGCATGGTTTCACTTCTCTAATAACTTCTTTGACACACAAAGAAGTGTGAAGACAACCATATAAACAAAATCAAACTGGCAATAAGAATGGAGTGAAAGGAAAATGTTAACACTGCAAAAAAAAAAAAAAAAAGATTATTCCGAGGTGGAAGAAGTTTGCCTATCAGAACATAGGTCATTAACGCATTCTATCACGAGAACCCCAAATCACAGAGCTCACGCATCTTGGCGAGCTTTCTCTGTCCCCTGCGGCGGGCACAGGCACCTTTAACCGCCCACTTGTTCGCTAAGGAGACCCAGTATAAGGACCCTAGGCTTCCAACAGGCGAGGGGCGGGCCAAACGGGGACCCTGCGGCCGGGACGCCCGGGACAGCCCCTCGATCCCGCAGTGCCCGGGGTCTGCGTGCACCCAGCTGCTCCGAGGATCCCGACAGCTTGGGGCCAGTGGAAAACGCAAAAAGGGGTCGCGGGCCGACCCGAGATGTCAGCCTCACGTCATAGGGGGTCCTCGAACTGTCAGCCCCACGAGGTTGAGGCTCCCTCGCCTGAAAGCTCGAGTTCCCTCTGAAAAAAGTCCCGGGGCAAGGGGATCTCTGTGCATGTCAACCCGCACGCTTTGACAGCGCGCGGGGCCGCCTCACCTCCCAGTCTGGCAGGGGCCGGATCAGCTGAGTTCCGCAGGCTGAAGCCGCTGCCGAGGGACCCGGATGCCCCGCCTCCCGAACTCCTGCCAGCAGGAAGCGGGAGGACGGCGCACGCGCGAGACGCACGCGCGCTCCTCGCGCTCTTTTAGCCCCGCCCACCCAGGTTTCCAAGCGAATCTGCTGTCAGAAATAAGTGGGGTGGGGGTCTGAGGGGCCCGCGGTAGCTGGACTGCGCTTGCGCGGCACGCGCTCGGCGGAGCTGCATCGCGGTGGTCAAGCCGCAGTATTAGGGTGCGCAGACACCCAGGAGGGTGGCTGGTGTTGGTGCGGGTTGGCCGTGACTGGCCCGTCAAAACGTCACCAACGCCCCGTCCGTGAGTGGTCGTTCTGGTAGGTCGCTGCAGGCGTGAGGAGCGGGGGAGAGAAGAGCCCGGGATGCCCGAGTTAGCCCATCTCCGTGTGTTCAGTAGCCCTTGCTTCAAACTCGGCGTGCCCTCCCCCCCCCCTCGGTACATAGATAAGCTAGCACCTAGAATCATCCTGCTGAGAAAATGGTTACCCATTAGTTAGGTACTTAAGCATAGAGCTTCACACAAACCATCTCCAGCCGTCAGCACAGGCTGTGCTCCTCTTCTAGGTAGACCCAGAGTCCGACCACTTCGCTGCTTTGCCTCTCAAGTGATGGCCTAGGCCGCCAGCGGCTCTGACTGGGTTATCTATCCATCGACTTGGAGTTTATGCTTATGTTTGAAGGAAGTGGGTAATGGTAGTGTATATTGTCCTCGTAGCAAGAGAGTCTTCACACTCGAGGACCTAATTCCTTATTCCACTTCTTAACAATAATTTCACTTCCTCACCAGTAGTAATTAACCTCCTCAAACTTTGTCAGTTGGTGAAGCTGTAATACCCAGGTGTGACGTTTCAGTGTGATGAGTTATGAAAATTGTAAGTATAAGATGGAATAACTGTAAAAGTCAGAGCTTTAAAAATGACCTGCAATCCCTTGCACTGTGTGTGTGTTGCGGGGTATATTTTGAGACAGGGTCTCACTGTGTGTTTCATGGTACCCTTGGACTGCTGAGTGCTGAAATTACATCAGAGGGCCACTATGTCTGTGGAGTTAAATGTGTTCCTTAAAAATAATCCAGATTGGGCTAGAGATTTAGCACCGTTGTAGAACATGTTCCTTGTATGTGTGAGGCTCTGGATTCCATACCCAGCTCAGCAACAATTAAAGTCTCGTTCTGTTTCAGGAGCAAGATCACCGAGACCTGTATTCTTTGTGGTTGTGAACAAATTAGTTAGCCAGACTGAGCCTCAATTTTCTCAGCTGGAAAGTGGAAGTATCGTAACTATTGAGCAGTTCATGAGCTAGGTGAGTACTGACCTAGGTAGGACCAAGGTAGGAATAGTGCTACTAGGCTTGACTACTTTTCCATGTGGCTCACTGATTTCGCTCACCATTTGTGTCTCAGATCCTCCCATGGGGACATTGCCATAGAGCTTTTTGAGTGCTCTCTTATAAGATCACCGACTTCATTCAGTTAATTCATACTACCAGCTTTACAGAGTGCAGTGTGTAGTGTGACCAAAAAGTTACTCTAAGCTGGGTAGTGGTAGCACACCCCTTTAATCCAGTACTCTGGAGGCAGAGCCAGGTGGATCTACAGAGTGAGTTCCAGGACAGTGAAGGCTACATAGAGAGACCCTATCTCAAAAAAAAAACAAAAATAAAAATTACTCTAATATATAAAATCCTGTTGGTTACACGAACTGCTCAGTGTGGGAAAAGGTTAGACAGTTATCAAAAGAGCCAAGATGCAAGATGTTCTAGGAGCAGGCCATCTTGGAGAACACTACATGGTTATATGAGAGTTTGTCTCGTAACTGGAGACTCACAAGTTCAAGGCCAACGTGAATTCCAAGCCAGCTTGGAGATACAGGGTGACCTGATCTCAGGGGTGGGGGGTGGGGGGCGGGAGACAGAACAAGAGTGTTTACCTCTGCGGTGATTTGAATTAGAACGACCCCAATAGGCTCATATTTCTGAATACTTGGTTACTAGTTGGAACTCTTGTCTGGGAATGATTAGAAGGTGTGTCCTTGTTGGAGGAGGTAAGACACTGCAGGGGCTTTGAAGTTTCCAAGGCCCACAACTGTTCCCACGTAGCTTCTGTTGGGCTAGCTGCTCCTCTGTTGCTAGGACACAGGATGCTGAAATTCTCTATCTTTGTGCTTAAGGGAGCATCATGAAGCATTGCCACTCTTCATGGTTGAGTTCCCTTTTGATAAAGCAAAATTATAATGATGCTGATAATCCCGTTACTTTGTCCTACTTGATTTGCAGGTGGTATTGCCATTTGAAGTAGAACATGGCAGAAGAAGAGGACTACATGTCGGATTCCTTCATTAATGTTCAGTAAGTAAATCTGTACACCTAATGTGATGATACGCAAAATAAATACAGACTACAAAAGTTAATAAAGGACATTGGTTGGGTGGTGGTTGTGGTCATATATTTTTGTTTTGAGACAGGGTCTCATGTAGCTCCCAGGCTGTCTCCTTCAACTCACTGTGTAGCTCCTTCCTGTACCTCCTAAAAGCTGAGACTGAAGGTGTGTGTGCTACCATGACTGAATTTTGCAGTCTTGGGGATCATAAGAGTTTCATGCAAGTGCTCTGTCAACTGAGCTACCCCCCCTAGCCCGGGATATTTTTCATATATATTTTAATTTTAATTTTTTTTATTTATCAATGGGGGTAGGGCACTGCATCCATGTGGAGATCAGAAAACAACTTTCGGGAGCCAGTTCCCTCCTTCCACGATGGATTCTGAGAATCATACTCAGGTCAACACCTTTACACAACAAGTCTGTTTAACAGGTCAGCCATCTTGCTATTCTAGGACATTGATTTTGAAATGTGACATTAAAATCAACTTTACTGCCAGGCATGGTGGCGCACGCCTTTAATTCCAGCACTTGGGAAGCAGAGGCAGGTGGATAGAATCGTTGAGTTCAAGCCAGCTTCTTTTACAGAGAGAGTTTCAGGAAATCCAGGGCTTCATAGAGAAACGCTGTTTGAAAAAAAAAAAAAACACATTCTTACTATTTTATGGAAAACATCCTGTGTGTCCACACAAAGATACTATAGCTTTCTTGTCTCTTTGGTGTTAACCGTTTTACGGCTGCTCTTGACCCCCTTTGGGAGCCCTCTTATATCTTTGTTTACCTGTTCCTCCCCTTATGGCAGCTTATTGTCTCCAGCCTTTATTCAGCTTTATTGTTTGTTATTTACCTCTTAGAAAAATTACTGTAAAGTATTATTTCTAACATACTCAGCTTTACACTTCCTTTAGTTTCCCACGGTCTGTAGCTGGCCCTCATTGCTCTGCTGCAACATTGGTAACAAGGATGATCCTATCTCCGATCCCCAATAGTAACTAGCATCGAGGGAGTGCCTGCCAAACAGGAAGGAAACTTTCTGCGCTCCTCTATGCGGTTTCCTTTATTTTTCAGAGAAGACATCAGACCAGGCGTTCCAATGCTGAGGCAGATCCGAGAAGCCCGTCGAAAAGAAGAAAAGCAACAGGAAGCTAATCTGAAAAATAGGCAGAAGAGCATGAAAGAAGAAGAGCGGGAAAGACGTGACATCGGGTTGAAGAGTGCACTAGGCTGTGAAAACAAAGGATTTGCTTTGCTCCAGAAGATGGGCTATAAGAGGGGGCAGGCTCTGGGCAAGAGTGGTGAGTCACAGAAGAACTAAATTGGGGCTCTTCACCACCCAGTTGCAATGTCCTTTTTAGCTACTAAAAAGCAAAACAACTTGAGTTTCTTAGTATCTTTGGTGCAAATAGTCTTTACAGAGATGTCTTCTCACATCCATTTGAAGTGCCACACATGCCAGCATGAGCTGCTTAGCATCCCACTGCGGCCTTGAAGGCACTGGCAAGTGGCTGACAGTGGGGGTAGCGAAGAATGATAGCAGGTGATGGGTAGAGAAGCATAATGAGCAGACAGCAAGGAAGCAACTTTGGGGATCATGACAGGACTCTTCCCGGCTTGCTCTGTGCCGACAGCAGCAGTCTGAATGACGTTCGTTGCAGAAGCTGTATTTCCCTTTAGGAAATGAGAGTGCTTACTAAGATGTAACAGCTATAAAAGGTGGCTTCAGTTTGCTTTTTTCTATTTTAGTCACTTTGGTTTTTCATATAAGAAGACTGAGTGTTTCTGCCCTCTAAGACTCTATGTCCACAAAGTCTCTTCTTAGAATGGCATAAATGCACTGGGGAGGCAGAGGGGGTGGATCTGAGTCCAGGGCTGGCTCGGGCTACAGCGTGAGTTCTAGGACAGCCAGAGAACTACATAGTGAGACCCTGTCTCGAAGATAGATAGATAGACAGATAGATAGATAGATAGACAGATAGATAGATGGATGATAGACGATTGATAGATAAATGATAGATGATTGATAGATGATAGGAGGATGGATGGATGGATGGATAGATAAAATGGCATAAGAAAGAGGCTGAGAGAGCTTACTAGGAAGCAGGTATTTGAAGTCAGGAGAGGTATTAGCTGACAAAGAAAGTATTAGTTTCCAGAATTCAGTTTGAAATATCATTGAAACTGAGAGTGAAAAAAATAATAATAGGAAATAAAAAATAAAAAGAAACCGGGAGTGGGAATGTGGAGAACATTGTAGTGTCATCTGCTATGCTGACAGATCTGAACGTTGTTGTAAATGGACTATTTCTGATTTATGTTTTCTTTCTCTCTCTCTTAGGAGACGGTATTGTTGAACCAATTCCTCTCAATGTCAAAACAGGTATATGATCATTTTTTAGTACACTAGTAGCAATAACTTAGATCAGTCTGCTTAATATGTTTTGTAATGCTGCCCTTATAGTTGCTATCATAGGAAGCCTATGAAATTGTAAAATGTTAAACTTCTAAATCTTTTAAAAGTTGTTTTTGTAGTAAAAAACTTAAGCTTTGATGAAATAGAAGTAATGGAATATAAAATTTAAATCATAAAAAAACAGGAGAGCCAGAAGTAATCATTTGTAATTACACATCTATACTCTCAGATGTAGGAGGGTAGAGATGCAGACGCTAGCCTGAGCTACCTAGTGAGGCTGTGCCAAAGAGCTAAGGGCTAGGGAAGAAGCCATTGAAGAATAACTGACAGTACAGTTCAGATTATTAGAGTCAAGTGAGAACTGTATGTAAGTTCTTAAGAACTGAAATTGTCACATTTTGAAATTTAAAACACAAAAAATATTAAGTAATTTCCTCATCAGAATTTTGTCTGTGACCAGGAAAAAGCGGCATAGGTCACGAGTCATTATTAAAGCGGAGAGCAGAGGAAAGGCTAGAAAACTACAAGAGAAAAATTCACATGAAAAACCAAAATGAAGAAATGGCTGCCGAGCAGTTTCGGTAAAAAACGTTTTCTTTGAACTGGTTTTGTTTCAAATTCCATTTACTATGGTGTGTTCCTTGGTATGTGGGTATATAAAGTAGTTAGGAAAATATAGACATTACTCCACGATCCTTCCTTCCATCAGGATGCGACTGAGAAACAAGCAAGATGAAATGAGGCTTGAAGGAGACCTGAGAAGAAGCCAGCGAGCTTGCCAGCAGCTGGATGCCCAGAAGGTTGGGGCCACCTGCTTCTAGTGTCGTAATGTTCGGTACCATACCTGGGATGATTTGCCTCATTTATTCTAAATATTTTATTTATTTATTATGTATACAATGTTCTGTCTGCGTGTACATCTGCAGAGCAGAAGAGGGCACCAGATCTCATAGATGGGTGTGAGCCACCATGTGGTTGTTGGGAATTGAACTCAGGACCTCTAGAGTTGCAGACAGCACTCTTAACCTCTGAGCCATCTCTCTAGCCTGCCTCATATTTTTATTAAAAACAAAACCACCCTCCATGCCCTGTTTGTACCATCTCTCCCTTACAGCTTCCGTTTAATGTGCACCACCAACTACTGTGGTGACTGACAGTGATAACTGACTTTCTCCAGGAACTGTTTCCTGAGTTGTCTAGTAATGGTTAGACAGCTGTTCTCTTATTCACACTATTGTTACTCAGGACTGCAATGTATACATATTCTATTCTCTATAATGTTTGATTATCCAGACTAACCTAATTTTAGTCCATACTTAGCACTTAGTGTGTCTGTTGGGAAATTAAGACAGAATGCTTTCATTTCAGATAGGAATAGTTTTAAGGGAAATCTTTTCCTTTTACAAATCACAGTGAATACTATCAAAATAAAATAACTGCACTTAAAGTCTCAAATATTGATATAATTTCCACATCTAAGTAGGGGGAGTAATGGCTTACTTCACTGTATTTCCATTAGCTCACGTGTACTTCCTGGCACTTGGTGACTTCTCAGCTTATATGTACAGTCTTTTCTATACCATCTGTCTTTCCTGCTGTCAGTCCAGCAGGAACTAGGGGACAAAATTCTACTCGTCCTTTCAGTCCTCACTGTTCATGGTCCGATGCTTTACTGAGAAACTGCGCTCAGTCAGTATTACTTGGAAGAACAAATTCATGTTAACACAAACACATTTAAGACACCACAAGTATACTTAGTTGTGTTTTACAAAACTATGTCTGCATTTTCAGAATATTCAAGTTCCCAGGGAGGCGTGGTACTGGATAAGGCCTGAAGAGGACACTGAAGAAGAGGAGGAGGAGGAAGAACAGGATGAAGATGAATACACGAGTGAAGATTTGAGTGTATGTTTGGGCACCATTTCTTCCCTCATAGCAGGACTCTTGGCCTTGGCAGTATAACACCTGAATCTGGGTAGCTTTTTGCTGTGGGCAGTATGATAGGGTATGTAGCAGGACCACGTGTTGCTTGGCTTGGGTTCTGACACCCTGACTGGGGCAGAGGAGGGAATGAGGAAAGGGCAGACACACAGACACACATACAGAAAAGCTAGGATAAGGTGGGGAGTGCTCACCTGACGGAGGTTACCCACCACCCCCAGCAACCCTGAAATTCAGTGTGTGTATTAGGAAGAGCATCGGGTGGGGTGGGGTGAGCTAGTCTTGATAGGAAATCTCTCTGGGCAAGCAGTCTCAGGCTGAACATACCAGAGGAGGAAGCTGCTCTTGACAGTTTGTCCACACTGATCAGTCGTTTACAACCACTCATTTTCAGACTCCCGAAGAGAGCTTAGCTGTTCTCTTGAGCTTTAGCTTTACCCAGGTAAGGCCTTGCCGCTTTTATGGAGCTGAGGAAATGGACTCCTTAACGTGGCCGTGCCAATGTGAGCAGTACACGTTCACTCAGTACTTCATACAGTCAAGGCCTCCTCCGTCCCCTACATAGCAGCAGAGCTGCTCACCACCCTCCAGATGCCAATTGCAGTTCCCCTAATGACAACCAAAAAGTGTTTCCAAGCATACTCTATAGCCCCTGGGGAGGAAAATGCCACCCCCCCCCAGTTGAGAGCTGCTGATTTACAGGATTTTTTTTTCTAACCCAAAAATGAAAAATTCATAGATACTTGCATTTAGTTTTACTCAGACCTTTTTTTTTCTTGTTTTTAGTGTTTACTAGTGTTAAGGTATCAGATCCCTTAGAATTGGGGGTATAGACAGTTGTGAGCTGCCATGTGGGTGCTAGGAATTGAACCTGGGTCCTTTGCAAGAGCAAACAGTGCTCTTAACCACTAAGCCACCTCTCCGGTTACCACAGTTAGTTTTAGATTTAGTTTACCCTCTTACAGATTAGCTGCAAATGTAAATGATTGCATTTGCTTCCGGTTAAATTTCTAAAAGTGATCCTAACGTGTACCTCATCCACTCACAAAACAAACCAAACAGAAAATACAGTCAGGAGGTAGAGGGAGACAAAGATGGCTCTGCGAGTGAAGGCACCTGCTGCCGAGCATGGCAACCTGAGTTCAGCCCCTGGGACTCACACGATGGAAGAGAAAACTCTCCCAAGTTCTCCTCTGACACACACTGGCGAGCACATGTCCACACACAGATGCATAGACACACATGCATGTAATGTAATTATTCAAGAAAAGGTGATAATACTCCTATAGTTACTAGTATGTGGAATTTTCCTAGGCAGTATTCACAGCTCTAAGCACATGTGTACTGTGAGGTCTGTGATGACTGGCTGAAGGAGGCAGTCCCCCTCCCCTCACCTGAGGGGTGAATACCTTGAATGTAGAAGAGGTCTTTAAGAACCCTAGTTATCCCCAGACGTGATGGCACACGCTTTAATCCCAATGCTCAGAAGGTGGAGGCAGGTGGATCTCTGTGAGTTCAAGGCCAGCCTGGTCTACAAAGCAAGTTCCAGGCCAAAAATATGTAATGAGACCCTGGTTTTTTGTTTGTTTGTTTTATTTAAAAAAAAAAAAAAAACTTGAGTAACAGAGAGTGTACCAGAAGAGTTCAAGCCTGGGACTAAGTAACTGAACTGAGATCCAGGACGCAAGATTCTGGTCAATGTGAGCCACTGACAGCCTGTGTCCTCTATCCAGGTCCTGGAAAAACTGCAAATCCTCACGGGCTACTTACGAGAAGAACATCTGTATTGCATTTGGTGTGGGACAGCCTATGAAGGTAAGAAAATGGTTTATACTTTAAAAAATACTGCCTATGAATACATGTTTATTTTTTATAAAACTCACATTTCCTACAAATGTGAAGTGTTTTCTTATTCCATTCAAAAAGCAATGTGGGACCAGTGTTGTAACTGGTAGAAATAGTAACTGTAGAAATAACTGAGTTTTTGTTAGAATTCAACATTTATTTTTTCAGTAACCGAATGTGCAAGAGGGAATTTTCATATTATATTACTAAAGAAATTTTAATTCTAAAGAGTAACCTAGAGGCTCGGCATCGTGGCACAAATCTTTAATCCCAGCACTCAAGATGCAGAAGCAGATGGATCTCTCTAAGTTCAAGGACAGCCTGGTCTACAGAGCAAGTTCCAGCCCAGCCAGGGGATACATAAGGAAACCCTGTCTCAACCACCATTCTCATTAAAACAAACAAACAAACATAAAGATAGATAATGATTTTCTTCATGCTATATTTTTGAAGATTCATTCTTTGATAGATACTTGCACTAAAATTTTAGAGCTAATTTCTGTTTAGGTAGACTATTGTCCCTGACTTCTAAAATTCAAGTATGTTGAAGTCCATTCTTTTTTTCATTGTGAAGATGAAGTGAGTTTAACCCTTGTCAAATATCTTAACAGAGCCAATTATCTCATGTGTTTGTGCATTTCACGTTGGCTAACTTGTAATTAAGGACTTTATATTCTTAAACTTTTATGTGTATGGGTGCCGTGCCTATGTGTGTATCCATGCAGCGCACACATTCAGTGATTACGGTGGCCACATGTGCTGTGGGGAATGGAATCCAGATTCTCCGGTAGAGCAGCCACAGCTCTTAACCACTGAGCTGCATCCTCAGCCCCCACCTCCTCATTTATTATTATTATTATTTTAATATTTTCCTCATTTATTTTGTAGAATAAATAAGAACATAATTGATCAAAACTACTACATGCTATTTTCTAAAAGTTTACTATAAACTCGTATTCACCTTTTATTTCCCTCGCATAAATTACAGATAAAGAAGACCTATCTTCCAATTGCCCAGGACCAACCTCTGCAGATCATGACTGAGATTATTACCAATAAAATAAAACCATGTATGCAGGTGAGGAAAGAAAGCCTTGACATAGCATTTCATTCTTTTAAAAGTGTGTTCTACTTTGGATAAAATTGCTCACTGACTTGGGAATTGGTTACTCTTCCTTCAAAATATAAGTCTCGTAGACATGGATAATTATGACTCATGGTACTGTGATGCTTGTAGAGTTTACCAAGGATAACAACAGCTAACACACCTAGTCCCCTCGTTACTTTGGATAAATTAAGAAATGAGGCCTGGGAATCAGGAAGAAATCAGTATCTGCCTAGGGCCTGAGATGTTCCTACCAAACCTGTGCAAGACCCTGAGTTCAGTCACCAGCAGCAGAACTAAGATTACCAGCATGAAGCTGAAATACAGAACAAGGCCAGCTTCCTCTAATCACACTCCCTGATAGTTCTAACTTGGAGAAAAACGCATGCTTGCCTGTGGAGCAAGGGCCTACTTTGTATTCTAGGACTTGAAGAAATAGTTTCATCCGCTATGTTTTTCAGAGTGAATAGCAAGTTATTAAGAATACCAGCTAACATTTTCTAGATGTTAGCTCTCTGGGTATGGAGCACACCGCAGGCTGAGCCACATATGCGTAGCCCCTGTCAGATAAAACAGTTCTCTGTTGGAAAGAAAGGAACGATGGCTCAGAGGATTCCATACCCCCAGATCATGTCCAGAGTCAGACATCAAAGTCCTGGGCCTTTTTCAAAGTGTATATGCTCAGGGTTCTCTAGTAGGTTTATTTCAACTGATCCGAGGCAGTTCCTAAATAAACACTTAAAAAAAACAGTTCCTGAAATACGCAGCAGCCTGCCTTTGCTTTCCAAAAACGCCACAGCATCACAGGGAAACCAATACAGAAGAGGGTGGTTGAGTGGACATAAAGTGGCCAGCACAGCCCTGGACAGTGGGAGGACTGGGGAAGGGCCGACTTTGCTCAGGAGACCATGGTGCACTAAATTTAGGTTCTAAAGGATGGACACACGAATATACAAAGCTGTGAGGAGGCCACTGCTCTGTAAGTCAGCAGTTCTAAGCATAGAAAATGTACCCACACAAGTCTGGTTATCTGCTTTGGGCAATCTTATTTGTAATTGTCAAAAAATATAAACAACCCAGATGTCGTTGAACAAATACATAAATACATGAATTAGCGCCAAAAAAGGAATGCATTGCTGAGACAATGCTGTAACATGGGTGAAATTTGGAAACAATTCTAAATGAAAAGTACCCCATGTATAGTTCTGTTTAGTTATTTGTATAGAATGGTCATTTCTATAGTCAGGAGGCAAATTGGTAGTTTTCTCAAGTTGTGAGAGGATGATAAATCTGTGAATGGATGTGAGTTTCCTTTGAGGTGACAAAAATGTTTTAAAATTGAGTACAGTATTGATGCAACTCTGAATGGCAGAAACACTGTTAAATTGTAGATGCTGGGTAAATGAATTGTATGCAGTGTGAATTATAACACACAACACTTTTACTACATTTATTTAATTAGGTGATATGAGTGTGGGTATGGGTGTAGGCATGTGTACATATGTTGAGGTCAAAGGACTACTTGTATGAGTCAATTCTTTCCTACCACGTAGGTGCCAGGGATTGAACTCAGGTTGGCAGGCTTGGTTGCAGGTGCCTTTACCTAAGTCATCTCACTGTCCCTAAAACTTCTTGTTTTTTTAAATTGAGGGGAATTTCAAGCACAAGCAATGGGAAAGAATATGAGCACGAGAGTATGTTCAGGGAAAACTGAGCAAGACTGTGTAGCCTGGCCTTACTCTGATATCAGTCCTAATCAAACATAGGATTCATGATGGCATTTTCTGGGAACATGGCTGCCAATTCTCAATTTAAGTTTCTGGCCTCCAAAACTTCAGTAAGTGTATATAATGTAAATGACCAAGTCTACGATAAAATATTCCAACTATAGGAAATTAAAGTATACATGTAAATTAGCACTGGTAAGGCTCCACATAGTCCAGAAGCATTTTGTTTGCCTCACAGTACTACTGCAGTGTTCAGTTAGAATTGAAGCCAGTACTGGTGTAACCACATCCATCTAACCATGGGGACACCATGAAGCACTTCCTGAGTGGAGGATGTTCTGCAGACGGATGACTAGTTCCTCGAGCAAGTATTGAGAAAACAGAAAACATGGAGAGTACACTACAGAGTAAAAGTCAGCCAAGTGTAACCTTGGATCCTCCTGGTTCTAAACAAACACAGTTTTGAGAATATAAAATCGAATCCAGACCAATTATATGATAGTTATATTTCTGTTTGTCTGAGTAGCAGTGATATGTGATTTTATTAATATTTCAAAATATTTGTCTATATAAGTCAACTTTTAAGTATTTGCAACTGAAACACTATAATACCTGAGAGTAACTTTAAAATTTTCCAGCCAAAGAAACAAACAAGGAAGGGGTCGGTGTCACAGCGAAGGTAAAATATTATCTGTTAAAGCTGCGCAATGTCACATACAATCTCATTATTCTTGTATATGTTTGAAGACAAAAAAAATATGATAATTAATCTTGAATGAAAATATTTTGTCTTAATAAAATGTTAACATGCCAAAGAACCTCAAGTTATGGTGAACATTCAAGTGGGGATGCATGTTGTCTTTGCTAGTGAGCCTACAGATGTGTTTTAATAGAAATAATTTAATAATTTAATAGAAATAATTTCTTAGGTCTGTTTCTAGTGATTCAACTAGGTTATTTATTTATTTATTTATTTATTTTTCAAAACTGTACCTGAAATTAGCAATTGAGATCCTGCTCGGCCCACTATTACTCTGATTAAGAAGATACTTGTTATTTCCTGGTTTTTGGAGACAGAAGATACATCTTCAGAAGTAAATAAAAGATGATAAGAGATAAGATGCTGTTTTTTTTCATTTCTTTAATATTAGTTACAGTTTGTTAACTTTGTATCCCAGCTGTATCCTGCTCCCTCATTCCCTCCCAATCCCACCCTCCCTCATCTCCTCACTGCCCCTTTCCAAGTCCACTGATAGGGGAGGACCTCCTCCCCTTTCATTTGACCCTGGTTTATCAGGTATCTTCAGGACTGGCTGCAAAGTCCTCCTCTGTGGCATAGCAGGGCTGCTCCTCCCTCGGTGGGGGCCGGGGAAGAAGGTCAAAGAGCCCACCATTGAGTTCGTGTCAGAAATATTCCCTGTTCCCCTTACTAGGGTATCCACTTGGATACTGAGCTACCATGGGCTACATCCGAACAGAGGTTCTAGGTTATATCCAGACATGGTCCTTGGTTGGAGAAACAGTCTCATAACAGACCCCTGTGTCTAGATATATTTGGTCCTTGTGGAGCTCCTGTCCTCTCTAGGTCATATTAACTCCCTTTTCTTATGATTCCCTGCACTCTGCCGAAGGTTTGGTTATGAGTCTTAGTATCTGCTTTGGTACACTGCTAGGTAGAGTCTCAACGTCCTTAGTCATCAGGGAAATGCAAATCAAAATGACCCTGAGATTTCACCTGACACCCATCAGAATGGCTAAGATCAAAAACTCAAGTGACAACACATGTTGGCAAGGTTGTGGAGAAAAGGGAACCCTCCTCCATTGCTGGTAGGAATGTAAACTGGTACAACCACTCTGGAAATCAATCTGGCACTTCCTCAGACAACTAGGAATAGCGAGTGCTTCCTCAAGATCCAACTCTACCACTCCTAGGCATATATCCAAAAGATGCTCAAGTACACAACAAGGACATTCGCTCAACCATGTTTGTAGCAGCTTTATTCGTAATAACCAGAACCTGGAAACAACCCAGATGCCCCTTAGTTGAGGAATGGATACAGAAATGGTGGCACTTTTACACAATGGAATACTATTCAGCAATTAAAAACAAGGAAATCATGAAATTTGCAGTCAATGGTGGGACTTAGAAATGATCATCCTGAGTGAGGTATCCCAGAAGCAGAAAGACACACATGGTATATACGCACTTATATAGACCTATAAGATAGGATAAACATACTAAAAATCTATACACCTAAAGAAAATAAACAAGAAAGAAGACCCGGGGTAAAATGACAAATGGAATGGACATTGGATGTAGGAGAAAACAAGTAACGGGTCAGGAGCCTACTACTGAAGGCCTCTGAAAGATGCTTATTTCACAATGTAAAAATACAGGAAGAGAGTAGGGAAATATTACACTCTCACTGATCACAGTCTTCGGTATTCCTCTAAATGCGGCTTCATCCATTAGTCTATTTTTATTAGTCTGTTTTTAAAGAGATTTCTTTCTCTCTAGAAAACTTGAAAAATGTAAATAAATATGGCAAATACCTATATATCTTCACCTATTTTAGTCAAAGGCTAACATCCATCACAGCTACGTTCTTCTTTCTCTGTAACTCCAGCTTCAGGGCATCCAGTGCCTTCCTTTGGCCTGTGTTGTCACTGCCCTCACATACAAAGACATGGACACACAAATAAAAATAAATCTTTCTTAAAAAGACTAGTTCCTCCAATTGTGTGTGTGTGTGTGATTGCCTCATTAAGGAAAACAAATTAGCTAACAGAATAACCACATTCTAGGGGCAAAACAAATTTTTATGAAACATTGGGAGCAGCACATCATTAGGTTCTTTCGCTTTGATGAACCTTGCCTTATCCCACTAGGAGTCAGAAGACACACCAAATGCTTTTTACTTAAAAAAGAAAACAGCACGTGCCTTTGTAGAACTACTTTTCTCTCACTGCCTTTCATCCTCTGATAAGCCTAAATCTGGCTCACTTTAAAAATTGTAAGATGACAGGGCAGTTTTGTAATGGTGATTTGTTGCTCTAAATTTTAAACTAAACCCCCTCAAGATCTCCAGGGATGCAATCCCATTATCTTCCAGGGTTTCTGCTGCTGTTTGTGGCTAACATCTGTTCTGCCCAGTGTTCCCTGTGTACATTCTCTCCAGAGTTTATTCTCTGCCCCTCGCTCATCTTGCCCAAGTGGTCTTGTCTTATCTCTTCCAAGTTGTTTGCATTCTTGGAAATCTCTTGTGGGTAATTTCTAAGCCCTCTGCTCTGTAGAGAGTGACCTTGCCTGTCCATGTGGACAGTTTCCTATGACTGCCAGCAGCACAGCTTTCTTCAAAGCTTTGTTATAATAGATACAGAATGTATAAAAGAACTGAGAATCTTCCTTACCAACTACCTCATCCCCTCTTCTCCCCTCAGCTAATGCATCCTCCCTTACCTGCCTTTTCCATCTCAGCATATTTGTTGAGATTCTTAAAAGTAATTTTAAAAATGATTTTTATGTTCTGGAATGATCTGTGAATTTGTGAATAGTTTCCTTCTGTAAACATTTTTAAACATTTTTTCTTAAAATGTTAATATACTGTTACAATATTTAGCTTCAGTTCTTTCATTCTCTGATATGTAAACAAAATTTCAACTCCATTCTCATTTTGAAGGCATATGGGTGCTTCTTGTTGATATGGCTTCTATAAATGCTATGTTAGCAAATTTTCTTGTCACTAAAAACCCAACAGATGCAATGTAAGGAAGGAAAGATTTATTTTGTTTGACTTAATTTCAGATGATTCAATACTTCATGACAGAAAAGATTTGGCAGAAGCCTCAGTTCCTGATGGTTGGAATGTGTTCAAAATGCATTCAGTCCCACCTCAAAAATTTCTATGGTTTTGATACTCAACACCATTCAGAAGTCCGAATGCTTTGAGAAGCAAAGGAGGACTCTTAGCGGAGAGTCTCTATAAAATACTGCAAATACTACAGCTTACAAAGGCACAAAGCAAACACCCCCATTCTACAAAGTAAGCCTGAATGAACAAGGAAAAACTGGACCAATGCAGGACTAAATCCCAGCAGGGCAAACACAGGCTGCACCTCAGTGTCCAAATATACCATGGCATTATCTGAGCTCCGATAGGCTTCCAACAGCCAGGCTGTCTGAACACGCTTGGGCTTTCTCTTGGGCTGGGTCCAGTCAGTGTCCCCTGCTTCTTCAACAGACACTCTATATTCTTGTCATCTCTAACATCCTGGAGGCACCATTAAAACTTAGGTTTCATCTTCATAGCTTCACATGGCATTTCAAAGCCTTTCTTCATGGAATCTGACTACCCTATTGCACACTACCCTCTCTGGCTTGTTAATGAGCAAGCATTTCCGATCCTAGGATCCTTATATTCTGCTTTTCTGCAAAAGCAGCATTATACAGATAATGCCAAGTCCTGCCACCTTGAAATGTGAACTAGCACCTCAGGCTATGGCTGTAGCATTCTCTAAGCTCCTGTACAGCTAGAACAGAAAGACTACTCCCCTCGGTATTCCTGCTTGAACTTTTGAAATGGAAGAAGACCTTTGAATGGTTTTTTTCATTTTCATGCTGCAGCCTTCCGTGGGTGTAGTCTTGTTCCTATAATGCCATCAGGGTAAAGTACATGGTTTCTCTTTGTAACTGTGCTAATCTGTAACAACTTTCACCCACCTTTTCTTTAAAGGAACGCATTTTACAAAACTTTTGTCTTTTCACATCTTACTACTCATTGTTTCCTAATTCACACTGCTTGCCTGGCGCCATTGGCCCAGCAATTACCAATTGAGAACACAGGGACACATTTTTCATAGCCAGGAAGTACAACATTTGTGGGTCATCCTATCAAAAACCTGTGTGCAAGAGCACTAAAACTTAAGGAAAGAAAAGCACAGTATTTGCCAATACTCCATCTCAGACTTTTGACACTTAAAGGAAAACCACACGTCAGGAGCAGGTCACTTTTCCACAAAGGCCCTAACATGTGTTTCTTTTTCTTTTCTCTGAGCTGTTCCTCCATTCAGCCAAGGTCACCAGAATTTCAGACGTACTGGGTCGTTCTGTGGGCTTCTCCGAGAGTAGTATCTTTAGAAGGCTTTTCTGTTAAGTACAGTTAAGAGTCAGTACTGAGAAAGAAAACAGTAGAAAAGAAATAAAATGATGGCTTTCAAGTGCTTACTTCTTTGCTGTTGAATATATCATCAGGAAAGATGCCACATCTTAGCTTTTCGAAAAACTGAAATGCAACAAATAGATGTGTTTACTAGGGAGCGATTTACATAGGAAGAATACCTGAACCTACTAATAGCTGGCGACACCCTAAATCTAGAATATTTCTAAAATTTAGGATGGACTCTTTAGTTAAGAAGCAAGCAGAACTCCCCAAGCCTACCCAATCTTAGAACCTTCCTAGAGAGTCAATGCGTGGTGCCCATCATTTTCCCCCTGTCTTGGAGTGTTTCTTCTTGTCATCTTTACTTTAGGGAAGATAAGGCTCTTGACTCCGGAAAAGCCACTTTCCTGAACTTCAAGCTAGGATGTCCAGTCGCCTGCTGTCTCCAGTGGTCCCCACCACCTACACAACAAAGCGCAGACTCCTTCCTCAGGGTAGCCCCAGCCTCGTTCTAGCCCCAGCAATCACCAGTTTCAGATAAAACCCCAGCACAGACTGCATGCCCTTATCTCCATGCCGGGGTCACATGCTTTCTTCTTCAGACTGTTAGAATGAGCTAAGTCAAGTTGTCCTCTGGCTTCTATGAACATATCATAGCAGGTGTACATATGAGCACACACCTGTGTGTGCATATGCCCTTATATAAGTAATAAAAACAATAACAAAACCTGACCCTTCAGTACCCAACTTCCATGTTTCCATGAAACCTAAATTCAAACTTCTGGAAAGATCTTTTAGCTATTTCCACATACTTTCTTTCTCCTAAAACATTTAGTCATTCTCTGCTGTTGTCTTTTTATCCTAGAAAATGAATCCCTTGAGAAACTGGCTTGCTCATTTTTATATCCATGTAGCACTTAGAGCAGAAACTTCCCTCTAACCAGTGAAATTTTGTCAGCACACTTGACTAGGAATCTCATGGGATGTACACATATTCTAAAGAGAGCCAAAGTTTTTAATCTATAGCAAAATGGTTGTCAACACTTGAAAGGGAAATTATGGCTCACTTCCAACCAGACCCTCATGTGTCCAGACACACCCTCACTGCACAGCAACAGCGTAGCTTAAAGGAAGACACCCGTGATTTACCTTGCTTTAGTTTATTCTTGGGATATTTACCTTTGATTTTTCTAAAACAGTGAAGCATATGTGAAGAAGTTCAGCTAAAATAAGTCCCAAAGCATAGATGTCCACTTCTTTTCCATATTTACGTGAAGATAACTAGAGACCAAAATACATTTGTCTTTGTTACTTAACTAGAATAAATCCCCATACCTTTTGAAAAAAAAAACTAGTTATAAATTATATATTACATTCAAATGTCTTTTTATTCTAGATCTCGTGGAGTTGAGCAGGAACAGAAGGAACACACTGAAGATGACATAAAACCAATCTACTACTAATTTTATACTAAATGGTAAAACTGGGAACATTTCCACCAAAATTAAAAGCGAGACAATGGGATGTACTTTTTCTACCCATATTCAATATAGTTCTTTTACTCTTAGCCAGACAAGAGAAAGATATTTTTTAAAAATTCAGATAAGAAAAAAAGCCAAATTCCCACTTGTAAACAATGCAATCCTGTACATAAGAGACTCTAAAGATGCTATCAAAAAACTATAAACTGGATACAAAGTCAACATCAAAAATCAGAAGTTTTGGGCCAGAGAGATCACCCAGCTCCCTACTTTTGCAAAGAACCTGAATGTAATTTTCTCTATATGATAGTTCACAACTATCTGTCACTCCAGTTCCAGGGTATATGACACTCCTCTGCCCTCTTCCGCACCAGGCATGCATATAGTACAAATACATAGACGCAAACTCATACACATGAAATGACTATTATTTAAAAATGAGTAGGTTTTCTATGTTCCAATAATGAAAGAGCTAAGAGAATCAATCAATCTTATTGATGATAGCCTCAAAAAAAAAAAAAAGAATTACACTGGGTGTTGTGGCACACACCTTTAATCCCAGCACTTGAGAGACAGGCAGATGGATCTTTTAAATTTGAGGTCAGCATGGTCTACCAAGTAAGTCCTAGAATAGCCAAGGCTACACAGAGAAACCCAGCCTTCCTGTGCTGGTAATTCAGCAGAATCAACATTGAAAATGAAAGCTGGGCATGGTGGTGCACACCTTTAATCCCAGCACTCAGGGAGGTGGAAGCAAGCAGATCTCTGTGAGTTTGAGTCTACCCTGGTTCTGCATAGTGAGTTCTAGGACAGCCAAGGCTACACAGAGAAACGCTGTCTTGAAAACAAACAAACAAAAAAAATCGAAACAACTCTAGTACTAAAATTGATCTACAAATTCACAGTAATGCCCATCAAAATTCCAATAACACACTTAACAGAAGAAATCTTAAAATTCATATGGAAGAATAAAAGACTCCAGAAACCAAAAATCCTAAGCAAAAAGCATCACTGGAGATATCATTATACTTGATGTTAAGTTATACTACAGAGACATAGTAACAAAAAAGGATGGGGGCGACACAGAAGAAACAAGTGGACCTACTCAGTAGAACAAGAGACCCCAAATTAAACCCACATAGCTCCCTCATTTTGACAAAGATGAGCATCTTCAACACATGGTCCTGGACAGTTGGATATCTATACTCTGTCCATCTCTCTCTCTCTGTCTCTCTCCCTTCCCTCCCACCGTGTGTATGTGTCCATGAGCCTGTATACAAAAATCACTTCAGGATGGATCAAAGACCTAAAAGTGTGAAAGTGTTAAGGGGGAATACAGGAAAGCATTAAAAGAAGGCACAGGCAAGGACTTTCTGGAAAGGACTCCAACAGCCCAGAAAACAATGTCAAGATTTGACAAATGGTACTGCATGAAATGAAAAAGCTTCTACACAGCACAAGAGGCAATCACCAGTGTAAAGAAACAGCCTACAGAATAAAAAAAAAATCTTGGCTAGCTAAGCATCCAATAAATATTTAATATACAGACTATATAAAGAGTCCCTAAAACTGGATACAAAAAGAACTCAAACATCCTAATCAATAAATGGGGCCAATAAAACATCAGACAGTCCTCAAAAGCTAAAAAATAAATGGCCAATAAACACATGGAAATTATTCAAGATCCTTTGCCATCAGAAAAATGCAAATTAAAACTATAGTAAGATTTCATCTTGCCCCAAGATGAATGGCTATTATTAAAGAAAACAACAACAAATGCTGACGAAGATGTGGGGAAAATTAAATCCTTATATATTGCTGATGGGAAGGTAAACTATACCAGCCACAATAGAAATTAAGTACCTCCAAAGCTACAAAGAGAACTACCACGTGACTCAGGCGTAGCTCCCTGGGTAAGGACCCTAAGGATTCTGAGTCAGCATACCACAGAGGCACCTGATTCTCCATGTGTACCACAGCTCTCTTCATGCCAGCCACGTCATAGAATCAGCCCCAGTGGCCATCAGAACACGAATGGACAAAGGACGTGTGATGCATACAGATGTGTGTACGTGTGTGCATGTGTGTCTGGGATATGTAATGTATATATACATATATGTATAATGGAGTTTTATTCAGATATAAAAACAATATTATATCATGTTTAAGCAAACAGATGCAACTTAATACAGTGATATTAGAAGAAAGAGCCTCATCTTGGAAAGAAAAAATACATTTTCTCTCATTTATGGATCTTAGATCTATGTAGTACAGAAACTAGCAAAAGGGGAGGGGACAGAAAGAGGGAAATATGAGGAGGGACCCGGTAAAGCACATGATATATTTGGAGAGTTTCCTTATGAAACTCAGTACTAAACATGGTGAATATATGACAAATATGTTTAAATTGTTAAGATAATCAGTTTACTACTTTAATCACTTGTGTGAACAAGCCCACGGCCTTAAGTGCTTTCACAATGTTTTGTAACCATCACCGTCACCTATTTCTGCATTCTCCAGTGTGCCAGACAGAAATTGTACATATTAAACAACTAACTACCTACTTCTCCCAGCTCTCAGGGAACCTCTTTTTCATTTTCTGTCTCCATAAATTTTTACTTAAAACGACATTTTAAGATATTTAATAGGTGGTAATGAAACAACTATATGTTATAAATAAAATCAAGTGACAGTCCTTCCACATGATATATTAACATTTATTTAAAATAGGTAAAAGTATTAGAAAAAAATTTTAAAATTTATCACCCTGTGGTATGAAAGGTCTCTAAAGCAAAAACAAGGAGACTGGTAATTATCAACTATCAAACTACAGGTAAACACAACAAAACCTGTAGTCCATAATTAGTGTCATAAGCAAAGAAGTAACAGGGAGAAAAAATTGCAGTGTAGAATCATATATAGAACTATAACCCAAAATATGGAAAGATTCTTTGCAAATACACAGCAAAAGACATACTATTTATGAATAATTGGAAAATACATGATTAGAAAATTTACAGAAAAAAATTAAGTAAAGAAAATATTGAATGCCTTTAGACAAATATTAAAAATGCAAAGAAAAATAGCAAACTATTCCACATGTGTCAAAGCTGAGGACTTCGCACATGCTGGCTTGAGACTATCAGAAAGCATTCTTGTATACTTTAATGTGGAAATTATTAATAATCAATTTTTGAATGACAATCTGGAAGCATTTACTATGTTTGAAAAGCAGTGGTCTCCCAGTTTAATCACTTAGCATAAAGGAGTGTACCACAAAGTACCAAAAAATGCAGTTAGTTATAGTATCTCTATGTGTATTTCTAATATCTATATAATATTTATAGATTAGGAACCTGCAAATTTGATGAAGTGAAAATTCACAGTGCAAATGAAACTGCATGTATATTGAATATGTATAGACTCTTTTTGCTTTGTATTCATTACTCCAAACAATATCCAACTGCATATTATATATAATACATTATGTATTGATTGACTTAGGTATTCTATGCAGCAGAGTTGGAAGGATCCCTGAAGTTCATTGGCCAGCCATCCTAACCGAATTGCTAACTTCCAGGTTCAGTGGGGATACATTTATATTCAGTCTCAAAATACAATGTAGAAGGCCTGTGACATGGTTCAGCAGGTAAGGGTTCACACCTCCAAGTCTGGTGGTCCAAGTTCCACTCATAGAAACCTCTCATGCACAGCAAGTACTTGTCTCCCCCTCTCACAATACACAAAGTAAATAAATAATATAAAATTGTATATGGGTTGCTAGGAAAATACCTCAGCTGTTCAAAGCACTGGCTGCTCTTCCAAAGGACCTGGGTTCAGTTCACCTATATGGTGACTCACAATTGTGTGTGTGTGTGTGTGTGTGTGTGTGTGTGTATGGTGGAGAGCAATCAGAGAAGATACCTTACATCCTGACACAACCTTTGGCCTCTATACTGCTCATGAACAAACATGCACACACCACACATATGTACACACACCTACGTGAACTTGTATATACATCCCCCCACAAACACACAGAAAGAGAGAGAGAAATTAAAGAAGTAAAATATGCATAAACAGAAAGGAAAGGGACTATACCTGCTCTGGACTCATGTATCGAGGAGTTCCTTTACCCTTTGTTCGTGATTTTCCATCATTTTCCAGGGCTGTTGCAAGGCCAAAGTCTCCAATCTTAATGTGTTTTTCATCTACTAAAAATATATTACCTGGCTATAACAGAAGAAAATTAATTAGTATATGTCAACTGGACATACTGTTACCACAGGTTCCAACCACATTGGGGAGGGGTTCAAGATAGGGTTTCTCTGTGTAGCCCCAGTTGCCCTGGAACTCACTCGGTAGACCAGGCCAGCCTAGAATTGAAGAGATCTGCCTGCCTCTGCCTTCCCAGTGCTGGGAGTAAAGTCATGCGTCACCACCACCCAGCAACAACCATCTTTTATACTGACATGTATGGACCGCATTTATTTTTCCACGGGCTGCCCAAATCAGGGAATTTAATACCTTGGGTCTTTAAGATGTCAATTGAAGAAAGAAGAAAAAACTTTTAAATGACAGGGAAGGTGGCTTGGGTTCCAAATATCGTATCAGTGGTCAAGTGAAAAATTCAGTTTGTTGGGTCCCAGGAGAGTGGTCCAGGACTAGAGGGGCAGGCATCAGTCAAAAGGCTTTCATACGCCCTAATCTAGTGAGCTGTCCAAGCAATGGGAGTTAGAGCTTGCCATCCCAAATAGTGCTGGACAGCCATTCCCCTGAAGAAGGCTGCTGGTGTGACCAAGACCTGATGGGAATTAAACCCCTTCCACTTTTTGAGAGTCTCTGATGTGTCAGTTCCCAGCAATACTGCAGGGTATTCCATGCAGGATTTCTCCCCGGTTCTGAAAAGGTTTAGTCGGTATATCCCCTCCACCTTGTTAAGTACAGTGACTGGAAAAGGAAAGGAATTAGGACCAATGGGGACACGAGCAGAGCAGTCTGGGGACTCATCATGGTAGATCTGTGATAAAGAAGGCAATCACAGGGCTGTTTGGTGTTTCTTCTTTCTTGCTGATGAAATGGGAAAATGGGAAAACTAGTGGTCCAGACCATGAAAGCAAGCACACTAAGGGATGAGGCATATTAGAAAGCTTAGATTTATGGCTTTCCCTAATCGTGGGGGAGAAACCCCATTCAAGACAACATGAGGCTGTGGCCTCTACGCTGTGCCTGCCCTCGGGAGCAAGAGCTGAACCACAGTGGAACAGGGCGAAACAACAGCAGAGGCCAGGTCAGGTCTGGCTGGCCCTTGCAACCACCACAATAATTTTCAGTATAGGAAAGTTGTTACTGCTTACAACGAGGCAAGAATCATCAAGCTAAATACAGCCAGAAGGGAACAAGACTTCTAATAGGATCACTGTCGCAATAAGTTCATGGGCCCCGGAGACGTGCCAAGCAGTTGCATGGCACAGCATTTGGGGTACATTCCAGATACACTTTAAGCCCAGTAGATTAGAGAGTTTCTGTTTTTAGTCTGACTAGCAGCCAATCCCAAATCTAAACCTAAAGAAGATACATTTTAAAGTTGTTAGACTGTGTGTTTATCAACTAACAAAGTTCCCACTTACCTTAAGATCTCTATGAATTAAACTCTTTGAATGTATATAATTCACCCCTGTCACTATTTGTTCAAATAATTCCAAAACCAAAGCTCTGTCTGTTGTACTCTGCCTTCCGTCTTCCATCCATTGCTCCAGAGTTCCATTATCACAGAATTCCATTTGAATAAAGAGGCACTGGGTCTTTGATCTGGATACAAAATTCACAGTACATTAAAAGTAGCGATGAAAATAAATTCATTTAAAAAATTCAGCCATATCTTATGAAACACAGAGCATGTCTCAGAATGGAAACCTGAATTTAATAAACTTGAAATGAAAGGAACCATTTTATATAAATTATAATTTCCCAATTGTCCGGAGCTTCAATTGTTTATCTATAAAGTATGAGACTATATATCCTTTAATGCTCAAGATCTTTCATGACTTTTGATGGTAGATATGAGGATCTGAGTCATATTAATTGCAGGAATCCAGTTTTTTCACAATTATAAAAGTAATTTTGAAGCATTTCAATTTATCATCAGTTAAATGAACATCTGTTTTACAAAGGGCACAGAATAGGGGCCCAGAAAGGAGAAAATGAGTTCGGTACTTCCCTTTCATCATGCTCGTTAGAGTCTCATACAAGAGATGGGGGGACAAGCCTAAGATGGCAGCCCCTTAGGAACTCCCAGAGATGCTCAATAAGTTGATTGCTGTAAGACAGGCGTTGGAGGACTGATTCTGCTAACCACACAGTTTACATTTAATTCTAAGTTTGCTTTGAGACTGAATTTACATTTTCCAAACACATATATGCTAGAAAATATGATGATGTAGCCAATAATTCGCTTAAAGCTAATGAAGCCTGAAGTCTAGTGATGGTCACTAACCCCTGGAGTTCTCAGCACAAGGGAAAGATGGGACACCAGCAGGAGACGGTGAATGGTGAGATCTCCAGTGACATCAGGATTTCAGTGAGAAGACTGTCCCCAAGAAATCTGGATGACTTTCAAAGGCAAAAGCCAGTTTTGTTTTTTTTTTTTTTAGAATTTGCAGTCCTATAGAAGGGGCTGAGCCAAAACAAAGCGCTACCGGACACCATCGGGGCACGCCCTGTCTCAGCAGGTCAGCACTCCACCACAGTGGGATAGCTACATGGCAGACACGCACTGCCAGGACCTCCGACAAAGAAGACAGGGTAGATTCAGCAGCAAAAAGGGGACCTTTGGATTCAGCTTCTACGTGTTAAAGCTTTACTCTTGTAAACCACACATGGCTCGTACTGGCTACATGGAGAACAATGGTGTCAGGATCACAGAACACGAAATTTTAAAAACAGCTAAGGAAATTTTTTAAAGTTTTTTTTTTTTAAGATTTATTTTCAAATTATGTGTCTGTGTCTCTGTGTGAGTCTGTGTACATGAATGCAGGTGCCCACAGAAGCCACAGAATACCCTGGAATTGGAATTACAGGTGGTTGTGAGCCACCTAACACAGTGGCCCTCTGCAAGAGCAATTCATTGCTCTTAACTACCTCCCCATCTCTCCATGCCATTAAAAATATTTTTAGAGCAAGTTTGAGCTAAACCTACAGGCATGTGCCAATAAGTGCAGTGCTTGGGAAGCCGAGGCAGGAGGACCGCCCTGAGGCCAGTCTGGGCCATGAAGTGAATCTAAAATAAAGACGTTAAAAGCTAGCTTGGAAGATGGAGAGGAACAGGAAAAGATCATTTATTGTCTGTAGAACATGAGACCACCATATCCTTTCGAGGTGGTTCTGATTGGTAAATGTGACAGTCAACAGCGCCCTCTAGTGGCCAACATGGCAACTGACAAGTGCCTTCCATCCCATCTCAACTGTGAGAACTTCTTACCGACTTGCATCCATATCCTCGCTCTGCTCAGGATCATAGTCCTCTCCCTTCCAACAAACATGGTATTGAACAATGTTGACGTGATAGAGTGTTGATAGCGCTGTTACTTCACGCAATGCCTTCCTAGTTCAAAAGACCCGGAGAACAAACGTATCATTACATATCCCTAATAACTACAGGACACAACCACCCAGACTTCTCTGTCCAGCAGTCACCATGGTTCCCATGCCAAGCTTTAGCCAGAACTCAGAAGAGGAAGAAGTGAATGCACAGAAAAACTATAGCTGTTCTCAGCCTCAACATAAAAGACCGTGCTTAAATAACAGACACCCAAAATTTAAACATCATTTGTAAATTGTCTGAAAAACAATTTTCAGTAGCTAAATTATACTTGCTTTTCTGTTTGGAAGATGTGTTAAAATCTTTGGATTTCACAAGCTAATCCCATTTGAACAGCAAGAGTAAATAACCCAGGCAGCAAGCAGAACCTAATTTAGAAATTTTCAACTTAGGACAAAAAAACACTTCAAGGGACTAGTTTATGCAAAAATAAATAAATAAATAAGACTCGGTACTATGAAAGCTTTACAGGAATTGTTCTCAAGAGCAAAGGCACTGTTACCTTTTCTTGAAATTACCCTATACTGGCAAGTTTTACATCAACTTGACAAAAGCTGAGACATCAAAAAGGAGAGAGCCTCAAAACCAGAAGGAGAAACCACGTTAAGTAAGTCCACAGCCTCGGGCTTCAGTGCGCTTTCAAAATGAGACATACATGTTTTTAAACTGAAATAAATACTCGCTGTAAGGCAAGTTCATTTCAGAACAAGGCAAACTCCTGTAGGCAAAGTAAAATTGAGGAGAACCAGAAGGAAATAAGTGAGAACAGAAGGAGAAACACACAAAGGAGAGGGGTGTAGGGGCAACGCACTGCGTCCAAAAACAAGACAGCTACTCACTCTGTGTTATATTTAACACGCTTAATAGCATATGTCTTCCCGTCAATTTTGTGCGTGGCTTTGAAAACTTGGCCAAATCCACCTGAGCCGATTTCTTTTATGTCTTTGAAATCCTTGTTAAACCTAGTTAAAATTGACATCACTGTTATTCTGAGGTTTAGTGTTTAATGTAATTCTTCCCTTCTTGTTTTTAATGTCTGGTTGAACTCTTAAATCACCAAAAACAAAACAAAACAAAAACCATCTTCTTCTTCCTCCTTCCCTTCCCCCCCCCTTTAATATAGAGAATTCAGTATAACAGGTCACCCCTTCTGGCTGAATGTAACACATTATGATGTGGGTACAAAGAAGAAAAGAAGTTCCCCTCCCAAATATTAAAGTTAGAAAGAATCACTCAGTTGTGTGCCACAGGTACCAGAGACACCAGAAGCCCAAGCCTGCTGTTTCTTTCCCTCCTTATTCCCTACACCCCACCATTAAGCCTTATTTCTTCTAACTCATACCATTGCCAGCTGCCTACTTTTCTCCATCTCATCATCTTCACTCCAGCCCAGCCATCAGACTCCTGCAATGATAGCTTGCTGACTGACATGACACTTCTCCTGCCCTACTTTAGCTGTGAAGACTTAGTCTGATTGTGTCTTCCTCTCACCCTAGACCTTCCTACAGCCTTACCTTTGCATTCAGCAAAATCCAGGAAGCCCTTCAAAGGCCTCTAAGGTGCCAGGTAGCACTTCCCCACATCTTTATCCAACCCCATCCCATCACACTGTGCCCTGTTCATTACACTCCAAACACACGCTTTCTCCACAGAGAGGTGGCCTTGGGGCTTTGTTTCAATGTCTTATCATACTTCTGTTCTTCTTGAACTCTGGCAAGGTTTTGTAATTACAGTGTATGTGTGCCATATAAATATGTGAATGTAGATTATGTATTCAGATACAAATACAGAGACAATGTATATATACATACATATGTATTTATCAAAGACAATGTATATGTAAATATACATTGTCTCTGTATACAGATACAAATGTATGTGTGTATATGGTGTGTGGGTATGTGGGTGTGCACACATATTGTGTGTGTGTGTGGAAACCAGAGCTTGATGACAGGTCTCCCTTAATCATTCTCCACCTTTTAAATTTCATTTTGTTTTTTCAAGCCAGTGTTTCTCTGTGTATCCCTGTCTGTCCTGGAACTCACTCTGTAGACCAGGCTGGCCTTGAACTCAGAGATCCGCCTGCCTCTGCCTCCCGAGTGTTAGGACTGAAGGAGTGGGCCATGATGGCCAGCTTGCACTTCTTATTTTTGAGGCAGGATTCCCTGATTGGTTATGCTGGTTGGCCAGTGAGTTCCATGGATGTACCTGTCTCCATCATTCCCTCCAGCCCTGGAGGGTTGGAGTTGTAGACGTATATACTGCTACACCTGTCTTTTTACATAGGCACTTTGTATTCAAACTTAGGCCCTCGTGTTTGCACAGCAGAGCCATCTTCCCAGCTCTTAATTATAGGTATATTTAAATGTATGTCTTTAATGCCAGTCACCACCTCTAAACTTTTTGAGAGGAAGAATTCTACTCTATTTGTTCTTATCATAAGCCTAATGCTCAGAACAGTGACTGGTATGTATTACATGTTTAATTTAAGTATTAATGTTTTTTTAATTCATATTCAGTGTCCTGCTGATTCAATGGCTAGGCTTCTCCCATCTTAGGTAGCTAATTTTTAATTGAAACATCATCTACGGAAGATGAACTTCCTTTCCTTCTTCTCCTAGTTAAATGTTGTGTGAAGCTGGAAAACAGGTCCGAGTGGATTTGCTTCGATTCCCACAGGAGTATCCCTCCTTCCTCCACCCCTTCTTCTCTCCTTTTCTTTCTTTTCTCTACCCTTTCCTTCTAAATCATTGATACTATTGGCTTTGAGTTCTGATGGACATCAGAAATGCTGCTAACATCACAGAGATCTGCATTTGCTCCACTTGGATTCCTAATCTTCCTTCTCAAAGAGACCATAACTGACTATGCGGCAGCTATTAATCCCTTGGGTGGAAACAACTCAACCTTAGGAAACTTTGTTTGACCAGCATGCTTACCGTTAGACAAACTCCACTTACCTGGAGTCTATGGTACATGTATTTCTTAGCAAATCACTAGGAAATGTACAGTTTCTAAAATTGAAACAAAAAATGCAAAATTCAGAGAAAACTTGTAGCCTGTGTAAATTTTCTTCACTGCCGAAAGCACCAGGTCATCTGGCAAGTTCCCTTTTCTGCACCCATTCATCTCAGGAGCTGTACTTTGTTCAGCTTACTGTGCAGAAAATACCAGTGGCTCATTATGGCTCCTGCTGCCATCTTGCCTTCATTCCTGCCTCAATGGCTTTGCTCTTCAGTGAAAGAAATCAATTCCTTATGATTTACATAAAATTTGTCCTTTAAAAAAGTTACTATACTATCTTTACTCCATCCATCTGGCAAAAAAAAAAAAAAACACTTCCCTTTAAAACACTTCAAATTCCATTTCTTCAACACTATTGTCCAGAATTAACACTCTAAACTACTGTTTCTTGCTTCTTCACCATAGGGCATTGTGTCTCCAGTAAATGGTGTGAATGTGTGAGTGTATATGTGTGTGTCTCTTGCTAATTTGGTTTATAAGTTTTAAGTTTTCCACTGCTTTTGAAATACCACTCAAACAAATATGACAGTACCACAGACAATAGGTGAGGCTGACAGATGGAGACTGAACAGGAACCCTAATCTGAAATCTGTCCAGTGTACAATGATACTCACACTCCTGATTTCTTTTCATTTCCTCCGAGACCATTCTGCAACAAAAGGAAAAGGGAAGGTGCTTCAGATGAGGAAAGCAACCATCTATGTTTGGGAGCTGTCTCTGTGACCAGGTTCCTTAATCTGTAAGGTCACCAGCTTCATATATGTTGGCACTTTCCCTGAGTCTTCTATCAACACTTACTGCAAGACTCGAGCACTGCCAATCAACCAGCTGTGAAATGCTATCAAGTTGCTGTTTTAATTTGCACTTTTCCCTAGAGGAATAAAGCATCTTCTCACATTTGCTGCCCACTTAGGTGTTGCAAATCCCTTCAGACAGTATCTATTCTACGGAATCAATTTTCTCTCTGTCTCTCTGTCTCTCTCTCTCTGTCTCTCTCTCTCTGTCTCTCTCTCTGTCTCTCCCCTCTCTCTCTCTCTCTCTCTCTCTCTCTCTCTCTCTCTCTCTCTCTCTCTCTCTACTCTCTCTCTCTCTCTCTCTCTTACTAATTTGTAGTTCTTAACAGATCGGCAGAGAATGGAGAAGAATTTTGCATGGTGAAGAATGAAAGTTATTAAAGAAAAGAGAAAAGATCAGTGACTGTTAATATCATAATTTAGCAAGGACACAAGAAATTAAAATGTAAAACTTATGGAATAATGAAGGTTATTTTTAAGGGAAGAGAAAAAAATAAAATCGGAAGCTTCAAGACTAGTAACATACCACAGAAGAAGACGAGGAAAAGAGGTTGTCTTCTGGTGTATTCTCTGAGAAGTCACTTCCAGATGCTGAGTAAGAAGCTCTAGAAGAAAAGAGTAACTTGTAGGCTTTCAGTCTAGGTTTTTGAAGGTTTACTTTTATTTATGTGTATATGCATGTGTCTGTGTGAAGGAATGCCATGCAGGTATGGGTGACCAGGAGCCCAGAAGGGTTACTGGATCCCATGAGCTGGAGTTACAGGTGGTTGGGACCCAATTGGTGTGAGTACTGGGAGAAGGGAGGTGAAAAGGACTGGACCCACACCCTCAAACATGCCCACCCTCTGCCCACTCATCAACTTGTTACCCAAACTCACGAGTTGCTTCTTGTAGACAAGCTGTTGGGAAAGGCACTGGATGAAAATGTGATGAAATCAGAGGATGCTCTGTCAGTTTTCTGAAAGAAGGGACAGCCCTTAGCAGGGTCGTAGGTCTAAGGATAGACATGACTTCACATATTCTCCCAGTAACCACCAAGTCCACAAACAATCACAAAATTAACACATTTTTCATAGATGTTTGAGCTAAGTTTTAGAAAGAGTCCCGAGTTGCCATAGAACTTATATGTTCCTAGCACCTTGTGACCCCATGGCTCATGGGTCACTGGTAGTACAAAGAATAGAGGTATTATTCACTAAAAAGCAAATGCCTGCATTATGCAAACAAATTAACCTGAAGTCAATTTCAAAGGGAATCATAAATTAAATCTAATTGACAACACATACCACTGAGCTTTTCTCTGACAGCTTCTGATATGCCTCTTTAGCGGCCAACTGCTTTGCCTCTTGTTTTGTAGCGGCTGAACCAATACCCAACGTTGTCTGCCCAATTTTGCATTTACATTTAAATCTAGGAAAAATGAGAGTATTCATTGACATATCAAAATATTGTCAATCTAATGTACAATTAGAAAAAAAGGACCCTAATGCAGATAAAGGTAATAAATCAAACAATATTTTTTACCTAGTTTTATATTTCCAACCTCACAAAAATGGCCACCAGTGTTCCTGAATAACCAGGAGTAGTTGATATCCTAGTTTATATTTCCCAGGTAATACCTAATTCTTTCTTGCTTCATTGAAAGATCTGACAGCAAAACACCAAGTAGTGATTTTTTTTTAAAAAAAGAAACAACATCTTTTCATTTCCAAGTAAAAAGATTTAGAAGGAAAGAGAAAAGGGAGAGATATAGTGAATTTTCCAGAGCTGATCATATAGGGAAAAATACAGTTGGTATAGTGGGGCTCACAGCGGATAAGCACTGAGGGTGTGGTACTATGGCCTGAGGGGAAGAGAGGTCACTGTTGATGTTCTCAGTACCTCCAGGCTCTAATCCTTGTTCACATATTGTTGGGGTTTGGTCTAGTGCTATGTATACAAACACTAAATTCTGGGCCCTAAGATCTGGTTGCAGTCCAGATGAGTGCATTCTCATATCACCAGTCTTTGGTGTGTAAACTTTGTTCCCCAATTATCTCTGATTGATTAATAAAGAGGGCTGGACAGCCTGTAATTGAGCAGAAGAAAAGTAGGTGGAGCTTCAGCTCAGTTCCGGGGCCTGAGGTCTCAGGTAGGGACCACACAAGGCCAAGGAGAGAGAGAAGAGAAAATAAGAAAGGAAAAAGATGGAAAGAGAAGATATAGCCTAATGGAGCAGATCCAACCCAAACAGGATAAAAGTTGGCAAGTTACTTGGGGAATGCAGCTGGGAAATAGCCAGACTAGCTTAGAAAATTAGTTTAAATAGTACCTGTCCAGGTATTGTGCTTTTAGGCTGTTTATATAAATCAGTTGGTCTCTGTATCAATTGCTAGGGAACTAGCTGGGTGATAGAAAAGCCCTCCAGAATTTAATAAATATTTTATAACACCTCACAGCCGCTGACTTCACAGTGTCGGACTAAGACCTTATCCACAGTATCTGTGTATCTATTCAAATGTGAAGAGCAGACACTCAGACAAGCAGCTCTATAAGTGAAAATGGTAGAGCCATTCCATAAAGGGCAGAATAGTCTTTACAAAGCTGCAGCTGCTGTGGCCTCAGGGAAGGGAAGAACTCTGCATCCCTCATGCATGGGTATCCTGAACCGTTTTAAATGTTTAGGCAGACTAGTCATTCGGGTGCGCCTCAAAAATCACCAGTCCTCCTTATTGACAGGAAGCCAGCGGATGACTGGAACCATGGGTTATGTCAAACCCTAGAAAGACACATTATTCTTCTTGTACATTCCTATGATGAAGTTAACTCATATACTAGGCATAGTAAAAAATTTAACATCAATAATAAAACAGAACCATTAGTGTAATATACCTTGCTCCTAGGTTTGCAAAAGTCATCTTCCTCTCAGAATAGCTTTCTTTCTTATTTATTTTTTATTTATTACAATTTATTCACTTTGTATCCCAGCTGTAGCCCCCTCCTCAAACCCCTCCCAATCCTGCCCTCCCTCCTCTTCTCCCATGTCCTCCCCAAGTCCACTGATAGGGGACTCCTCCTTCCCTTCCAGCTGACCCTAGCTTATCAGGTCTCATCAGGACTAGCTGCATGTCTTCCTCTGGGGCCTGGTAAGGCTGCTCCCCCCTCAGGGGGAGGTGATCAAAGAGCCTGCCACTGAGTTCATGTCAGAAACAGCCCCTGTTCCTTTTACTAGGGAACCCACTTGGAGACTGAGCTGCCATGGGCTACCTCTGTGCAGGGGTTCTAGGTTATCTCCATGAATGGTCCTTGGTTGGAGTATCAGTCTCAGAAAAGACCCCTGGGCCCAGATTTTTTGGTTCTGTTGCTGTCCTTGTGGAGCTCCTGTCCCCTTCAGTTCTATCTCCCCTATTCCATAAGATTCCCTGCACTCTGCCCAAAGTTTGGCCATGAGTCTCAGCATCTGCTTCGATACCCTGCTGGGTAGATGCTTGCAGAGGCCCTCTGTGGTGGCTCCTGTCCTGTTCCCTGTTTTCTCCCTCTTCTCATGTCCTTCCGGTTTCCCTTTCAGAATAGCTTTCTACGCCATGGTCAGCATCTGGCTGACCACAGGAAACTGAGATTTCAGAAAGCAAACCCATGGAAAAAAACAGCCAAATTTGATTCCAATGAACCCCACAGCCTCAGGAATTGGGTATATTGATTAAAGAGATTTTTTTTAAATATCTATTCTTTTATTTCTTATGACCAAAATTAGACCAGAGATCATGGTTAGAATATTGTTAAGGTCAGACTTGGAAAACTATAAAATAAATTTGCCACACTGGATCTAAAGAGATGTTTATAAATCATTAAAATCCTTCCACAATGAATGCGTAAAGATATTTCTGGAAAGTACATACGAAGTGCCTCAAGTTTGGAAAAGCCAAAGCACGTCTCACCTTTCGGGCGACTGAGTGTCAGGGTCACACTGTTCATAATTTACAGGTAGCCTTTCCCTCTGGGCAAAACTGTTGACAAGGCCTATGTAATTCCCAGTTAATGTACCTTCTTCGGAAACGTCTCTATGACTATCCACCTACAGAGAAAAAAAAATGCTTGATAAAAATCATGCATTATCATATGAAATTATTAAATAAGTAACATGAAATACAACTTATATGTTATGGGTTTCCCAATTATAGTTTCTTATTAAAAAGAGAACTATATGTCTATTAATAAAAGAAAAATGTGCAAATATTTTTTATTTAAAAATCCTGAATGGCACATTAAAATTACAAATATTTATGGTATATA
Organism: Pachyuromys duprasi; assembly: GCA_028658305.1. Lineage (NCBI taxonomy): Eukaryota > Metazoa > Chordata > Mammalia > Rodentia > Muridae > Pachyuromys > Pachyuromys duprasi. The sequence continues at coordinate 39,154,869 of CM053755.1, forward strand.
ACATGATGTTTTGAAATATGTGTATGCTGCACAATGGCTGAATTCAGACAATTGCCATATATTTCACCTTGCATTCCTTTTTTTTTCCCCCTGTGGCAAGGGCACTTAAAATATACTCCCTTAAACAGGGGCTGTTTCAGTCTTGCGCTTGATGGCTGACTCTTCGACCCTCCCCCATACATGCCAGGGAGTAACAACCTGGCTAGATCCCGGGGGGGGGGGGGGGGGGGGGGGGGGG